>CM059788.1:38486908-39152741 GCA_030435695.1 Brachymystax lenok tsinlingensis
ACAACTTACACCTTTTTTTATTTAACTAGGCAAGTCAGTTAATTCTTATTTACAATGATGGCCTTACTGCTTATTAAACAACCTCCTCACCCCTCCAAGTGCATACACACACACACACACACAAACAAACACACACACACACACCACACACCCTCCTGCATTTTAAAATGGGGCTTGTTCCTCATAGAAGCCCCGCCACGTTCCCGCCTCCCCATTCCTCCTTGAGCTCCTGTACAGGACCGGTTCATTCAAGCAGGAAGCCACTTTAACCAGTAAAACAAAATGCCCTACCGATACAGTAAATCAATGACTGCAGCCGCGTGATATAGATCTTCTGTCCGCAGGGTGATAAATAAGTCATTATTTTTCCTCATGGCTGCAGTTTGTCAGTTTTAGATGTCCTCTCCAGGAGAAATAGCTCTAGGATAATATGATGTGTCGGGCTGGCAGGAGCCCTATTGATACACCATCAGACAGGACTGCGCAGATACACCATCAGACAGGATCATATTGATACACCATCAGACAGTACCATACTGACACACCATCAGACAGTACCATATTGATACACCATCAGACAGTACCATACTGACACACCATCAGACAGTACCATATTGATACACCATCAGACAGTACCATATTGATACACCATCAGACAGTACCATATTGATACACCATCAGACAGTACCATACTGACACACCATCAGACAGTACCATATTGATACACCATCAGACAGTACCATATTGATACACCATCAGACAGGACCATACAGATACACCATCAGACAGGACCATATTGATACACCATCAGACAGGACCATATTGATACACCATCAGACAGTATCATATTGATACACCATCAGACAGGACCATACTGATACACCATCAGACAGTATCATACTGATACAAAGGACATTCTTCACGGCAGCCACATTCAAGCCTAGAATCATCTGAGAATTAACAGAACACGTGGTCAGGGGCGATAGGACGGCCCCTCTGCTTCTTTTAACTGTTCATCTGCGCAGTAGTCTGTTTTGTCCTTAAGAGGGTTAGTAGTATGAGAGAAAGATGTCAGCCACAGAGCATCAAATGTTTTATCTGGATGTTATCACTGTGCTGTGCTACAATCCCAGTGTTTAGATTACAGCCAGAGGGCTAGGGTGGATTGGGGTGGGGTGTGCTGGGCATAGTCAATCATGGGTGCAGCTGCAGCCTGGGGGGATTGTGGGGGGATATGGCAACACAGAGAGACAGACTGAGCCCAGCAGCACGCTACACTAATTCTATTAGCTCATAGTAGAGGATCCTATTACTGAGGCACAGCCTGCTGCTGCTGATGTGAGGCAGGGTGTGGCATCATTCCCTTGTCTTTGTATGGAAGCTAGGCTGGCAGAGCCATGATGATATGATATTTTTATTTCACCTTTATTTAACCAGGTAGGCAAGTTGAGAACAAGTTCTCATTTACAACTGCGACCTGGCCAAGATAAAGCAAAGCAGTTCGACACATACACCTACACAGAGTTACACATTGGAGTAATGTCTTTGTGTGGAAGCTAGGTTGGCAGAGCCATAATGACATGATATATGTCTTTGTGTGGAAGCTAGGCTGGCAGAGCCATGGTGATATGATATGCATTTGTGTGGAAGGTAGGCTGGCAGAGCCACGGTGATATGATATGATGTATGTCTTTGTGTGAAAGCTAGGCTGGCAGAGCCATGATATGATATGATACACTTCGTATACAAAAGTATGTGGACACGCCTTCAAATTAGTGGATTAGGCTATTTCAGCCACACCGGTTGCTGACGGTGTATAAAATCGAGCACACAGCCATGCAATCTCCATAGACAAACATTGGCAGTAGAATGGCCTTATTGAAGAGCTCAGTGATTTTCAACGTGGCACTGTCATAGGATGCCACCTTTCCAACAAGTCAGTTGATGAAATGTCTGCCCTGCTAGAGCTGCCCCGGTCAATTGTACGTTCTGTTATTGTGAAGTGGAAACGTTTAGGAGCAACAACAGCTCAGCCGCAAAGTGATAGGCCACACAAGCTCACAGAAGTAGCGCGTAACAATTGTCTGTCCTCAGTTGCAACACTCACTACCGAGTTCCAAACTGCCTCTGGAAGCAACGTCAGCACAATAACTGCTCATGAAAAATGGGTTTCCTTGGCCAAGCAGCCGCACACAAGCCTAAGATCCCCAGGTGCAATGCCAAGCGTCGGCTGGAGTGGTGTAAATCTCTCCGCCATTGGACTCTGGAGCAGTGGAAACGGTTTCTCTGGAGTGATGAATCACGCTTCACCATCTGGCAGTCCGACGGATAAATCTGGGTTTGGCGGATGCCAGGAGAACACTACCTGCTCAAATGCATAGTGCCAACTGTAAAGTTTGGTGGAGGAAGAATAATGGTCTGGGGCTGTTTTTCATGGTTCGGACTAGGCCCCTTAGTTCCAGTGAAGGGAAATCTTAATGCTACAGCATACAATGACATTCTAGATGATTCTGATCTTCCAACTTTGAGGCACAAATTTGGAAAAGGCCCTTTCATGTTTCAGCATGACAATACCGCCATGCACAAAGTGAGGTCCATACAGAAATGGTTTGTCAAGATCAGTGTGGAAGAACTTGACTGGCCTGCAAAGAGCCCTGGCCTCAACTCCATCGAACACCGACTGAGAGCCAGGCCTAATCGCCCAACATCAGTGCCCGACCTCACTAATGCTCTTGTGGCTAAATGGAAGCAAGTCTCTGCAGAAATTTTCCAACATCTAGTGGAAAGCCTTCCCAGAAGAGTGGAGGCTGTTATAGTCCCACCTCCATATTAATGCCCATCATTTTGGAATGAGATGTTCAACGAGCAGGTGTCCACATACTTTTGTGTAGGTCTTTGTGTGGAAGCCAGGCTGGCAGAGCCATGCTGATATCATATGTCTTTGTGTGGAAGCCACACAAATGATATGATATCAGTGGAGAGGAGGTGGAAGGCCAAAGGTCAAGATGGAGAGCAATGTCTAGGCTGAATGAGTATTTCAGTAATGTGCTACTGGTATAATTCAGAGCCCTATGGGCCCTGGTCAAAACTATTGCTCTACATAGGAAATATAGTAAAAAGTACTGCAATAAATTATTTTTAACCTTTATTTAACTAGGCAAGTCAGGTTTGGCCTACACTGGCCAAACCCGAACGACGCTGGGCCAATTGTGCGCCGCCCTATGGGACTCCCAATCACAGCCGGGATGTGATACAGCCTGGGATCAAACCAGGGTGTCTGTAGTGACGCCTCCAACACTGGGATGCAGTGCTTTAGACCGCTGCGCCAATAGGGAGCCCAAAATATACATAGGAAATATAGTAAAAAGCATTGCACTACATAGGAAATATAGTAAAAGGTATTGCACTACATAGGAAATATGGTGCCATGTGGGACTCCCTTCAATAACAGCTCCTGACAGAAAAGATGAAACCCCTCATTTGTGTTTGACGACCTGCAAGAGTATGAATCACCAAATCAAAGCCAGACAGCTAATAATACCTTCCTGGGTCACCTTGAAAATGTTAAATACTTTTTTTAAATTCAACATCCAATAGCTAAATGATCTATGGTATGACCATCTTAAAACAATTCTATATGTTAGCTTTGGGCAAGGCTTAGATTTTTAGGGGTTAAAGGACTTCTGTGAAACCAGGTAGAATGTAGAACACCTACTGACTGTTCAGTAGCATTATGAGCCTCTTGTTTTGTATGCATCCCAAATGGCACCCTATTCCCTACCTAGTGTACTACTTTTGACCAGGGCCCATAGAAATAGGGTGCCCTCAGGCTTTTGAAAAAGGCTATCAGAAAGAAAAGGTGCTATCTAGAACCTAAAAGGGTTATTCAGCTGTCCCCATAAGAGAACCCTTGTTGGTTCCAAGTAGAAACTTTTTGGTTCTAAGTAGAAACCTTTTGGTTCCAAGTAGAACCGTTTTGGTTCTACCGGGAACCAAAAACCGTTCTCCTACGGGGATTGCCGAAAAACCCTTTTGGAACCCTTTATTCTAAGAGTGTACTAGTCCCATACACAGTGTCTTACAGTCAGTGTACCTCCGTACCTGGCCACCAGCACCTTAGCAGTAGCCCAAATTCTAAGTTTGGTCAAATTGGACAATTAAACTAATTTAAAACACACCTGAAAAAAATGAGGGCAATTTTATTCTTGTTCAGAATTGGCTCTGAAAAGTGTGCAAATGTATGGTGTCCAAATAGGCCTGGTAGGTGCTACTAGCAAGTGATGCTGCTAAGGTGCTGGTGGCCAGGGAGGGAGGTTGACTGACTGTAAGAGCAGAGCCAACAACATACAGAGGGTGGTAGTAGTCTCTACAGAGGGTGGTAGTAGTCTCTACAGAGGATGGTAGTAGTCTCTACAGAGGATTGTAGTAGTCTCTACAGAGGGTGGTAGTAGTCTCTACAGAGGATGGTAGTAGTCTCTACAGAGGATGGTAGTAGTCTCTACAGAGGGTGGTAGTAGTCTCTACAGAGGCTGGTAGTAGTCTCTACAGAGGATGGTAGTAGTCTCTACAGAGGATGGTAGTAGTCTCTACAGAGGATGGTAGTAGTTTCTACAGAGGATGGTAGTAGTCTCTACAGAGGATGGTAGTAGTCTCTACAGAGGATGGTAGTAGTCTCTACAGAGGATGGTAGTTGTCTCTACAGAGGATTGTAGTAGTCTCTACAGAGGGTGGTAGTAGTCTCTACAGAGGATGGTAGTAGCCTCTACAGAGGATGGTAGTAGTCTCTACAGAGGGTAGTAGTCTCTACAGAGGATGGTAGTCTCTACAGAGGATGGTAGTAGTCTCTACAGAGGGTGGTAGTAGTCTCTACAGAGGATGGTAGTAGTCTCTACAGAGGGTAGTAGTCTCTACAGAGGATGGTAGTAGCCTCTACAGAGGATGGTAGTAGTCTCTACAGAGGGTAGTAGTAGTCTCTACAGAGGATGGTAGTAGCCTCTACAGAGGATGGTAGTAGTCTCTACAGAGGGTAGTAGTCTCTATAGAGGATGGTAGTTGTCTCTACAGAGGATTGTAGTAGTCTCTACAGAGGATGGTGGTAGTCTCTACAGAGGATGGTAGTAGTCTTTACAGAGGATGGTAGTAGTCTCTACAGAGGGTGGTAGTAGTCTCTACAGAGGATGGTAGTAGTCTCTACAGAGGGTAGTAGTAGTCTCTACAGAGGATGGTAGTAGCCTCTACAGAGGATGGTAGTAGTCTCTACAGAGGGTAGTAGTAGTCTCTACAGAGGATGGTAGTAGCCTCTACAGAGGATGGTAGTAGTCTCTACAGAGGGTAGTAGTCTCTACAGAGGGTAGTAGTCTCTACAGAGGATGGTAGTTGTCTCTACAGAGGATTGTAGTAGTCTCTACAGAGGATGGTAGTTGTCTCTACAGAGGATGGTAGTAGTCTCTACAGAGGATGGTAGTAGTCTCCACAGAGGATGGTAGTTGTCTCTACAGAGGCTGGTAGTAGTCTCTACAGAGGCTGGTAGTAGTCTCTACAGAGGATGGTAGTAGTCTCTACAGAGGGTGGTAGTAGTCTCTACAGAGGATGGTAGTAGTCTCTACAGAGGGTGGTAGTAGTCTCTACAGAGGATGGTAGTAGTCTCTACAGAGGATGGTAGTAGTCTCTACAGAGGATTGTAGTAGTCTCTATAGAGGATGGTAGTAGTCTCTACAGAGGATGGTAGTAGTCTCTACAGAGGATTGTAGTAGTCTCTACAGAGGATGGTAGTAGTCTCTACAGAGGATGGTAGTAGTCTCTACAGAGGATTGTAGTAGTCTCTATAGAGGATGGTAGTAGTCTCTACAGAGGATGGTAGTAGTCTCTACAGAGGATTGTAGTAGTCTCTACAGAGGATGGTAGTTGTCTCTACAGAGGCTGGTAGTAGTCTCTACAGAGGATGGTAGTAGTCTCTACAGAGGATGGTAGTAGTCTCTACAGAGGATGGTAGTAGTCTCTACAGAGGATGGTAGTAGTCTCTACAGAGGATGGTAGTAGTCTCTACAGAGGGTAGTAGGGACAGCACTGTACAAAAATCAGCAATCCAAAAGCTAGCCACAAACAGACACACCACACACTGCTAGGTATTTATAGAGCAGCAGCTCCCCGCTGTCGACATGATCAAAAAGCGCCAGTTGGACCGTTAATATCGCGTCTCGAGTGTGCGTCTGGAGAGCTTTGAAAAAACTAGGGGAACACGAGTAAGAATCTGCATCCCAAATGAAACCCTACTCCCTACACAGTGAACTACTTTTGACCGAGAGCCCTATTCCCTACATAGTGCACTACTTTTGACCGAGAGCCCTATGCACCCAGAGACAAGTCTAGACAAGTGCATTCCTGCCTTCACACCGACACCGCCTGTCTGTGTGATTGAGCTGTTAATATACAACAAGCCCTGTCATCAAATTACACAAAAACCAGGCACTGGTGTGTATATGTATATATTATATATACCAGTGGCGGTCCGTGCCGTTTAAGATTAGGGAGGACGATTCGTTTTTTTATGAGCATGACCTTATTTCGTTTTACTGCCCACTGGGTGAAAGTCATTCATATTCCATTCACCCTGCTTAATGTAACATCCATATGTTTAGGGTATACATGATACTTGGATTTTAACTTGGATTTTAACCCATCATGAGGTTGCTACAACCCAGCCTACGAATTAAAGTGTACAGCGTAGGTCTAGAGAAAAATTTGAGTAATCAAGGTGACAGACAGTGACACATTCAATACCACCATGCACACTCTTGCCTGCATCTAGCTGATCTAGGGTGTAATCATTAGTCTAGCAGCTGCAAATTAGAGTTTCTATTCAGGTACAGTATGTACAAATTCAGGTACAGTATGTTTCTCCCCATTTTGTTCCGTTTGCTTCCGTTTAAGAAACGTTTCAACAGAATTGGCGGAATAAATACACCCCTGATCACTCCAAACACAGTTTACTTTCATACTAGCCACATACGAACAGCATGATCTCTTTGCTCGTTGTATAATTCATTCTCACATCTATGCACTGTTCTGTGAATAGGCAAAAAAAAAACTTTCCAATCCAAACCTTTGTACCATAACCGCAAACCGTTATACACAGCCTACATTGTTGCTAACATATTAGCTAACGCTTTAGTCAACATAGCTACTAGAACTAACGCGTTAGTAAACCCGCTACAATCATGCAGTACAGTGTACAGCAAGCAGTTTAGCAGTTACACCGGCGGGCCCCGGGTGGCAATAAATGAATAAAACCAAAAGCTTACAATCACTTGGAAGAGTTGCAGTGTTGGATAGCCTTAGCCAGCTAGATAACACAGCATCCCTCTCTGTTTGCGCCTGGTATTTGAGTAGGCTAAACTAGCTTCAAACCTTTTAGGCGAACCAACCAAATTCACATAGAAAATAGTGTTATAGATCTGTCATTATCATTGAAAGCAAGTCTAAGAAGCGGTAGATCTGTTCCATGTGTGATATTTCTATTCGCCCCGTTCTTATGTTTAGTTTCTGCGTCCTACTTTCGGGTTTTGTACACCAGCTTCAAATGTTTTGGTTATGGAAAATATATTTCCCAGCGGTTTAGATGGTACAATGATTCTCTACACTATACTTGCTTGTTTTGTCACAAGCTGAAAATAAGCAAACTATTAGAATTATTGTAAGACGGAAATGGAGGAGTGATTTCTATATAGTTAAAAATATATATATATATAGCTAGCTCTCTCTCCACCTCTCTTGCTTCTCCTTCATTTATGAAAGTAATTGTTCATCTGTTCAACTATTGTCTTAATCTTTGAGTCAACTACTCACAACATTTTGTAACCTGCAGTGCTATTTAGCTGTAGCTTATGCCTTAAGCACTAGATTCATTCTTGGATCTTTTGATTGGGTGGACAATGTCAGTTAATGCTGCAACAGCTCTGATAGGTTGGAGGACGTCCTCCGGAAGTTGTCATAATCACTGTGTAAATGTATGGAAGGGGGTGTCAGGTCTCTTGTGTAGCTGGTGCATAAAAGTCAGGCGCAGGAGAACAGTACTGAGTGAGCAAAACACTTTACTCAAACAATGAATCAAACAAAACGCTAAACGCGTAATACAATAACACATGCCAAACGCAAAACAGGCGAGTCTTAATTACAATGCACCAGCCGGAAAGAAACGGCTTAACAATAAACAATCACACACCAAGGCATGGGGGAAACCAGAGGGTTAAATACAGTGGGGGAAAAAAGTATTGAGTCAGCCACCAATTGTGAAAGTTCTCTCACTTAAAAAGATGAGAGAGGCCTGTAATTTTCATCATAGGTACACTTCAACTATGACAGACAAAATGAGGAAAACAAATCCAGAAAATCGCATTGTAGGATTTTTTATGAATTTATTTGCAAATTATGGTGGAAAATAAGTATTTAAGACAAATGGAAAATGAAAAGTGGATCAGTGATGATTAGAAGACCAGTGACATCGACCGCCGAATGCCGCCCAAACGAGGAGGGGAACAGACTTCAGTCGAAGTCGTGACAGGGGGTGAGAACCAATTTTTTTCCTCATCAATCTAAACACAATACCCCATAATGACAATGCAAAAACAGGTTTTTAGACATTTTTGCAAAAGTATTACTGTGAGCCTGGCATATAGACACAGGAAGTCTACAGTATTACTGTGAGCCTGGCATATAGACACAGGAAGTCTACAGTATTACTGTGAGCATGGCATATAGACACAGGAAGTCTACAGTATTACTGTGAGCCTGGCATATAGACACAGGAAGTCTACAGTATTACTGTGAGCATGGCATATAGACACAGGAAGTCTACAGTATTACTGTGAGCCTGGCATATAGACACAGGAAGTCTACAGTATTACTGTGAGCATGGCATATAGACACAGGAAGTCTACAGTATTACTGTGAGCCTGGCATATAGACACAGGAAGTCTACAGTATTACTGTGAGCATGGCATATAGACACAGGAAGTCTACAGTATTACTGTGAGCCTGGCATATAGACACAGGAAGTCTACAGTATTACTGTGAGCATGGCATATAGACACAGGAAGTCTACAGTATTACTGTGAGCCTGGCATTTAGACACAGGAAGTCTACAGTATTACTGTGAGCCTGGCATATAGACACAGGAAGTCTACAGTATTACTGTGAGCCTGGCATATAGACACAGGAAGTCTACAGTATTACTGTGAGCATGGCATATAGACACAGGAAGTCTACAGTATTACTGTGAGCATGGCATATAGACACAGGAAGTCTACAGTATTACTGTGAGCCTGGCATATAGACACAGGAAGTCTACAGTATTACTGTGAGCCTGGCATATAGACACAGGAAGTCTACAGTATTACTGTGAGCATGGCATATAGACACAGGAAGTCTACAGTATTACTGTGAGCCTGGCATATAGACACAGGAAGTCTACAGTATTACTGTGAGCATGGCATATAGACACAGGAAGTCTACAGTATTACTGTGAGCCTGGCATATAGACACAGGAAGTCTACAGTATTACTGTGAGCATGGCATATAGACACAGGAAGTCTACAGTATTACTGTGAGCCTGGCATATAGACACAGGAAGTCTACAGTATTACTGTGAGCCTGGCATATAGACACAGGAAGTCTACAGTATTACTGTGAGCATGGCATATAGACACAGGAAGTCTACAGTATTACTGTGAGCCTGGCATATAGACACAGGAAGTCTACAGTATTACTGTGAGCATGGCATATAGACACAGGAAGTCTACAGTATTACTGTGAGCCTGGCATTTAGACACAGGAAGTCTACAGTATTACTGTGAGCCTGGCATATAGACACAGGAAGTCTACAGTATTACTGTGAGCCTGGCATATAGACACAGGAAGTCTACAGTATTACTGTGAGCCTGGCATATAGACACAGGACGTCTACAGTATTACTGTGAGCCTGGCATATAGACACAGGAAGTCTACAGTATTACTGTGAGCCTGGCATATAGACACAGGAAGTCTACAGTATTACTGTGAGCCTGGCATATAGACACAGGAAGCCTACAGTATTACTGTGAGCCTGGCATATAGACACAGGAAGTCTACAGTATTACTGTGAGGAGGGTGTAACTCTAAACAGGAAGACAGGATTGAAGGTGTGACTCTAAACAGGAAGACAGGAGGGAGGGTGTAACTCTAAACAGGAAGACAGGAAGAGGGAAAATGTAACTCTAAACAGGAAGACAGGAAAAGGGAAGGTGTGACTCTAAACAGGAAGACAGGATTGAAGGTGTGACTCAAAACAGGAAGACAGGATTGAAGGTGTGACTCTAAACAGGAAGACAGGAGGGAGGGTGTAACTCTAAACAGGAAGACAGGATTGAAGGTGTGACTCAAAACAGGAAGACAGGAGGGAGGGTGTAACTCTAAACAGGAATTGCCCAGCCCATCTTAGCCTCCACTTCTCTGTAGCTACATCACACCCTTACTGGTTAAATCATCTACCTTGGTCTCTGTGGTTTCAGAGAAGACAGTTCAGACATATTATTAGATTCCCCCATGCATTTCCTAAAGGGTACATGTGGGGTTTTTAAGCGGCTGTTGTCACACTCGACTGATAGCAGGAACTGAACATGGCTCGACTGATAGCAGGAACTGAACATGGCTCGACTGATAGCAGGGACTGAACATGGCTCGACTGATAGCAGGGACTAAACATGGCTCGACTGATAGCAGGAACTGAACATGGCTCGACTGATAGCAGGGACTAAACATGGTCTAACATAGAACCCTATTCCCTATTTAGTGCACTACTTTTGACCAGGTCCCATTGGGCTCTGGTCAAAAGTAGTGCACTATATAGGGAATAGAGTGCCATTGTGTCCTCTCTCCTGGATGACTTAGCCCATCTGAATTAAGGGCTTTGTGCCTCTGACTGAATGACAGACAGCTCTTAGGACCTGACTGCTCTGCTCTGTCACATTGCAGTGCATTGTGGGACTAGACTGCACTACTCTGTCACATTACAGTGCATTGTGGGACTGGACTGCTCTACTCTGTCATACTGGGTTAGAACCACGGAAAACACTCTAAGGTTAAAGACTGAATACACACACGTGGTGGTGGCCGTGTAGTGTACTCACTGAGGAGGAGGCTGAATGTTGATGTGTAAAGGCCTGATAATAATAGCCCTGTATTAGAGACTGGCCCAAGAGGTGTTAGTGTGTGTTAGGTACTGCTGATTATACACAGTGCACACACAAACGTACGCACAAACCCTCTCCCTCCCTTTCCCTCTCTCTGTCTCTGATGGGCTTGTGTGTGACTGTGACGACGTGTTGCCTTTTCTCCGGGACAGTGGTGCAGTAACTCTTTCTGGCAGATAAATGTTACAGTGTTGTCTGGATGGAGAATCCCTTTTTATCAAGCTAACACTCCAGGAGGTAGGCTGAAACGACATTGAAGGAGTTCATTACAAAGTGTATTTCTGAGCAATAGGTAGCCTTATTACAATACAATGTTGAATTGTACTTTCACACACATACTGTTCCCCACACACACACACACACACACACACACACACACACACACACACACACACACACACACACACACACACACACACAATAGACTGACGTCACTGGTTTGCCAGGTAGAGTCCCATGTGATCCACACGGTAAAGGCCACCTGCCCCAGTCCAGATACTATAAGCCCTATTGAATTAGACTCAGACATTCCCTCTGAAAGACAGTAAACAGAGGAAAAGCTAATATCTTGACCAGAGTCAAATTGAACTTTGCACAATATTTCACCTCTGGGCCTTCTTAGTAAAACTGTTAGTCAGTGTTACTGTTAGACTGCAGACTGACAAAAGATGTGATGGGTCCTCACTCAAAAAGATGTAGCATGAAGCTTACTTCATTTTTTACTTTTTAAAATTATTTTCACCGCATCAGGGACAACGTACGCAGACGTTTCGACTTTACAGACCTCTTCAGTGTGTAGGTAGAATTTGTTTACAGACACTAATCAGCCAATCAGGGATGTGGCTTCTCTGGTCTTCCTGTATTCAAGTCAGACACAAAGAAATACAGAATTATAGGGTATGGGAGCAGGCACGAAGGGCAATTGTGGCCATCAGGTGTGAACCGTCCATGAATCAAATTTCCTTAGGTGTCTACTCACTTGGATACATTATATCAATTCTTACCACAAAGGACATCAGGCATAACCGTTCATAAATACCTGGGGCTAACTCACAAACGATATATAACATCTGATATGGACCGTGTTCCTTTATAACAGTCTACATTTGGCATATAGTAAATATAGTTCTTAATTTAAACAGTGTAGGGATACAGAGGCTAGTTTTACATATCCACATGGCTTCTCTTTGGAGTCATTTGTTGTTGTAATCACCTCCTCCACATGCTGGATGAACCTTTTCCAACCTGAAGTAAACACTATTCATTAAAATACTGTTGTTGTTCTTTAAAGTGTCTCGCAACTGGCGAGGGCATATTTTTAAAGTCTGATAGTGGATTTATGTACTCCAAGGCGTACTTTCAAGGTGCGGGATGTTTTTCCAATATAAACCTTTTTTTTGCTAGAACACTGTAACATATAAATAACTCCTACCCAGACTCTACTTTGTCTTTGTGATAACCAATGGTTCCTGCTCTGGGATAATAAATAGGACCTGGTCCCATACGGGCCAGTGGCTGTTTCTCTGCACTGTCCAAAATATATTTTTTTAAATGAAGTAACTATTTGCATCCCCTTTTTGGGTATTTCCAATATGAGGTATTGTGATGTATAATATGAGGTATTGTGATGTATAATATGAGGTATTGTGATGTATAATATGAGTAACTTTTGGTGTTTCACAAACACTAATATATAATAAGTCCAGCAACAAAATAATTGCTTGGATCCAACTTAATTTAATCAAATCAAAAACTGTTATTAGTCATTAGATCTACTTCATATTTTTGTTCCCCCTCCGTGCTCTAGGCCTTCATACAGTATCTAGTGCCAACTCAGCAGGACGTTATCAATGACAACCCATCTCCTCTCTCTCTCTCTCTCTCTCTCTCTCTCTCTCTCTCTCTCTCTCAGTTCCCATTTGTCATGGTTTTACTCATACAGACTTGTATGTGGGTTATTTGTTGCAGTATGTAGCAGGCTACTTCAGGGTATTCATGTGATTGTAAGTGAGCTGGTAAAGTGATCCATCCTTTGCATTGTTTGTCAGTGTGAATCTGCTTTGTCATTCATCACCAACTGGAAAAAACGATGTTGGGAATGCCATCAATTGAATGGCGATTCAACATAATCTGAGGCGTGACAAATTGCTGAATTCAACTGTTGGCAGCTATTCTTCTATATAAATGTTATATTAGGCATCTCTCTTCTCTTAACTCTCTCTCTCTCTTCTCTTAACTCTCTCTCGCTTTTTTCTCACTCCTCTCTACCCTCTCTTTCCTCTCTTTGTTCTCTCTCTCTCTCTCTCTCTCTCTCTCTCTCTCTCTCTCTCTCTCTCTCTCTCTCTCTCTCTCTGCTCTCTCTCTCCTCTCTTTGTTCTCTCTCTCTCTCTCTCTCTCTGAGCCTTGTCACCAAACTGTCTGGCAGAGCAGCTCACCGAGCCACATCGTCAATGTCTGACCTTTAACACTGATAGAGAAAAGGAGAGCAGCACTGCAGCGCATCCCACCTCACCTCTGCCCTCCGCACCCACCCTCTCTCTCTTCTCTCTCTCTTCTCCCTCTCTTCTCCCTCTCCGCACCGTGTCTCTCCTCTCTCCTGTAGTGGGCAGACCCCTGAGAGACACACTGCTGAGTGATTGTGACACCCCCCTCCCCCCCGGGCTGGCTCCACGCACAAATGAGCGCAGAGGACTGCCAAGACAGATTTTCTGGTTTTGAGTCATTAGCAGTTTCTTTTCCATTTCTGCTCTCTCTCTCTCTCTCTCTCTCTCTCTCTCTCTATATATATATATATATATATATATATATCTCTTTCTGCTTCTCTCACTCACCAGACAGAGCAGGTAAAAAATGGGGTTCTTTACTTCACCCAGTGTAGAAAGCTTGATCAAATGAATACGGTTAGCAGATGCTAATGCGAGTGCAGTGAAATGCTTGTGCTTCTAGTTCCGACAGTGCAGTAATATCTAACATGTAATCTAACAAAAGTAATCTCCCCAACAACTACCTAATACACACAACTCTAAAGAGGTGATTCAGATTCAGATGTTTTCAAGTAGTCCTACACAGGAAGCTGTTGAGTTCCTATTTTAGGTGTTTGTGTGTTCAGCAGTAAGGTGTGTTTCTGTGTTCAGCAGTAAGATGTGTTGTGTGTTCAGCAGTAAGGTGTGTTTCTGTGTTCAGCAGTAAGGTGTTTCTGTGTTCAGCAGTAAGGTGTGTTTCTGTGTTCAGCAGTAAGCTGTGTTTCTGTGTTCAGCAGTAAGGTGTGTTTCTGTGTTCAGCAGTAAGGTGTTTGTGTGTTCAGCAGTAAGCTGTGTTTCTGTGTTCAGCAGTAAGGTGTGTTTGTGTGTTCAGCAGTAAGGTGTGTTTCTGTGTGTTCAGCAGTAAGGTGTGTTTCTGTGTGTTCAGCAGTAAGGTGTTTTGTGTGTTCAGCAGTAAG
Organism: Brachymystax lenok tsinlingensis; assembly: GCA_030435695.1. NCBI lineage: Eukaryota > Metazoa > Chordata > Actinopteri > Salmoniformes > Salmonidae > Brachymystax > Brachymystax lenok. The sequence continues at coordinate 38,501,573 of CM059788.1, forward strand.
CTGTATTTCTGTGATCAGCAGTAAGGTGTGTTTCTGTGTTCAGCAGTAAGATGTGTTTGTGAGTTCAGCAGTAAGGTGTTTCTGTGTTCAGCAGTAAGGTGTGTTTATGTGTTCAGCAGTAAGGTGTGTTTGTGTATTTAGCAGTAAGATGTGTTTCTGTGTGTTCAGCAGTAAGGTGTGTTTCTGTGTTCAGCAGTAAGGTGTGTTTCTGTGTTCAGCAGTAAGGTGTGTTGTGTGTTCAGCAGTAAGGTGTGTTTGTGTATTCAGCAGTAAGGTGTGTTTGTGTGTTCAGCAGTAAGGTGTGTTTCTGTGTGTTCAGCAGTAAGCTGTGTTTGTGTGTTCAGCAGTAAGGTGTGTTTCTGTGTGTTCAGCAGTAAGGTGTGTTGTGTGTTCAGCAGTAAGGTGTGTTTCTGTGTTCAGCAGTAAGGTGTGTTTCTGTGTTCAGCAGTAAGCTGTGTTTCTGTGTTCAGCAGTAAGGTGTGTTTCTGTGTTCAGCAGTAAGGTGTGTTTCTGTGTTCAGCAGTAAGGTGTGTTTGTGTGTTCAGCAGTAAGGTGTGTTTCTGTGTTCAGCAGTAAGGTGTGTTGTGTGTTTAGCAGTAAGGTGTGTTTCTGTGTTCAGCAGTAAGGTGTGTTTGTGTGTTCAGCAGTAAGGTGTTTCTGTGTTCAGCAGTAAGGTGTGTTTGTGTGTTCAGCAGTAAGGTGTGTTTGTGTATTTAGCAGTAAGGTGTGTTTCTGTGTTCAGCAGTAAGGTGTGTTTCTGTGTGTTCAGCAGTAAGCTGTGTTTGTGTGTTCAGCAGTAAGGTGTGTTTCTGTGTGTTCAGCAGTAAGGTGTGTTGTGTGTTCAGCAGTAAGGTGTGTTTCTGTGTTCAGCAGTAAGGTGTGTTTCTGTGTTCAGCAGTAAGCTGTGTTTCTGTGTTCAGCAGTAAGGTGTGTTTCTGTGTGTTCAGCAGTAAGGTGTGTTTCTGTGTGTTCAGCAGTAAGGTGTTTTGTGTGTTCAGCAGTAAGCTGTATTTCTGTGTTCAGCAGTAAGGTGTGTTTCTGTGTTCAGCAGTAAGATGTGTTTGTGTGTTCAGCAGTAAGGTGTTTCTGTGTTCAGCAGTAAGGTGTGTTTATGTGTTCAGCAGTAAGGTGTGTTTGTGTATTTAGCAGTAAGGTGTGTTTCTGTGTGTTCAGCAGTAAGGTGTGTTTCTGTGTTCAGCAGTAAGGTGTGTTTATGTGTTCAGCAGTAAGGTGTGTTTGTGTGTTCAGCAGTAAGGTGTGTTTGTGTATTTAGCAGTAAGGTGTGTTTCTGTGTTCAGCAGTAAGGTGTGTTTCTGTGTTCAGCAGTAAGCTGTGTTTCTGTGTTCAGCAGTAAGGTGTGTTTCTGTGTGTTCAGCAGTAAGGTGTGTTTCTGTGTGTTCAGCAGTAAGGTGTTTTGTGTGTTCAGCAGTAAGCTGTATTTCTGTGTTCAGCAGTAAGGTGTGTTTCTGTGTTCAGCAGTAAGATGTGTTTGTGTGTTCAGCAGTAAGGTGTTTCTGTGTTCAGCAGTAAGGTGTGTTTATGTGTTCAGCAGTAAGGTGTGTTTGTGTATTTAGCAGTAAGGTGTGTTTCTGTGTGTTCAGCAGTAAGGTGTGTTTCTGTGTTCAGCAGTAAGGTGTGTTTATGTGTTCAGCAGTAAGGTGTTTCTGTGTTCAGCAGTAAGGTGTGTTGTGTGTTCAGCAGTAAGGTGTGTTTGTGTATTTAGCAGTAAGGTGTGTTTGTGTGTTCAGCAGTAAGGTGTGTTTCTGTGTGTTCAGCAGTAAGCTGTGTTTGTGTGTTCAGCAGTAAGGTGTGTTTCTGTGTTCAGCAGTAAGATGTGTTTGTGTGTTCAGCAGTAAGGTGTGTTTCTGTGTGTTCAGCAGTAAGCTGTGTTTGTGTGTTCAGCAGTAAGGTGTGTTTCTGTGTGTTCAGCAGTAAGGTGTGTTGTGTGTTCAGCAGTAAGGTGTGTTTCTGTGTTCAGCAGTAAGGTGTGTTTCTGTGTTCAGCAGTAAGCTGTGTTTGTGTGTTCAGCAGTAAGGTGTGTTTCTGTGTGTTCAGCAGTAAGCTGTGTTTCCGTGTTTAGCAGTAAGGTGTGTTTCTGTGTTCAGCAGTAAGGTGTGTGTGTGTGTGTGTGTGTGTGTGTGTGTGTGTGTGTGTGTGTGTGTGTGTGTGTGTGTGTGTGTGTGTGTGTGTGTGTGTGTGTGTGTGTGTGTGTATTCAGAATAAGGGCAACAGGAAAGGAGGTTGGAGGGGTTTCTCCCAGGGGCTTGGGGGGTAGAGCAGGGTAGAGCTGGAGGGTTTTAAGCGTTCCGCCTGGCTGGCTGATACTACTGCCTGCCGCTTGAGTTCACACCTGGTGCCCAGCGGCATTAACCCTGGCAGCTGGGGGGCGTAGAGGAGGGGGCTGAAGGGAACAGCCACTGGCAGAATCGAACTGAAATGGCACCCTATTGGGGCCTTGTCAAAACTATGTAGAGAATAGGGTGTCACTTGGGATGCAAACAGAGGGGGAAGAGACATGCCTCACCACGGAGGGGCTTTCAAAGTAGTGTGACTACAACTCTACCACTTCCACTGCTCTAATCATACCTACAGTCAGTCACTAGGGACACTGCTCTAATCAGACCTACAGTACAGTCAGTCACTAGGGACACTGCTCTAATCAGACCTACAGTACAGTCAGTCACTAGGGACACTGGTATAATCAGACCTACAGTACAGTCAGTCACTGAGGACACTGCTCTAATCGGACATACAGTCAGTCACTAGGGCCACTGCTCTAATCAGACCTACATTCAGTCACTAGGGACACTGCTCTAATCAGACCTACAGTACAGTCAGTCACTAGGGACCCTGCTCTAATCAGACTTACAGTCAGTCACTAGGGACACTGCTCTAATCAGACCTACAGTCAGTCACTAGGGCAACTGCTCTAATCAGACCTACAGTCAGTCACTAGCGACACTGCTCTGATCAGACTTACAGTCAGTCACTATGGACACTGCTCTGATCAGACCTACAGTCAGTCACTAGGGGCAGAGTCTTTCCTGATCACATGACATGAACAGGAACAACTCCCTGGACTATGGGCCATTTGAGAACCACTGTGGAGAGCCAGTGTCAGCAGTTCTGTCTGGCTAAGGACACAATAGACCCACTCCCCTGTATTGTTAGACTCAAAGCTTTTCTACACTGTCTATGACTGATGCATCTACGTACGTATCTAAACGTTGTTTCTGTTAACCTTGCTAACAGGCAGTGGTGGAAAAAGTATCCAATTGTCATACTTGAGTAAAAGTAAAGATACCTCAATAGAAAATGACTCAAGTAAAAGTGAAAGTCACCCAGCAAAATACTACTTGAGTAAAAGTCTAAAAGTATTTGGTTTTAAATATACTTAAGTATCAAAAGTCAATTGAATTGCAAAAATATACTTCAGTATCAAAAGTAAAAGTATAAATCATTTGACATTTTTTAGATTAAGCAAACCAGATGACAACATATTTTTTATTTTAGATTTTTTTTAACGAATAGCCAGGGGCACACTCCAACACTCAGACATCATTATGTTATTGTAAATGATGAAGAATTTGTGTTTAGTGAGTCCGCCAGATCAGGGGCAGTAGGGTTGCCCAGGGATGTTCTCTTTGATACTGTAAGTGCGTGATTTTGACCATGTTCCTGTCCTGTGAAGCAATGTAACAAGTACTTTTGGGTGTCAGGGAAAATGTATGGAGTAAAAAGTACATTATTTTCTTTAGGAATGCAGTGAAGTAAAAGAAAAAGAAGTCAAAAATATTAATAGTAAAGTAAAGTACAGATACCAAAAAAACGACTTAAGTAGTACTTTAAAGTATTTTTCCTTAAGTACTTATTTATTATAGGTACCCATATTGTTTCAGATTAGTATCAGACCCATACGTCTGAAGGTAAAGGCAGACCATCTCTCTGAGTGAGATTACTGCCTGAGTGTGTCTGCTGCAATACAGACCCCTCACCTACTTTCATTAGCAACAAGTAACAACCAAACCAGGACCAACATATCTCAGATATTGAGGTGTTGGTTAGGTGAGAAAGAGAGAGAGAGAGAAAGAGAGAGACAGAGAGAGAGACAGAGAGAGAGAAGGGTGTGGGGCCCATTTCTAGGGGAAGGAACCCCCCCCTCACCTTTTCTATTCCTCTTTCATTCTCTCTCTTTCTATCTCACTTTCATTCTCTCTCTTACTCGTGCGCCCTCTCTGCTAACTCTCGCCACCACACCACCAGGTCTCCCCACGTAATAACTCCCATAACAAGAATACACTCTGGATGAACAGGCAGGCTCCAGTCAGTCACCTGTTCCCACAATGCAGCAGCAGCAGGTGGGATTGAAACTGGTTAAATCTGGTTGGGGCCTCCCTATCCTCTGAGCTGAGGGACCTACCGAGGTAGAAATAGTTTCAAGCCTTCATTACCTCACAGTGAAGCAGTATTACAGCTGATCCAACACACACTGACTCTCCCTGTCTCTGTCTCCGGAGTAGCAGCTGCCCTCAAAGTCTATTGTTCCTGTAAAAGCCTGTTCTGTGTCGGGGAACAGATGGAACAGAGTGAGGCACATACAGGGCAGCAGAGCTCTTAAACCTACCACACCACCACCCTGGGAGTGAATAGGCCTTACACACCACCCTGGGAGTGACTAGGCCTTACACACCACCCTGGGAGTGACTAGGCCTTATACATCACCCTCGGAGTGACTAGGACTTATACACCACCCTGGGAGTGACTAGGCCTTATACATCACCCTGAGAGTGAATAGGCCTTATACATCACCCTGAGAGTGAATAGGCCTTATACATCACCCTGGGAGTGACTAGGCCTTACATACCACCCTGAGAGTGACTAGGCCTTACACACCGCCCTGGGAGTGACTAGGCCTTACACACCACCCTGAGAGTGACTAGGCCTTATACATCACCCTGAGAGTGACTAGGCCTTACACACCACCCTGGGAGTGACTAGGCCTTATACATCACCCTGAGAGTGAATAGGCCTTACACACCACCCTGGGAGTGACTAGGCCTTACACACCACCCTGAGAGTGACTAGGCCTTACACACCACCCTGGGAGTGACTAGGCCTTATACATCACCCTGAGAGTGAATAGGCCTTATACATCACCCTGAGAGTGACTAGGCCTTACACACCACCCTGGGAGTGACTAGGCCTTACACACCACCCTGAGTGTTCACTTTTCTCTCTCTCTCTCTCTCTCTCTCTCTCTCTCTCTCTCTCTCTCTCTCTCTCTCTCTCTCTCTCTCTCTCTCTCTCTCTCTCTCTCTCTCTCTCTCTCTCTCTCTCTCTCTCTCTCTCTCTCTCTCTCTCTCTCTCTCTCTCTCAGTGGACTGCTCCCCAGATTGTTTTCAGCCCTCAGTCTCTAGTTTCCTCTCAAAAGTCCCTGAGCTCTCCTCTCCTAATCTCTTCTCCTCTCATCTCCTAATCCTCCTCTCATCCTCCACTCCTCACCCTCCTCTCATCCTCCACTCTCCTCATTTTCCAGTCCTCTCCTCATCCTCCTCTTCTCATCTCCTCTCCTCACCCCCTCTCCTATCCTCATTCCCCTCTACTCTCTGCCACTCTTCTGCTCTCACAGCAGTTTTATAGCGGTCTGCTGTTTACATTCCCAGGTAGCTGACTCACCTCAGGGGACTAACTGCATCACTGAACACACACACACTGTATCATCCCTTTCAAACACTCTCTCTCTCTCACACACTGTATCATCCCTTTCAAACACTCTCTCTCTCTCACACACTGTATCATCCCTTTCAACCTCTCTCTCTCTCACACATTGTATCATCCCTTTCAAACACTCTCTCTCTCACACACACTGTATCATCCCTTTCAACCACTCTCTCTCTCACACACTGTATCATCCCTTTCAAACACTCTCTCTCTCACACACACTGTATCATCCCTTTCAACCACTCTCTCTCTCACACACTGTATCATCCCTTTCAAACACTCTCTCTCTCACACACTGTATCATCCCTTTCAAAAACTCTCTCTCTCACACACTGTATCATCCCTTTCAACCACTCTCTCTCTCACACACTGTATCATCCCTTTCAAACACTCTCTCTCTCTCTCTCACACACTGTATCATCCCTTTCAAACACTCTCTCTCTCACACACACACTGTATCATCCCTTTCAAACACTCTCTCTCTCACACACACACTGTATCATCCCTTTCAAACACTCTCTCTCTCACACACTGTATCATCCCTTTCAAACACTTTCTCTCACACACACACTGTATCATCCCTTTCAAACACTCTCTCTCTCTCACACACTGTATCATCCCTTTCAAACACTCTCTCTCTCACACACTGTATCATCCCTTTCAAACACTCTCTCTCTCACACACACACTGTATCATCCCTTTCAAACACTCTCTCTCTCACACACACAATCCTATTGCCCAAAGCATACAAAAAGCAGCTAGTCACATGACAAGCTCCACTTCTCCCTGAGGACAACGCTACTCCACTGTCTAACAGACACCCATGCTGGCTCACACACACACACAGACACACATTCTTTAGGCGCCAAATAGAGTGAAAAAAACAGACTTCAACAGGGAGGGATTTAAGCTGAACTCCGTTGCAAAATTTTTTATTTGTCTAGAAATTGTGTGCAGTAATGAATACGGCCCAGCTCTCTCCTATAGCCAACTAGCACTGAAACGCGTTGTCTGTCTAGTGGACTGAAAACATTAGGCCTAATTGTGTGTGCTTATTAGGCCTATACTACAGTAGCTTGGCTGACCCACAAGGTGCACAGCAAGGCGTAGCCTATACCTCCAAGCAGATGAAACTGAGGACATTGTGTATAACTGTGTCCCAAATGGCGCCCTAACCCCTAGTGCACTATATAGGGAATAGGGTGCCATTTGGGACACATCCCATGTGGCTCAGTTGGTAGAGCAGGGCACTTGCAAAGTCAGGGTTGTGGGTTCAATTCCCACGGGGGACCCACGGGGGACCAAATGGATGCACTCACTACTGTAAGTCGCTCTGGATAAGAGCGTCTGCTAAATGACTCAAATCTGAGGTGAGTCCATTAATAAAAGATCTCCTCCAGCAAGCAGAAGACCTTGTGCATGTTTCAGTGTGTGTCCATGAGGCACTCTACTGAAACATTAACTACAGTTGGGCCAATGGTAGGATGGGGTTAATTCAATAACACAGCATATTACAATAATATAACATCTCAGGAATTAGCTCTTTCAATTAAATTGGGGAGAGTATTCTCCATTCCCATGTCTTAAAAGAGAACTTCAGAATAGATTACATACTATAACTTTGGGAGAAGAGCAACACACAAAATCATTGCAACCTGTGGTAGTGATTACAACATTAGGCTATAGCATTAGACTACAACATTAGACTACAACATTAGGCTACAACATTATACTACAGCACTAGACTACAGCATTAGGCTACAACATTAGACTACAGCATTTGACTATAGCATTAGGCTACAAAAATGCCGTACGCTAAGTGGGTTTTTATAGAAGTTAATGAATGTCAGCAACTGAAAAGAATGCTAATGAAATGCTGTTTCCGCCTACACTCACTGTAAGGGCACAGTAATACTTTTTGGCCCACTTCTAAGTAAATAGGCTCCTGCCAGACAGGGAGAGTGTAGTAGTGTAAAGTAGACCCCAGGACTCTGGTAAAAAGTAGTGCACTACATAGGGAATAGGGTGCCACTTGGAACAAAACCAAGCTGTAAGTGCACAGTTGTAGGGTGCAGCCAGACCTAGTAGTGTAAAATCAGGGTCTGTTTAGGCGGCCTAGCAGAGAGCATGCGACACTAATCACTCCTAAAGAGGTCGTAAAGGTCACCAGAGAGGCATTAACTAGGAACAGCCACAACGTGTGGAGAAAGAGGCCACCGCGTGGGGGGAGGGGTGTGGAGCTGTCATTGCAACTCATTAGAAACTGACTCCTAGAAGGAGAAGATAGCAAGGCAACAAATACAAATTCATCTTAAATGACACCCTATTCCCAAAAGAGTGCAATACTTTTGACCAGTTCCCATAGAGTGGCATCTGGGAGGCAAGCACAGCTTTCTGTAGCTTTCTAGTCCACATCCATGGATGTTCCTAATTCCATTCATAGAACCCTTTCCATTCCATGTCGGTCTATTCTAAACTGTGCAGGTTCAGCCTCTGTAGAGCCTGAATTTAGCCTAGGCCTAAACGGAAGTTATATATACTGTGGCTAATTTCAGCATGAACTAAACTGGACCTACTTGATTGTCGTCCCATACTGAGCCATTGTTCAGACACCTACAGTACCTACCAGGCCGTGCAATAAACAAGGATCGTGTTGCCACGGCAACCCCTGACCGCTTCCTGCTGCGCTTCTTAGGATGAGGTGATTTGGTGCCCCTTGTCTAGTGCACCTGCCGCACGACTGACCCCGTTTTAGCACATCAGACAGCCAATCAGTGTGTCAGACGAGGGAGCTCATTATTGGCCATTGTCTAAAAACAATGGTAATACACTGAAACAGATTTTGATGTAGAGAAAATATATTTTTTTATGTATTCAACATTACATGTTTGAATGCTACTCAAGAAGAGATATGAAATGAACAGCTCATCGAAAGCCATCATGCTGAGCCCTAATGACGGAAACTATGCCTGTGCAGCGACACTACCGTAAACACCTGGCTTAAAAATTGTACTACGATAGCAACAAACACAGCCTGGAAACTTTTTATTTTATTATTGGCCCGTCTTCAGAGGACAAAAATAACTTAGTTTTTACACCTATTTTTTCTTACTTGTACATTCTACACACATGGGACTTTTTTTTTTTACACAGTAGTTACTGTACATAGCAAAATATAGTATTTTCAGTCATAACTATTATAGTATGTCTAGTTCACCATCAGTATGTCTACTTCATCATCAGTATGTCTAGTTCACCATCAATATGTCTAGTTCACCATCAGTATGTCACCTTCACCATCAGTATGTCTACTTCACCATCAGTATATCTACTTAAAATCAAATCAATCAAATGTATTTATGAAGCCCTTCTTACATCAGCTGATGTCACAGAGTGCTGTACAGAAACCCAGCCTAAAACCCCAAACAGCAAGCAATGCAGGTGTAAAAGCACGGTGGTTAGGAAAAACTCCCTAGAAAGGCCAGAACCTAGGAAGAAACCTAGAGAGGAACCAGGCTGTGAGGGGTGAGCTGTGTTCACATTAAGTATGTCTAGTTCACCATCAGTATGTCTAGTTCCACCATCAGTATGTCTATTTCACCATCCGTATGTCTAGTTCCCCCATCAGTATGTCTACTTCACCATCAGTATGTCTAGTTCACCATCAGTATGTCTAGTTCACCATCAGTATGTCTACTTCACCATCAGTATGTCTAGTTCCCCCATCAGTATGTCTATTTCACCATCAGTATGTCTACTTCACCATCAGTATGTCTAGTTCACCATCAGTATGTCTATTTCACCATCAGTATGTCTACTTCACCATCAGTATGTCTAGTTCACCATCAGTATGTCTAGTTCCACCATCAGTATGTCTATTTCACCATCAGTATGTCTAGTTCCCCTATCAGTATGTCTAGTTCACCATCAGTATGTCTACTTCACCATCAGTATGTCTACTTCACCATCAGTATGTCTACTTCACCATCAGTATGTCTAGTTCACCATCAGTATGTCTACTACACCATCAGTATGTCTACTTCATCATCAGTATGTCTAGTTCACCATCAGTATATCTAGTTCACCATCAGTATGTCTACTTCACCATCAGTATGTCTACTTCATCATCAGTATGTCTACTTCATCATCAGTATGTCTAGTTCACCATCAGTATGTCTAGTTCACCATCAGTATGTCTAGTTCACCATCAGTATGTCTACTTCATCATCAGTATGTCTAGTTCACCATCAGTATGTCTACTTCACCATCAGTATGTCTACTTCACCATCAGTATGTCTAGTTCACCATCAGTATGTCTACTTCACCATCAGTATGTCTACTTCACCATCAGTATGTGAGCATATGAGGCAGGTAAACAGACAGACAGGCAGGTAAACAGCCAGACAGGCAAACAGGCAAACAGACAGACAGGGTTGACACTTAATAAAAAATCTGAGGTACTGGGGGGGTTTTGTGCCTCGTATTTCTGAGGATCCTTGATTGTTCCGACAAAGTGACATAAGAGAAGGTGAACTGGTCTATGTTTTATGATATCTTGAGAGACAGGACTATCCCACAAGATATCCTACAAATAAGGCATCTAGCCTTTACATACATTAGGTCTGTTTTTCAGACGATACATTTTGATCAACAGGAATACTATTTGTATATGTATTACACAAAGATATATATATAAAAAAGAGCATGTAATCAAATGCTGAAGAACAGATTTCAAGTGAGATACAAGCCAGACAGAGGTCAGGACGTTAGTACTGCAGAAATGAGGTCAGAGGTCAGGACGTTAGTACTGCAGAAATGAGGTCAGAGGTCAGGACGTTAGTACTGCAGAAATGCCAAAAGAGTTAACCGTGCAAAAATGACTGCATTACCTAAAACATCCTTTCCAATAAATCAATAACAGGAATAACAGGAAACCATTCCACAAGCTAACCACTCCACTAGATTATCAATAACAGGAAACTACTCCACTAGCTTATCAATAACAGGAAACCACTCCACTAGCTTATCAATAACAGGAAACCATTCCACTAGCTTATCAATAACAGGAAACCATTCCACTAGCTTATCAATAACAGGAAACCACTCCACAAGCTTATCTGAGGCTAGGAAACACTGTCACCACTGATAAATCTATGATAATCAAGAATTTCAATAACCATTTTTCTACAGCTGGCCATGCTTTCCACCTGGATACCCCTACACCGGCCAACAGCTCTGCACCCCCGCAGCAACTTGCCCAAGCCCCCGCCCGCTTCTCCTTCACCCAAATCCAGATAGATGATGTTCTGAAAGAGCTGCAAAATCTGGACCTCTACAAATCAGCTGGGCTAGACAATCTGGACCCTCTCTTTCTAAAATGATCTGCCAAAATTGTTGCAACCCCTATTTACTAGCCTGTTCAACCTCTCTTCGTATCGTCTGAGATCCCTAAAGATTGGAAAGATCCCGTGGTCATCCCCCTCTTCAAAGGGGGCGACACTCTAGATCCAAACTGTTATAGGCCTATATCCATCCTGCCCTGCCTCGAAAGCCAAGGTAACAAACACATCACCGACCATTTCGAATCCCACCGTACCTTCTCCACTATGCAATCTGGTTTCCCGAGCTGGTCACGGGTGCACCTCAGCCACGCTCAAGGTCCTAAACGATATCATAACCGCCATTAATAAAAGACAGTACTGTGCAGCCGTCTTCATCGACCTGGCCAAGGCTCTGTCAATCACCGCATTCTTATCGGCAGACTCAACAGCCTTGGTTTCTCAAATGACTGCCTCGCCTGGTTCACCAACTACTTCTCCGATAGAGTTCAGTGTGTCAAATCGGAAGGCCTGTTGTCCGGACCTCTGGCAGTCTCTATGGGGGTGCTACAGGGTTAAATTCTTGGGCCGACTCTTTTCTCTGTATATATCAATGATGTCGCTCTTGCTGCTGGTGATTCTCTGATCCACCTCTACGCAGACGACACCATTCTGTATACTTCTGGCCCTTCTTTGGACACTGTGTTAACAAACCTCCAAACGAGCTTCAATGCTATACAACACTCCTTCCGTGGCCTCCAACTGTTCTTAAATGCTAGTAAAACTAAATGCATGCTCTTCAACCAATTGCTGCCCACACCTGCCCGACTAGCATCACTACTCTGGACGGTTCTGACTTCGGATATAATACCTAGGTGTCTGGTTAGACTGTAAACTCTCCTTCCAGACTCACATTAAGCATCTCCAATCCAAAATTAAATCTAGAAATGTCTTCCTATTTCGCAACAAAGCCTCCTTCACTCACGTTGCCAAACATACCCTCGTAAAACTGCCCAATCCTTGACTTTGGCGATGTCATTTACAAAATAGCCTCCAACACTACTCAGCAAGTTGGATGTAGTCTATCACAGTGCCATCCGTTTTGTCACCAAAGCCCCATCTACTAACCTGTTATGAATAAATTCATATGATTTATATGTTTAATGACTAAATGATTATATGTTTAAAGTAATATGTTTAAGTAGTTACTAAGAATATTGAATCCTGGAAATATATGTAATAGGTGTTAGAGGAATAGGTCTAGAACTTTTCAAAAGACTAAGACATCGTGTAACTATTTTGCAACCTAAGCAGGATGGAGTTGAGATAACAGAGGAACAGGAGAACTATCGACAGACAGGGGAGAAACGGTTAGTAACGGTCAGAAAACTGTTAGAAATGATAAGCTGTAATATGTAAAACACACCGCCTAAAGTGGGGTGGAGTTAAATTGTATGCACATATAAAGGACTGTGTTCTTATTGTGAGGAAAGAATTATCCTGAATAAACATTGACATTTGACTGGGCTTCCGTCCGTTTCATTTCAACCAGTATCTTACAAATTCTGGGTTACAGACGAAGTTGTTTAATTGAAGTTCAGTTTATGAACATTGAGTACAACATTTCTATAACATACCCACCACTGCAACCTGTATGCTCTCGTTGGCTGGCCCTCGCTACATATTCGTCGCCAAACCCACTGGCTCCAGGTCATCTATAAGTCTCTGCTAGGTAAAGCCTCTCAGCTCCCTGGTCACCATAGCAACACCCACCCGTAGCACGTGCTCCAGCAGGTATATTTCACTGGTCATCCCCAAAGCCAACACCTCCTTTGGCCGCCTTTCCTTCCAGTTCTCTGCTGCCAATGACTGGAACAAATTGCAAAAATCAGCTGGAGACATATATCCCTCACTAACTTTAAGCATCAGCTGTCAGAGCAGCTTACCGATCACTGCACCTGTACACAGCCCATCTGTAAATAGCCCATCCAACTACCTCATCCCCATATTGTTTATGTTTATTTATTTTTCATGCTCTTTTGCACCCCAGCATCTCTACTTGCACATCATCATCTGCACATTTATCACTCCAGTGTTAATGCTAAATTGTAATTATTTTGCCACTATGGCCTATTTATTGCCTTACCTCCCTAATCTTACTACATTTGCATACACTGTACATAGATTTTTCTATTGTGTTATTGACTGTGCGTTTGTTTATCCCATGTGTAACTCTGTGTTGTTGTTTTTGTCGCACTGCTTTGCTTTATCTTGGCCAGGTTGCAGTTGTAAATGAGAATTCGTTCTCAACTGGCCTACCTGGTTAAATAAAGGTGAAATAAATAAATACAAATAACAGGAAACCACACCCCTAGTTTATGAATAGCAGGAAACCACACCCATAGTTTATGAATAGCAGGAAACCACACCCCTAGTTTATGAATAGCAGGAAACCACACCACTAGCTGGTCAATAATAATAATGTGTTGGTTTGTGATACATCATACAGGCACACAGCAGGCATGCTGAAGCACGGCACATTGATGATGATTTGATAATGATGTACTGTGCTGCGCCGCACCCTTCCTTTCCTCTGGCTGCTTCTCTCTCAAACTCCATGTCACACTCACACCGAGCAGCCCACTTCGCATGAGAAGAGCTCATGTCACACTCACACCGAGCAGCCCACTTCGCATGAGCAGAGCTCATGTCACACTCACACCGAGCAGCCCACTTCGCATGAGAAGAGCTCATGTCACACTCACACCGAGCAGCCCACTTCGCATGAGCAGAGCTCATGTCACACTCACACCGAGCAGCTCACTTCGCATGAGCAGAGCTCATGTCACACTCACACCGAGCAGCCCACTTCGCATGAGCAGAGCTCATGTCACACTCACACCGAGCAGCCCACTTCGCATGAGCAGAGCTCATGTCACACTCACACCGAGCAGCCCACTTCGCATGAGCAGAGCTCATGTCACACTCACACCGAGCAGCCCACTTCGCATGAGAAGAGCTCATGTCACACTCACACCGAGCAGCCCACTTCGCATGAGCAGAGCTCATGTCACACTCACACCGAGCAGCCCACTTCGCATGAGCAGAGCTCATGTCACACTCACACCGAGCAGCCCACTTCGCATGAGCAGAGCTCATGTCACACTCACACCGAGCAGCCCACTTCGCATGAGAAGAGCTCATGTCACACTCACACCGAGCAGCCCACTTCGCATGAGCAGAGCTCATGTCACACTCACACCGAGCAGCCCACTTCGCATGAGCAGAGCTCATGTCACACTCACACCGAGCAGCCCACTTCGCATGAGAAGAGCTCATGTCACACTCACACCGAGCAGCCCACTTCGCATGAGCAGAGCTCATGTCACACTCACACCGAGCAGCCCACTTCGCATGAGCAGAGCTCATGTCACACTCACACCGAGCAGCCCACTTCGCATGAGAAGAGCTCATGTCACACTCACACCGAGCAGCCCACTTCGCATGAGCAGAGCTTGTGAAGATGGACAAGAGCAACCACATCACCACAAATGAAATGAGGTAGAAATAGTGTTTAGTTGTGTGATTGTGATTCTGCCAGGGGTGGGATGGGGGAACAGAGTCCCAGTCATCTCAGTCTGTAGACCTGGGGAGGATAGTCCATGGCTCTCTCTGTGTAGTGTAGCTCTTTGCTAGCCTAAATGCTCAGTTCCCTGGTTTTGGTCTGCGCTGAGCGTCAACATTCTGAGTAAACAAGAAATTATTTTCATAACTACTGTAAACTAAGGCTACTTCCCCGTATCCTGTAGTCAGCAGCCTGGACAGGGAGAATGAACAGAGAATACCAATCAGAGAGGCATCAGTCTTCTGATCTCAGGGTGGACTCTAACCGCCAGGACACTGAGTTGGTCAGTAATATAACTGCAGACCTAATATGCTGGTCGGTCGCATGTCGAGAATCAACGTGTGTTTTTCTTGAAGTACCCCTCCTTTCCCTTGCCCCTCCCCCTCTCTGCTTACCATGTCCAGATTCAACAGGCTCCTTCACACCTATATCAGATGACTCATTCACACACATGGCTGTGATTTTGGCCCAACAGGCAGGGTGGAAGAGAGTCCAGATTGATTGGACTTGCATTAGAGAGGACTGAGGGCTCCGACTCACCAGCCAGCTATTGTCTATCTGTCTGGTAGCTGGCGGTGTCACAGCTGCTGCCACACCGAGCGCAACGGACAGAACACTGGCATCCTGCCCTGCTGGCACTGAGACCAGGCTTGCTTCACAAATAGCACCCTAAATGTCTTATGCAGTGCACTATTTAAGGAATAGGGTGCCATTTGGGACACAGGCCAGGGTAGAGATCTGTAATCGCTCAATGTGGACCATCCTACTACACACGTCTGGTCTGGGTTATAACGCTAGGCAAGGCTAGCTGAGTTTGAATGGCTGTCAATGAGCCCAGCATCAAGCTGTGGGATGGGGCCGCTAGGACACCACAAGCTGGCGGCGAGTCAGTGGAGTTCATGTTTGAGTGGCACGGACCCAGAATGTGTCCTAAATAACACCCTATTCTCTATAGTGCACTACTTTTGATGAGAGCCCTATGGGCCCTGGTCAAAGGTTGTGCACTTGAAAGGGCATAGGGCGCCATTTGGCAAAGACCAAGAGAGGAGAAAGCCTGACCATATGCTAGTGCTGTTAGATTAGAAGCTTGACTGAACCACTGGGGAGGACTGGGACTGGGGATGGCAGGAACTGGGAAGGAGGCAGGGACTGGACTGGTGAAGGTAGGGACTGGGGAGGAGGCAGAGACTGGACTGGGGAAGGCAGGGACTGGGGAGGAGGCAGGGACTGAGGAAAGCAGGGATTTGGGAGGAAACAGGGACTGGACTGGGAAGGAGGCAGGGATTGGACTGGGGAAGGCAGGGATTGGGGAGGAAGCAGGAACTGGACTGGGAAGGCAGGGAGTGGGGAGGAAGCAGGAACTGGACTGGGAAGGCAGGGAGTGGGGAGGAAGCAGGGACTGGGGAAGTCAGGGATTGGGGAGGAAGCAGGGACTGGACTGGGAAGGCAGGGATTGGGGAGGAAGCAGGAACTGGACTGGGAAGGCAGGGATTGGGGAGGAAGCAGGGACTGGGGAAGTCAGGGATTGGGGAGGAAGCAGGGACTGGACTGGGAAGGCAGGGATTGGGGAGGAAGCAGGAACTGGACTGGGAAGGCAGGGAGTGGGGAGGAAGCAGGGACTGGGGAAGTCAGGGATTGGGGAGGAAGCAGGGACTGGACTGGGAAGGCAGGGATTGGGGAGGAAGCAGGAACTGGACTGGGAAGGCAGGGATTGGGGAGGAAGCAGGGACTGGGGAAGTCAGGGATTGGGGAGGAAGCAGGGACTGGACTGGGAAGGCAGGGATTGGGGAGGAAGCAGGGATTGGGGAAGTCAGGGATTGGGGAGGAAGCAGGGACTGGGGAAACAAGGATTGGGGAGGAAGCAGGGACTGGGAAGGCAGGGATTGGGGAGGAAGCAGGGACTGTACTGGGAAGGAAGGAAGCCGGGACTGGACTGGGGAAATCAGGGATTGGGGAGGAAGCAGGGACTGGACTGGGGAAGGCAGGGACTGGGGAGGAAGCAGGGACTGGACTGGGGAAGGCAGGGACTGGGGAGGAAGCAGGGACTGGACTGGGGAAGGCAGGGACTGGGGAGGAAGCAGGGACTGGGAAGGAGGCAGAGCACAGCCGACTGAGCACAACTACAGACAGAATGCCACCTTGTCCTGGTGTAAAGGCAACAGACGTGGAGATTAAATCAAAACAAGATCCTTCTTCAATATGTTTCGTTAAACAGTGCTTGCGCATTCAAGAGTGCAGATTAAAAGCAATTCCCACTTACAACACAATCCAATTACGAGTGTGAATTTGACTTAAAGTATACTCTGATGAATACATTACCACAACCTAAATATAATGTTGTCATGGAACATCAAAGTGTTTCATTTGGTGGGAGGATAAAAATGTTATTGTAGTTTTTGAGGTTTTTGTATTGTACTACAATGGAGAAAACTAAAAAGAGGGTGTTACTGTATGTAGGTATGTACAGTTGAAGTCAGAAGTTTACATACACTTAGGTTGGAGTCATTAAAACTCACCACTCCACAAATGTCTTGTTAACAGCCTACAGATTTGGCAGGTCAGTTAGGACATCTATTTTGTGCATGACACAAGTAATTTTTCCAACAATTGTTTACAGACAGATTATTTCACTTATAATTAACTGTATCACAATTCCAGTGAGTCAGAAGTTTACATACACTAAGTTGACTGTGCATTTAAACAGCTTGGAAAATTCCAGAAAATGATGTCATGGCTTTAGAAGCTTCTGATAGGCTAATTGACATCATTTGAGTCAATTGGAGGTGTACTTGTGGATGTATTTCAAAGCCTACCTTCAAACGCAATGCCTCTTTGCTTGACATCACGCCTGAAGGTACCACGTTCACCTGTACAAACAATAGTACGCAAGTATAAACACCATGGGACCACGCAGCCGTCATACCGCTCAGGAATGAGATGCGTTCTGTCTCCTAGAGATGAACGTAGTTTGTTCCGAAAAGTGCAAATCAATCCCAGAACAACAGCAAAGGACCTTGTGAAGACGCTGGAGGAAACAGGTACCAAAGTATCTATATCCACAGTAAAACAAGTCCTATATCGACATAACCTGAAAGGCCGCTCAGCAAGGAAGAAGCCACTGCCCCAAATCGCCATAAAAAAGCCAGACTACGGTTTGCAACTGCACATGGGGACAAAGATCGTACTTTTTGGAGAAATGTCCTCTGGTCTGATGAAACAAAAATAGAACTGTTTGGCCGTAATGACCATCGTTATGTTTGGAGGAAAAAGAGGGAGGCTTGCAAGCCGAAGAACAACATCCCAACCGTGAAGCACGGGGGTGGCAGCATCATGTTGTGGGGGTGCTTTGCTGCAGGAGGGTCTGGTGCACTTCACAAAATAGATGGCATCATGAGGAAGGAAAATGATGTGGATATATTGAAGCAACATCTCAAGACATCAGTCAGGAAGTTAAAGCTTGGTTGCAAATGGGTCTTCCAAATGGACAATGACCCCAAGCATACTACCAAAGTTGTGGCTAAATTACTTAAGGACAACAAAGTCAAGGTATTGGAGTGGCCATCACAAAGCACTGACCTCAATCCCATAGAATATTTGTGGGCAGAACTGAAAAAGCGTGTGCGAGCAAGGAGGCCTACAAACCTGTTACACCAGCTCTGTCAGGAGGAATGGGCCAAAATTCACCCAACTTATTGTGGGAAGCTTGTGGAAGGCTACCCAAAACGTTTGACCCAAGTTAAACAATTTAAAGGCAATGCTACCAAATACTAATTGAGTGTATGTAAACTTCTGACCCACTGGGAATGTGATGAAAGAAATAAAAGCTGAAATAAATAATTCTCTCTACTATTATTCTGACATTTCACATTCTTAAATTCAGGAATTGTGAAAAACTGAGTTTAAATGTATTTGGCTAAGGTGTATGTAAACTTCTGACTTCAACTGTACATGCATACATAGATGCATACCTACAATCTGCTATCTCCAGAAGACAGGCAGTCTGTTTCCAGGGAAAGTTTACCCCTTTTCCCTGTATTGTGCACTACTTTTGACCAGGGCTCTGATCCAAAGTAGTGCACTACATAGGGACTAGGGGGGCATTTGGGACACAACCCTCTAGTCACACAATGCAGAGTGGAGGGAGAAGGAGCGAAACGCTAGGACGGGCAGGACCCACTGAATGCAGTTGAGCAAAAATGTCAGATGCATTCAGAGCGCCGTGGTCTGAAATGTCACCCAGATGAGGAGGCAGGCGAGAGGCTAAGTTGAGAGGGGAGATACGGAGGGAGGTGTGTGTGTGCAGGGGAGAATGCCACACACGTACAGAAATGCAATGAATGACAAACACCATGCAGATAGCTGCTTTCAAAGAGAATGAGCACTGGGCTTACATTTACACTACACTACACGCACACACACACAGTGAACTAACATTCACAAAGGCAAACCGCATCGTAATCAATGGCAAACAAACAAAACACAAAATGCTCTTGTAAAAAAATACTTGAAATTTGCAGTTTACCTACGAATCGTAATTGTTTGTCTCTGTGCCTACATGGGGTAGTGTGTGTAGATTAATGAGGGAAAAAATTAATTGAATCCATTTTAGAATAAGGCTGTAACATAACAAAATATGGAAAAAGTCAAGGGGTCTTTCCGAATGCACTGCATATGATGATGCCTAGTCACCTTACCCCTATACATACAGTGCCCGACACTAATATTGGCACTCTTGGTAAATATGAGCTGTGTGAAAAAAAATGTCTTTGCTGTTTATCCTCTTGGTCTTTCATTCAAAATATTCACAAAAATTGTACCTTTAATTGAAGTAGCATGATTGAAAAAAAGACGTGAAATAAAAATGTTTCTCTCTGAAACATGTGTGCCACAATTATTGGCACCCCTAGAAATTCTTATGAGTAAAATCTAACTGAAGTATATTCCTATTCCTATTTTCCGCTTTTAAGTTCACAAGAGTGATTAGGAACACTTAAGTGGTAAGCCATGACTTCCTGTTTCACTGGGGTATAAATATGAGGTGACACACAGGCCAAGTTCATATAGTCATCCATCACTATGGAAACGACCCGGGAGAACAGTAATGATGTGCGGCAAAAGGTTGTTGAGTTGCACAAATCAGGAAATGGCTATAAGAAAATAGCTCAATGGT
The DNA here is from genome assembly GCA_030435695.1 of Brachymystax lenok tsinlingensis. Classification (NCBI taxonomy): domain Eukaryota; kingdom Metazoa; phylum Chordata; class Actinopteri; order Salmoniformes; family Salmonidae; genus Brachymystax; species Brachymystax lenok. The sequence goes on from CM059788.1 coordinate 38,521,407, forward strand.
TGAAAATGCCCATATCCATTATCAGGGCACGGACCCCACGCACAGTGGGCCTGGTAGAGGACGTGTGTCTATATGGACCCCACGCACAGTGGGCCTGGTAGAGGACGTGTGTCTATATGGACCCCATGCACAGTGGGCCTGGAAGAGGACGTGTGTCTATATGGACCCCACGCACAGTGGGCCTGGAAGAGGACGTGTGTCTATATGGACCCCACGCACAGTGGGCCTGGTAGAGGACGTGTGTCTATATGGACCCCATGCACAGTGGGCCTGGAAGAGGACGTGTGTCTATATGGACCCCACGCACAGTGGGCCTGGAAGAGGACGTGTGTCTATATGGACCCCACGCACAGTGGGCCTGGTAGAGGGCGTGTGTCTATATGGACCCCACGCACAGTGGGCCTGGTAGAGGGCGTGTGTCTATATGGACCCCACGCACAGTGGGCCTGGTAGAGGACGTGTGTCTATATGGACCCCACGCACAGTGGGCCTGGTAGAGGGCGTGTGTCTATATGGACCCCACGCACAGTGGGCCTGGTAGAGGACGTGTGTCTATATGGACCCCACGCACAGTGGGCCTGGTAGAGGACGTGTGTCTATATGGACCCCACGCACAGTGGGCCTGGTAGAGGGCGTGTGTCTATATGGACCCCACGCACAGTGGGCCTGGTAGAGGACGTGTGTCTATATGGACCCCACGCACAGTGGGCCTGGTAGAGGACGTGTGTCTATATGGACCCCACGCACAGTGGGCCTGGTAGAGGGCGTGTGTCTATATGGACCCCACGCACAGTGGGCCTGGAAGAGGAAGTGTGTCTATATGGACCCCACGCACAGTGGGCCTGGAAGAGGACGTGTGTCTATATGGACCCCACGCACAGTGGGCCTGGAAGAGGACGTGTGTCTATATGGCCCCCACGCACAATGGGCCTGGTAGAGGACGTGTGTCTATATGGACCCCACGCACAGTGGGCCTGGTAGAGGACGTGTGTCTATATGGACCCCACGCACAGTGGGCCTGGAAGAGGACGTGTGTCTATATGGACCCCACGCACAGTGGGCCTGGAAGAGGACGTGTGTCTATATGGACCCCACGCACAGTGGGCCTGGAAGAGGACGTGTGTCTATATGGACCCCACGCACAGTGGGCCTGGAAGAGGGCGTGTGTCTATATGGACCCCACGCACAGTGGGCCTGGAAGAGGACGTGTGTCTATATGGACCCCACGCACAGTGGGCCTGGAAGAGGGCGTGTGTCTATATGGACCCCACGCACAGTGGGCCTGGAAGAGGACGTGTGTCTATATGGACCCCACGCACAGTGGGCCTGGAAGAGGACGTGTGTCTATATGGACCCCACGCACAGTGGGCCTGGTAGAGGACGTGTGTCTATATGGACCCCACGCACAGTGGGCCTGGAAGAGGACGTGTGTCTATATGGACCCCACGCACAGTGGGCCTGGTAGAGGACGTGTGTCTATATGGACCCCACGCACAGTGAGGAGGATGGTGAGAGTGGCCAAAAAACCTCCAAGGATCACAGCTGGAGAATTGCAGACGTTAGTCGGGTCTTGGGGTCAGAAAGTCTCCAAAACGACGATCAGACGCCACCTACATAACCAGTTGTTTGGGAGGGTTGGTATAAAAAAGCCTTTGCTGTCATCAAACAACAAACTCAAGCACCTACAGTTTGCCAGAGGTTACTGGAACTTTCAATGGGACCGGGTTCTATGGTCAACACCAGAGGTGGGTTTGGCTTAGACAGACAGATCGCCATTCAGAAAAGTACCTCATCCCCACTGTGAAGTATGGTGGTGAATCTTTGATGTTGTGGGGCTGTTTTTTTTCCAAAGGCCCTGGACAACTTGTTAGGATACATAGTATCATGGACTCCATCAAGTACCAGCAGATATTAAATCAAAACTAGACTGCCTCTGCTAGGAAGGTTAAAATGGGCTGTGGTTGGATCTTCCAGCAGGACAATGATCTAAAGCACACCTCAAAATCAACACAAAAATGCTTCACTGACCACAGAATCAAGGTTTTGCCATGGTCGTCCCAGTCCCCTGACCTGGACCCCATAGAAAACCTGTGGGATGAGTTGAATAGGAGAGTCCACAAGCGTGGACCTGGGAATCTGAAGGATCTGGAGAGATTCTGTATGGAGGAATGGTCTCAGAGCCCATGCCATGTGTTCTCCAACCTCATTATGCATTATAGGAGAAGACTCAGAGCTGTTTCCTTGGCAAAGGGAGGTAGCACAAAGTATTGAATGAAGGGGTGCCAATAATTGTGGCACACATATATTTGAGGAAAATATTTGTTGTCGGACAAGAATAGATTTTTTTCTTTCAATTATTTTACTTAGAGGCTAGATTTTTGTGAATATTTTGAATGAAAGACCAAGAGGATAAACAATAAATACTTTCACAGCCCGTTTTTCTCATATTTACCAAGGGTGCCAATATTTGTGGAGGGCACTGTATCTACCTCTATCACTCCAGTTTCCCTGCACATTGTAAATATGGTACTGGAACTGGCCCTCTATATAGTATGCGTACTTACTTTATCGTGTTCTTCTTATTTCTTATTTTTTATTTCTCTCGTTTTTTGTTGTTGTACCTTGCTATTTTTAGTATTACATTGTTATTGATTATTGCATTGTTGGGTTTTGTGTTTGCAAGAAAGGCATTTCGCTGTACTTGTGCATGTGACATTAAAACTTGAAACTTGAAACTGAAACTATTGTGTGGTGACTGAGAGACAGATTTTCATGGGAAAGCTCTGTACCCACGACCCAGGCACTATTATATAAGGTTAGGGTTAGCTCTGAACCCACTACCCAGGCAATATCACTTACAGATGTAGGATCTTAATTTGATCACTGTGTTGCAGGATAACTTTCCTGCAATGCAGAGGTTTAAAAAGGCTTCTGAAGTTTGTAATTTCCATTTAGAAATGTCAGACTTGATTTTCCCTTACGGAAATATTTAATCAACCCCTACAGAAAACGTCCATGAATTATAATCCACATAATGATTCACATTTCCTGTGGCTGCAGAATTATTTTCTTGCTGTAGTAAACTGGCCCCCATGTAGAATCAAGATGTTTTATGCAACCGTTTTCATTAGTCCACTGTTCACCCATAGGGGGACTCCTTCAGACAGAGACAACACACTAAACAGGAGGTGTACACAGGGACCAGCATCCCAAAACGTACCTATTTACAGTCTCATCAACATAGCCTCTCTTGACACACACACACACACACACACACACACACACACACACACACACACACACACACACACACACACACACACACACACACACACACACACACACACACACACACACACACACACACACACACCATCTACACAGCCTCCCCTGACACACCCTCTACTCACATCACCTCTGGAGAGGCCAATTAGTTGACATCACCTCTAATTTATTACACACACACACACAAGTGCTGGACCGAGCAGACACACACACACTAACGTGTGCACACACATGCACACGCGTACAGTATAGTCTGCAAGTACACCCTGCACATAAACCCATATTAGGTAATGTCTTTCAATCATCAATCTGCTCCACAACAACAAACCTTTCCAGTGTTCCACACACACACACACACACACACACACACACACACACACACACACACACACACACACACACACACACACACACACACACACACACACACACACACACACACACACACTCCCAGAGTACAGTCCCCCTCGCCCATGTGTCTGGACCTGATATATGTCTTCAGAGACAGAAACGGCATCCTATGGCCTATACTCTACAGTTAAAATGAAATGGACCTGATATATGTCTTCAGAGACAGAAACGGCATCCTATGGCCTATACTCTACAGTTAAAATGAAACGGCATCCTATGGCCTATACTCTACAGTTAAAATGAAATGCAAAACTAGTGGCAACTGAGAGAGACGAGACATAACCTTAACTTTGCTGGAGTATTGAAACAGCTCATCCTGAGATGTTTTGAAACATGACGTGGTGTGTTCCAAAACCACTTCACCATGTGGTGCGCAACCCGTGGTAGAAAAAGTACTCCATTTTCATTCTTGAGTAAAAGTAAAGATACCTCTTAGAAAATCATTCAAGTAAAAGTGAAAGTCACCCAGTAAAATACTACTTGAGTAAAAGTCTAAAAGCATTTTGTTTCAAATATACTTAAGTTTCAAAAGTAAAAGTATAAATCATTTTAACTTCCATTAATTTATTATTTATTTACGGATAGCCAGGGGGACACTCCAACACTCAGACATAATTTACAAACAAAGCATTTGTGTTTAGTGAGTCCGCCAGATCAGAGGCAGTAGAGATGTTCTCTTGTTAAGTGTGTCATATGGATAATTTTCCTGTCAAAATGTAACGAGTACTTTTGGGTGTCAGGGAAAATGTATGGAGTAAAAAGTACATTATTTTCTTTAGGAATGTAGTGAAGTAAAAGTAAAAGTTGCCATAAATAGTAAAGTAAAGTACAAATACCCCCCAAAACTACTAAGTAGTGCTTTAAAGCATTTTGACTTAAGTACCTTACACCACTGTGTGCAACACCTTGCCAGGGTGTGGGAGCCTACTGGAAAAGGTTGAAAACACTATCTTGGTGTTTCGAGTTCTGTTTAGTGCAGAACTAGATCCCTTCTCTTTTGGTGCCGTTTCCTCCCTCTAAAGCTTCTAAACACTATCACATCCTGTCTAGCGCACAATTAGATCCCTTCTGGAGCATTTGAATGGTTAACATTGATTTATATACACTACATGGCCAAAAGTATTAGTGGATTAGGCTATTTCAGCCACACCCGTTGCTGACAGGTGTATAAAATTTAGCACCAAGCCATGCAATCTCCATAGACAAACATTGGCAGTAGAATGGCCTTACTGAAGAGCTCAGAGACTTTCAACGTGGCACCGTCATAGGATGCCACCTTTCCAACAAGTCAATTTCTGCCCTTCTAGAGCTTTCCCGGTCAACTGTAAGTGTTGATTTTGTGATTTTTGTGGAAACGTCTAGGAGCAACAATGGCTCAGCCGCGAAGTGATAGGTCACACAAGCTCACAGAATGGGACAACCGAGTGCTGAAGCGTGTAGAGCGTAAAAATCGTCTGTCCTCGGTTGCAACACTCACTATCGAGTTCCAAACTGCCTCTGGAAGCAACGTCAGCACAATAACTGTTCGTAGGGAGCTTCATGAAATTGGTTTCCATGGCCGAGCAGCCGCACACAAGCCTAAGATCACCATGCGGAATGCCAAGAGTCGGCTGGAGTGGTGTAAAGCTCGCCGCCACTGGACTCTGGAGCAGTGGAAACGCGTTCTCTGGAGTGCTGAATCATGCTTCACCATCTGGCAGTCCGACGGACAAATCTGGGTTTGATAGATGGCAGGAGAACGCTACCTGCCCCAATACATAGTGCCAGTATGGTGGAGGAGGAATAATGGTCTGGGGCTGTTTTCATGGTTCGGGCTAGGCCACTTAGTTCCAGTGAAGGGAAATCTTAATGCTACAGCATACAATGACATTCTAGACGATTCTGTTCTTCCAACTTCGTGGCAACGGTTTGGGGAAGGCTCTTTTCTGTTTCAGCATGACAATGCCCCTGTGCACAAACCGAAGTCCATACAGAAATGGTTTGTCAAAATCGGTGTGGAAGAACTTGACTGGCCTGCACAGAACCCTGACCTCAACCCCATCGAACACCTTTGGGATGAATTGGAATGCCGACTGTGAGCCAGGCCTAATCGCTCAACATCAGTACCCGACCTCCCTAATGCTCTTGAGGCTGAATGGAAGCAAGACCACGCAGTAATGTTCCAACATCTAGTTGAACACCTTCCCAGAAGACTGAAGGCTGTTATAGCAGCAAAGAGGGGACCAACTCCATATTAATACCCATGACTTTGGAATGAGATGTTGGACGATACTGTTGGCCATGCAGTTTATCTGATAATGCGCCAATTTAGGCAGGTAAGCACAGTGCTCAATCCACCACTTGTCTCGATCGTCAGAAGTTGGAAAAGTGGGAATGGGTTGTCTCATCATTGAACGTCATTTTGCCTAATGGTTTCGATATCTGTTCATCATGATCCATTACACCTCATGGCACAACAAGCTGCTTAATGCTAATATAAAAGTATACTTTTCTTTCTTTAAACATGCATACAACATTGTGTATAAGAATCATAAAGTGTAAAAAAATTATACTACCAACAATCCTCTAAAAACAGAACCATATGGAAAGATAGGAAGTGCAAGGAGGTAAAAAAAAGTGTAAAAGACGTCCAAAGAGTATATTCACTCAATTATCTCTATCTTTGTTTATCCTCATAAAAGAGCAACATAGTAAATTGTGTTTATTCAAAAAAAAAAATGTAAAATTAAATTTGTTTTATTAAGTATATGTTGATTGTTTTTATTAAGTACAGTGTGGCTGTGTGGTTGAGTGTGTAAAATGCCAATTAAATTTCAATGAAATGTGCCATCTTACTGCCCCAGAAGTCGGGGGTTCAGCCTCCACCTGTCCTCCTTTCTCTCTGCCTCCTCCTGTTTCTAATCCGTCTAAATTAAGCATTGAAAAAGGTAGAATTCCACAAACATATTCTCCATACGCCCTTATCATGAAAATATTCTTATGCTATAAACCATTTTCATTTCCTACCCAGTTGATTGTATGAGAGACACAGTCTGCAAAAACATATCGATTTTTGTGTTTTGATGTTGCCTTTCACATGCACCAAACGCCCCCAAACTCTCTTAAAAACACCAATATTCAGATTTTACTTGTATTCTGTTTTAAAACCCCTTCTGTGTATCAGAACACTTACAATGGGTTTCCATTGAAACACCCTCCAAACACCAGATCTCAGGTTAGGTGCACTACTTCTCATGGTTTCACTACACAATCATGGTGTTCTGAGTCTTTCTATGTTTACAGTGTACCAAAGTAGTGCACTATATACGGAATAGGGTGCCATTCAGATAGAGAATAGGGTGCCATTCAAATAGAGAATATGGTGCCATTTGGAAATAGAGAATAAGGTGCCATTGAGATATAAAGAATAAGGTGCCATTGGGATATAGAGAATAGGGTGCCATTGGAATTTAAAGAATAAGGTGCCATTGGGATATAGAGAATAAGTTGCCATTGGGATATAGAGAATAAGTTGCCATTGGGATATAGAGAATAGGGTGCCATTTGGAAATAGCGAATAGGGTGCCATTGGGATATAAAGAATACGTTGCCATTGGGATATAGAGAATAGGGTGCCATTTGGATATAGAGAGTAGGGTGCCATTGGGATATAAAAATAAGTTGTCATTTGGAAATAGAGAATAGGGTGCCATTGGGATATAAAAATAAGTTGCCATTGGGATATAGAGAATAGGGTGCCATTTGGAAATAGAGAATAGGGTGCCATTTGGATATAAAGAATAAGTTGCCATTGGGATATAGAGAACATGGTGCCATTCAGATATAGAGAATAGGGTGCCATTGGGATATAGAGAATAAGTTGCCATTTGGATATAGAGAATAGGGTGCCATTTGGATATAGAGAGTAGGGTGCCATTCATATATAGAGAATAGGGTGCCATTTGGATATAGAGAATAGGGTGCCATTTGGATATAGAGAATAGGGTGCCATTTGGATATAGAGAATAGGGTGCCATTTGGATATAGAGAATAGGGTGCCATTCAGGTATAGAGAATAGTGTGCCATTTGGGACACAACCAGGAGCTGCTAGGCTTAGGCAAGGTGCTGGCTGGGAGGTCTCTCTCTCCCTTCTCCTCCTCCTCCACCCACTCTTCCTCCCACCCCAGCCTGGCCTCAGAGAAATAACTCGATGTATTTCTGAGCACCTCCAATACGTATGATACCTACCAATGGTCTAGCGACTTTACACAGAAACAAAAGTAGGGAGGTTGGTCGGGGAGGATGGTCGTGTGTTACTCGTGACCGTCTAGCAATCCAAAGGTTACGTGTTTGAGTAGCGTCAGGGACAACTGTAGCATTTTAGCTAACCCTTCCCCTAACCCTTATTCTAAACTTAACCCATTTCACCTAACCCGCTATGTAAATTCACCTAACTTTTGTCGTTAGTTCCCCTATCTGCCAATGTAAATTATTTCCTTTGTTGTTACTCAGCAACAAGCAACCTGGTCTCAGATAAAGACATGCAATACTATATGTCCTCCAATATGTAGGATATGTTACATCATCTAATTCACAACCGGGTAAGATGTATGATACAATACGTCCTCTAATTCATATGATCTTGTACGACCACTATTCCATTCACAATGTAACCTAACGTAACGTAACATGCCCACCCACCTCTCTCTCTCCTTCAGTCTCTCTCTCTCCCTCTGTCTTTCTTTCTCATGAACATATCTCAGAGGAAAAGCAGAGAGCAGCACCAAAACCATCACAGCAGCTGTTAGCACTAGCTAATGATCCCTCATTAGGCTACATCACAGCTCCTTCGTACTGTTACCTCCACAGCCAGCCCACTCCAGCATAAACTCCTAGCCTCTCCTTATTACCGTGCTGTCCGTATTATGGCTTTGGGATAATGTTAGAGAACCATGTTAGTGAAGACAAATGACCTATCTGTTTATAAAAGATATCACAGGTATAGAAACTACAGTATTTCAATGACAATCACCAGGGAGGACAGGAAAATCAGCCAGACCCACCCCAGGCCAGCAGTAGCCCGAATTCGACAAAATATATACACTACATGACTAAAGGTATGTGGACACCTGCTCGTCGCACATCTCATTCCAAAATCATGGGCATTAATATGGAGTTGGTCCCCCCTTTGCTGCTATAACAGCCAGGCTTTCCACTAGACTAGATGTTAGAACATTGCTGTGGGGACTTACTTCCATTCAGCCACAAGAGCATTAATCAGGCCAGTAAAGTTCTTCCACATCGATCTCGGCAAACCATTTCTGTACGGACCTCTCTTTGTGCATGGGGGCATTGTCATGCTGAAACAGGAAAGGGCCTTCCCCAAACTGTTGCCACAAAGTTGGAAGCACAGAATCGAATGTAATTGTATGCTGTAGTGTTAAGATTTTCCTTCACTGGAACTAAGGAGCCTGAATCATGAAAAACAGCCCCAGACCTCCACCAAACTTTACAGTTAGCACTATGCATTCGGCAGGTAGAGTTCTCCTGGCATCCGACGAACCCAGATTCGTCCATCGGACTGCCAGATGGTGAAGCGTGATTCATCACTCCTGAGAATCCGCTTCCACTGCTCCAGAGTCCAATGGCGGTAAGATTTAGACCATTCTAGCCGACGCTTGGCATTGCGCATAGTGATCTTAGGCTTGTCTGCGGCTGCTCAGCCAAGGAAACCCATTTCATGAACAGTTCTTGTGCTGACGTTGCTTCCAGAGGCAGTTTGGAACTCGGTAGTGAGTGTTGCAACTGAGGACAGACAATTTTTAGGCGCTACTTACTTCAGCACTCGGCGGTACCGTTCTGTGAGCTTGTGTGGCCTAACACTTCGCGGCTGAGCTGTTGTTGCTCTTACAGTTGACCGGGGCAGCTCTAGCAGGACAGTAATTTGATGAACTGACTTGTTGGAAAGGTGGCATCCTATGATGAAAGTCACCGAGCTCTTCAGTATGGGCCATGCTAGTGCAAATGTTTGTTTATAGATATTGCGTTTAGGCGGTCAAAATTATTATTATTACAATTATTTTACAACCTTTTTCTCCCAATTTTGATATTTTTTCATCACTGCAACTCCCCAACGGGCTCAGGAGGCAAAGGTCGAGTCATGCGTCCTCTGAAACATGACCCGCCAAACCGCACTTCTTAACACCCACCCGCTTACCCAGAAGTCAGCCTGCAGGCGCCCGGCCCACACAAGGAGTCGCTAGAGCACAATGAGCCAAGTAAAGTCCCCCCCACCCATACCCTCCCCTAACCCGGACAACGCTGGGCCAATTGTGCGCCGCCCTATGGGATTCACGGTCACGGCCGGTTGTGATACGGCCCGGGATCGAATCCGGGTCTGTAGTAGTGCCTTTGACCGCTGCGCCACTCGGGCGGCCCATATGTGCTCAATTTACATACACCTGTCAGCAACGGGTGTGTCTGAAATAGCCGACTCCACTAATTTGAAAGGGTGTCCACATACTTTTGAATATATAGTGTATATGCCCAGTGGGACTAAAGGCTTAGCTGGGGAGATTTCAAATGATTTCATAAATTCCTGGAGTGGAGTGACTCACTCTGTATTCCTTGCCGAGGCCTCAATAAAAAAAGAGAATGGGAGGATATGCAAATGAGCTGGTGGAGAATAAGGAGAGGGTTTCCCACCAGCCGAGGGTGAAAGAAAGAGAGTCCCCCCCGTCACACTCCTCTGAATGGACTCTTTCTTCTTCCTCACACACACATCACTGGCTGAGGTAGGAGGGAGGCCGGTCAACGGCAAAGGTAACTAGGGTCGCGCACCAAATCGCACCCTATTCTCTAAATAGTGCCCTACTTTTGACCAGAGCTCTATGGGCCCTGGTGAAAAAAAGAGCCCTTGGTCCCTGGTCAAACGTAGGGCACTACATTGGGAATAGAGTGCCATTTGGGACACAACCTGAGGCCTTTCTCACTGGGCCTTCTTTCACTCAGAAGCCTGGGCACATAATAGCCTAAACATCGGCCATCACCAGACACAATAGGCTGTTGCTTCATATTATTCAGGTGACTGAATCAAGCTGGTGAGAGAGAGAGAGAGAGAGAGAGAGAGAGAGAGAGAGAGAGAGAGAGAGAGAGAGAGAGAGAGAGAGAGAGAGAGAGAGAGAGAGAGAACAAAAACAGGTTATTTCTGGAATTAAGTTCCTCAAACAATAATGTGGTGTACTCTGGAAGCCTTTAAGAAAACAGTCTAACCCTCTCTCAAATCATTTATTTTTTACATTTAGTCATTTACATTTAGTAATTTAAATACATTTTCATACTTTTTTGGAATGGTCCCCCATGGGAATCGAACCCACAACCCTGGCATTGGAAGCGCCATGCTGTACCACCCCGAGATACACTCCAACTGTTAGAACTGCCTCTGAGTTATGATCAGCCTATGGTTTGACATTATAAAGGCCTGTACCTATGAGATACACTCCAACTGTTAGAACTGCCTCTGAGTTATGATCAGCCTATGGTTTTACATTATAAAGGCCTGTACCTATGATATACCTTTCTGCTCACAGGGTAAAATGCTGGACATAGCGTGGGCTAACTGACATTATAAACTGGGTGGTTCAAGCCTTGAATGCTGATTGGCTGACAGCCATAGTATACCAGACCATATACCACAGGTATGACAAAACATGTATTTTTCTGTTCTAATTACGTTGGTAACCAGTTTATAATAGCAATAAGGCAACTTTTGTGGTATAAAGGCCATATACCACACCCCCTCTGGCATTATTGGTTAATTACACCTTGATGAGGTCTCTTTCAGAAGGTTGAGAAATACCTTTGTTTATACCTGGTTCGTATTCACTAGGAACGAAACAGAAGCAACTGTCCGAAACAAGCAGGGACTACCGTAACTTGTCCAATAAGAATCACTTGTTTTTCATTTTCCGTCGCAAAATGTTTTTGTTACAGTGTGCACTAATGAATACGACCCTGCAGTTCAGTATTTTGTATCACTTGATGTAGGATAGGTTTTACACAAGTATAAATGCATTATAATACATAGCCTACTTCATCTGAATAGATAAGCCATTTCTCACAAACAGGGAGGTGATAGGTGTTATCTGGCTACGTAATTTCATTACAACACAATAGACTTACATGGACCATGTGCTTTACCCTTGCAGGCAGCCACACATGAATTAAATCTGAAAAAGAGGAGGCCATGTTGTTATGCAAAGCCCAGAGGAAAAGAGACGTTTCCACCTTTCTAAACACACACACACGCGCGCACACACACACACACACATACACGCACACGCACACACACACATTAGTCACAGCAGCCCCTCCCCCAGTCTCGATGCACCTCCCCCTCTACCATAAAAGGGGAGAGTTGGAGTTTAGGCCAAAGACATCGGTTTTGTCTACATTTTGTCAAAATGTACTTTTCGTAGCAGGTTTAGGAGAAATTACGCAGCAGGTTAGGATAATTAATGTAGCAGGTTAGGATAATTAATGTAACACGTGACATTTTATGTGACACTGGTCACAGGTCAATCAACACAGTCAGGGCTGCTGTGGCCACTGCAACGTGTGAATTAGAACCTTCTGTAGATGTACGTCATATAGCAGACGCTCTTATCCAGAGCGACTTACAGGAGCAATTCGTTTTAAGTGCCTTGCTCAAGGGCACATCGGCACACCAGCGACATTTCGGTTACCTGCCGTCCTAAATCTACTAGGACCATTTAACCAGTAGGCACATCAAAGTCACAGTAGAATGGCTTTCATTTAATATTAAAAATATACGGTTAAATAATGAATATCTAGACATCGTTTTCATCTCCACCACTCGCCATCAGAAACGGTAACAACCACGCACGCAGCCTTTGAGGGTCTGACTTCACTCACTTCAACCATGGATTTGTCTCATCTTTAATCAGGTCAAACAGTCCCAAAATGAGCCCTATTCCCTATATAGTGCACTACTTTTGACCAGAGCCTTTTGGGGTATTATAGTAGTGCACTATATAGGGAATACTGTGCCATTTGGGACATAGTAGTGAGTCTGACTGAAATCCTAAGCAGCTACGGGCTGTGTTTATACTGCGAGGTATGTTAATATGAGCACACATTCCTAAACTCCCAAATTGCTGTGTTAAATTACAGCCTCTGCAGAGAGAGTGAGAGGAAATATTATCTATTCACTTGCTTTAGCAATGTAAACATATGTTTCCCATGCCAATAAAGCCCTTTGAATTGAATTGAAAGAGAGGGAGAGAGAGAGAGAGAGAGAGAGAGAGAGAGAGAGAGAGAGAGAGAGAGAGAGAGAGAGAGATCATGAGAGAACAAAAAGATAATTACTTGACACTTTGGAAATAATTAACAAAAAAACAGAGCAAGCTAGAATGCTATTTGGCCCTAAACAGAGAGTACACAGTGGCAGAATACCAGACAACTGTGACTGACTCAAAATGAAGGAAATCTTTGACTATGTACAGACTCAGTGAGCATAGCCTTGCTATTGAGAGAGACCGCTGTAGGCAGACCTGGCTCTCAAGAGAAGACAGGTTATGTGCACACTGCCCACAAAATGAGGTGGAAGCTGAGCTGAGCTGCACTTCCTAACCTCCTGCCAAATGTATGACCATATTAGAGACAAATATTTCCCTCAGATTACACAGACCCACAAAGAATTCGAAAACAAATCCAATTTTGATAAACTCCAATATCTACTGGGTGAAATACCACAGTGTGCAATCACAGCAGCAAGATGTGTGACCTGTTGCCACAAGAAAAGGGAAACCAGTGAAGAACAAACACCATTGTAAATACAACCCATATTTATGCTTATTTATTTTCCCTTTTGTACTTCAACCATTTGTACATCGTTACAACACTGTATATAAACATAATATGACATTTGAAATGTCTGTATTCTTTTGGAACTTCTGTGAGTGTAATGTTTACTGTACATTTTTATTGCTTATTTCACTATTGTTCATTATCTACTTCACTTGCTTTGGCAATGTTAACATATGTTTCCCAAGCCAATATAGCCCTTAAATTGAATTGAGAGAGAGAGAGAGAGACAGAGAGGGGGAGAGAGAGAGAGAGAGAGAGAGAGAGAGAGAGAGAGAGAGAGAGAGAGAGAGAGAGACAGAGGGAGGGAGAGACAGAGAGGGGGAGAGAGAGAGAGAGAGAGAGAGAGAGAGAGAGAGAGAGAGAGAGAGAGAGAGAGAGAGAGAGAGAGAGAGAGAGAGAGAGAGAGAGAGAGAGAGAGAGAGAGAGAGAGAGAGAGAGAGAGACAGAGGGAGAGACAGAGAGGGAGAGAGAGAGAGAGAGAGAGAGAGAGAGAGAGAGAGAGAGAGAGAGAGAGAGAGAGAGAGAGAGAGAGAGAGAGAGAGAGAGAGAGAGAGGGAGAGACAGGGGGAGAGACAGAGAGGAGGAGGGTGTTGGATGACGGAGGCGTGACAAAAGCAGTGCTTAACCAGGCCAGGACACACGTTCAGTCTGTATTGTAATTATTTTGTTTTTTATCCTCTTATGTCTGTTGTCTAGTAAATATTTCCATTTTTATTTTCATAGTTTTTATGAGTTTTTTTCCCCTTGTGCAGCGCATTGTGTTGCATTCCATGTCTGAAATGTGCTGTCTGAATAAAGCTTGATTTTATTTTATTTGACTTTTGACCAGAGCCCAATGGGTGCCCCAGTCAAAAGTAGTGCACTATACAGGGAATAGGTCCCCGGTTAAAAGTAGTGCACTATACAGGGAATAGGGTGCCATTTGGGGCGTAACCCAGACCTTCATCTGTCAAGGCCGGGCACTGAGAGCAGCCTTGATTCCTCTCAACTGTCACTCAGCAGGAGGTCTTACTCACACACTCACACACACACACACACACACACACACTTATCAACTTGTAAAAACATTTAAAAAATCTGAAGTAGGCTATGATACCATAATTGGCTACAAGATGGAAATAGCAGCGTCAAGGACCCGAGAAGAAACGGCATCAAGGTGAAAACATCCCCCCATGTAGGGCGGAGAGACACCACGTGACACCCTGCCTGCTCTAGCATCTTTTGATTTGCTACTGGGAGGGAGTGCTTCGTGAAATAACACCGTTCTTTCCGTTATTACTCATCAATAATGTAAACATATCACATCAGTCAAATATGCAATTCATTATTTCAGATGTAACGCAGATTATTAATAAATGCGAGTTCATGTTTTTTTTTTTTTTTTTACAATAAAAGATTATAGAATTACAAAAAATGTATAAAGGGGAGTAAAACATAAGGTGTAAGGCTAAAATAAAATGCCATGAAGAGCAAGACCTGGAAACAAACTTGAGGGCGGAGGTGAAAATAAGGGAAATTAGCAAAAGCACCTTTGCCATCTTGATGTGTACCGTTATTCAGAGAAGCGAATCATTGCCTGTTAGAAATAACACTAACTAATATACCTTGCCATCATAAACAATACGTGATCAAATTAATTGAATATGCCGGATATACATTAAAACAATAATAACGACCGAAGTATATAATTCGAGGCACCTTCATAGGTGTTGCATCACCTTGCATACCTGTCCGTCTCTTAACCTAAAACCCGCCTTCACTGCAGTAACGGTACACACCGCCATTCCATTCCATCGACCCACTCGGAAATTGCATAACAATATAATTGAAAACAACTGATGGAAAACTGCCTGTTTCACAGAGCCTATTGCTACCTATTCGCCTACTGAAAATAGCGGAGTCATTCGCATTCGCAACCACCTTATGCATCACTTTCATTTTCCTGCACAACCTATTATTTCTTGCCTGTCTGCACCGTGACACACACAGAGCGCTAGGCTACACTAGAGGACACTAAACATCACTCGTTCCGACAAAAGAAAAATAACGGAACAAAAAACATCATAATCAAACGCGAACACATAGGACATCATGCACGTTTGTAGGGGAGGGGGTAGAATCCAGCGAGAACAAAGCCAATGAACATTGAGAAACAAGCTTCTGACGCTGACACATCCATGCACGGGTAAACTATAAACCAAACCATTTTCTTTCTACCTGCACAAGTTGCCATTTGCTGCAGCGTTTTGGAGTCTTTTCCCGCGTCTGCTCTAGAATAAATATAGGTTTAAAATAAACAAACACGTCCCCGCAATCTGTGCAAATAATACTGTACAGATAAGCACCACAGGTATGTTTTTATAGGAGGACATTTGCGAGCCCCGTTTTCCCTGTTCAGGTGTACATGTTCACGGCTCCTGCCTGCGCACGGCGCTCAACCCTGTGTGTCACAGCTCGTGTCGTCAGCGGCCACATGAAAAGGTGCTTTCCGTTTCCAGCCCCTCATCTCACTACTCATATAACGGTTTTTACCTAAAATAAGATTTCATTGGCTGGTAGGTTGAGTGAAAGTGCGGAAGCTAGGTAGAACACAGGTAATAGGTTATCCAATGAGAGGAAGCTACACTTTTCTGATAAAATGTAAAGTCAAATCCAAGCTACAATAATCTGCAGACAAACTTCATAAATCAAGTGATTGATTAGGCTACATCGGAAATATACATAGCTGTTCTAGGTTATTGTAGCTATAATGTTGTGTGTTTTCTATGGTGTTTTGTGTATTTAGCAAACTGAGAACCATTATCCTATTTATGTCACAACCAAATAAAATAAAAGAGAAAAATTCCATGTGAAGTTAAGACAGAATGTCAAGGCAGCTGGCGCTGATGTTGCTGCATAGCTAGATTCCTTCTAGAGACTGCAGCAGTTGCTCGCACACATAGGAAACCTGTATGACGCCATTTCTTTCCTGCATTGCTTGCACCACCCAGCATAACAGGTAAACTACTATCTTCCACAAATGAACATCATCACAAGTTATTCAATAAGCTCTATTTTGAGGACTAAAACATATCACCTACCATGCCCAAAACAATGTTATGCTACCCAAAAAGCATACCACGAGATGCCTGAGTGTAATATATTCAAATCTAAGTTAACAAAAGTGGCTAAATAAAACAACAATTTGTACAACACAGCTCTTACCTTTAAGCAAACCACGCGGCAAACAATGTATTAAAAAAGTTTTGCAGGCAGTTGACCGGAGGGGTTGTTATCCAAAACAACTCAACACAATCCCGAATAAAATATGTACCTATTTATTTTAGATAATAATATAATGCAAGTCGAGAATGACATGCAATCAGTGACTCTACAGAAAGAACATTGCTGAATATTCCATCACACTCAAATAACTCTGCTACCCGGTAGTAAAACAAGACCAACTATTAGCTATTACCGTTTTCTCCTCGTTATTTTTCAGCACAAAATATCAGGTGGCTCAGCTTAACTGAACTGCATGGCTGGGCAGCACGTTAGCAAGCTAGCCTGCTTAGCTTAGAAGTTTTTGTTGAGCAAAAAGGTAGCAAACGTCACGATTTATTTGAACAAATATAACACATTGCAGCTTGTCTATTGGAAAAAGCAGGAGAAAAGTGAACCTCCAGTCCACGGGATGAGAGGCGAGTATAACGGTACACTCGAGCAATGCACCGCTAGGCGGAGAGAGCAGCGAGACAGGTATAACGGTACACAGCACACGGGAATATAGGCTACTTACTACTTTCCAGCACTTGAAGTCCCTAAAACGTTGTTCAGAAAAGTCCCAAAAGTCGACGAACAGAGTTAAATTAACACAAAAGTACGTAGTCCGTCTCACTGAATCGTTTCCCGTCGTTTTTACGGAGTTTGACTTACCGTTATTCCTCCTCGGGTTCGCCTGTTTTCTGCGCTTACACCTGGGGCCATCCGCCATGATCCTTTCGCTGTGTCTGAATGCTGCCGGAGCGAGTCAGCCCCCTCCACCTCCCTCCCTCCCTCCCTCCCTCCCGTTACCCCCTCCTCTCCCCTCTCTACCTCCCTCCCTCCCTCAGCTGCACCTGGTTTACGACACTCTATGCTTTACGACATCACCTTCTCCACTGCTGTCACCTCAGCGCGCTGTCAATCCCCCTACTGGCTGCACGTCAGTCCATCCCGACCTTTTGCTTGCACCGGACACTAGCTTGTGGACACTAGCTTGTTTGCGCCTGTTGCCTAACAGATAGGAATCATGGTCAAATAGATATGGCAAGTTGTTTTTATAACAGGTACCATTTAGACAGGTAATAGACAGTACATTACTAGGCTGCCTGCTACTATTATGAAGTTCACATTTGGAAAAGAGAAGCTCCTTCAAGCGACAGGGAACCGTTCACGTGACAGAGCATTAACCCCTTGAAAACCTGGACTGTTGCTGCTGTGCAAGTAGGCTACACGTAGGCTACGCTGTAACAGTTTTGTAAAACACACACACACACTTTTTTGCACTAACTCTCCTGCACAGACTCTATGTACACACACAGGACTCTATCCACACACTCACACATAGTTACAGTGACACACCCACACTCAGGGGCATCATGCACACCAGAAAACAGGGAGCACAAAGTACATGAGGATGGCTGGGAGGTGGAAGTTGGAGAATTTAGCATTTTTTGAATACCTAAAACAGCGTTCTCTTGTAATTTAGAGCCATAATCATTATGCTTAAAGGTGCAATATGCAGAAATCGCTCCTCCATTTCCTGGTTGCTAAACTAATAGTTTAGCTTAATTTTGTTTTATGTGACAAAACAAGCAACAAGCAGTGTAGAGCTAATGTCATTGTACCATCTAAACCACTATGAAATATATTTTCAATAACTAAAAATATTTGTATTTTCAGCTGTTTGAAGCTACATGATTCCATATGTGTTATTTCATAGTTTTGATGTCTTCACTATTATTCTACAATGCAGAAAATGGTAAAAAAATAATAATAAAGAAAACCCCTTGAATGAGTAGGTGTGTCCAAACTTTTAACTGGTACTGTATATATATATATTTATATATATATATTTATATATATATATATATATATATATATATATATATATATATATATATATATATGTGTGTGTATTTTTTATTTTTACAAGTCAAATCTGAAGGGGCACATTCCCCTGTGCCACCTAAGGGCATGACGCCTCTGCACACACTACATACTCCCACACACACAACACGCGCACACTTGCAATACTGACGCCACACACACTCACACACTTTCACACTCACCACATATGCTACTGCTACTGTCTATTATCTATCCTGTTGTCTAGTCACTTTACCCCTACCTATATGTACATACTCTCTTAGAAAAAAATGGGCTATCTAGAACCAAAAAGGGTTCTTGGGCTGTCCTCATAGGATAACCCTTTGAAGAACCCCTTTTGGTTCCAGTTAGAACCCTTTTGTGTTCAATGTAGAACCCTTTCCACAGAGGCTTCTACATGGAACCAAATAGAGTTCTACCTGGAACCAGAAAGGGTTCTCCTATGGGGAGAGCCACAGAAACCTTTTGGAACCCTTTTTCTAGGAGTGTAGCTACCTCAATTACCTTGTACCTGGTACACACATTGACTCTGTACTGGTACTCCCTGTATATATCTGCACATTGACTCTGTACTGGTACTCCCTGTATATATCTGCCCATTGACTCTGTACTGGTACTCCCTGTATATATCTGCCCATTGACTCTGTACTGGTACTCCCTGTATTTATCTGCCCATTGACTCTGTACTGGTACTCCCTGTATATATCTGCACATTGACTCTGTACTGGTACTCCCTGTATACAGTGGGGCAAAAAAGTATTTAGTCAGCCACCAATTGTGCAAGTTCTCTCACTTAAAAAGATGAGAGAGGCCTGTAATTTTCATCATAGGTACACTTCAACTATGACAGACAAAATGAGGAAAATAAATCCAGAAAATCACATTGTAGGATTTTTAATTTATTTATTTGCAAATTATGGTGGAAAATAAGTATTTGGTCACATACAAACAAGCAAGATTTCTGGCTCTCACAGACCTGTAACTTCTTCTTTAAGAGGCTCCTCTGTCCTCCACTCGTTACCTGTATTAATGGCACCTGTTTGAACTTGTTATCAGTATAAAAGACACCTGTCCACAACCTCAAACAGTCACACTCCAAACTCCACTATGGCCAAGAACAAAGAGCTGTCAAAGGACACCAGAAACAAAATTGTAGACCTGCACCAGGTTGGGAAGACTGAATCTGCAATAGGTAAGCAGCTTGGTTTGAAGAAATCAACTGTGGGAGCAATTATTAGGAAATGGAAGACATACAAGACCACTGATAATCTTCCTCGATCTGGGGCTCCACGCAAGATCTCACCCGTGGGGTCAAAATGATCACAAGAACGGTGAGCAAAAATCCCAGAACCACGCTGGGGACCTAGTGAATGACCTGCAGAGAGCTGGGACCAAAGTAACAAAGCCTACCATCAGTAACACACTACGCCGCCAGGGACTCAAATCCTGCAGTGCCAGACGTGTCCCCCTGCTTAAGCCAGTACATGTTCAGGCCCGTCTGAAGTTTGCTAGAGAGCATTTGGATGATCCAGATGAGGATTGGGAGAATGTCATATGGTCAGATGAAACCAAAATAGAACCTTTTGGTAAAAACTCAACTCGTCGTGTTTGGAGGACAAAGAATGCTGAGTTGCATCCAAAGAACACCATACCTACTGTGAAGCATGGGGGTGGAAACATCATGCTTTGGGGCTGTTTTTCTGCAAAGGGACCAGGACGACTGATCCGTGTAAAGGAAAGAATGAATGGGGCCATGTATCGTGAGATTTTGAGTGAAAACCTCCTTCCATCAGCAAGGGCATTGAAGATGAAACGTGGCTGGGTCTTTCAGCATGACAATGATCCCAAACACACCGCCCGGCAACTAAGGAGTGGCTTCAGAAGAAGCATTTCAAGGTCCTGGAGTGGCCTAGCCAGTCTCCAGATCTCAACCCCATAGAAAATCTTTGGAGGGAGTTGAAAGTCCGTGTTGCCCAGCGACAGCCCCAAAACATCACTGCTCTAGAGGAGATCTGCATGGAGGAATGGGCCAAAATACCAGCAACAGTGTGTGAAAACCTTGTGAAGACTTACAGAAAACGTTTGACCTCTGTCATTGCCAACAAAGGGTATATAACAAAGTATTGAGATAAACTTTTGTTATTGACCAAATACTTATTTTCCACCATAATTTGCAAATAAATAAATTAAAAATCCTACAATGTGATTTTCTGGATTTCTTTTTCTCATTTCGTCTGTCATAGTTGAAGTGTACCTATGATGAAAATTACAGGCCTCTCTCATCTTTTTAAGTTGGAGAACTTGCACAATTGGTGGCTGACTAAATACTTTTTTGCCACACTGTATATCTGCACATTGACTCTGTACTGGTACTCCCTGTATATATCTGCACATTGACTCTGTACTGGTACTCCCTGTATATATCTGCACATTGACTCTGTACTGGTACTCCCTGTATATATCTGCCCATTGACTCTGTACTGGTACTCCCTGTATATATCTGCACATTGACTCTGTACTGGTACTCCCTGTATATATCTGCCCATTGACTCTGTACTGGTACTCCCTGTATATATCTGCACATTGACTCTGTACTGGTACTCCCTGTATTTATTGTCTCCAAATGATTTCTTACATGTGTATCTTTAGCTCTGCAACAGGTAGTGTTGGTCCAGTAACCGAAAGGTCTGTGTTTTGGAAAAAACCTGCCGATGTGCCCTTGAGCAAGGCACTTAACTCTGAATGTTCCTGTATGTCGCTGTGGATAAGACCGTCTACGTTTCAGTGTTAGTCTACACCTGTTGTTTACGAAGCACGTGACAAATACTATTTATTTTGTTTGACACACACACACAGTTTAGTAGCTAATACATTTGGAGGCAATATGATGCTGTAGAGAAATAATTATGATGATTCAATTGATAACAACAATTACGAAAAGTATGATTGCCTAATTATAATGATGATAACACAATGATTATTATGAATATAAAATAATATGATAGGCCTCGCAATGTATTATTATTTGATTTTGTTTGACACAGACAGCACTTTTAGGCCTTTGTCATTGGATTGTGTCTTTACTTCCAGTAAAAGTGAGCAAGCAGGACGTTATGTGATACGTGGACATTCATGGGTTCAGTCTGCTTGTATTCCCAGTGGCACCCTATTCCCTATAGTGGTCTTTTGACTAGGGCCCCATAGACCTCTGGTCAAAAGTGTTGCACTAGATAGGGAATAGGATGCCATTGGGGACTCATACTCTGAGATGTGACACTGTACACAGAGAATAGATCCGCTTTTCTTACTGAGCAGGGAAATATGACGTCTGCAGGATTCCTCTCTTTATCAACGGTTCCTTTTTTCCCTCCCTCTTTATCTATCCACATTCAGACTGTTATCACTGTATCACATGCCTCGCATAAGCTTTTAACCTTTATTTCACCGGACAAGTCAATGAAGAATAAACTCTGATTCAGGCCTACGTTCTTATGACGTCCTGAGAGAGGCAAAGAGAGGAAATAGAGAGGCAAAGAGGAAAGAGAGAGAGAGGGTGGAGAGGAAAGAGAGAGAGAGGGTAAAGAGGAAAGAGAGAGAGAGGGTAGAGAGGAAAGAGAGAGAGAGGGTAGAGAGGAAAGAGAGAGAGAGGGTAGAGAGGAAAGAGAGAGAGAGGGTGGAGAGGAAAGAGAGAGAGAGGGTAAAGAGGAAAGAGAGGAATGAGAGAGGGAGGCAAAGAGAGGAAAGAGAGAGGCATAAGAGACACACAGTCCTCTTCAAACCAGAGTACCGGTATACAGGAGGTTACACTCCTTTCCTTAACAGGGACAAGCAGCCATATGACAGTTCGTTACAGGTCACAAGAGTAGCTTCCAGACTGCAGGCCCATCAAGCTATTCTTGTACCTGACGACTATCAGGTTTCTCACTGAGTCTGGACTTGCCAGGTGCTGTATGTCTCCCATGCCTTTCCAAAGTCAGCTAGTCTGTTTAGTGGTCATCGTGCCCCTAGTCTGTTTAGTTTTCCTTAGCTAGGCCAATGTCAGTTTTAGTGCAAGGCCTACTATAATAGACCTTTTACAGAATGCTTCATTCCATCTCAGCTCTTAGGGCTATATGCAGTTCTATTTTTGGAATGCATGTACTATTTCATTCTTTACAGCACTGAACACTGTATGACGACACACTCTTAGAAAAAAAGGTTAAATCTAGAACCTAAAAGGGTTCTTCTGCTGTCCCCATAGGGGAACCCTTTGAAGAACCCTTTTGTGTTCCTTGTAGAACCCTTTCCACACAGGGTTCTACAGTACATGGAACCCAAAAGGGTTCTACCTGTAACCAAAAAGGGTTTTCCTATGGGGACAGCCGAAAAACCCTTTTGGAACCTTTTTTTCCACACCCCCAGGACTGAACCGCCCCCAGGACTGAACCACCCCCAGGACTGAACCACCCACACCCCCAGGACTGAACCACCCCCAGGACTGAACCACCCACACCCCCAGGACTGAACCACCCACACCCCCAGGACTGAACCACCTACAGGACTGAATCGCCCCCAGGACTGAATCGCCCCCAGGACTGAACCACCCTCACCCCCAAGACTGAACCACCCCCAGGACTGAACCACCCCCAGGACTTAACCACCCCCAAGACTGAACCACCTTCACACCCAGGACTGAATTACCCCTATTCCCAGGACTGAACCATCGTCACCAGGAGACTGATCTCTGAAAGTATCTTGCATGAAAACAATTAGGTTCAACCAACAGGTACCAATGTAACCCAAGTGCTAGCTTACATCACCCACAATATAAAATATGATGACAATCTGAATTACAAGGGGAGGAAAACTAAATTGACTGAGCAGGGAGCTGTTGTCTAAATGAGAGCACATCTGTCATGGCGTCTGCTCCTGCACTAATGTGAGCTGGGCTATAACAGCGCTCCTGGGTCTCTCTCTGTACCTGGTAACTCTTATGCTAATGTCATGGTGCAACCAAGCATGCTGACATCAGAGTTTTTGTCCTCACAACCTACCTGCCATGTTGGCTAAGGTGAGACAAAGTGTGCGTCCCAAATTTCACCTTATTCCCCTATATAGTGTACTACATAGGGAATAGGGTGCCATTTGGGATGCAGGCAAAGTGGGTCACACAGGACCCTCACCCCAATTGAGGCTGGCACATTATTAGGTATATTTTGTTACCGTAAAATTTCAATTAAATGCGGAGTCTCAAATAGCCTTCCCCTTTTAATAGCCGGTCATTTCAGCAAATAAATGCCTGTCTCAAACAAACGGCAGGTCTAAATGAATTGTTTACAAGGTTACCATGGACACAGCTATGATGCGTGAAAACAGGGGTGTGTGATAGGCAGCCTAGTCTTTGCAAGTTTGTTCTGCGATGGATTTGTTATAATAATAATTATATCGGTCATACTGGTCACAATGAACATTGTGGTAGTCTTTTCAAAATTGTATTGAGCAAACGCTGTGTGCATTAAGGAAATAGAAGCCTGGCTCAAATAGAAGCCTGCCTCTAATAAGTGCCCGTTGAGTTCAGTGATTGAAGTAAATAAACACCCAGTTTTACAGTAGTTTCGTGGTCCTATCCTCTTGCATCTATTGGAATAACCCACCATTTCATTGTTACAGCGTATGGTCGATAGGCAACTGCAGGCTGCCCTTGTGATAGATTAGTGGTGAATACATAACAACCAGCCATTAAGGAACACATGGAATGATGTCCTATAGTGTGGCCTGTTGAGAGATAATTCAACAGAGATAAATACAGATAAAAGTAAAGACCATTTAAATACACTGTATGACATCCTCAGTGGTTAACTGAGGGATCTGTACTACACGTGTCCCTGTGAAGTCACCATCAGGATGGTCATACTTAAAGGTCCAATGCAGACGATTTTATCTCAGTTTAAAACACTAATCTGGGTAACAATTAAGTGCCAAACTGTGATTGTTTTCAATTAAAATGGTCAACAAGAAACAAAAATAGCTTCTTAGCTCAGAGAAATTTCTCAAGCAAAAAAATAGCTAGGACTGTATGGGAGTGATCTGAGTGGGGAGGGGAAAACTGAAAACTAGCTGTGATTGGCAGAGAGGTTTGGAACTCTCTTTCTTATTGGTCTATTAACATGACATGTTTTATGTGATGTCACCCGGTAGGCCAAAACTCCATCCCACCAAAATAGGCTGACATTTCAGGCGGTCTTTTTAAATAGCTCTTACACTAATTGGTAATTCACAGTCACCTGTCATGATTGAATGACATATTGACTTTGACTTTCGTCTCGAATAATGTCAAATAAAATTACTCATGTTTCCAGAGACTTGTTTCCAGAATCAGCCCCAGTGTGCAGACAGCAAAACCCTCTGTGTGTGTGTGTGTGTGTGTGTGTGTGTGTGTGTGTGTGTGTGTGTGGCAGGCACTCTACCCTATCATGCATTGGGTGAGTGAGTTCATCAGTGATGTGGCCTAAATCATGCATAAGGATTGTGGTCTGGCTATAGGCGCACACACACACACACACACACACACACAAACACACACACACACACGCACACGCACACGCACACGCACACACATTGCAATGGAAGACATCAATGACATTAACTGAGACATCGAATGAGAAGAAGAGATTCGGTGAGATGTACAGTCCGGTGGCTACGGTGAGATGTACAGTCCGGTGGCTACGGTGAGATGTACAGTCCGGTGGCTACGGTGAGATGTACAGTCCGGTGGCTACGGTGAGACGTACAGTCCGGTGGCTACGGTGAGACGTACAGTCCGGTGGCTACGGTGAGACGTACAGTCCGGTGGCTACGGTGAGATGTACAGTCCGGTGGCTACGGTGAGACGTACAGTCCGGTGGCTACGGTGAGATGTACAGTCCGGTGGCTACGGTGAGACGTACAGTAGCAGAGGCACATAGCATTTTGTATGTGGTAATAAAAGATAAATGCAATCCAGCTTGAAATAGGACTTCCCTGCAAGTAGACAGTTGAAGTCGGAGGTTTACATAAACTTAAGTTGGAGTCATTAAAACTTGTTTTTCAACCACTCCACACATTTCTTGTTAACAAACTATAGTTTTGTGAAGTCGGTTAGGACATCTACTTTGTGCATGACAAGTAATATTTCCAACAATTGTTTACAGACAGATTATTTCACTTATTCACTGTATCCAGTGGGTCAGAAGTTTACATACATTAAGTTGACTGTGCCTTTAAACAGCTTGGGAAATTCCAGAAAACTGTCATGGCTTTAGAAGCTTCTGATAGGCTATTTGACATCATTTGAGTCAATTTGAGGTGTACCTGTGGATGTATTTCAAGGCCTACCTTCAAACTCAGTGCCTCTTTTCTTGACATCATGGGAAAATCAAAAGAAATCAGCCAAGACTTCAATTGTAGACCTCCACAAGTCTGGTTCATCCTTAGGAGCAAACGCCTGAAGGTACCACGTTCATCTGTACAAACAATAGTACGCAAGTAGAAACACCATGGGACCACACAGCCGTCATACTGCTCAGGAAGGAGACGCGTTCTGTCTCCTAGAGCTGAATGTACTTTGGTGCGAAAAGTACAAATCAATCCCAGAACAACAGCAAAGGACCTTGTGAAGATGCTGGAGGAAACAGGTACCAAAGTATCTATATCCACAGTAAAACGAGTCCTATATCAACATAACCTGAAAGGCCACTCAGCAAGGAAGAAGCCACTGCTCCAAAACCGCCATAAAAAAGTCAGACTACAGTTTGCAACTGCACATGGGGACAAAGATCGTACTTTTTGGAGAAATGCCCTCTGGTCTGATGAAACAAAAATAGAACTGTTTGGCCGTAATGGCCATCGTTATGTTTGGAGGAAAAAGGGGGAGGCTTGCAAGCCGTAGAACACCATGCCAACCGTAAAGCACGGGGGTGGCAGCATCATGTTGTGGGGGTGCTTTGCTGCAGGAGGGACTGGTGCACTTCACAAAATAGATGGCATCATGAGGAGGAAAATTATGTGGATATATTGAAGCAACATCTCAAGACGTCAGTCAGGAAGTTAAAGCTTGGTCGCAAATGTGTCTTCCAAATGGACAATGACCCCAAGCATACTTCCAAAGTTGTGGCAAAATGGCTTAAGGACAACAAAGTCAAGGTATTGGAGTGGCCATCACAAAGCCCTGACCTTAATCCTATAAACAATGTGTGGTCAGAACTGAAAAAGCGTGTGCGAGCAAGAAGGCCTACAAACCTGACTCAGTTACACCAGCTCTGTCAGGAGGAATGGGCCAGAATTCACACAACTTATTGTGGGAAGCTTGTGGAAGGCTACCCGAAGTGTTTGACCCAAGTTAAACAATTTAAAGGCAATGCTACCAAATACTAATTGAGTGTATGTAAACTTCTGACCCACTAGGAATGTGATGAAATAAATAAAAGCTGAAATAAATCATTCTCTCTACTGTTATTTTGATATTTCACATTCCTAAAATAAAGTGGTGATCCTCACTGAGCTAAGACAGGGAATTCTTACTAGGATTAAATGTCAGTAATTGTGAAAAACTGGGTTAAAATGTATTTGGCTAAAGTGTATGTAATCTTCCCACTTCAACTGTACGTGTCGCACGGCCAATTGACTGCAGTGACGTTAAACTGGTTGGGAGCCTTGATGCTGCTGTTGGTCTGGGAAGGAGGTATGCATCATACACATGTGAGTCCCAAATGGCACACTATTCCCTATTTAGTGCACTACTATTAACCAGGGCCCACTATATAGGGAATAGGGTGCCATTTGGAAGACAGGCTTAATAAGGGCACCAGCGGAACCAAACTGGGCTCTCTCTGTGCCTCCCTGCTCATAGAGGAAGTCAGAGTTACACTGCTTATGAAACATGCACAGCAACTGAACACAACACACATCATCAGTGTTGACTTGGCTGTGTTAGGTGCATGTGATAAGATTTAGTCAATAGAACTCAAGGTGTTTGTTAACATGATTTCAGTACTTGAAATTATTGAAGTGATATTTAAAAGAAGAAGTTAAGGGGTGTTGGAGTTGTGATTTGTAGGAAAATTGTTACTTAATTGTCACAATGGAATCACACTATAATGTCAGAAGTGTTTGTGATAAAAAGGTGACCTAGTTCCAGGTTGTCCTCAGACCACGTATTTGGACCTGCAGTCAACTAGCTGACCGGTTTATCTCTTCCAACAGGTGTGCATAAACAACACAAACATACATACACAACACAGCTCCACACCATCACACAGGGACGTACATTACCCCCTGACCTGGGATGTACATTACCCTCTGACCCCAGGTACAAGAACAAAAGCTAGACGCATAGTAAAGTAATCAATCGGACCATTCCAGGTGTCTCTCTCTCTCTCTCTCTCTCTCTCTCTCTCTCTCTCTCTCTCTCTCTCTCTCTCTGTGTTTATCTCTCTATCTCTACCTCTCTCACTTTCCTGTCCTGCGTTTTCTCCATCTTTCCTTGTCTCTAAGTCTAAAAAGCAATGTTTGTCAGTAGTCTTCTCTGGGTTAGGTAATGAGTCACATATGTAAGGAAGACAGTTTGTGATGTTACTGAGCATCACTTCTTTCCCGTTGGGACCGTGTGTCTGAGTGTATGTCTGTGTGTGGTTGTGTCTGGGTGTGTGTGTGTGTGTGTGTGTGGAGGGCTGTAGTACTGTTCTATGGGACTGCTGCTCACCCTGTGTGTGTGTGTGTGTGTGTGTGTGTGTGTGTGTGTGTGTGTGTGTGTGTGTGTGTGTGTGTGTGTGTGTGTGTGTGTGTGTGTGTGTGTGTGTGTGTGTGTGTGTGTGGACGTGTTTATTTGTTCTTGTGGGGACCAGAACTCTGGTTAGGAGCTAGGTTTAGGGTTAAGGTTAGGTTTTTGGGTTAAGGTTGTGGTTAAGGTTAGGGTTATGGTTAGGGTTAGGGTAAAGGTTAAGGTTAGGGTTAGGGGTTAAGCAAAATAGTATTTTGAATGGGACTGAATTGTATGTCCCCACAAGGTTATCTGCGCAAGACTGTGTGTGTGTGTGTCTGTGTGTCTGTGTGTGTCTGTGTGTTGGAAAGAGCAGGAGAGCTACTCCTATGGGACCATTGCTCAGTGCTCATTACCATACCTGGAGGCTGACCTCATTGTTGCAGGCAGCAGAGGACATGTTAGTTCTGAGTGAGGCTAGATTACATCTCTCTCTCTCTCTCTCTCTCTCTCTCTCTCTCTCTCTCTCTCTCTCTCTCTCTCTCTCTCTCTCTCTCTCTCTTGCTAGCATTGCTGCTGTTCTCTGCTCTCCCCTGCCTTCTTCAGGATGTGTTCCAGAGCACTGGTCAAAAGTAGCGCACTATAAAGGGAAGAAGGTATCAGGATGGACAGTTTCTCAACATGAGGAGACATTGCGTTACTAAAATCCCCAGCCACTCATTTAGGCATGTGTGATTCATGCTGACATCACTCATAATGAGACACATTTTACATGATAGAATGTTTTGTCAAATGATCCACCTTTACTGTCTGTATCAGTGGAATCTCCTCAGACGAGAAAGGGGAGGTGTCACGTCCAGGCCTGAGTTTTACAGGCTGGCGTGTTTTGTTTGGTTTTGGTGTAGGGTTTTTTTCTGTTCTAGGCTGTTGTTTTTATTAGAGGCAGCTGAGTGTCGTTACCTCTAATTGGGAACCATATATATGTTTGTAGTTTTCAGAGGGGTTTTGTGGGTTATTGTTTGGTCATAGCTTTAGTGTTTAGTCATTGTTATGTGCCATCATTGCGATCTTCGTTCGTTCGTTCGTTCGTTTATTATTTTCCCAGTTACGTGTAATAAATAAATATGTATACTGGAAGCATCGCTGCGTCTTGGTCCGTCCCTTCAGAAGATCGTGACAGGAGGACCATACTCCTCAGTGAATTTTATACAAAATAAATTGTGAAACATGAAAAAAGTTAGCCTTTTAAAATAAAACTATACTAAATATATTCACGTCACCAAATAATTGATTGAAACACTGTTTTGCAATGAAGGTCTACAGTAACCTCAACAGCACTCTGTAGGGTAGCACCATGGTGTAGCCGGAGGACAACTAGCTTCTGTCCTCCTCTGGGTACATTGACTCATGGCTCATGCATTTCACACATTCCCATAGACTTACACAGTAATTATGACAACTTCCGGAGGACGTCCTCCAACCTATCAGAGCACTTGCAGCATGAACTGACATGTTGTCCACCCAATCAAAGGATCAGAGAATGAATCTAAAAGCATAAGCTACAGCTAGCTAGCAGCACTGCAGTGCATCAAATGTGGTGAGTAGTTGATTTAAAGAGAGAGAAAGACAATAGTTGAATAGTTTTGAACAAATTAATTTCTTCTAACATGAAGGAGAAGCGAGCGAGAGAGCGATTTGGTTGTATTTTTTTTTTTACTTTCACTTAGCAAGCAGAAGCAGCTAGCTAGTTTAGCCTACTCAAACAGAGAGGGATGCTATGTTAGCTAGCTGGCTTTGGCTATCCAACACTGGAACTCTTCCAAGTCAAGGTAAGCTTTTGGTCTTATTAATGTATTGTCACCTGGGCCCGCTGGTGTAACTGCTAAACTGCTTTCTGACTGCACACTGTACTGCATGATTGTAGTGGGTTTACTAACGCGTTAGTTCTAGTGGCTATGTTGACTATGACTTGACAACGATGTAGTCTGTGTGTATCGGTTAGCGGGTCCTGATATGAAGGTTTGGCTTGGAAGTTTTGTTTTCGCCTGGTCAGAGACAGCTGATGTGTTGTGCACTGAAGTCCACAAGCAAAAGAAAAGGTGCGTGGAGGAGAGCACGTAGATAGTTGCGAGAAGGAATTATATACAGTACCAGTGAAGAATTTGGACACACCTACTCATTCAAGGGTTTTTCTTTATTTGTACTATTTTCTACATTGTAGAATAATAGTGAATACATCAAAACTATGAAATAACAAATATGGAATCATGTAGTAACCAAAAAAGTGTTAAACAAATCGAAATATATTTTATATTTGAAATTCTTCAAAGTAGCCACCCTTTGCCTTGATGACAGCTTTGCACACTCTTAGCATTCTCTCAACCAGTTTCACCTGGAATGCTTTTCCAACTATCTTGAAGGAAAGAACAGCTCAAATAAGCAAAGAGAAACGACAGTCCATCATTACTTTAAGACAAGAAGGTCAGTCAATGCAGAACATTTCAAGAACTTTGAAAGTTTCTTCAAGTCTAGTTGTAAAAACCATCAAGCTCTATGATGAAACTGTCTCTCATGAAGACCGCCACAGGAAAGGAAGACACAGAGTTACCTCTGCTGCAGAGGACAAATTAATTACAGTTAACTGCACCTCAGATTGCAGCCCAAATATATGCTTCACAGAGTTCAAGTAACAGACACATCTCAACATCAACTGTTCAGAGGAGCCTGCGTGAATCAGGCCTTCATGGTCGAATTGCTGCAAAGAAACCACTACTAAAGGACACCAATACGAAGAAGAGACTTGCTTGGAACAAGAAACATGAGCAATGGACATTAGACCGGTGGAAATCTGTCCTTTGGTCTGTAGAGTCCAAATTTGAGATTTTTGGTTCTAACCGCCGTGTCTGTGTGAGACGCAGAGTAGGTGAACGGATGATCTCTGCATGTGTGGTTCCCACCATGAAGCATGGAGGAGGAGGTGTGAGGGTGCTTTGCTGGTGACACTGTCAGTGATTAGAATTAGAATTAGATTTTCAAGGCACACTTAATCAGCATGGCTACCACAGCATTCTGCAGCTATACGCCATCCCATCTGGTTTGCGTTTAGAGTGACTATAATTTGTTTTTCAACAGGTCAATGACCCCAAACATACCTCCAGGCTGTATAAGGGCTATTCGACCAAGAAGGAGAGTGATAGAGTGCTGCATCAGATTACCTGGCCTCCACAATCACCCGACCTCAACCCAATTGAGATGGTATGGGATGAGTTGGACTGCCGAGTGAAGGAAAAGCAGCCAACAAGTGCTCCACATATGTGGGAACTCCTTCAAGACTGTTGGAAAAGCATTCCAGGTGACTACCTCATGAAGCTGGTTGAGAGAATGCAAAGCTGTTATCAAGGCAAAGGGTGGCTACTTTGAATGATCTAAAATATAAAATGTATTATGATTTGTTTAACAATTATTGGTAACTACATGATTCCATATGTTTTATTTTATAGTTTTGATGTCTTCACTATTATTCTACAATGTAGAAAATAGTAAAAAATTAAGAAAAAGCCTTGATTAGTAGGTGTGTCCAAAATTTTGACTGGTACTGTACAAACCTGCACATACAGTGCATTCGGAAAGTATTCAGACCCCTTGACTTTTTCCTAAATTTGTTACGTTACAATCTACACACAATACCCCATAATGAGGAAGCAAAACTGGTTTTTAGAAAACTTGTCAAATGTGTTAAAAATCTAATTATGAAATATCCCTTTGACATAAGTTTTCAGACCCTTTATTCAGTACTTTGTTGAAGCACCTCTGCCAGTGATTACAGCCTCAAGTCGTCTTTGGTATGACGCTACAAGCTTGGCTGGCACACCTGTATTTGGGGAGTTTCTCCCATTCTTCTCTGCAGATCCTCTCAAGCTCTGTCAGGTTGGATGGGGAGCGTTGCTGCATAGCTATTTTCAGGTCTCTCCAGAGATGTTAGATCGGGTTCAAGTCCGGGCTTTGGCTGCCACCACCATGCTTCACCGTAGGGATGGTGCCAGTTTTCCTCCAGATGTGACGCTTGGCAGTCAGGCCAATAAGTTCAATCTTGGTTTCACCAGACCAGAGAATCATGTTTCTCATGGTCTAAGAATCCTTTAGGTGCTTTTTGGCAAACTCCAAGCGGGCTGTCATGTACCTTTTAATGAGCAGTGGCTTCCGGCTGTCCACTCTACCATAAAGGCTTGATTGGTGGAGTGCTGCAGAGATGGTTGTCCTTCTGAAAGTTTCCCCCATCTCCACAAAGGAACTCTGGAGCTCTGTCAGAGTGACCATCAGGTTCTTGGACACATCCCTGATCAAGGCCTTTCTCCCCCGATTGCTCAGTTTGACCGGGCAGCCAGCTGTAGGAAGAGTCTTGGTGGTTCCAAACTTCTTCCATTTAAGAATGATGGAGGCCACTTTGTTCTTGGGGACCTTCAATGCTGCAGAAATGTTTTGGTACCCTTCCCCAGATATGTGCCTCTGCACAATCCTGTCTCGGAGCTCTACGGACAATTCCTTCGACCTCATGGCTTGGTTTTTGCTCTGACATGCATTGTCAACTGTGGGACCTTGGAATTAGCTGTTAGGGGGGTGGGACGACCTGAAATATTCTGCTTTTACAAAATGTGATGCTGTTTTCAAATGAAACACAATACCTTGCTCTTGTTAAAGCTTTTAGAATTTATTAGTTGTGTGCCTTTCCGAATCATGCCCAATCAATTGAATTTACCACAGATGGACTCCAATCAAGTTGTAGAAACATCTAAAGGATGATCAATGGAAACAGGATGCATCTGAGCTCAATATCGAGGTTCATAGCAAAGGGTCTAAATACTTATGTAAATAAGATATTTATGTTTTCCCTTTGTCATTATGGGTTATTGTCTGTAGATTGCTGAGGATTTATTTTTATATTCATATATTTTAGATTAAGGCTGTAACATAACAAAATGTGGAAAAGTCAAGGGGTCTGAATACTTTCCGAAGGCACTGTATACATACAGTATATATATATATATATATATACACTACCGTTCATAAGTTTGTGGTCAGTTAGAAATGTCCTTATTTTTGAACGACTAGTTATGTATCTGGAGCATCAGCATTGTTGGGTTCAATTACAGGCTCAAAATGGTCAGAAAAAAAAGCAATTTCTTCTAAATTTCATCAGTCTATTCTTGTTCTGAGAAATTAAGGCTATTCCATGTGAGAAATTGCCATGAAACTGAAGATCTCGTACAACGCTGTGTACTACTCCCTTCACAGAACAGCGCAAACTGACTCTAAACAGAATAGAAAGAGGAGTGGGTGCACAACTGAGCAAGAGGACAAGTACATTAGAGTGTCTAGTTTGAGAAACAGATGCCTCACAGTGAAGAGGCGACTCCAGGATGCTGGCCTTCCAGGCAAAGTTCCTCTGTCCTTTGTCTGTGTTCTTTTGCCCATCTTAATCTTTTATTTTTATTGGCCAGTCTGAGATATGGCTTTTTCTTTGCAACTCTGCCTAGAAGGCCAGCATCCCGGAGTTGCCGCTTCACTGTTGACGTTGAGACTGGTGTTTTGCCAGTACTATTTAATGAAGCTGCCAAAAGTAGTGCTCTACCTGACCAAGGCATCAAAAGACTTCTAGCTGGCTGAATGATACAAATAAAATATAATATTCATGCCTTCTCACTCTCCCTCCAGCCCCATCTAAATGTTAAATTGCCATCCCTCCTTTGTTTTGTGCTAGGTCTCCATCTCATTCAAGGTGGGTGATGGTAGAATGATGAGTGTCGATACGTTAGGAATACATTTTTCTTGCTCCCTCTAGTGCTATAGGCTACTAATCAGAACCTATAGAGTCTGCATCCCAAATGGAATCCTGTTCCCTTTATAGTGCACTCTATAGTGCCCTATGGGCCCTGGTCAAAAGTAGTGCACTATAAAGGGAATAGGATGCCATTTGGGATTGAGTCACAGAGTGCTCCCTAATGACCCTTTATCATGCACTCTCCCAGAACAGACACACTACATCTTCTCTATGTTACACAGTATTGCATAGCAACATTCTGCACAGTAATGTGGAAACAATTGGCTTACTTCTCTGAATGTATACAGGTGTAGGATCTTAATGTGATCACCAACAGAAAATGCAAACTTGTAGTATATTCGAGGTTTGAAAAGGTTGCCTCTTTAAAATACCAGACTTGATTTGCCCGAACAAAACATGTATCAACCGTTACAAAAATGTAAAATATTTATAATCCACACAATACTTCACATTTCCTATTGCTGCAGGATTATTTTCCTGCTGTGAGGAAATGATCAAATTAAGATCCTACATCTGTACTTGATCACTCTATCCTCTCTCCTTTTCCTCTCTCTCTCTCTCTGAAATACACCTACTCTAATTCACAGACATGAGATTAAAATCGTGACAGTAGGTGTAAACAGTGCTGTACGTAGAACTACCCTGACTAATAATTGACCAACACTGGCTTGCAAAGTGACTACTACCCACATGCACGTAGAACATGGAAAGTGCATAAAGGATTAAATTATGAATGGAAATCCACCGAGCGGGCATCATTTATTTGGAAGATTATTGCGCTTTCAAAGCTTTTATGTGCAGATCTCACACTGGCCTTTTTAATGAAATAACTGAATTCCCAGCAAACCCGGGAACATTCCCAGAACCTAATCCAAGATTCCCATTCAGTTCTAGTTAGGGTTTTATCTAACATTAGGATGATAATATCCCCAAAACAGTCAAAGAAGAAAGATCCTTGGAATGTTCTCCTGACATTGACTAAATTGTTGTGCATAACATCCTAATTAAAGGACAGATTAAATGTGTTCTAGGAACGTTCTTGTAACATCAGGTGAATGTTTTTTGCACCCTAAAAGAAACATTGTAGAATCATCCGTACAACGGGACAATTTTGGTGCTTTGGGAACATAATGTTCAATGTTCCCACCAGACCGTTCCCATAACTTAATGAAACATTCGAGGAACCTTTAAAGAACAGGCAAAATGTGTTTTAGGAACGTTCTTGAAGCATCGGGTATATGTTTTTGGGCACCCTAAAATAAACATTATGGAATTATCTGCACAACTGGACAGTTTTTGTGTTTTGGGAACATATATTTTATGATGTCCCCACAAAATTCCCACCAGACTGTTCCGACAACTTATTGAAACATTCTGGGAACCTTTGAAGAACAGAGTAAATGTGTTCTAGGAACATTCTTGCAACATCAGGCAAATGTTTTATACAAACATTCTATAATCATGAGCATGACTGGACAGTTTTTCTGTTACAGGAACATTTGCCATGTCCTAACGAATGTTCTGGGAACTTCCACAGAACCAATGTTGGTTTGCAGGGTTCTATCTATCGTTGTGCAGGTAGGTTAATCTGAAGAGGTTTACGGCAGGTGCAGTAGCAATTGACAATGTACATAACATTTGTGGTTCAGCCCTTGGGATTCATGTATTTGTTGAATTACACACTGTAGGCTTGCTGCACCAACTCTTGATACAGTATGTTCCCTTAAAAAATGTAAAGTTTCATGGCACGTCTACATTTTAGAGTAAACTAACCTCATTTTCAGTTTGAGTTCAGATGAGTCTCTATTATAGAATCTTTCAACTAACTATTAGAATGGAGTTTCATTGCAGTCAGTTCTAAGAGGTAGGCTAGTATAGGCTGCCATAGAGAACAGTGGGAATGAAAGTTACAGGTCTCTCCAGATTCTCCAGCTGCAGGCTATAAGCCTATCTCCAGCGTCACAGGAAATGAGCCATCATTTAATACTGACAGTTACATGGAAGAATCTCACCAGCTTTCCTCTACAAAAACCCCCGGCCACGTAACACATTACAGCAGTCTGTCTGGCATGGAATTTGAATTCTGCTTTTAGGTGTTTTTGGTGTCTTTGCTTTTTCTATTGATGATGATTTCTTCAGGCAGAGAAAGAAAAAGAGATGGGTCCTTTTCTGATCACTCTGTTAGTAAATTGACTGGAACTGAGTTGAGGGGGACTGAGGGGGGAGTGGGAGTCTCAGGGGACCCACCACAGATGGTGGACCGGGGAGTGTGTGTGTGAATATATATGTGTGCGTGTTAACATCAGGGCTCAGCGCTCCTCTTCTATCTACTCTACACGCAGACGGAAACCTCTGGCATGCAGTGGAAACCTCACTGACAGCTGACTCCACAGATGGCTGATGGATTCAAACAGCTGACTCTACAGATGGCTGATGGACCCAAACAGCTGACTCTACAGATGGCTGATGGAGCCAAACAGCTGGCTCTACAGATGGCTGATGGATCCAAACAGCTGGCTCTACAGATGGCTGATGGATCCAAACAGCTGACTACAGATGGCTGATGGATTCAAACAGCTGGGTCCAAAGCCTTCTAGGGTCACACGCGAAACATGCCAACCAGTTTCTCCTGAGAAGCTGAGCAGACAGACAGGGGGGGAATAACACGGTCTGTCAAATGTCATCCTAATCCCTGTACTGTGCATTACTTTTGACCAGGGCCCAAAAGCCTCTCCTCTGGTCACCCCTTTGTCTTGAGGGTGGTGGTGGGTAGTCTAGCAGTTAGGCGTGTAGGGCCAATAACCGAAAGATTGCTGGTTCGAATCCCCGAGCTGAATAGGTGAAAAATCTGTAAATGTGCCCTTGAGCTCAAAAGTATATGTTGGTAACAGGTTTATAATAAAGAACACAGCAACTGATTCTGATTATGGGATGCTAATGAACAGAACCATTTACATTAAATTAGACTGCTTCATTAGGACACAGAATTGCAATTTAACTTAATTTCATGCCCATAAACCCTTAAATAAGAACATTAGGTTCTCAACACACAGGTTCTATTTTAAATGTAATGTTTGAATGTTCACCCTTAAAAAGGGTTAAATTGCCCAATGACTATAACTAGGCAGAATGGTGAGATTCCCTAGTACAGGATGAAGAGAGGATTGAGTAATGGCCTGGTAGCCAGAGACAGATGATCACGCTTCTCTAGATCTTTACTGCATCCAAAATGGCATCCTATTCCGTATGTAGTGCACTACTTATGACTGTCAATAGTAGTGCACTACGTAGGGAATAGGGTGCCATTGGTGACGCGACCTTGTTCCTGACAGATGAATAGAATAGTGTATATGATGTACAATATCTACTTCCTGAAAAAACGATCTGCATTTTCTTTCTGAAACAGACGATCTGTGTGCAGCTGAAACAGAAGCCTTTATTCAAGCCACCAAGGTAGGACGGAAATGCTGTAGGTGTGTGGGTGTGGCGTCAGTTTTATCTGATCTGGTTGAGAGGTTTTTGTTCCTGTCTGTGTGAGCAGATCCTTCCTGTGTCCTCTGTGAGCAGATCCTTCCTGTGTCCTCGACCTCGGCTGCAGGCTGCCGGCAGGTACAGAATGTCCTGTCTACTTTCTCAATAGGACCTGGGTTCAAAAACTGTTTGAAATCTTTAAAATACTTGAGCGTTCACTTTAGCCTGTCTGTAGTACCCGTTGGGTGGGGTGTGCAGATTTCCAACTATTCTATTTGGTTCCATTGCGCCAGTCAAGCTCAGTCAAGCACAGATAAAGTATAAAAAAATATTTAAAATAGTATTTGAACCCAGGTCTGGAGGTGAGCGGCCAGATAAACAGACAGACAGACAGACAGGTGGGAAATGACAACGCACCGTGATAGAGGGACAATCAATCTGCCAGGATGTTTGTCCCCATTAAATCTATGGATGTGACGACCAGTCTCTATGTTATGTGGTGCCTTGTTCTGTACAGTACAGTATACCCTATCCTCGTGTTTAGACAACATATGAGTCCTAGGTGGCACCCTATTCCCTATAAAGAGCACTACGTTTGACCAGGGCCCAAAGAGTAGTATACAAGGCTAAAGGTGCCAATTGGAACACAGTGACACCTAGTGAGGAAGGTCCGGAACAACGCACAATGCAGTGTTGTTTAAACGGACAATGATGTGGTCATTCTCCTCAACGCAACAGGCAGCATCAAGAGACTGAGTCTGTCACTCTTTAAAGTGCCAGCCACCATCTAATTTTAGACAATGTCGTGTTGCTGCTGGAGATGGAATGGTGGAGCTCATCATTACACAAATAAACAAGTAGGGGAATGTTGGTGGCTTGCCCTGGCTCCTCTCCTTCTCTCCCTCTCTCTCTGTGTCTCATCCTCTCTTACCCTCTTTCACCCCCTGACTGCACTTGGCTGGACCAGAGCTAACACACACACACACACACACACACACACACACACACACACACACACACACACACACACACACACACACACACACACACACACACACACACACACACACACACACAGCACTCTGCTCTCTCATGCTAATGAACAGGTTGGAATCTCAGGATAATTAAAGTCGGAAGGATTGTAGATGATTCCATCAGTCAGGTTCCCTTCTGTGAGGTTCTGTTTCTGTGACTTACTGTTACTGTTTCTGTAACTGTTACTGCTACTGCTACTGCTACTGTTACTGCTACTGCTACTGCTACTGCTACTGATACTGTTTCTGTAACTTACTGCTACTGTAACTGTTACTGCTACTGCTACTGATACTGTTTCTGTAACTGTTACTGCTACTGTTACTGTTACTGTTACTGTTACTGTTACTGTTACTGTTACTGCTACTGCTACTGTTTCTGTAACTGTTACTGCTACTGCTACTGTTACTGTTACTGTTACTGCTACTGTTACTGTTACTGCTACTGCTACTGCTACCGTTACCGTTACCGTTACCGCTACTGCTACCGTTACTGCTACTGCTACTGCCACTGCTACTGCCACCGCTACCGTTACCGTTACCGTTACCGTTACTGCTACTGCTACTGTTTCTGTAACCGTTACCGCTACTGCTACCGTTACTGTTACCGTTACCGTTACCGTAACCGCTACCGCTACTGCTACCGTTACCGTTACCGTTACCGTTTCTGTAACCGCTACCGCCACCGCCACTGCTACCGTTACCGTTACCGTTACCGTAACCGCTACCGCTACTGCCACCGCTACTGCCACTGTTACCGTTACTGTTACCGTAACCGTTACTGCCACCGCTACCGCCACTGTTACTGTTACCGTTACCGTTACCGTAACCGTTACCGCTACTGCCACCGCTACCGTTACCGTTACCGTTACCGTTTCTGCAACTGCCACCGCTACCGCTACTGCTACTGCTACTGTTACTGTTTCTGTAACTGCTACTGCTACTGTTACTGTTTCTGTAACTGCTACTGCTACTGCTACTGTTACTGTTTCTGTAACTGTTACTGTTACTGCTACTGTTACTGTTTCTGTAACTGTTTCTGTAACTGTTACTGCTACTGCTACTGCTACTGTTACTGTTACTGTTACTGTAACTGTTACTGCTACTGTTACTGTTACTGTTACTGTAACTGTTACTGCTACTGCTACTGCTACTGTTACTGCTACTGTTACTGTTTCTGTAACTGTTTCTGTTACTGTTTCTGTTTCTATAACTGTTTCTGTTACTGTTTCTGTTTCTATAACTGTTTCTGTTTCTATAACTGTGTCTGTTTCTGTTTCTGTTTCTGTTACTGTTTCTGTTTCTATAACTGTGTCTGTTTCTGTTACTGTTTCTGTTTCTATAACTGTGTCTGTTTCTGTTTCTGTTTCTGTTTCTGTTACTGTTTCTGTTTCTATAACTGTTTCTGTTACTGTTTCTGTTTCTGTAACTGTTTCTGTTACTATTTCTGTTTCTATAACTGTTTATGTTTCTATAACTGTTTCTGTTTCTGTTACTATTTCTGTTACTGTTTCTGTTTCTATAACTGTTTCTGTTTCTGTAACAGTTTCTGTTACTGTTTCTATAACTGTTTCTGTTT
This sequence comes from Brachymystax lenok tsinlingensis, assembly GCA_030435695.1. Lineage (NCBI taxonomy): Eukaryota > Metazoa > Chordata > Actinopteri > Salmoniformes > Salmonidae > Brachymystax > Brachymystax lenok. The sequence continues at coordinate 38,561,736 of CM059788.1, forward strand.
CTATAACTGTTTCTGTTTCTATAACTGTTTCTGTTTCTGTTACTATTTCTGTTACTGTTTCTGTTTCTATAACTGTTTCTGTTTCTGTAACTGTTTCTGTTACTGTTTCTATAACTGTTTCTGTTACTGTTTCTGTTACTGTTTCTGTTTCTATAACTGTTTCTTTTTCTGTTTCTGTTTCTGTTTCTATAACTGTTTCTGTTACTGTTACTGTTACTGTTTCTGTTTCTATAACTGTTTATTTTTCTGTTTCTGTTTCTGTTTCTATAACTGTTTCTGTTACTGTTTCTGTTACTGTTTCTGTTTCTATAACTGTGTCTGTTTCTGTTTCTGTTACTGTTTCTGTTTCTGTTTCTATAACTGTTTCTGTTACTGTTTCTGTTTCTGTTTCTATAACTGTTTCTGTTACTATTTATGTTTCTATAACTGTTTCTGTTTCTATAACTGTTTCTGTTTCTGTTACTATTTATGTTACTGTTTCTGTTTCTTATTCTGTTTCTGTTTCTGTTTCTATAACTGTTTCTGTTTGTTTCTGTTGCTGTTTCTATAACTGTTTCTGTTTCTGTTTCTGTTACTGTTACTGTTTCTGTAACTGTTTCTGTTTCTGTTGCTGTTGCTGTTGCTGTTGCTGTTACTGTTTCTATTTATTTCTATAACTGTTTCTGTTACTGTTTCTATAATTGTTTCTGTTTTTGTTGCTGTTTCTTTTTCTGTTTCTGTTTCTATAACTGTTTCTGTTTCTGTAACAGTTTCTGTTATTGTTTCTCTTACTCTTTCAGTTACTTCTACTGTTTCTGTTACTGCTACTGTTTCTGTTTATGTTACTGCTACTGTTTCTGTTTCTTTTACTGTTACTTCTACTGCTTATGTTTCTGTTACTGCTACTTTTTCTGTGACGTACTGTTCTTCCTCTGTTTCTGTTACTGCTACTGTTTCTGTGACTTACTTCTTCTGCCTCTGTTTCTGTTACTGCTACTGCTTATGTTTCTGTTACTGTTACTGCTACTGTTTCTGTTTTTGTTTATGTTTATTTGACTTACTGTTACTGTTTCGGTTACTGTGACTGCTACTGCTACTGTTTCAGTTTCTGTTTCTGTTTCTGTTTCTGTTACTGTTTTTGTTTCTTTTTCTGTTACTGCTACTGCTACTGTTTTTGGTTTTCGTTTTCTGTGACTGTTACTGTTTCTGTAATTGTTTCTGTAACTATTTCTGTTACTAAAACTGTTTCTGTTTCTGTTTCTGTTTCTGTACTGTTTCTGTTTCTGTAACTGTTTCTGTTTCTGTAACTGTTTCTGTTTCTGTAATTGTTTCTGTAACTATTTCTGTTTCTGTAACTGCTTCTGCTTCTGTTTCTGCTACTGTGCTAAAAGATGCTGATCTGAAGAGGAGAGAAAGTTGTTTTTATCTTACGTAAGACCTCTGGTTTCAGTAGAGCTAGAGCTGTGTGTGTGTGTGTGTGTGTGTGTGTGTGTGTGTGTGTGTGTGTGTGTGTGTGTGTGTGTGTGTGTGTGTGTGTGTGTGTGTGTGTGTGTGTGTGTGTGTGTGTGTGTGTGTGTACATCTGAGTGAATAGACCACCGGCCCCCTAAGAATTGTCTGGTCAAATCTCGGTCATGGTGTTCAAACAGGAAATGTTGTCATCATCGCTATTGGCTTGGCAGCTGACTCAGGAAGAGGCCAATCACACACCGTCGCACATCGTCATCCTTCCAGCCTCGGCATGAGAACACCTGGACATGAAACAGAAGCAGCTCTCAGATCACATACTATGTGTCCTAAATGGCACCCTATTCCCTATATAGTGCACTACGTTTGACTGGAATCAGTCCTTTGAGCCCTAGTCGAAGGTAGTGCACTATATAGGGAATAGGAAGCCATTTGGGATGCATCTTATGTCTCTTTTTAGAGAAACAATTCCAGAATAGTTATCCCAGATCTGTCCTTATTTGGGTTCCTTTGCAACCCAAATAATCAACACCTCTCAACATCTTATATACACTACATGACCAAAGGTATGTGGACACCTGCTCGTCGAAAATCTCATTCCAAATCAATGCGCATTAATATGGAGTTGGTCCCCCCTTTGCTGCTATAACAGCCTCCACTCTTCTGAGAAGGTTTTCCACTAGATGTTGGAACATTGCTGCATGGACTTTCTTCCATTCAGCCACAAGAGAATTAGTGAGGCCGGGCACTGATGTTGGGCGATTAGGCCTGGCTCGCAGTTGGCATTACAATTCATCCCAAAGGTGTTAGATGGGGTTGAGGTCAGGGCTCTGTGCAGGCAAGTCAAGTTCTCGCACACTAATCTCAACAAAGTTACACCCTGATCTGTTTCACCTGTCTTTGTGCTTGTCTCCACCCCCCCAGGTGTCGCCCATCTTCCCCATTATCCCCAGTGTATATATACCTGTGTTCTCTGTTTGTCCGTTGTTCGTGTTGTTTGTCAAGTCAACCAGCATTTTGTTTCTCAGCTCCTGCTTTTTCCCAGTCTCTCTTTTCTCCCCCCTCCTGGTTTTGACCCTTGCCTGTCTTGACTCCGAGCCCGCCTGCCTGAACACATTGCCTGCCCCTGAGCCTGACTACCGACCTGTACCTTTGCCCACCTCTGGTTTACTGACCCCTGCCTGCCTTGACCTGTCTATTGCCTGCCCCTATTGGATTGTTCAACCATTGTTTATTCAACACGGTCTGCATCTGGGTCTTACCTTAAACCTGATAGACAAACCGTTTCTGATTGGACCTCGCTTTGTGCACGGGGACATTGTCATGCTGAAACAGGAAAAATCCTTCCCCAAATGGGTGTGGCTGAAATAGCCACATACAAGTATGTGGATGCCCTTTCAAATGAGTGTATCTTTTTACTTTGTGAGCTACAGTCTCCCTACACAATCAGACAATAGAAGGACCAGAAAATACTTGTTTACTTACTGTAGCTACATTTAAAATGGGTAAAAATAACCTTGTTTAAATTATTCATTTAACTCTCCAGTTCCTCTCAAAACAGAACAACCTTGTTAGAGCAACTTGCAAGCCTCTGTCTGAAAGACATTATGAGGTGAGAGAAATGAAAAGAAGAAGCCTCCTTCCATCCTTCATCTGTTCATGGTAACTACATGTACTTTATCTCTCTCCTCTAGCTACAGGCTGTTTGAATGGTAGGGGAGACAACGCAGCTTGGCACCTCTATTGTTCCCACACGGTTCTCTCTTTAAAGAACAGCACAGCCAGATAGCTAGTGGAGTCCCCCATGACCTAGCCAGCTAGCTAGTGTTCTTTGATTTATTGAAAAAAGGAAATGCAGCATTGTGGAAGATTTCCCCTCACCTCATCCTCTCCTCTCCTCACATCCGTTCTCTCTCCTCCCCTCCTCTCCTTTGTGTGTCTGTACGTGCCAGCCTCCCTCTGTCATTAGCAGCCCCACATAGATCATCAGCCCTGGTACATCCTGATCCTGACCAAGCAAATGGTTGTCACTCACCATTCAGGTAACTAGGGCTCTGGTCAAAAGTAGTGCACTACATAGGGAGCAGCTCATATATAAAGTGAGCAGCTCAGTCCAGGTGAGCAGATCATATATAAAGTGTGATAAGGGGTCTTAATATCTTTAATTAAAAAAAAATAAGATTACATGTGATTCAGCCTATCACGGTGTTGGCACTATGCAACATATCTAACGGACTGCCTCTCTAAAAATTCTGACGCTTCTCAATAAGCTGTAAACACTGTGCTGTGAAAGGGATCCTCTTGTGGCACAGTTTTTCTCTTCCGTCTCAGCAGCAGCACCCACATAACCGGACAGCAGGGAAATACTGTATACTGTATACTGTCACCAAAAATGTTATTTTGCTTTAGTCTTCCGATTTATTCCCCTTTTTGTACATTATAAACTGGGTGGTTTAAGCCCTGATTGGCTGACTGTCATGGTTTTTGAGACCGTATACCACAGGTATGATAAAACATTCATTTTTACTGCTCTAATTACGTTGGTAACCAGTATATAATAGCAATAAGGCACCTCACGGCTAAGAGCTGTATCCAGGCACTCCGCATTGCGTTGTGCACAAGAACAGCCCTTAGCCATGGTACATTGGCCATATACCACACATTCTCAGGCTTTAAAGCTTAATTCTAATAAATAAAATGTATTATTGTCACATACATCGGATAGATAAGAGTCTGCTGTATAGCCTTTTAGTTAAAAACAAATGTCAGTCTCCATCTGACAGGCTGCTCATCATCATCATGGCGTTTTTAAATCTGGCTGAAAGCAGTCAGTAGTCAGTTAGTTAGCTAGTCAGTCAGTCAGTCAGTCAGTGTGGATGGATGGATGCCAGATCATGAAAAATTAATATTTTTAATGAGAAATGAGAGGAGGAATATCAGGATATGAAGGCAGTCAGTTAGTCAGTCAGTCTGTCAGTCAGTTAGTCAGTAGGTCGGTCAGTTAGTCGGTCGGTCGGTCAGACAGTCAGTCAGTCAGTCAGCCAGTGAGTCAGTTAGTCGGTTAGTCAGTCAGTCAGTCAGTCAGTCAGTCTATCAGTTAGACAGTCAGTCAATTAGTTACTCAGCCAGCCGGCCGGCCGGTCGGTCGGTCAGTCAGTCAGTCAGTCAGTTAGTCGGTTAGTCAGTCAGGCAGTTAGTTGGTTAGTCAATCAGTAAGTCAGTTAGTCGGTTAGTCAGTCAGTCAGTCAGTTAGTTGGTTAGTCAGTCAGTCAGTTAGACAGTCAGTCAGTCAGATGGTAAGTCAGTCAGTCAGTCTATAAGTCAGTCAGTCAGTCTATTAGTCAGTCAGTCAGTTAGTTAGTCAGTCAGTCAATAAGTTACTCAGCCAGCCAGTCGGCCGGTCGGTTAGTCAGTCAGTCAGATCGTCAGTCAGTTAGTCAGTCAGTCAGTCAGTCAGTTAGACAGTCAGTCAGTCAGATGGTAAGTCAGTCAGTCAGTCAGTTAGTCAGCCAGTCAGTCAGTCTATAGGTCAGTCAGTCAGTCTATAAGTCAGTCAGTCTATTAGTCAGTCAGTCAGTCAATTAGTTACTCAGTCAGCCAGCCAGTCGGCCGGTCGGTCGGTTAGTCAGTCAGTCAGTCAGTCAGTTAGTTAGTCAGTCAGTCAGTCAGTCAGTCAGTCAGTTAGTCAGTCAGTCAGTCAGTCAGTCAGTCAGTCAGTCGGTTAGTCAGTCAGTCAGTCAGTCAGTCAGTTAGTTAGTCAGTCAGTCAGTCAGTCAGTCAGATGGTCAGTCAGTCAGTTAGTCAGTCAGTCAGTCTATAAGTCAGTCAGTCTATTAGTCAGTCAGTCAGTCAATTAGTTACTCAGTCAGCCAGCCAGTCGGCCGGTCGGTCGGTTAGTCAGTCAGTCAGTCAGTTAGTCGGTTAGTCAGTCAGTCAGTCAGTCAGTCAGATGGTCAGTCAGTCAGTTAGTCAGTCAGTCAGTCAGTCAGTTAGACGGTCGGTTAGTCAGTCAGTCAGTCAGTTAGTCGGTTAGTCAGTCAGTCAGTCAGTCAGTCAGATGGTCAGTCAGTCAGTTAGTCAGTCAGTCAGTCAGTCAGTTAGACTGTCAGTCAGTCAGTCAGACGGTCAGTCAGATGGTCAGTCAGTTAGTCAGTCAATTAGAAAGTCAGTCAGTCAGATGGTAAGTCAGTCAGTCAGTCAGTTAGTCAGCCAGTCAGTCAGTCTATAAGTCAGTCAGTCAGTCTATTAGTCAGTCAGTCAGTCTATTAGTCAGTCAGTCAGTCAATTAGTTAGTCAGTCAGCCAGTCAGCCAGTCAGCCAGTCAGCCAGTCAGCCAGTCAGCCAGTCAGTCAGTCAGCCGGTCAGTCAGTCAATTAGTTAGTCAGTCAGTCAGTCAGTCAGTCGGTTAGTCAGTCAGTCAATTAGTTACTCAGTTAGTCAGTCAGTCAGTTAGTTAGTCAGTTAGTAAGTCTGTCAGTCTGTCAGTCTGTCAGTCTGTCAGTAAGTCTGTCAGTCAGTTAGTAAGTCTGTCAGTCTGTCAGTCTGTCAGTCTGTCAGTAAGTCTGTCAGTAAGTCTGTCAGTAAGTCTGTCAGTAAGTCAGTCAGTCAGTTAGTCAGTCAATCGGTCAGTCAGTAAGTTAGTTACTCAGTTAGTCAGTCAGTCAGTCAGTCAGTCAATTAGTTACTCAGTCGGCCAGTCGGCCAGTCTGTCTGTCTGTCTGTCAGTCAGTCAGTCTGTCAGTCAGTCTGTCTGTCATTCAGTCAGTTAGTCAGCCAGTCGATTAGTTAGTCATTCAGTCAGTTAGTCAGTCAGCCAGTCGATTAGTCAGTCAGTCGGGCAGTCGGTCAGTCGGTCAGGTGGTCAGTCAGTCTATCAGTCAGTCTATCATTCAGTCTATCAGTCAGTCTGTCAGTCAGTCTGTCTGTCATTCAGTCAGTTAGTCAGCCAATCGATTAGTTAGTCATTCAGTCAGTTAGTCTGTCAGCCAGTCGATTAGTCAGTCAGTCGGGCAGTCGGTCAGTCGGTCAGGTGGTCAGTCAGTCAGTCAGTTATTCGGTTAGTTAGTCATCCAGTTAGTTAGTCAGTCACTTAGTTATTCAGTCTATCAGTCAGTCAGTCAGTTAGTCATTCATTCAGTTAGTCATTCAGTCTGTCAGACAGTCAGTCAGTCAGTGTCACGTCCTGGCCTGGGATAGCCGGCTGGCTAATCATTTGTGTTTAGGTCAGGAGGGGTTTTTGTTTCTAGGTGGTGTATTTCTATGTTTGGTTTTGATGGTTCCCAATTAGAGGCAGCTGACTGTCGTTACCTCTAGTTGGGGACTTCAGTTAGACAGTCAGAGCCCGGCATGACCTGTTCCGGCTACACGCATCAGGTCCACTGTGCGTCTCCCGAGTCTAATGACTCCTGTTGCTGCTCCACGCATCAGGTTCCCTGTGCGCCTTCAGAGCCTGGTACGACCTGTTCCTGCTCCACGCATCATGTCCCCTGTGTGCCGTCAGAGCCCGGCACGACCTGTTCCTGCTTCACGCATCAGGTCCACTGTGCGTCTCCCGAGTCCGATGACTCCTGTTTCGGCTCCACGCCCCGGGCACTCTCTTCCCTATGAGCCCTGGTCAAATGTAGTGCACTATATAGAAAATAGTGTGCTGTTTGGGATTGCAGGAAGGGAGGTGCCGTGAATCATCTGATTCCCCCAAGGTGTTCTGGGATACCACACACAGAAACGTCCTAGCTCATACAGGTCTTAGTCTGTGGGGTACAGGGTAGTAGATTAACACACATCTGTGTTTGTTGTTGAACAGCTGCTTTAGCCAAAAACCTTACCCTTCAACCCCTACAGCACCTTTTGGCATTACAGTAGACGTCAGTTGATACAGTTTAAATTGAACTCTCACACAAGTGGATTACAAATCAGTTATATCCAACAAGGTACCAGCAGTCACACATAGTATCAAACATATGTTTTAAGTCTCTCTGAGTAACACTTACAGTGCAGTACAGTAGAGTACACAGCATCACTTGAGGAGTGAGCAGGCTGTAAGATACTGCCGTTATAGTCCAATAGAGTGCCATTTGGGATGTACCCTAAGATACTGTAGGAAGTGATGTGAGTCTCTGACACTTCTTGCTGGCTTTAATGCGTAAAGCTCTGACTTAAAAACCCGACACATCTTTTATCTCCTCAAAAGAGTTGCATCCACTTTATTTAATAATTCATCAGACGTCATCTCCCTCTCTATAAGCGTCTGGGCTTGTTAAAATGTGTCTGTAGCTCACAGCTCTCTAGAGCTGCTGCCTGCCTGCGTTGGTTGGTTGGTTTCTCCATTATCGAAGATCTCTGAGATGTCAGTGACAGGTTATTGAACTGGAGGAAGTCAGTTTCAATGTCTTTAAACAGTGTACACACTCAATACTAGGGCGAGGGTTCACACCGAAGAACGTTGTGTAGCGCTGCTTCAGCTGACATCTGCAGCGTTTACAGTGAATGCGTTTACAGCGAACGGCTGGGAAATTGCCTTCAAAAGGTGCATTGATGATAGTAAAGTGCGATGCGCTAAAACACGCTTTTGAATGAATCCCGACCATGTAAGTGCTGTTATTGTGAAGTGGAAACATATAGGAGCAACAACCGTTGAACCTCGAAGTGGTCGGCCACACAAAAATTGTCTGTCCTCGGTTGCAACACTCACTACAGAGTTCCAAACTGTCAGGAGACTGCTACCAATGAATAGTGGCAACTAAAGTTTGGTGGAGGAGGAATAATGGTCTGGGGCTGTTTTTCATGGTTCGGGCTAGGCCCCTTAGTTCCAGAGATAGAGACAGACAGACAGAGAGAGAGCGAGATAGATAGATAGACAGACAGAAACAGAGAGAGACAGACAGAGCCAGACAGAGAAAGACAGACAGAGCCAGACAGAGAGAGAGAGAAAGATAAACAGACAGAGAAAGACAGACAGAGAGAGAGAGATAGACAGACAGAGAGAGATAGATAGACAGACAGAAACAGACAGACAGACAGACAGACAGAGCCAGACAGAGAGAAAGAGAGAGACAGACAGAGACAGAGATAGACAGAGAGAGACAAGCAAGTGGTTATCTCCACCCTGCTACCACAAAGACTTTCACCCTGCTACCATACAGCGGATAAACGCAAGTATTTCCCGTGACTGTGCCCACCACTCCACCCTGGACGAACAGCCTGTATGACCAGGTCCACCTATACAAGGCAGCAGTTCCCACCTTCGCCCGGACTCTAAAGGATATCGCTCACAAACGCAGCCCCAACACCCCACACAGGAGCAACAGATCAATAGAGACGCTCTCCCAGACCTGCGGGACCCCCCTGGACCTACACATAGAGGACCCATGCCGAGAGGACCTACATTCAGACCACAACACCACCAGCCACATACATACCCCCACCCCAACAAATCAACACCCCCCCAAGTCAACCATGCCCACACCCCATTTAGGCCCTCTCAGATCAGACCTATGCCCCCCCCACCCCTGCAAAGTGGGCCTCAACATGGAAGTCACACATACACCCAGGTCATGAGCGGGCAAACATGCCCATCCCCCAATCTTATACTAGCCCAAGCCAATGGCATGTACCAGATGCTCAGCAGGCGCTGCTCACACTTACTGGCCTGAGGCCAAAACACACAACCAAAAACATTGGACACTTTATGGAACACAAAGCCTTCACTATCTCTTCCTGGAATATCCAAGGCCTGAGGTCATCTGCCTTTGGCCTAAAGAGCAGGAACCTCGACTTCATCAAAGAAATCAGAAATACAGACATTGTCATCCTACAAGAAACCTGGTATAGAGGAGATGGACTCACTGGCCCTCTAGGTTACAGAGATCTGGTAGTCCCATCCACCAAACTACGAGGTGTGAAACAGGGAAGGGACTCAGGGGGTATGCTAACTTGGTATAGAGCAGACCTAACTCACTCCATTAAATTAATCAAAACAGGAACATTTTACATTTGGCTAGAAATTCAAAAGGAAATGATCTTAACAGAGAATAATGTCCTCCTGTGTGCTACCTATATCCCCCCACTAGAATCCCCACACTTTAATGAAGACAGCTTCTCCACCCTGGAGGGGGAAATCAATCATTTCTGGGCCCAGGGACATGTACTAGTCTGTGGCGACCTAAATGCCAGAACTGGACAAGAACCTGACACCCTCAGCACCAAGGGGGACAAACACCTGCCTGGAGGTGACAGCATTCCCTATGTGCCCCCCTAGGCACAACTATGACAACATAACCAACAAAAACGGGTCACAAATTCTGCAGCTCTGTCGCACGCTGGGTATGTACATAGTCAATGGTAGGCTTCGAGGGGACTCCTATGATAGGTACACCTATAGCTCATCTCTTGGAAGTAGTACTGTAGACTACTTTATCACTGACCTCAACCCAGAGTCTCTCAGAGGGTTCACAGTCAGCCCACTGACACCCCTATCAGACCACAGCAAAATCACAGTCTACTTGATCATTAGGCATCAAAGCCAAAGGAACTGAGTAATATTAAGAAATGCTATAGATGGAAGAAACTTAGTTTGGAAACCTACCAAAAAACAGGCAACAAAAATTCAATCCCTTTTAACAAAACGTTCCACTGTAATAGTGAAGGTGTAAACTTGGCAGTAAAAAATCTAAACAGTATATTTGACCTCTCAGCTTCCCTATCAAATCTAAAAATCTCAAATAGAAAACCGAAGAAAATGAACAACAATGACAAATGGCTAAATTAAATTGAGAAACCTGTCCAACCAAAAACATAGAGACCCGGAAAACCTGAGTCTACCCCTTCACTGTGGTGAATCACTATAACAATACAGAAATACACTACGGAAAAAGAAGGAACAGCACGTCAGAAATCAGCTCAATGTAATTGAAGAATCCATAGACTCTAACCACTTCTTGGAAAATAGGAAAACACTAAACAAACAACAACAACATATACATGATCAAATACAAATCTTAGAATCAACTATTAAAGACTACCATAACCCACTGGATTCTCCAATTAGCTTGAATGAACTACAGGACAAAATAAAAACCCTCCAACCCAAAACGACCTATGGTGTTGATGGTATCCTCAATGAAATGAACAAATGTACAGACAACAAATTCCAATTGGCTATACTTAAACTCTTTAACATCATCCTCAGCTCTGGCATCTTCCCCAATATTTGGAACCAAGGGCTGATCACCCCAATCCACCAAAGTGGAGACCAATTTGACCCCAATAACTCCCGTGTGATATGCGTCAACACATCCTCTGCATTATCATTAACAGCAGACTCATACATTTCCTCAGTAAAAACAATGTACTGAGCAAATGTCAATTTGGCTTTTTACCAAATTACTGTACGACAGACCACATATTCACCCTGCACACCCTAATTGACAAACAAACAAACCAAAACAAAGACAAAGTATTCTCATGCTTTGTTGATTTCAAAAAAGCCTTCGACTCAATTTGGCATGAGGGTCTGCTAAACAAATTGATGGAAAGTGGTGTTGGCGGAAATACATACGACAAAATAAAATCCATGTACACAAAAAACAAGTGTGAGGTTAAAATAAACAAGCCCCACCCTCTTCAACATATATATCAACGAATTGGCGAGGGCACTAGAACAGTCTGCAGCACCCGGCTTCACCCTACTAGAATCTGAAGTCAAATGTCTACTGTTTGCTGATGATCTGGTGCTTCTGTCACCAACCAAGGAGGGCCTACAGCAGCACCTAGATTGCTATTGAGAAAGGCCACTGTAGACAGACCTGGCTCTCAAGAGAAGATAGGCTACGTGCACACTGCCCACAAAATGAGGTGGAAACTGAGTTGCACTTCCTAAACCTCCTGCCAAATGTACAACAATGTATGAGACACACGTTTCCCTCAGATTACAAGGACCCCAAAATAATTTGATAACAAATCAAATATTGAAAAGCTCCTGTATCTGTTAGGTGAAATACCGCAGTGTGAAATCATTGCAGGAAAATGTGTGACCTGGTGCGATAAGAAAATGTTAACCAGTAGAGAACAAACACCACAGTAAATAGAACCTAGGCCGTTATTTATGTTTATTTATTTTCCCTTGCCATTTATATTTATACTTTTTACATATGAGAGGGCCCTAGTGGAGTCAGCTGGCTGAGTGGGACCTAGTGGAGCCAGCTGGCTGAGTGGGCCCTAGTGGAGTCAGCTGGCTGAGTGGGCCCTAGTGGAGTCAGCTGGCTGAGTGGGCCCTAGTGGAGCCAGCTGGCTGAGTGGGCCCTAGTGGAGTCAGCTGGCTGAGTGGGCCCTAGTGGAGTCAGCTGGCTGAGTGGGCCCTAGTGGAGCCAGCTGGCTGAGTGGGCCCTAGTGGAGCCAGCTGGCTGAGTGGGCCCTAGTGGAGCCAGCTGGCTGAGAGGGCCCTAGTGGAGGGGGGGAGCCTGGCTTTGAAAAGAGGAGATCAAAAAAGAGCATGTTTGCGGTAAATGGATCAAATCATTTGAAACTCTCCAGGGGCCAAGGAGATGATCAAAGATTCATGGAGAGGGGGACCAACCCTGCGCAGTCTGATTGACGTGCGTCTGTGTGAGGGGGGAAAGGATGTTATCAGATACAGTGCATTTGGGAAGTATTCAGACCCCTTGACTTTTTCCACATTTTGTTACGTTACAGCCTTATTTTTAAATGGACTAAATCGTTTTTTCCCCTCATCAATCTACACACAATACCTCATAATGACAAAGCAAAAACTAGTTTTCAAACGTTGTTGAAGCGCCTTTGGCAGCGATTACAGTCTTGAGTCTTCTTGGGTATGATACTACAAGCTTGGCACACCTGTATTTGGGGAATTTCTCCCATTCTTCTCTGCAGATGCTCTCAAGCTCTGTCAGGTTGGATGGGGAGCGTTGCTGCACAGCTATTTTCAGGTCTCTCCAGAGATGTTCGATCGGGTTCAAGTCCGGGCTTTGGCTGGGCCACTCAAGGACATTCAGAGACTTGTCCCGAAGCCACTTCTGCGTTGTCTTGGCTGTGTGCTTTGGGTCATTGTCCTGTCGGAAGGTGAACCTTTACCCACAGTCTGAAGTCCTGAGCACTCTGGAGCAGGTTTTCATCAATGATCTCTCTGTACTTTGCTCCGTTCATCTTTCTCTCGATCCTGACTACTGTCCCAGTCCCTGCCGCTGAAAAACATCCCCACAGCATGATGCTGCCACCACCATGCTTCACCGTACGGAAGGTGCCAGGTTTCCTTCAGACGTGACGCTTGGCATTCACGCCAAATATTTCAATCTTGGTTTCATCAGACTAGAGAATCTTGTTTCTCATGGTCTGAGAGTCCTTTAGGTGCCGTTTGACAAACCCCAAGCGGACTGTTATGTGCCTTTTACTGAGGAGTGGCTTCCGTCTGGCCACTCTACCATAATGGCCTGATTGGTTTAGTGCTGCGGATATGGTTGTCCACTTTTTTGAGCTAAAAGACGATGGCCAGAGTTTACCCATGATGTTACACAATGATGTACAGTGCATTCAGAGAGTATTCACACTCTTTTACTTTTTCTACATTTTGTTGTGTTACTGCCTGAATTTGTGTCACTGATTTACACACAATACCACATAATGTCAGTGTAATTTTGAATTAGAAAACAATTTAGAAATCCATAAACAAAAATTTAAGCTGAAATGTCTTGAGTCAATAAGTATTCAATGCCTTTGTTATGGCAAGACTAAATAAGTTCAAGAGTAAAAATGGGCTTAACAATTCACATAAAAAGTTGCATGGACGTGTTTAACAATAGTGGTTAACATGATTTTTGAATGACTACTCCGTCTCTCTACCCCCACACAATTATCTGTAAGGTCCCTCAATCGAGCAGTGAATTTCGAGCACAGATTCAACCACAAAGACCAGGGAGGTTTTCCAATGCCTCACAAAGAAGGTCACCGATTGGTAGATGTAAAAAAAAAAAAAGATCCCTTTGAGCATGGTGATGCTATTAATTAGGCTTTGGATGGTGTATCAATACACCCAGTCACTACAAAGATCCAGATATCCTTCCTAACCGCGGCAGGTAGCCTAGCGGTTAGAGGGGTGAGCAAGCAGACGGAGGTTTCCAGTTTGAAGAAATCTTGCTGGCAAACGGAGGGTTGCTGGTATCAAATCCTAGATGCCAATGCCTGCCGTTATGGCCCTTGAGCAAGGCACTTAATCCCCCACAACAGCTCCCAGGGTGCCCAGTATGGCAGCCTCTCCAAAACCTGTATGTGTATGTTTGTCTTTTGGAGGGGCTGGGTTAAAAGTGGAAGATACATTTCTGTTGGACCTTGTGTGCAATTGACCAATATAAATATCTTCATCTTATCTTCTACACTCAGTTGCCGGAGAGCAAAGAAAACCGCTTTCACTATGAGGCCAGTAGTGACTTTAAAAAAGTTACAGAGTTGAATAATGGCTGTGATAGGAGAAAACTGAGGATGGATCAACATTGTAGTTACTCCACAATACTAACCTAAATGACAGATTGGAAAGAAAGAAGCCTATACAGAATACACATATTCCAAAACAATTTGGCAAAGAAATTAACTTTTTGTCCTGAATACAATGTGTTATGTTTGGGGCAAATCCAACACAACACATCACTGAGTACCACTCTTCATATTTTCAAGCATAGTGGTGGCTGCATCATGTTATGGGTACAGTATGCTTGTCATCGGCAAGGACTAGGAAGTTTTTTATGATTAAAAAGAAACGGAAAACAGTTATAAGCACAGGCAAAATCCTATAGGAAGACCTGGTTCAGTCTTCTTTCCAACAGACATTGAGAGACAAATTCACCTTTTATCAGGGTAATAACCTAAAACACAAGGTCAAATATACACTGGAGTTGCTTACTAATACAACATTGAATGTTCCTGAGTAGCCTAGTTACAGTTTTGACTAAAGTCTGCCTTGAAACTCTGCAGCAAGACTTGAAAATGGCTGTCTAGCAATGATCAACAACCAACTTGACAGAGCTTGAAGAATTTTGAAAAGAATAATGTGCAAATATTGTACAATCCAGGTGTGCAAAGCTCTTAGAGACCAGAAAGACTCACCGCTGTAATCACTGCCAAAGGTGATTCTAGCATGTATTGACTTAGGGGTGTGAATAATTATGAAAATTAGATATTTCTATACTTCATTTTCAATACATTTTCAAAAATAAATTATAAACAAATTCTCACTTTGCCATAATTGGGCATTGTGTGTAGATGAGTGAGAAAACAAAATCATTTTAATCCATTTTGAATTCAGGATGTAACACAACATAATGTGGAACAAGTCAAGGGGTATGAATACTTCCTGAATGCACTGTAGCTATTTGATAATGTCCATGTGCATGTGCAAATATTAACGTGGACTGGAATCCGACACGGTTTCAACGGAACTATCAAAACGGCAAGAGTCAGACAAACGTCAACCCTCAACATGTCAACAGCGCGTATAGGCACGGTTTAGATGAGACTCATCTCTTGACAGGTAGGCTGGTAGGCTTTTTAAAACATATATTTGTATTATTACAGTATGCCTGTGTTAACTGAAATGGTGCTCACATAACGCTAGCTAGTCACTGAGCTGTCAGTCAGTGGCCTATTTGTTGTTATTTTTCTGCTACACATTGAAATCACCACACCGTTCCCACCCACAATTCCTGGATATGTATTAGCAGCCTGCGTCAGTCTTCGAAGTGGAACCTAAACGAGAATTGCCACTCTAGGACAGGAAGTACTCAAAATAGATGTGGCAACTTCCTCTCAGGTTGTCCTGTAACATAATGGCCTGGACACACAGGCACACATAGAGTAGCCTACATTGATATGTGAAGACATTCCCTGCCATAACATATATTGATGATATCAGTTATAGAACAACTATAGGTTTGCTATGAGACAGGTAAATTAATACTCATTTCAATCAAATTCCAGGCTTGTCATAGGCTTACTCAATCAGGCTTACTCAATCAACCCTTATACCCGCTAGACCCGCTTATCTGTCCCCTCGTGATGTGATGAAGCCCTTAGAGGAGAGTGCTTAATTCCAAGTGAAAGGAGGGCCGGGGTGTGTGGCTGTATGTCTGTGACTCACAAT
This sequence comes from Brachymystax lenok tsinlingensis, assembly GCA_030435695.1. Classification (NCBI taxonomy): domain Eukaryota; kingdom Metazoa; phylum Chordata; class Actinopteri; order Salmoniformes; family Salmonidae; genus Brachymystax; species Brachymystax lenok. Next base: position 38,577,324 of record CM059788.1, read on the forward strand.
TAGCCACAGGTGCCCTCCCCAGGCCTTTGATGACAAATTGATTGCCTCCCAGAACAGACTCTTCACTCATGTTTACCTACACCAGTAAGGAGACAGAGATGGGGAGAGAAAGGTGTCAGGCTGCGTCCCTAATGCCACCCATACCCTATATAGTGCACTACTTTTGACCAGGGCCCCATTCCCTATATAGTGCATTACTTCTGACCAGGGCCCCATTCCCTATATAGTGCACTACTTTTGACCAGGGCCCCATTCCCTATATTTGTGCACTACTTTTGACCAGGGCCCTATATGCGTTAAAGTAGTGCACTATACAACATAGGGTGCCATTTGGGAAGAAGCCTCTGTCTCTATTGCTAACCGACAGGAGAGGAATGGAGGGGAATTGGGCTCCTCATTAGAATTAGCAGAGAGAAGTCGAATCAATATGTTGCTGCAGCCCATGTGAGAGAAAAAGAAGAAGGGATAAAAGAAAGAAAGAGGATAGCAGGGTGGTTGCAGAGTGTTCGGTAGAATAAAGATAAGACTTCTAGAACATAGTGTTGTGTTGTGTGGAGTGGTATTATTGTAATTGACAATGAACAGACATTTTAAGGCTTGAACAAAGTACAGTAGAACCCATAGAATTTGAATGATTCTAATGATTCTATAGTAGAAGCTCCACAGGTTCCCAGAAGAGGGCCACCAGGATGCCAGTGCAGGGCTGGAGGGAGAGAGGGCGGGAATTAGGAAGTAAAGCCCATGTCTCCTGGGAGATCAACATAACAGACAGGATACGCTGCACAGCTAATATTCTCATCTAAATAAAGAACATCAAAAGCTCCAGAGAGTCCGGTGGGTGAGCGCCGTCCTGTTTATCCTACATTGTGACTTTGAGCAGGTATCCCAGTTAACAGCAAACGTTCCCACAACTTTAGAAAATGTTCTCTTAAGAGTCTCATTAGGTTATTAATTTTTCATACGAATGTTCCCATGATATGCATGGAATGGTTTCCAAGAGACCATTCCCTTAATGTCAAATAGAATTTACCCATAACGTGGTTACCATGTTCTCAGAACTTAAGATGTGAATGTTCTAGACACATTTCATTGGAACGTTGCAAGAATATCTATGTCCCAAAAAAAAAACACTACACATCACGTCTTGTTACTGTTGCCGAGCCAATCAAGGCCCTGATTGGTGAACCACTGATACATTCATAGCTCTTTGTCTGTTGTCAAGGGATACTCACACACAGTGCTTTTAAAATACAGTGTTTTCAACTTACTTACACTACATGACTAGTTGTATGTGGACACCTGCTCCTCGAAATCTCATTCCAAAATCATGGGCATTATTATGGAGTTGGTGTCCCCTTTGCTGCTATAACAGCCTCCACTCTTCTGGAAAGGCTTTCCACTAGATGTTGGAACTGTGCTGAGGGGACATGCTTCCATTCAGCCTCAAGAGCATTATTGAGGTCGGGCACTGATGTTGGGCGATTAGGCCTGGCTCACAGACAGCGTTCCAATTCATCCCAAAGGTGTTCGAGGGGGTTGAGGTCAGGGCTCTGTGCAGGCCAGTCAAGTTCTTCCACACCGATCTCAATCATTTCTGTGTGGATCTCGCTTTGTGCACGGGGGCATTGTCATGCTGAAACAGGAAAGGACCTTACCCAAACTATTGCCAAAGAGTTGAAATCACAGAATTGTCTAGAATGTCATTGTTTGCTGTAGCGTTCAGGTTTTCCTTCACTGGAACTAAGGGGTCTATCCCGAACCATGATAAACAGCCCCAGATCATTATTCCTCTTTCACCAAACTTTACAGTTGGTACTATGCATTTGGACAGGTAGTGTTCTCCTGGCTTCCACCAAACCCAGATTTGTCTGCCGGACTGCCAGATGGTGAAGCGTGATTCATCACTCCAGAGAATACGTTTCCACTGCTCCATAGTCCAATGGTGGCGAGCATTACACCACTCCAGCCGACACTTGACATTGCGCATGGTGATCTTAGGATTGTGTGCGGCTGCTTGGCCTTGGAAACTCATTTCATGAAGCTCCTGACTAACAGTTATTGTGCTGACAATGCTTCCAGAGGCAGTTTGGAACTCAATAGAGAGTGTTGCAACCAAGGACATATCATTTTTTTTATGCGCTTCAGCAGTCTCGTTTTCGGTGAGCTTGTGTGGCCTACCACTTCGCCATTGTTTCTCCTAGACATTTCCACTTCACAATAACAGCACTTACAGTTGACTGGGGCAGCTCTAACAGGGCAGACGTTTTACAAACTGACTTGTTGGAAAGGTGACATCCTATGTTGGTGCCATGTTGAAAGTCACTGAGCTCTTCAGTAAGGCCAATCTACTGCCAATGTTTGTCTATTTTTTATTTTATTTTTATTTCACCTTTATTTAACCATGTAGGCCAGTTTATTTAACCAGGTAGGCCAGTTACAACTGCAACCTGGCCAAGATAAAGCAAAGCAGTGCGACAAAAACAACAACATAGAGTTACACATGGGATAAACAAACGTACAGTCAATAACACAATAGAAAAATCTATGTACAGTGTGTGCAAATGTAGTAAGGTTAGGGAGGTAAGGCAATGAATAGGCCATAGTGGCGAAATAATTACAATTTAGCATTAACACTGGAGAGATAGATGTGCAGATGACGATGCAAAAGAGCAAAAACAATAACAATATGGGGATGAGGTAGTTGGGTGTGCTATTTACAGATGGGCTGTGTACAGGTACAGCGATCGGTAAGCTGCACTGACAGCTGATGCTTAAAGTTAGTGAGGGAGATGTGTTTCCAGCTTCAGTGATTTTTGCAATTCGTTCCAGTCATTGGCAGCAGAGAACTGGAAGGAAAGGCGGCCAAAGGAGGTGTTGGCTTTGGGGATGACCAGTGAAATATACCTGCTGGAGCGCATGCTACGGGTGGGTGTTGCTATGGTGACCAGTGAGCTGAGATAAGGCGGGGCTTTACCTAGCAGAGACTTATAGATGGACCTGGAGCCAATGGGTTTGGTGACAAATATTTAGCGAGGGCCAGCCAACGAGAGCATACAGGTTGCAGTGGTGGGTAGTAGATGGGACTTTTGTGACAAAACGGATGACACTGTGATAGACTACATCCAATTTGCTGAGTAGAGTGTTGGAGGCTATTTTGTAAATGACATCGCCGAAGACAAGGATCGGTAGGATAGTCAGTTTTACGAGGGTAAAAGCGTGAGTGAAGGAGGCTTTGTTGCGAAATAGGAAGCCATTTCTAGATTTTGGATTGGAGATGCTTAATGTGAGTCTGGAAGGAAAGTTTACAGTCCTAGGTATTTATAGTTGTCCATATATTCGAAGTCAGAACCGTCCAGAGTAGTGATGCTAGTTGGGCAGGCGGGTGCGGGCAGCAATCGATTGAAGCATTTAGTTTTACTAGCATTTAAGAGCAGTTGGAGGCCACGGAAGGAGTGTTGTATGGCATTGAAGCTCGTTTGGAGGTTTGTTAACACAGTGTCCAAAGAAGGGCCAGAAGTATACAGAATGGTGTCGTCTGCGTAGAGGTGGATCAGAGAATAATCAGCAGCAAGAGCGACATCATTGATATATACAGAGAAAAGAGTCGGCCCGAGAATTGAACCCTGTGGCACCCCCATAGAGATCGCCAGAGGTCCAGACAACAGGCCCTCCGATTTGACACACTGAACTCTATCTGAGAAGTAGGCAGTCATTTGAGAAACCAAGGCTATTGAGTCTGCCGATAAGAATGCGGTGATTGACAGAGTCGAAAGCCTTGGCCAGGTCGATGAAGACGGCTGCACAGTACTGTATTTTATCGATGGCTTGGGCACGTTGCTGCGGGTGGTGCAGAGCTGTTGGCCGGGGTAGGGGTAGCCAGGTGGAAAGCATTGCCAGCCGTAGAAAAATTATTATTGAAATTCTCGATTATCGTAGATTTATCGGTAGTGACAGTATTTCCTAGCCCCAGTGCAGTGGGCAGCTGGGAGGAGGTGCCCTTATTCTCCATGGACTTTACGGTGTCCCAAAACTTTTTGGAATTAGTGCTACAGGATGCACATTTCTGTTTGAAAAATAACTGACTGTGTATATTGGTTCCTGACTTCTCTGAAAAGTTGCATATCGCGGGGGCTATTCGATGCTAATGCAGTACACCACAGGATGTTTTTGTGCTGGTCAAGGGCAGTCAAGTCTGGAGTGAACGAAGGGCTATATCTGTTCATGGTTCTACATTTTTTGATTGGGGCTTGCTTATTTAAGATGGTGAGGAAAGCACTTTTAAGGAATCCTCTACTGATGGGATGAGGTCAATATCCTTCCAGGATACCCGGGCCAGGTCAATTAGAAAAGCTTGCTCGCTGAAGTGTTTTAGGGAGCGTTTGAAAGTGATGAGGGGTGGTCGTTTGACCGCGGACCCATTACGGAAACAAGCAATGAGGCAGTGATCGCTGAGATCCTGGTTGAAGACAGCAGAGGTGTATTTAGAGGGCAGGATGATTGGTCAGGATGATATCTATGAGGTCAGGATGAGTTGGTCAGGATGATATCTATGAGGGTGCCCATATTTACGGATTTATAGTTGTACCTGGTAGGTTCCTTGATAATTTGTGTGAGATTGAGGGCATCTAGCTTAGATTGTAGGACAGCCGGGGTGCTAAACATATCTCAGTTTAGGTTACCTAACAGTACGAACTCTGAAGATAGATGGGGGGCAATCAATTCACATATGGTGTCCAGGACACAGCTGGGGGCTGAGGGGGGTCTATAACAAGCGGCAACTGGGAGAGACTTTTTTCTGGAAAGGTGGATTTTTAACCTCTCAGGGATTGCTGGGGCGCTAGCGGGCTGCTCCTGACACTACCAGGTGAAATGTAAGGCGCCAAATTCAAAATCCAAAGGTTGAATTATTAAACATCCACCAATATACAAGTGTTCCATACTCATCAAAAGCTCTGTTTCTTGGCAATATCACAGCGTTGTCAGATTTCAAAAAGGCTTTACGGCGAAAGCAGCACATTTGATTGTTTGAGGGTAGCACCTCACATATTTTTCCCATAGCCATGACTCGATTAGCCATCATGGCACACACATAACACATTTCACAGCGAAAACAAATCAATTACCTGTTGAAGAACTTCTGCTGAGGTCATCCTAAGTGTCCAACGAAGACAATCCATGGTTCTTTTGTTAGAAAAAGTAATGTATTTTATCCATAAATCCTCCATTTGGTTCGCGCGTTATAATCAGAAACGACAGCTTCCACTCCTCCATTGAAACGTGACGCAAACTCGTTCATCTTATACCTATAAACTTGTCCAAGAACAATCAAACATAATTTTAAATGTATCCTTAGGAACACTTTTACGTATATTTACTATTATAAATCAACTTATCGATAAAGACGGTAAAAAAGACACTGCGTGCTTTGTCGGGAACGCGCACTGGGTACTGTTTACATAAAAAGGTCACTTCCTGGTTTGCTCTTATTCTCTGGTCTAATTCATCCAAAATGAAATTTTACACTGTCTCGAGACTGTTGACATCTAAAGGAAGCGATGGGTACTGCATTCATATGCCCTTATATGGTCATTTTCATGAAGGAGGGGTTCCTAATGAGGCACTCTGTCAAAACCACTTTTTCCAGGACAGAAATTCCTCGGGGTTTCGCCTGCCATATGCGTTCTGTTTCACTCACAGACAAATGGTTAACACTTTTGGAAAATGCTGAGTGTTTCCTATCCAATGGTACTAAATATGTGCATATCCTATTTTCTGGGCCTGAATGGGAGGCATTTTGTGGGGTTCCGTGTGGTGAAAAGGACCAGTCCAATTGGCAAAGTAGGTAATAGTGGCCCAAGAAATTGTCCGATGGACCTGTTTAGCTAGCAGCCGATATGCTCAAGGCAGCAAAACGTTATCAGGCCGCAGTTAGCTGATGATCATGCTGTTTAATCAGCTTCTTGATATGCCACCCCTGTCAGGTGGATAGATTATCTTGGCAAAGGAGAAATGCTCACTAACAGGAATGTAAACAAATTTGTACACATAATTTCAGAGAAATTAGCATTTGTGCATCATGGAAAATTAGTGGGATCTTTTATTTCAGCTCATGGAACATGGGACCAACACTTTACATGTTGCGTTTATATTTTTGTTCAGTATATATATAACACGTAGATAGAAATAAGCTTCTGAAAGTAATATACAGGTGACATGAAAAAGTAACTGCAATAATATTACAATATTTGAAGACAGTAACTTGTTATATTACTCCTTTCCTCATAAAAGTAAAATATTACTGTGATTGATTCTGTTGCAATTTGTCTATTTTTCCACATTAAAACTTAGGCGTGGAACTCTGTGTTGTGTATTGTTTTGGTAGGCCACCAGCACCAATGATAAACACTCTAACCACTGACACAGTAAGGGATATCTCTGGGGCATATGCTTATTGGGCCTGTATAGTTAGGCCCTGCCCAGACTAAACCCTAACCACTCCTCCCTAGGCACTTGTGTAGCTCTGAAACAACTTGATAGATGTAAGGAATAGGGTGAATGCACTTTGAAGTACATCTCAGCTCTGTTAAAAGTACATTCAATAAAAATTCTTGGTTATAGTGATTCAGGAGGAGTGTCATTAAAACAGGTTAATATGCCCCACCAACATTAAACAGAAAGCCCTTAAATTGTTGAAATAAGTAAATCAAGTAGCCAGATTAGATAACTGACACAGACATGGTGGCGTAAAAGGAACATTTGAAATGCCGTGAACCAAGAGGTTATGAGTTCAAATCCCAGGTTGAGGAAGTGTTGAATAATAGTTACTCTATAAATGCAAAGTGTGACAAATATCTAAGTTGAACACTCTATGATAAAAGCACTGTCTGTGTGAGTATCCTTAACAACAGACAAAAAGAGCTGTGAATGGATCATTGGTTCACCAATCAGGTGCTTGGCAACAGTAGGTGTGATATTAACTATTTTTTCCGGGAGAGAACATTTCTTTGGGACCATTAGGCGACGTCCTGACAACTGATACATTGACATTTTCTTGCAATCTTCCCATGAAACGTGTCTAAAACAATATCTTCTATGTTCTGTGTATGTTTGATGGGACATTTTCCTAACCCTCAGAAAACTGGATATTCTTGCAATGTCCCATAAAACGCATCTAGAACATTGTAATCATTTTCTAGATAAGTTCTGCTTGACAATATGGGAATGTTCTCCTAACTTTAACACCAAAGCATGCTAAAAAGGTTCTCAGAAGGTTTTTGCTAACATAGATAGAATGTTCCCCAAACTAATGCAAAACATGGATACTCAAACATCAGGGTAACATTATAATTTTTTACCTTTATTTAACTAGGCAAGTCAGTTAAGAACAAATTCTTATTTACAATGAAGGCCAAAGAACAGTGGGTTAACTGCCTTGTTCAGGGGCAGAACGACAGATTTTTACCATGTCAGCTCAGGGATTACGATCTTCTCCAACACTCTAACAACTAGGCTACCTGCCTAGTGGGTAACATTACAAAAACATTCTCTCTCCCTAGAATTGTTAGCTGGGTAGCCAGTAAAACACTGGTTATTAACCACACAGTCTTTATTTAGGAGAGCTTAAAAAAGAGGTCACCCTTTATAGTTTAACTTCTCCTCCCAAATCAGGAAATGAGCTAAGAACAGCAAAAGCTAACTTCAAAGCCATCAAATGCTTGCTGCTGAATATATTTGTCACTTTGAAGGTGATATAAAAACAAGTTGTTTTATCTTTGAATTAAGTTTTATCATGGCTTTCTGACATACGCTTGGCTCTATAAGTCTCCATATTCAGAGATTATAAAGTGTAGGGAGTGTACACTGAGTGCACAAAACATTATGCTCTTATCATGACATAGACTGACCAGGTGAATCCAGGTGAAAGCTATGATCCCTTATTGATGTTAAATCCACTTCAATCAGTGTAGATGAAGGGGAGGAGACAGGTTAAAGAAGGATTTTTAAGCCTTGAGACAATTGAGACATGGATTGTGTATGTGGGCCATTCAGAGGGTGAATGGGCAAGACAAAAGATTGAAGTGTCTTTGAACAGGGTATGGTAGTAGGTGTCAGGCGCACCGGTTTGTGTCAAGAACTGCAAAGCAGCTTTTTTTTACGGTCAACAGTTTCCTGTGTGTATCAAGAATGGTCCACCACCCAAAGGACATCCAGCCAACTGGACACAACTGTGGGAAGCATTGGAGTCAACATGGGCCAGCATCCCTGTGGAATGCTTTCGACACCTTGTAGAGTCCATGCCCCGACTAATTGAGGCTGTTCTGAGGGTAAAAGAGGGTGCAACTCAATATTAGGAAGGTTTTCCTAATGTTTTGTACATTCACTGTAGATCTATATGTCTGGTCCGGCCAAGAGCACAAAGCTTCAGTAAAGCCTAATAAATGGATCTCACAGCTCTCTCGTTAAACCACAGCAGGACCACTGGGAATACCTTACCTAGAGAAGCCTGAGGATGGCCATAATGTAATAATCGCTACGAGCCACACACAGCTGGGACTGACTGGGACTGGAGCAGGCAGCCTTCCAACATCCTCTCTGTTCTGATCACAGCGTCTTATTACTCACATAAGTCCAATGGGAGCAACACACCCACACCCACACACACACACACACACACACACACACACACACACACACACACACACACACACACACACACACACACACACACACACACACACACACACACACACACACACACACACACACACACACACACACACACACACGCGCGCAGAGAGACAAACACAGAGACAAACACAGAACACATTTCCAGTCACTCACCCCCTGCCAGCCACAGTGCTGCCTTGGAAACTCTGAAGGTTGCTCTATTTTGTTTTTCCTAGTCAGCTGTGTGGACAGAGAGGTCTGGAAATGATTAAAATAAGATCCCTGGAGGGTACATAGCAGTAGAGGGGAGGGAGGGAAAGATGGAGGGATGGATGGATGGATGGATGGATAGAGGGAGGGAGGGAGGGAGGGAGGGAGGGAGGGAGGGAGGGAGGGACAGACAGACAGACAGACAGACAGTGCATCCCATGGCTAAATTTAGACAGGTTTGGTATGTGGGGGTAGGTCCGTTTCTTGTTATATCTTTTGAACTTGACTTAAAGCAAAGCAGATGCTGCTCAGTTATGCCTGAGTAGACAACCGAAACAAACCCATTATAATCCAGAAACAGCTATAGAGCTGACTGCCAGAAGAAGGTGACTGCAAAGACAGGAGAGAAAAGAGGAGAGAGTGAAGGAAAAGACAGGAGAGAGAAGAGGAGAGAGTGATGGAAAAGACAGGAGAGAGAAGAGGAGAGAGTGATGGAAAAGACAGGAGAGAGAAGAGGAGAGAGTGAAGGAAAAGACAGGAGAGCGAAGAGGAGAGAGTGAAGGAAAAGACAGGAGAGAGGAGAGGAGAGAGTGATGGAAAAGACAGGAGAGAGAAGAGGAGAGAGTGAAGGAAGGAAAAGTCAGGAGAGAGGAGAGGAGAGAGTGAAGGAAAAGTCAGGAGAGAGAAGAGGAGAGAGTGATGGAAAAGACAGGAGAGAGAAGAGGAGAGAGTGATGGAAAAGACAGGAGAGAGAAGAGGAGAGAGTGAAGGAAAAGACAGGAGAGAGAAGAGGAGAGAGTGAAGGAAAAGACAGGAGAGAGGAGAGGAGAGAGTGATGGAAGGAATAGACATGGCATACTGATGCCGTTTTTTTCCCCACAATATCATTGTAGATATATTCAGAGGTTGAATAATAATAATGATATGCAACAGTATATTGAAACACGTACTGTTTGTTGAAACACTAAGCATATCAACAGAAATCCTCAGCATAGCGTTGTAAACATTAGAATGGGAATGCTCTCTCTCTCTCTGAAGGATAAACATGCATACCATGTGCCTAGAGGCATCGTATCTGGCCCAGAGGCATCGTAACTGCCCAAGAGGCATTGTAACTGGCACATTGTAAAGACAGAGTGCTCTCTACCTTGTCTTCATTAATGGAGAAGAGGAGGGGGGTACGGATAAGGTTGCTGAGAGAGGTTGAGAGAGATAAAGGGAGAGACAGAGAAAGAGAGAATGAGAAAGAGAGACACAGAGGTAGAGCATTCTGGTCTCATAGACTAGACGTAACATAGTAAATCCGGCACCCTCAAATGAGTATGATATGTTACGTTTGGTATGGTTACATAAGACAGATGGTTACTTAAGGCAACAATGAAAGTAGAGTGGTTGGTAGGGGTTGATGGGTGGGTGCATAACGTGAACGTCTAGCAACCCAACGGTTGTGAGTTTGAATCTCAACACAGACAATTTAAGCATTTTAGCTAATTAGCATCAGATCGAAATGTACTGGGGGAGGGGTGGTCCAAAACAGGGGATAGTTGGCAAACCTTTTGGGGGTTGCTTTGGGGAGGGTTGTGTGGGGGTTTATTGGGCACAGGGGAGGATAGAGAATTTTTTGGCCACAGGGGAGGATAGTGTGTTTTTTGGCCACAGGGGAGGATAGTGTGTTTTTTGGCCACAGGGGAGGATAGTACGTTTTTTGGCCCTGGTTTGTATTTGCTCTTCTGCTCGTATTTTCCCTACAAAGAATGGCTTGACTTACTTTTGATATTACCCTAATAAAGTTTAGAAATGTTTGTGAAGGTTTGGTCTGGTGTGGCTATTATTAAGCTTTAGCTCCTGCAGGCCTAAGATATGAAGGCAGTGAGCCCCGGCACTCCAACTGACTCCCACAGTTGAACTTGAGGTGAGGAAGTCTGTTTCAGACCTACCAGAGTTACTCCTATAATCTAACAATAAAATGCTTATCTTTATACAAAATATTCAGATCGAAAATTGACGAATTACTCTTCCTTCTGCACGTCTATATCTGTATAGCAGACACAGTAGCCATCTGACATAAAGAAATGCATTTCAATGTCGTAGGATGCCACCGCATATCTCTATCTCTCTGGGGTTAGGCCTAAACTTCTCTTCCTTTACATAGGCTATATATATATTAAATATCTATATTTATTAACATATGAATATCATACAGTAGACACCTAAACCTATAGGTCGTTGCATGCAATGCCCTGATACATTTAGTGCTCAAATCTCTGACAGCTGAACCGTTCGGCAGACAATTATTGTTCTAGGAAAGTAGCCCCCAAAATATTAATTGGCTATAAAGTGTTGCATATGCTACACATCGGAACACAAGGAATAGTGTTTTTGTAATTTGTTATCGGCTGTTTTTTAAGGACATGTAAATGTGGCTCATTTGGCCAACATCCCTCGTTCATTGATGGCGCTGGCTTTGCCTGGTTGGATCTAAATGCATATGGATGTCCATAAAATCTCTCCGGCACCAAATTCTCCTCAAGGAAACCCTGAAATGGTATATTGTTTTAATGAAGATTTTAGAATATTCCCATACACATCAGTCGCCAATTGGATGGAAACCTATCTATAGACACCCTAAAGACTCTGTCAAGTGGGCTAGTCCAGTGTCACTTTGATTATGCCTGCACATCATGGTTCACCAGCAGCCCCAAGCATCTAAAGAATAAGCTACCAGCCAAACAAGCTTGCAGGAATTGTAAGTAAACTCCCCCCTCATACTCATCTGGAGGTTGAGCATTTTTTTGTTTCTGTAATGTGTCTGTACCTATGTAATTGTAGATGTATTTATGTACAACAACAAAAAATAGGGACCACAATGGAAATAAGTCCCCGACTTTATCCTGCCCACTTTATAAAATCTTTGTGTATATACAGTATGTATTTTTTGAACTGACAAATAAAATCAATCAATCAATCCAAACTGTGCAGCGGTCAATTGATGAATGGAAAGAGACATCTGTTACAAAACACCAAAATGTTTAATGACATTCGGAGATTGTCAAGCCAAGCCTTCTATAGTGGGTAAGCCTACAAGGGAAGTATGTATATTCTGTTTGTCCAGATTGACATAGCCTATTTATCGTAGTGTTGAAAACGCAAACCATGACATTGAAGTGACCCGAAGTTAGTATGCTTTGTTTATTGGTTGTGTGGTGCATTGGCACAGAAACCTGTAGGTGGAAAATTCGTTGCATATATTCTATCTAATGTATATGTACTGTTGAAAACTGATTTCTCCCTAGCTGCAACCAGCTGATCGTAGTGTAATGAAACAGGCAGTGAGAGTGAGCTCGTCTGTGGTGGTCGGCGAACCCTCAACCTTCTGATCTGTAGCCCTGCGTGGCATTGACTATGCCACAAAAAGGATGCTGAAGTGGTAAAGTCGATATCCACGGTTATAAACACAGGGTAGCTACAGTTATTGTTATTTGTGGTTGTAAACATTATTTTGAGTTCATTCTATGGAGGGGGAGGGTGTTCAAATTATTTTACAGTGCAAGGAGAGGGTCATGTGGAAATATTTTAAACTTTGGGATAGGGGGGCGCATTTGTTTTAGCATGTTAGCTAAACCTTCCCCTAACCCTAACCTTAACCCTTTTAGCTAAACCTTCCCCTAACACTAACCTTAACCTTAACCCTTTTAGCTAAACCTTCCCCTAACCCTAACCTTAACCATAACCCTTTTAGCTAAACCTTCCCCTAACCCTAACCTTAACCTTAACCCTTTTAGCTAAACCTTCCCCTAACCCTAACCTTAACCTTAACCCTTTTAGCTAAACCTTCCCCTAAAACTAACCTTAAACCTTTAACCTAAAAGCCAAAACTTAAACTTAACCTTAACACTAACCTCTATCCCCTAGCCTAGCTAACATTAGCCAGCTAGCTAACGTTAGCCCCTAATTGTAATTCGTAACATATCATACTAAATTGGTGATGGACATCCACAAATTAATACTGTACCATACGAAACGTAACATATCATACTAAATGGAGTGTCGCAGATTTACGTACAGAATAATATGGTCTCAGAACATTTCAGACGGAGAGAGAGAGAAGGAGACAGGGAAAGAGAAAAAGAGGGAGATAAAAAGAGGGAGAGAGACTTTACCCCCTGAAAAAACAAGAGATCCGCCCACACACTCACCTGGGAGCCCTGCTGGATGGTGCAGACAGGCAGACAGACAGACAGACAGACAGACAGGCAGGCAGGCAGACAGACAGACATACAGACAGGCAGGCAGACAGACAGACAGGCAGACAGCCAGGCAAACTGACAGGCAGACAGGTGACAGGCAGACAGGCAGGCAAACCAGGATGTTAGGAGAGCCTGGAAATGTTTAACATCAAGACGGCAGGCAGGCAGTCCCCAAAACAGCCAGCAGCACAGGGAATAGAGCAGGGGATGTATAAAGTAACCCCTTCCTGCCACAGAGAGGGAAAAAAGACAAACTAAACACTAAGTATTTCCAACTCAGAGTGCAGAGAAAGGCTACTCCAGGTGTGACATGGGCTGGCTACCAAATGGCACCCTATCCCTATATATGGTGCACTACTTTTGACCAGAGCCATATAGTGTGCTATAAAGGGAATAGGGTGCCATTTGTTACGCGTCCATGCTGAGGAAAGAAAAACAATGGTATAATGTCTTTAATGTGGTCCAGGCATGGGCTGGTGGCTGCTCTGAGACCTTGAACACACAGCCTGTAATGTGGAACATAGCATGGCTCCCACACCATCCCGGGTCAGGATTCCCCAAAAACGTGTGGTTGTCATAAAAAAGTGCTTACCTTTAGGAAACAAAGAGGTAAGCTTATTCCAACATGAAGCACATTTAAAATTAGCATTGTGAGAAAAAAAGGTATTCAATTTGACATTGGCCCGTAATACAGACAGTATATCACTTTTCAGATCAGATGAAGATAGCCAAGGAGGCTCTGATGTGAGTCCTAAATAAAATGAACGCATTATCCAGTGCCATTATTTGGAGATGGGATTGTATTAACCTAATGCAGCTGGCGTAGAAAGAAGCCTGAGCAAAGTCCCCACTTCCGTTTTTCAGGGGGAACAGAAGTTAGGTTGAAAATACTGTATCCCTGAAAACCAAAAACACATCTGCTTACTGTCAACGCCACTAAGGGTGGGATTGCATTAAAGGAAAGTGGAGACAGGCTATGTCTTCTTTTTCCATCTAGGCCTATATTATAAAGAAATAATTCCAGAAATGACATTCTCTTGATACTTGAGACACTTAAGACTTTTAACATGAGCAAGTGCTAGATAGATCAGCAGGTAAAGTCAGCCCAACACTTCATAACATTCTTGTCTCCATTCAAATTTGATTTGTAAAACAGCTAGCTAGCTGTACAGTGTCCCTATCTCAAGTTTTCTCAGTTGCTAAGTTTGCCCCTGACTGATTCTACCACAAAACTACACTTCTTAACCCTAACCCATAAAACGACACTTCTTAACCCAAACCCATAAAACTACACTTCTTAACCCTAACCCATAAAACGACACTTCTTAACCCAAACCCATAAAACTACACTTCTTAACCCTAACCCATAAAACGACACTTCTTAACCCAAACCCATAAAACTACACTTCTTAACCCTAACCCATAAAACGACACTTCTTAACCCAAACCCATAAAACTACACTTCTTAACCCTAACCCATAAAACGACACTTCTTAACCCTAACCCATAAAACGACACTTCTTAACCCTAACCCATAAAACAACACTTCTTAACCCAAACTCATAAAACGTCACTTCTTAACCCTAACTGATAAAGCTACACTTCTTAACCCTAACCCTAACTGATAAAACTACACTTCTTAACCCTGACCCTAACTGATAAAACTACACTTCTTAACCCTAACTCATAAAACAACACTTCTTAACCCTGACCCTAACTGATAAAACTACACTTCTTAACCCTGACCCTAACTGATAAAACTACACTTCTTAACCCTAACTCATAAAACAACACTTCTTAACCCTGACCCTAACTGACAAAGCTACTCTTCTTAACCCTACCCCATAAAACTACACTTTATCTGTGTGTCCCAATGGAAACCCTATTCCCTATGTAGTGCAATACTTTTAACCAGGTCAGTGTTTTTCGTCATGAATCTTGTTCGGGAGGCAGCTCTGCAGAGTGGTCACTAGCTGGCACAGCCACAAAGTCATAAAAGCAGATTTTAAACCTAACCTTAACCCTAACCCTCACTTTAACCACACTGCTAATGCCTAACCTTAAAGACCAAAAAGCAAATTTTTGTTCTCATGAATTCTTTACAATATAGCCAATTTTGACATTGCAGCTGGCCTATCTATGGGGAATTTGCTCAGCTCTTCTTCCAGGACAAGACTCATGACAATAAAGGTCAACCTGCATACTATATGGAGAATAGGCTGACATTTTGGACGCACTCACAGACACAGTGCTTGTAAGTAATTTAGCAGACGCTCGTATCCAGAGAAACTTACAGGAGCAATTCGGGTTAAGTGCCTTGCTTAAGGGCACATCGACAGATTTTTATTACACAGTTGGCTCTGTGTTTCAAACCAGCAAGCTTTCGTTTACTGGCCCAACACTTTTAACTGCTAGACTACCTGTCTCAATCATGCTGTTTCATCTAAAACCCTCTGCTTCAATGGAGAATATGTGGGATGTGGTAGTGTGGTGTTGTGGTTGTTCTGAGGGAAGATGAGAAGCCAACCAGGGACTGTCTGCTGTAGAGGATGAATCAGACTATCAGATAGAGAAAGCCCTGCTGTAGTCTCAGAACTAAGAGTGCAAATTAACATGAGGAGTCTGTCTGAGGAGAAGAGAGCAGAGTGTGCTCATTAGTTCTCTCTCCCGCCTTGCTGTTATACAGTAGGAGGAGGAGACTTTGCCTGCGTACCAAAGTTACACTGAACTCTCCTGAATTTGTCCGAGTGCAAAATGATGGGAGGCGTTGTGAACAGGGCAAATATTATGTGGCTTAATGCAAAGGAAGAAGTCCACAAAGCACATGACGTTAGATGGGGTTGGATGATAAGCCTTTTAGAGTGAGCCAACCATTGTTACAAATGAATATGAGTCATTATGTTCCTGTGTACCTCCGAAGAATCTGTCAGAATTCTTAGAATGGTGTCATGCACAAACAGCATATGCATCTTCTCTTTTTCGCCTGCTTCCCAAGTGCAGATGTGTATCTTTTTTTCCCACGTCTCCCCTCCTTGTCTCCATTTCTAAGGCTCCTCCACCCAAAAATCTAAAGCTCCTCCCCTCTGATCTTCTTCTCCAATGCGTTTTGAGAAGGAGGCAAGGAGAGAGGACGCAACGAATCAAGAATATACAGTTGAGATTGTCCCCAGATGTGACGTGCCAGGGACCACGTTTTGTCCACCAGAATGCAGTGTTCAGACTGGTGCTGCTCATCCAGACACAACAAGGTGCTGTCCAGCCAAAACCTAATTGTAAAGTGAGGTGAATAAGGGAGTCTGACAACTTAGTGCCAGTGTAACAATGTCAGTTTACTTAGCCATTAGCCAGTAGCCATTAGCCATTAGCCATTAGCCATTAGCCATTAGCCATTAGCCATTAGCCATTAGCCATTAGCCATTAGATATTAGCCAGTAGCCAGTAGTCATTAGCCATTAGCCAGTAGCCATTAGCCAGTAGCCAGTAGCCATTAGACATTAGCCAGTAGCCAGTAGCCATTAGTCAGTAGCCATTAGCCAGTAGCCATTAGACATTAGCCATTAGCCAGTAGCCATTAGCCAGGCATCCATAGTACATTGTGCATAGAACATGTCCCACAAACACCCCACTTATAGTTCACTATAGTTCCCGTGTCACCCCTCTACAACCATCAAGATAGAAAACAGCTAACATTGCTTTGTCCTAATCTTCTCTATCATAACATCGAGGTCAGTGGTGGGTGCAAAGGTCATGAAAGTATCACTGATTGGACACAGATCATTGATCCATCCCAAATGGCACCTTAATCCCTATGTAGTGCACTACATTTGACCCTCATCAAAAGTAGTCCGCGAAATAGTAAATAGGGTTCCATTTTGGAGGCAGCCCATACTCCTCTCTCTGTGGCTTCATTTTGACATTCCATCTTTCTTACCTCCCACTCCATTGGATCTCATTCATCATTTGATAGCAGACATGATCATTTATTATTGGGCAGTCAATCTCAGAGGATTCCAGGACGGCATGCTCTACCCCCGTGCTGTGGCCCTCACCAACCGGCCATCGGGCTCATAGGGTTTAAGAGACTTTCCGCTCTGTGCCGAACACTGCGCCATGCTATCACTGACTGCAAAATGAATAACTGCGTTATACTGCATTTACAATATGTACATCTATATATATATATTCATCACGGCCGCATCCCTCCCTCTGCATATATAGATACAGTATATCCACACTGTAAATTGTATATCCCCGCTGTAAATTGTAAATCCACACTGTAAATTGTATATCCACACCGCAAATTGTATATCCACACTGTAAATTGTATTTGGACACTGTAAATTCTATATCCCCACTGTAAACTGTATATCCCCCCCGCAAATTGTAAAGCCACACTGTAAATGGTATATTCCCACTGTAAATGGTATATCCCCACTGTAAATTGTGTATCCACAGTGTAAATCAGCCCATACCATACCAAAAAGCAGTGAAACTGGCTTCAAGGTCCGGAGATGAGTTTGATGTCCGGGGGGGTGGTTAGCAGAGGGAATGTCCATAGGGGATAGGGGAAGTATGATGCTCCTGTACTGCCCGCGTCTGAGTGGTGGAAGTGGGGAGAACAGGGTATTGGGCTCGGGTGGCTGGGGTCCCTGATGATCTTCGTGAACTTCCTGCGACACCTGGTGTTGTGGGGCAGGCAGTGTGCACCCGACGGTGTGTTCGGCTGCACGTATCACCCTCTGAAGAGCCTTGTGGTCCGCGGCGGTGGAGTAGCCGTGATGCATTAGCCGTGATGCAGCCTGACAGTATGCTCTCGATGGTGCACTTGTAGAACACTGTGATGGCCCTCGGGAACAGGTCAAATTTCTTCAGCATCCTGAGGTTGAAGATGTGTTGTTGTGCCTTCTTCACTACGGTGTCCGTGTGGTTAGACCATTTCACCTTCTCAGAGATGTGTACGAACGAACCATTGCATTACTGTTCAAAATGTTGTATCAAGTCTGCCCAAATCTCTGGGACCCTCAGGATGACAAATCAGAGCAAGATTACTGAATGTAAGTACATTATTTACCTTCAGAGGGGAATGTATCAAACCAGTTGCCGTGATCAAAGTTTTTTGTTGTTGTGCACTTTCCTCAAACTATAGCATGGTCTTGTTTCACTGTAATAGCTACTGTAAATTGAACAGTGCAGTTAGATTAACAAGAATTTAAGCCCATATAAAACATGTCTATGTCCTGGGAAATGTTCTTGTTACTTACAACGTCATGCTAATAACATTAGCGTACGTTAGCTCAACCGTCACGCGGAGGGAACACCGATCTTAACCAGTTGAAATGAATGCCTAAACTTAACCCTAGAGTTGTTTCTGTTTTAAACCTAACTCATTGTCTTCGTGACCTGCTCATCCGTCTCCATTATGAAGGCTGGCTCCAGGCTGCGTCCCAATTGACACCCTATTCCATTTATGGTACACTACTTTTGACCAAGGCCTATAGGGAATTTCACAGGGCTCTGGTCAAAGATGAAGTACTATATAGAGAATAGGGTGCCATTGGGGACACAGCACAGCTCAATGGTAGCTAAGGAGAGTTACATGATGTCACTGGTCTCTGACGGATCAGTGCAGAGCTTTCGTGTGTGTGTGACTACGTGTGTGACTAAGTATGTTTGTGTGTAAGGTGTGTGTGTGTGTGTGTGTGTGTGTACCGCTGCAGTCCAGCGAGCCATGCATTCTGAAGGTCAATTCCTCCTTTGTTTTATTAGGTTGGATTAACAGAGAGCCAGAGATTCCATTTAGAAAGTTGACAGTGCACCTTAGGGGGATTCATCAGATGGTGACAGCTGCAGTCTCTCTGCGTCTACGTGTGTGTGTGTGTGTGTGTGTGTGCTTGTCACTGTGTTTGGGAACAAAGACACATCATTTCAACCACGTTGTGTTTGTTCTGACTATCTCTCTGTTTCTATATTTTCTCTAAATAGTTTTAATTTGTATATTTTCGCAACAATTCTGCTCTTGCAGCTAACCCTAACCCTATACTACTGAGTAACAGCAGTATACAAACGACCGCAAGATATCAAAAGTATGGAGGAAATGTAATTTCCATAGAGATGACACTATCTGCAACCCAAACGGCACCCTATACCCTATATAGCCCTGGTCTGAAGTAGTGCACTACATAGCGAACAGGGTGCCATCTGGGACACATTCCCTGTGCATTTTCAAACTATATACACTCCGTCAGAATTTGAGGTCATGTCCTTATCTGAAAAAGCATACTCTTTATACACTTTTTTTTTAACCCTTATTTTACCAGGTACATTGACTGAGAACACATTCTCATTTACAGCAACGGCCTGGAGAATAGTTACAGGGGAGAGAAGGGGGGATGAATGAGTCAGTTGGAAGCTGAGGATGATTAGGTGGCCATGACGGTATGAGGGCCAGATTGGGAATTTAGTCAGGACACCGGGGCTAACACCCCTACTCTTACAATAAGTGACCACAGAGAATCAGGACACCCGTTTAACGTCACATCCAAAAGACGGCACACTACGTAGGGCATTGTCCCCAGTCACTGCCCTGGGGTATTGGGATATATATATATCAGGAAGCCTCCTCAGTTTTAACCAGAGGGGATTATACAGGAAGCCTCCTCAGTTTTAACCAGAGGGGATTATACAGGAAGCCTCCTCAGTTTTAACCAGAGGGGATTATACAGGAAGCCTCCTCAGTTTTAACCAGAGGGGATTATACAGGAAGCCTCCTCAGTTTTAACCAGAGGGGATTATACAGGAAGCCTCCTCAGTTTTAACCAGAGGGGATTATACAGGAAGCCTCCTCAGTTTTAACCAGAGGGGATTATACAGGAAGCCTCCTCAGTTTTAACCAGAGGGGATTATACAGGAAGCCTCCTCAGTTTTAACCAGAGAGGATTATACAGGAAGCCTCCTCAGTTTTAACCAGAGGGGATTATACAGGAAGCCTCCTCAGTTTTAACCAGAGGGGATTATACAGGAAGCCTCCTCAGTTTTAACCAGAGGGATTATACAGGAAGCCTCCTCAGTTTTAACCAGAGGGGATTATACAGGAAGCCTCCTCAGTTTTAACCAGAGGGATTATACAGGAAGCCTCCTCAGTTTTAACCAGAGGGGATTATACAGGAAGCCTCCTCAGTTTTAACCAGAGGGGATTATACAGGAAGCCTCCTCAGTTTTAACCAGAGGGGATTATACAGGAAGCCTCCTCAGTTTTAACCAGAGGGGATTATACAGGAAGCCTCCTCAGTTTTAACCAGAGGGGATTACACAGGAAGCCTCCTCCGTTTATCCAGAGAGGATTATACAGGAAGCCTCCTCCGTTTTAACCAGAGGGGATTACACAGGAAGCCTCCTCCGTTTATCCAGAGAGGATTATACAGGAAGCCTCCTCAGTTTTAACCAGAGGGGATTACACAGGAAGCCTCCTCCGTTTATCCAGAGGGGATTATACAGGAAGCCTCCTCAGTTTTAACCAGAGGGGATTATACAGGAAGCCTCCTCACACGTGTGACGTGTGTGTGTGTGTGTGTGTGTGTGTGTGTGTGTGTGTGTAGTGTGTGTGTGGAGGTGATGTGGTGTGTGTGTGTGTGTGTGTGTGTGTGTGTGTGTGTGTGTGTGTGTGTGTGTGTGTGTGTGTGTGTGTGTGTGTGTGTGAGGTGATGTGGTGTAGTGGTGGTTGAGGGGCAAAGAGAAAACCTGAAATAGTCCTGCACGGGGATTTTCCAGTTCACTCAAGAAAAATACAATGCTGTAACTGAAATAAGGCTTAATGTGGATTGATTTGAGATGACTTTCAGGTATTGTCTGAAATGTATTGTCTGGTTTTAAGCGAAGGTGAAATGGTATTCAAGTGGCTAGGGCATTATTCATGAACTTAAACTGTTCCAACCCCTAAACGTGCTTTAATTCAACGCACAGCAACTTCTTAAACACAGCCTTTCGACTTCTCAATCCTTCCAGATGTCACAGAAAGTCAAGCAATTATCCCTTCAAAGGTTCTGCTTCCTTTATTATTTTGTCAAGGAGACTGTAATAACCAGGAAATGTGATAAGTCACAGCAAGGGGATTGGCTGGCTGTCGTGAGAGCACAGACACCATGAGTTAAAGTATTAAAGTGTCTGAATCGGGTTTTATGCAGACACTAATAAATATACCGTAAGAAAAACAAAGGCTGTTCACGGACATTAGGTTTGATCCTAGCTGAAGAGGCTAAGGGGATATGTCGAAAGTGAATACAACTTAACCACGCAGAAATATCTATTATCCTCTGAAACAGACATTTATTTCCTGAGTCAATTATTCTTATACTTACAGCAATTTTAATGGGACAACAACAGCAGGGTAATGGAATCTCATCAGAATGAACAACAGCAGGGTAATGGAATCTCATCAGAATAAACAGCAGGGTAATGGAATCTCATCAGAATAAACAACAGCAGGGTAATGGAATCTCATCAGAATAAACAGCAGCAGGGTAATGGAATCACATCAGAATAAACAGCAGGGTAATGGAATCTCATCAGAATAAACAGCAGCAGGGTAATGGAATCTCATCAGAATAAACAACAGGGTAATGGAATCTCATCAGAATAAACAGCAGGGTAATGGAATCTCATCAGAATAAACAGCAGCAGGGTAATGGAATCTCATCAGAATAAACAGCAGCAGGGTAATGGAATCTCATCAGAATAAACAGCAGCAGGGTAATGGAATCACATCAGAATAAACAGAAGGGTAATGGAATCTCATCAGAATAAACAGCAGGGTAATGGAATCTCATCAGAATAAACAGAAGGGTAATGGAATCACATCAGAATAAACAGAAGGGTAATGGAATCACATCAGAATAAACAGAAGGGTAATGGAATCTCATCAGAATAAACAGCAGGGTAATGGAATCTCATCAGAATAAACAGTAGGGTAATGGAATCTCATCAGAATAAACAGCAGGGGGATGGAATCTCATCAGAATAAACAGCAGGGGGATGGAATCACATCAGAATGAACAGCAGGGTAATGGAATCACATCAGAATAAACAGCAGGGTAATGGAATCACATCAGAATAAACAGCAGCAGGGTAATGGAATCACATCAGAATAAACAGAAGGGTAATGGAATCTCATCAGAATAAACAGAAGGGTAATGGAATCTCATCAGAATAAACAACAGCAGGGTAATGGAATCTCATCAGAATAAACAACAGAAGGGTAATGGAATCTCATCAGAATAAACAGCAGCAGGGTAATGGAATCTCATCAGAATAAACAACAGCAGGGTAATGGAATCTCATCAGAATAAACAGAAGGGTAATGGAATCTCATCAGAATAAACAGCAGCAGGGTAATGGAATCACATCAGAATAAACAACAGCAGGGTAATGGAATCTCATCAGAATAAACAACAGCAGGGTAATGGAATCTCATCAGAATAAACAACAGCAGGGTAATGGAATCTCATCAGAATAAACAGCAGCAGGGTAATGGAATCACATCAGAATAAACAACAGCAGGGTAATGGAATCTCATCAGAATAAACAACAGCAGGGTAATGGAATCTCATCAGAATAAACAACAGCAGGGTAATGGAATCTCATCAGAATAAACAGCAGCAGTGAAATGGAATCTCATCAGAATGAACAACAGCAGGGTAATGGAATCACATCAGAATGAACAGCAGGGTAATGGAATCTCATCAGAATAAACAACAGCAGGGTAATGGAATCTCATCAGAATGAACAACAGCAGGGTAATGGAATCACATCAGAATAAACAGCAGCAGGGTAATGGAATCACATCAGAATAAACAACAGCAGGGTAATGGAATCTCATCAGAATAAACAGCAGGGTAATGGAATCTCATCAGAATGAACAACAGCAGGGTAATGGAATCACATCAGAATGAACAGCAGGGTAATGGAATCACATCGGAATGAACAACAGCAGGGTAATGGAATCTCATCAGAATAAACAGCAGGGTAATGGAATCTCATCAGAATGAACAACAGCAGGGTAATGGAATCACATCAGAATGAACAGCAGGGTAATGGAATCACATCGGAATAAACAGCAGCAGGGTAATGGAATCACATCAGAATGAATGTATATATGTACATCCTTTTCCAACCAAACCAACCCAATCCTGACCTGATTACTCTTCATGTAAATATGCATTTAAATGTCCACGCATCAATTCATCACAGAAGGTAGTTAATTGAACCACATGGTAGACACTGGATAGCACATTTAACATGCCTGCAGGGCGGATTGATGTAGATCATTATGACTCAGTGGGGGCACAATGCTAAAAGTCCAGATAGTCATTTGATTACCTGTTCAGGAGTCTTATGGCTTGGGGGTAAAAACTGTTGAGAAGCCTTTTTGTCCTAGACTTGGCACTCCGGTACCGCTTGCCATGCGGTAGTAGAGAGAACAGTCTATGACTGGGGTGGCTGGGGTCTTTGCCAATTTTTAAGGCCTTCCTCTGACAACGCCTGGTGTAGAGGTCCTGGATGGCAGGCAGCTTAGCCCCAGTGATGTACTGGGCCGTACGCACTACCCTCTGTAGTGCCTTGCGGTCAGAGGTGGAGCAATTGCCGTACCAGGCAGTGATGCAACCAGTCAGGATGCTCTCGATGTTGCAGCTGTAGAACCTTTGAGGATCTTTTGATCACAGGACTTCAAAGAGATTTGCTGAGTTTACACAGGCAGCCCCATTCTGTTCTTTTTTTTTTTCACTAAATAATTTTTTGACCAATCAGATCAGCTCTGAAAAATATCTGTGAAAAGACCTGATGTAATTGGTCCAAAGACCAATTTGTGAGAGAAAAAAAGATTTCAGAATTGGGCTGCCTGTGTAGGAAGCATTCTCAGCCTTGGTGTGCTTCCCAAATGCCACCCTAATCATTTTACAGTAGTGCACTACTCTTGACGAAGGCCCACAGGGCTTTGGTCAAAAGTAGTGCACACTATGAAGGGAATAGTGTCCCATATGAGACAAACCCTTGTTGATTTACTTTGGTCGCTGGATAATCTCTGCATCTGTTTGTACTGGAGTGTGGCGGTGAGGGGACTGCCTGAGGAAAGTATTAGATTCCAACCTGGCTAGCATCCTGTGATGTCATCTGAGTTGTGAAGGTGATGGAGCATGCTCTTGAGGTCAGTGAGGTTGACCTATAACCTCTTGACCTATAACCTCTCGGTGGTCACAGCTCCACTGTGACCAGCCACCTGGATTGCATCTGGACATGGAGATTGTGTCCCAAATGACACTCCATTCCCTATATAGTGCACTACTTTCGACCAGAGCTCTATGGGTCAAGTGTGTGTACTACAAAAGGAATACGGTGCCATTTGGGACACTGACAGAGACTGATGAAGCGTTCACTAGTTTAACATCTTGGGGTAACTATGACCTTTTACATGTATTTATAAATAACATATATATCATTAATAACATATGCATTCATAAATAACATGTACATTCATAAATAACATATATATTAATAAATAACACATATATTCATAAATAACAATACAATGTTTTCATCCAGAAGGTAAGTCAACGAACAGCAACAGCAGGTCTATCGCCACAGTCAGAGTGATCACCTCGCCATCTGGGGCACACACACACACACACACTCACCAAACACACACAGTTGTACTAATCACTGCTGCTCCAGCTAATCAACATCTCCCGTTAAGGCCTTTCTGGCTCCTGCCAAATGTAGTTTTTTCTTTCTTTCCCTCTCTCACTCCATCTTTCTCACCCCTAGCCTCTCAGCTGGCACATTTAGGAGGTGACTGGATCCAAAGAGCTCGCCAGCACTGTGTGTGTGTGTGGACACAGGATCATTCATTACGTACCCGATCACTTCATTCCTGCAATAACAAATTAGGGCTACTATAGACACCCGGTCGGCAGAGAGAGGAGACAAGCAGTAAGCTGCCTGCCATTGACAGACGGACAGACAGACAGAGAGAGAGAGAGAGAGGGAGATAAACTACAACCAAACAGACAAACAGAGAGGGAGATAAACTACAACCAAACAGACAAACAGAGAGGGAGATAAACTACAACCAAACAGACAAACAGAGAGGGAGGGAGATAAACTACAACCAAACAGACAAACAGAGAGGGAGATAAACTACAACCAAACAGACAGACAGAGAGGGAGGGAGATACAATACAACCAAACAGACAGACAGACAGAGAGGGAGGGAGAAACACTACAACCAAACAGACAGACAGACAGAGAGGGAGGGAGATGAACTACAACCAAACAGACAGACAGAGAGGGAGGGAGATAAACTACAACCAAACAGACAAACAGCGAGGCTATAACAGTAGTGAGGCTATATACAGTAGCAAGGCTACATACAGTAGCGAGGCTATAACAGTAGCGAGGCTATATACAGTAGCAAGGCTACATATAGTAGCGAGGCTATAACAGTAGCGAGGCTATATACAGTAGCGAGGCTACATACAGTAGCGAGGCTATAACAGTAGCGAGGCCATATACAGTAGCAAGGCTACATACAGTAGCGAGGCTATAACAGTAGCGAGGCTATATACAGTAGCGAGGCTATAACAGTAGCGAGGCTACATACAGTAGCGAGGCTATAACAGTAGCGAGGCTATATACAGTAGCGAGGCTACATACAGTAGTGAGGCTATAACAGTAGCGAGGCTATATACAGTAGCAAGGCTATATACAGTAGCGTGGCTATAACAGTAGCGAGGCTATAAAAGTAGCGAGGCTATATACAGTAGCAAGGCTACATACAGCAGCGAGGCTATAGCAGTAGCGAGGCTATATACAGTAGCAAGGCTATAACAGTAGCGAGGCTATATACAGTAGCGAGGCTATAACAGTAGCGAGGCTATATACAGTAGCAAGGCTACATACAGTAGCGAGGCTATAGCAGTAGCGAGGCTATATACAGTAGCGAGGCTATATACAGTAGCGAGGCTATAACAGTAGCGAGGCTATATACAGTAGCGAGGCTATAACAGTAGCGAGGCTATATACAGTAGCGAGGCTATATACAGTAGCGAGGCTATATACAGTAGCGAGGCTATAACAGTAGCGAGGCTATATACAGTAGCGAGGCTATATACAGTAGAGAGGCTATATACAGTAGCGAGGCTATAACAGTAGCGAGGCTATATACAGTAGCGAGGCTATATACAGTAGCGAGGCTATAACAGTAGCGAGGCTACATACAGTAGCGAGGCTATAACAGTAGTGAGGCTATAAAAGTAGCGAGGCTATATACAGTAGCGTGGCTATAACAGTAGCGAGTCTATAAAAGTAGAGAGGCTATATACAGTAGCAAGGCTACATACAGTAGCAGATGTAGAACCTTTGAGGATCTGAGGACCCATGCCAAGTCTTTTTAGTTTCATGAGGAGGAATAGGCTTTGTCGTGCCCTCTTCACGACTGTCTTGGTGTGTTTGGACCATGATAGTTTGTTGTTGATGTGGACACCAAGGAACTTGAAGCTCTCAACCTGTTCCACTACAGCCCCGTCGAAAATAGAATGGGGGCGTGCTCGGTCTTCCTTTTCCTGTAGTCCACAATCATCTCCTTAGTCTTGGTTACGTTGAGGGATAGGTTGTCCCAAGGATGGACATTATGTTGGAAATAACAACACATTCTCTCTCTCTCTCTCTGTGTTGTGGAGTATGGAAGATGTTCCTGTCTGCCACCTAGTGCTCCATAGAGACCTAACAGCTCTGTGTTTGAGGACCGACGCTGGAGACAGGGAGTGAACATTTAATAACCAACGGACAGGAACAGAATACGGACATCAAACAAAACAATAACAGCATCTGGACAAGGGAAATGTAAACGACAATAATGCTGACACGGGGAACCAACTGAGGAACAGACAGATATAGAGGGGAATTCAACAAACGTGAAGGAGTCCAGGTGAGTCCAATAAGCGCAGATGCGCGTAATGATTGTGACAGGTGTGCGTAATGAAGGGCAGCCTCGCGCCCTCGAGCGCCAGAGAGGGGAAACGGGAACAGGCGTGACACTGTTTCTCCCCGCCAGCCCTGTCAGACAGGAAGACAATTGACAGATACAGGGCCATACTTATTAGGTCACAAAGTTTTGAAACATTTTGCAACAGAAAAAACTAAATGTCTGGTTGAACCTCCCTGTTTCGCTTCAGTCAGTTTTCTTCTGTTTGTTCCCTCATGAATATGATCCTGCTGTCACAGATGCAGACGTCATGTGATAGGAGGGGCAGGTACAGTCGTTTTTCAAGCACTCCACAAATTTCTTGTTAACAAACTGTAGTTTTGGCAAGTCGGTAACGACGACTTTGTGAATGACAAAAGTATAATTCACTGTATCACAATTCCAGTGGGTCAGAAATGTACATTCAATAACTTGACTGTGCCTTTAAACAGCTTGGAACATTCCCGAAAATGATGTCATGGCTTTAGAAGCTTCTGATAGGCTAATTGACATAATTTGAGTCAATTGGAGGTGTACCTGTGGATGTATTTCAAGGCCTACCTTTAAACTGAGTGCCTCTTTGCTTGACAACATGGGAAAATCAAAAGAAATCAGCCAAGACCTCAGAAAAGAAATTGTAGACCTCCACAAGTCTGGTTCATCCTTGAGAAAAATTTTCAAATGCCTGAAGGTACCACGTTCATCTGTACAAACAATAGTACGCAAGTGTAAACACCATGGGACCACGCAGCCGTCATACCGCTCAGGAAGGAGATGCGTTCTGTCTCCTAAAGATGAACGTACTTGTCACGTCCTGGCCATAGATTAGCCCTCTGGGTTCTATGGTGGTGTTGGTCCAGACGTGGCTAGACGTGGCCCAATTGAAGGCACGGTTATTTGTTGCCTCTAATTGGGGACCATACTTAGGGTGTTCTTTTTCCCACCTGTGTGGTGGGTTATTGTTTAGTTAGTGCTATTTCAGTGCTACATTGTTACGGCCTGTATTCTTTATTGTTTTGTAGTAGGTTTCACAATAAAAAATATGTGGAACTTCATGCACGCTGCGCATTGGTCAATTTCTCCTGACGATCGTGACAGAATAACCCACCACACCAGGACCAAGCAGCGTGCACCTTTGGTAAAGGAATTTTGGACCTGGGAAGAAGTACTGGGTGGTTGCGAGACCCTTCCTTGGCGGGAGTCGCCGAGGAGTAAGGAGGGAAAGCAACGACGCCGGGGTCCGCGACCACACGCAGCCCAGTGAAACCAGGGAAAGCAGAGGAGAGAGCCAAAACCCGAATGGGGGAACATAAAGGAGTTTAGGGAAGGTTATCTAAGAAAGATATAGGCGAGGAGGCGCAGGCGCCTAGAGGAGCGTCTTCCCAGCCCGGTACGTCCTGCACCAGCCCTGAAGTGCGTGTCATCAGTCCGGTGAAACCTGTTCCGGCTCCACGCACCAGGATTCCAGTGCGCCTTCCCAGCCTGGTGCGTCCTGTGCCAGCTCTCCGCACTCGCCTTGAAGAGCGTGTCATCAGTCCGGTGCGACCTGTTCCGGCTCCACGCACCAGGTTTCCCGTGTATGTTAAAAATATGTGGAACCTTATGCACGCTGCGCCTTGGTCCATTTCTTCTGACGATCGTGACAGTACTTTGGTGCCGAAAAGTGCAAATCAATCCCAGAACAACAGCAAAGGACCTTGTGAAGATGCTGGAGGAAACAGGTACAAAAGTATCTATATCCACAGTAAAACGTGTCCTATATCAACATAACCTGAAAGGCCGCTCAGCAAGGAAGAAGCCACTGCTCCAAACCACCATAAAAAACTGCACATGGGGACAAAGATAGTACCTTTTGGAGAAATGTCCTCTGGTCTGATGAAACAAAAATAACTGTCTGGCCATAATGACCATTGTTATGTTTGGAGGGAAAAGGGGGAGGCTTGCAAGCTGAAGAACACCATCCCAACCGTGAAGCACAAGGGTGACAGCATCATATTGTGGGGGTGCTTTGCTGCAGGAGGGACTGGTGCACTTCACAAAATAGATAGCATCATGAGGAGGAAAATGATGTGGATATATTAAAACAACATCACAAGACATCAGTCAGGAAGTTAAAGCTTGGTCGCAAATGGGTCTTTCAAATGGACAATGACCCCAAGCATACTTTCAAAGTTGTGGCAAAATGACTTAAAGACAACAAAGTCAAGGTATTGGAGTGGCCATCACGTTTGACCCAAGTTAAACAATTTAAAGGCAATGCTACCAAACACTAATTGAGTGTATGTAAACTTCTGACCCACTGGGAATGTGATAAATAGTTCTCTCTATGATTATTCTGACATTTCACATTCTTAAAATAAAGTGGTGATCCTAACTGACCTAAAACAGGGAATTTTTACTAGGATTAAATGTCAGGAATTGTAAAAAAAACGGAGTTTAAATGTATTTGGCTAAAGTGTATGTAAACTTCCGACTTCAACTGTATGTCAACAATGAGCTCTGATAAGTAGCACGAGGAGAGACAATGGCGTGGAACAGTGTGATAGATTACCAACTACAGCCAAGGGCCCAAACATTACCAGCAAAACCACTGATAGCCCACATAACACACATCTCTCTCTATCTCTCTCTCTCTCTCTCTCTCTCTCTCTCTCTCTCTCTCTCTCTCTCTCTCTCTCTCTCTCTCATGTTGTAATCATAACTCAGTGTGTTTCGGAGTACGGAAGATGTGTGTGTCTGCCACCTAGTGCTCCGTAGAGACCTAACAACTCTGTGTAGTCTTCAATTAATTGGCGTGCCTAAATGTTAACATTAAGAGAATGTATTGAATCAGAACTAAATCTGCACCCTAATGTCACCCTATTCCCAATATAGTCCACTACATAGGGAATAGACTGCCATTAAGGACACAGACATAGTGAAAAAGCATTTTCAGAATTGTGAGTGTACTAAATCCAATGCTGTCAGTCCCCTGTAATGGTGTTTCAG
Organism: Brachymystax lenok tsinlingensis; assembly: GCA_030435695.1. Classification (NCBI taxonomy): domain Eukaryota; kingdom Metazoa; phylum Chordata; class Actinopteri; order Salmoniformes; family Salmonidae; genus Brachymystax; species Brachymystax lenok. The sequence goes on from CM059788.1 coordinate 38,607,447, forward strand.
TTTGAAGAGTGTGCAGAGTGGGTATGGGAGACAAGCACTGTTCTATGGAGGTGTCCCGAATTGGGCTCTGGTAAAAAGTAGTGCACTATATGAGGAATTGGGTGCCATTTGTGATACATACACCACATACGTTTTCTCCTGCTACCCAGCATGAAGACTCAGACTTGAAATTGTTAATGGGACAATTGGTGGTGAAATGTAAACGAGGCTTGCAGCTGGAGGAATTACACCGTGGCCCTGTGTAAGTGACCGGATGAAATGCAGTCCCAACTCCTTCTAGACGCTGTGCAATTACCAGCACATTTATCCACTCACTGATTTGCTCTCCCTGGGTCCCAGTCCTGTACAAATTGCTGTGTGCGCGTGTGTATGTGTGTGTGCATGTGTGCATGTGTGTGTGTGTGTGTGTGTGTGTGTGTGTGTGTGTGTGTGTGTGTGTGTGTGTGTGTGTGTGTGTGTGTGTGTGTGTGTGTGTGTGCATGTGTGTGTGTGCATGTGTGTGTGCACGTGTGTGTGTGTGCATGTCTCTGTGTGCATGTTTCTGTGTGCATGTGTGCGTTTGTCTGAGCAGTGTATGGCCAGCAGAGACATGCCCTGCAGTAATAGTCTCTACTACTCTCTCTGTTCATCAAGAAACTGTTGTTTTAATTTTCTGTTATGTTGTGCATTAATGAATACAGCCTTTCTCTCTCTCCCTTCTCGAGCTCTCTCCTTTCCTTGCTCTCTCTCTCTCCCTTCTCTCTCTCTCCCTTCTTGCTCTCTCTCCCTTCTCTCTCTCTCCCTTCTCTCTCTCTCCCTTCTCTCTCTCTCCCTTCTTGCTCTCTCTCTCCCTTCTCTCTCTCTCTCTCCCTTCTCTATCTCTCCTTTCTTGCTCTCTCTCTCCCTTCTCTCTCTCTTGCTCTCTCTCTCTTGCTCTCTCTCGCTCCCTTCTCTCTCTATCCCACTCTCTCGCTCCTTCTCACTCTCTCTCCCTTTTTGCTCTCTCTCTCCCTTCTCTCTCTCTCTCGCTCTCTCGCTCCCATGTCAATCTCTCTCTCCCTTCTCTCTCTCCCTCTCTCCCTCTCTTTCTCTCTCCCTCCTCTATCTCTCCTTCTCTCTCTCCGTCTCTCAGACTGATAGTGAGATAACAGGATGACGAGGAATCTGCTGAATAATGGAACACAGACATCAAGCCCCTGGAGACCAAACAGCTCTCCTCCCCATGGGTCTTGGTCAAAATTATGCACTATATAGGGAATAGGGTGCCATTTGTGACACAGGCAGACTGTGGATGTATATCAAGGTGTTCCGTTGACATGATGTACTATTCTGATGAGTATTTCATAGGCTTTCTAGCTTCATCCACGTAGTTACAGAATTGTACAACATGAATTCAACACAAAGCTGGCTTTCAGACTGTCCATAAGGGCATAATTGATGCAGGCACCTAGACGCCTTCAGACCTATTATACCTACGCTTTACTGTTGTCAGGCATTCTGGACACGTTCAGGTGCTATAGGTCAGTCTCCTACATCAAGCAGAGTGACATACTATAGGTCATTCTCCTACATCAAGCAGAGTGACATACTATAGGTCATTCTCCTACATCAAGCAGAGTGACATACTATAGGTCAGTCTCCTACAGCCATAAAGCAGAGTGACATACTATAGGTCAGTCTCCTACATCAAGCAGAGTGACATACTATAGGTCAGTCTCCTACATCAAGCAGAGTGATATACTATAGGTCATTCTCCTACATCAAGCAGAGTGACATACTATAGGTCAGTCTCCTACAGCCATAAAGCAGAGTGACATACTATACGTCAGTCTCCTACAGCCATAAAGCAGAGTGACATACTATAGGTCAGTCTCCTACATCAAGCAGAGTGACATACTATAGGTCATTCTCCTACATCAAGCAGAGTGACATACTATAGGTCAGTCTCCTACACCAAGCAGAGTGACATACTATAGGTCAGTCTCCTACATCAAGCAGAGTGATATACTATAGGTCATTCTCCGACATCAAGCAGAGTGACATACTATAGGTCAGTCTCCTACAGCCATAAAGCAGAGTGACATACTATAGGTCAGTCTCCTACAGCCATCAAGCAGAGTGACATACTATAGGTCAGTCTCCTACAGCCATCAAGCAGAGTGACATACTATAGGTCAGTCTCCTACAGCCATCAAGCAGAGTGACATACTATAGGTCAGTCTCCTACAGCCATAAAGCAGAGTGACATACTATAGGTCAGTCTCTTACATCAAGCAGAGTGACATACTATAGGTCAGTCTCCTACATCAAGCAGAGTGACATACTATAGGTCAGTCTCCTACATCAAGCAGAGTGACATACTACAGGTCAGTCTCCTACAGCCATAAAGCAGAGTGACATACTATAGGTCTGTCTCCTACATCAAGCAGAGTGACATACTATAGGTCAGTCTCCTACATCAAGCAGAGTGACATACTATAGGTCAGTCTCCTACATCAAGCAGAGTGACATACTATAGGTCAGTATCCTACATCAAGCAGAGTGACATACTATAGGTCAGTCTCCTACATCAAGCAGAGTGACATAGTATAGGTCAGTCTCCTACAGCCATAAAGCAGAGTGACATACTATAGGTCAGTCTCCTACAGCCATAAAGCAGAGTGACATACTATAGGTCAGTCTCCTACAGCCATAAAGCAGAGTGACATACTATAGGTCAGTCTCCTATAGCCATCAAGCAGAGTGACATACTATAGGTCAGTCTCCTACAGCCATAAAGCAGAATGACATACCATAGGTCAGTCTCCTACAGCCATCAAGCAGAGTGACATACTATAGGTCAGTCTCCTATAGCCATCAAGCAGAGTGACATACTATAGGTCAGTCTCTTACAGCCATCAAGCAGAATGACATACCATAGGTCAGTCTCCTACAGCCATAAAGCAGAGTGACATACTATAGGTCAGTCTCCTACATCAAGCAGAGTGACATACTATAGGTCAGTCTCCTACAGCCATCAAGCAGAGTGACATACTATAGGTCAGTCTCCTACAGCCATCAAGCAGAGTGACATACTATAGGTCAGTCTCCTACAGCCATCAAGCAGAGTGACATACTATAGGTCAGTCTCCTACAGTCATCAAGCAGAGTGACATACTATAGGTCAGTCTCTTACAGCCATAAAGCAGAGTGACATACTATAGGTCAGTCTCCTACAGCCATCAAGCAGAGTGACATACTATAGGTCAGTCTCTTACAGCCATCAAGCAGAGTGACATACTATAGGTCAGTCTCTTACAGCCATCAAGCAGAGTGACATACTATAGGTCAGTCTCTTACAGCCATCAAGCAGAGTGACATACTATAGGTCAGTCTCTTACAGCCATCAAGCAGAGTGACATACTATAGGTCAGTCTCCTACATCAAGCAGAGTGACATACTATAGGTCAGTCTCCTACAGCCATCAAGCAGAGTGACATACTATAGGTCAGTCTCCTACAGCCATCAAGCAGAGTGACATACTATAGGTCAGTCTCTTACAGCCATCAAGCAGAGTGACATACTATAGGTCAGTCTCTTACAGCCATCAAGCAGAGTGACATACTATAGGTCAGTCTCTTACAGCCATCAAGCAGAGTGACATACTATAGGTCAGTATCCTACAGCCATCAAGCAGAGTGACATACTATAGGTCAGTCTCCTACAGCCATCAAGCAGAGTGACATACTATAGGTCAGTCTCCTACAGCCATCAAGCAGAGTGACAAACAGCAGCGGCAGAGTAAGGGAATAGATTCCCATTGTCTCTCTATCCCCTTTTCCATGACATTATTTGGTGAGGGGAAGCACAGGGAGGGCTCAGTTATAGAACAACCAGCTACTCCACTTCAGGATGTGAGACTACCAAGAGAGTAGAGGCCTGTCTGATGATAATTATACAGTAAGTCTATAGGCCTGTCTGATGATAACTATACAGTAAGTCTATAGACCTGTCTGATGATAATTATACAGTAAGTCTATAGACCTGTCTGATGGTAATTATGCAGTAAGTCTATAGACCTGTCTGATGGTAATTATACAGTAAGTCTACAGACCTGTCTGATGATAACTATACAGTAAGTCTATAGACCTGTCTGATGATAACTATACAGTAAGTCTATAGACCTGTCTGATGGTAATTATACAGTAAGTCTATAGACCTGTCTGATGATAACTATACAGTAAGTCTACAGACCTGTCTGATGATAACTATACAGTAAGTCTATAGGCCTGTCTGATGATAATTATACAGTAAGTCTATAGACCTGTCTGATGATAATTATACAGTAAGTCTACAGACCTGTCTGATGATAACTATACAGTAAGTCTATAGACCTGTCTGATGATAACTATACAGTAAGTCTATAGACCTGTCTGATGGTAATTATACAGTAAGTCTATAGACCTGTCTGATGATAACTATACAGTAAGTCTATAGACCTGTCTGATGATAATTATACAGTAAGTCTACAGACCTGTCTGATGATAACTATACAGTAAGTCTATAGGCCTGTCTGATGATAATTATACAGTAAGTCTATAGACCTGTCTGATGATAATTATACAGTAAGTCTACAGACCTGTCTGATGATAACTATACAGTAAGTCTACAGGCCTGTCTGATGATAATTATACAGTAAGTCTATAGACCTGTCTGATGATAATTATACAGTAAGTCTACAGACCTGTCTGATGATAACTATACAGTAAGTCTATAGACCTGTCTGATGATAATTATACAGTAAGTCTATAGACCTGTCTGATGATAATTATACAGTAAGTATATAGACCTGTCTGATGATAATTATACAGTAAGTCTATAGACCTGTCTGATGATAATTATACAGTATGTCTATAGACCTGTCTTTAACCAATTATGGTCCTTGCAAGCTGATTTGTAAAAATGAATTCATAAAGTATTTGCTTGTAATTTAGCTGAAAATTATATTTAAACCATTAGTCATGAGTGCAAAATATTTGGTTTAATTTGAAGTTATACATTTGAAGATATTTCTGTTGGAGTTTGTATTATAGGGAACAGGCTGGCTTGACGGACACCTCAGTTCATTACACACTGACTAAACTATAGACAGACACCTCAGTTCATTACACACTGACTAAACTATAGACAGACACCTCAGTTCATTACACACTGACTAAACTATAGACAGACACCTCAGATCATTACACACTGACTAAACTATAGACAGACACCTCAGATCATTACACACTGACTAAACTATAGACAGACACCTCAGTTCATTACACACTGACTAAACTATAGACAGACACCTCAGATCATTACACACTGACTAAACTATAGACAGACACCTCAGTTCATTACACACTGACTAAACTATAGACAGACACCTCAGTTCATTACACACTGACTAAACTATAGACAGACACCTCAGTTCATTACACACTGACTAAACTATAGACAGACACCTCAGTTCATTACACACTGACTAAACTATAGACAGACACCTCAGTTCATTACACACTGACTAAACTATAGACAGACACCTCAGTTCATTACACACTGACTAAACTATAGACAGACACCTCAGTTCATTACACACTGACTAAACTATAGACAGACACCTCAGTCCATTACACACTGACTAAACTATAGACAGACACCTCAGTCCATTACACACTGACTAAACTATAGACAGACACCTCAGTTCATTACACACTGACTAAACTATAGACAGACACCTCAGTTCATTACACACTGACTAAACTATAGACAGACACCTCAGTCCATTACACACTGACTAAACTATAGACAGACACCTCAGTTCATTACACACTGACTAAACTATAGAAAGACACCTCAGTTCATTACACACTGACTAAACTATAGACAGACACCTCAGTTCATTACACACTGACTAAACTATAGATAGACACCTCAGTTCAGTCATCTACTCATTGGAAAGAGGGAAGGTTTCAAAGTAACATCTCTCATCCACAAGAGGGCATATTTCCACAACCAAGGAGAGCTATTATAAAGAAATCAGGCTCATGTAGGCTGCATCAGATATGGAAGAAACGTACCTCTCCAATCTTTAGTGTGAGCTGAACCCCTAAAGGAACATCACTGAAGTTTTGAAATGTCTGTCTGGAAATGTGTGTTTAATGAAGGAGAGAAATGATCTTCAGACAACTGCCCTTGAAATTAAGAGTTAAAAAATTGCTAGAAATGTTGGTAAATTTGCTTTTATTGTTTAAAGAACTTATGAAAGAAAATTGTGTTTTTTCTTTCCATCTAATGGCATGGGGTTGTTAAATGACAGCCATGTACTTCTTTAAAATCTATCACTAAATCGTTTAATTTCAGAGAGACAAATAATCATGTTTGTTACAAAACGCAATATTTATTTGCCTATCTATATTTATTAAATATATTTTCAAAATGAATCAGTACAGTGAAATGAGATCTGTGGGTAAAGTATATACAACATTCCATTCTAGTTAAACCACGGATGGATATATAGCGTTTTGCAACAAAACCCATTTTATTCATTTACGGTGAAAAAAAAAACTGAGAACAGTGATACTTTACACACACATTGTTACCCACAAGCAATCATTTCTGATGAAAAAACACAAATGTGAAAAATGTGTAGATATAGCATTTTGAAACTAAAGCTCTTTAAATGCACTTTGTAAATTGCATTTACATTTGAATGAATTCATGCTAGTATTTCTCTAGGTTTGTTTGTTTTTGTTCTGATGTGTATTAACAGGTCCTTCAGAAAGTATTCACCCCCCTCGACCTTTCCACATTCTGTTCTGTTACAAAGTGGAAGTCAAATGGTTAAATTGTCGTCTTCGGTCAACAATCAACACAAAATACTCTGTAATGTCAAAGTGGAAGAAAAAGTCATTAGTTTAGTTTTAGTTTTAATGAATAGAACATAAAACACAAATATAACTTCACCACCCTGAGTCAATACATATTAGAATTACCTTTGGCAGCAATCACAGCCGTGAGTCTTTCTGGGTAAGTCTCTAAGAGCTTTGCACACCTGGACTGTACAATAATTGCCAATTATTCTTTTAGAAATTCTTTCATCTCTGTCAAGTTGGTTGTTGATGATTGCTAGACAGTACTTTTCAGGTCTTGCCGTAGATTTTCAAGTAGAAGCAAATGTTTACTCCTGAACTTATTTAGGCTTGCCATAACAAAAGGGTTGAATACTTATTGACTGAAAGAAATTTAGCTTTTCATGTTTAGTTAATTTAGCAAACATTTATAAAAAAACGTGATTCGCTTTGACATTATAGGATGTTGTGTGTAGATCAGTGACACAAAATCTCAATTTAATCCACTATAAATTCAGGCTGTAACAACAAAATGTGGAAAAAGTCAAGGGGTGTTAATCATTTCTGAAGACGCTGTAACAACATGCAAAACACATGTAATAACATGCAAAAAACATGTAATAACATGCAAAACACGTAACAACATGCAAAACACGTAACAACATGCAAAACACATGTGACATTGGTACATTTAGCAAGATACCACTGACATAATCTCACATTATTCCCACATTAAAATAACCTTATTTTTTTATTTTTTATTTAACCTTTATTTAACTAGTCAGTTAAGTCAGTTAAGAACAAATTCTTATTTACAATGATGACCTACCCCTGCCAAACCCTAACCCGGATGACGGTCAATTGCGCGCCGCCCTATCACGGCCGTTTGTGATACAGCCTGGAATCAAACCAGGCTCTGTAGTGATGCCTCTAGCACTGAGATGCAGTGCCTTAGACCGCTGCGCCACTAGATTGATAGGAGCAATGTCATTTGTCATTTTTTCTTAATCAACATGTACATTGCAGAGCATGTTTAGATTTAGAGCATGTTTAGTTTTAGTATAGTTTTTTATTTTTATTACTACAGTTAAAATGTATTGGAAACAGGTTAGGACATGATAAAGTTGCAAACGGAATGCGCGGTTTTTCAGGTAGGGTAAAGTCAAATAAGCCCAACCCTTAAGGTGTGCCTCCAGTAGAAAACTGGGACAAAAGAAACTGGACTGACTTTGAGCATTTGTGGGCCACAGAGAGTGCAAGAAAAACATTTCAAGCTGAAGTAAGTGAACTAGTCTTAATATCTTGTTGAAGAAGGAAAGGAAGTGCTGCCATGATACAGTAGGCATTTGTAAATAGAAGGTGCTCTTTGGTTAATTGGTCTAAAAACATACTTCATACAATTAAAATGTTTTTATTGTTACAGCATATTCAATGGAACAAACATTTAAAACATTTTTCTCCATTGAACATTCCATACCAGTGAAGGCATTTTAATTTTTATTAAGAGTACCTTGGTCCTCCTTATGTATTTTTAAGTCTTAACTGTCAAATACTCCTATACTCCAAATATACGTGCTTTCTAATATACGGGGTATCGTCGGACGGGGCCACAGCGTCACCCAACCCATCCTGTCTCAGCCTCCAGTATTTATGCTGCAGTAGTTTATGTGTCGGGGGGCTAGGGTTATATCTAGAGTATTTCTCCTGTATTATCCGGTGTCCTGTGTGAATTTAAGTATGCTCTCTCTAATTCTCTCTCTCTTTTTATCTCTTTCTTTCTCTCTTTCTAACTTTCTCTCTCTTGGAGGACATGAGCCCTAGGACCATTCCTCAGGATACTCTGAAGGATCGGCTATGAAAAGCCAACTGACATTTACTCCTGAGGTGCTGACCTGTTGCACCCTCTACAAACACTGTGATTATTATTTGACCCTGCTGGTCATCTATGAACATTTGAACAACTTGGCCATGCTCTGTTATAATCTCCACCCGGCACAGCCAGAAGAGGACTGGCCACCCCTCATAGCCTGGTTCCTCTCTAGGTTTCTTCCTAGGTTCTTGCCTTTCTAGGGAGTTTTTCCTAGCCACCGTGCTTCTACATCTGCATTGCTTGCTGTTTGGGGTTTTAGGCTGGGTTTCTGTATAGCACTTTGTGACATCAGCTGATGTAAAAGAAGGGCTTTATAAATACATTTGATTTTATTTTATTTGATCTATTGCATGGGCATAGAATTGCAGTACCTTACTGATTGTTTCCCTAGTAGACAACCAGTGAAGAGACAGATGACTTAGTGCTGAGGCGTGACTTTTCCTGAGAGCAACATGGAGTCGTCTGATCACAGTAAGTTAGACTTGGATTATGTGAGACTATACTGAACTATACTAATACACTACTATAGCTACAGTCAACCCTGAGGTTATATGTAGTTTATAACGCAGTTTTGGAGAGGAGAGCTTTAAGCTTCCCTGCAAACAATAATGAGTCATTAGGACGTCCCAGGGACGTCACAAAAGGGTCTCCTAAAGTTGTCAGGACGTTGTGTCATGGTACCCTAGAAGATTTGTCTAGTTCCCGGTTGGTCCCATGGACGTCCCCGGGAATGTTTTTAGGATGTTCTTGGGACGCTGTGTCATGGACCCAGGAGGTTTTGTCTAGTTCCCGGTTTGTCCAGGGGATGTTTTTTGGACTTTTTTTGGATTGTTGTGTCATGGTTGGGACATTGTGTCATGGTCACCTGGACCCAAGAAGGTCCTGAAACCGGGAATTACACAAAGGTCCCGAGAGAATGTTCCCTTGGGACAATCACGTGACGACTTAAGGACTAGTAAAATGAAAGTCCTGAGAACGTCGTAAATAGGTCCTGACATAGTCCTCAGTGACGTCCTGGGTCCAGCTAAACCTAGGTTCACTACAAGAAGCTGCCCCCACCAGCAGGAGGGCCAGCACAAAGTTGGGGGGTTGGCCCTGCCAGCAGGCTAAGTCCAACCCCGATCCACTACCACCCACGCCAAAACCCTCAAATACCAAACTCTACCAACTACTAGCAGCAAAACTTGTTTAGTGTGTGTAGTCTGCTGTTTCTTATACTGTACCACTTGATTGTGTTTATTGTGTCTCCTAACTGTGACATGTCAAAGTAGTAGCCTACAGTACCATCTTGTGGTCAGCTATTGAACTGAGAAGAATTCTGATGGTGCAGAGTCTTCCCTAATCGTTTTTTTGCAATTCACAGAACATACATGTACAGTAGCCTACTCATGTAACCAAGATGATAATCAACCAAGATGACACATTCCATTATTAACCATTTTAAACAGGCAGTTCAACCCGGCGGTTATTTTAAACCAATTTCAAATGAAATTAAACATATACATTTTATTTGGCATATTTTATCGTCTCAACCAATTCCATTTAGTAAAATGATCATATTGTTTTCATTATCGGACTCCCATATTTTTTTAAACACACACTCAAAGATGGTTCAAATCCAGGAAGTGAACATGAGCAAAACCGAACCTCATTTACACCCAAAAATGCAACTAATTGTGTATAAAATGGGAAATTGCAAGTTTGCAACATGTTGCTGACCTCTAAAACATAATTTAAGAATGATTAAATTAATAATAAGTTGTTTAAAAAAAAATTTAACTCTTGAAAAATATGCTGTACCAGGCAGTTGAGTTGCCCATTAAAGGAATGTGATTAAGTCAAAGCGATTGATAATGGACTATGGAGAAATATTGTTATGTGATTTTTTTGTCAGTGCAAATACAAAAATCCTTTCAAATCCATATAATTAGTTAGTGCCTGTCATCTTCAATGTGTTTCACAATATCATTCAGTACATGGAATTGTACTCGTATTCTAAGCATATAAACTGTAAATGCATTAATTTACATGCATTTGAATATTCATATTTTGACACACAAATGTATCACATTTGATATCCATCCTCATGTATCCTTTCTTCCATTAAAGGTACAGTAAATGAAGAAGACAATGTAGTATTTTAGATTTAAAAAAAGTCTATGCTAATTCCAATCCAAAATGTGTATACTCTAAATGGGCAACTCAACTGGCTGGTTGAGATGCATCGTGGTTGAGATGCTTGCAATGCATTATCTATCAAAGTTTAAGTAATGCTAACAAGAATTCATTTACTGAGACTAAATATACATATTTTGCAGAAAGAAAAAAAATCCAGATATTTTTGTTCTTCTTGCTGCGCCAGTTAAAGGATGAATAATCTGTATATTCTTGATAATAATCAAGTTTAACCTGTGCCCTCCATAGATGCTGAGTTGGTGGATGAACACATGCCCCAGCTCATTCAGAGGGTCACCATGGTGATGCCTATAGCTGATAAGCTGCTCGCTGAAGGCATGATCCATGAAGAGGTCTACTCCAACATCGCTGCTGCCAGGACTAATCAGGACAAAATGAGGGAGCTCTTTAAAGCCCTCCACTCTGGAGGAAACAAAGTGAAATCTACCTTTCTCTCCATACTGAGGGAGAATGATCCTGATCTGATCCAGGACTTGGGTGAGCGAAGATGTACACATACATGTAATCTTGAGAGCCAAGTTGTACAGGAAAAGGTGAAACAGTGCCCTTCCAAAACTGACTGTTCTGTATTTCAAAATTGACTCTTGTGTGTTAGCATTTTCAATGGATTATTAGGATGTAGTCAGAGTCTGCCATAACAGTATCTTGTGTGAAAACATTTACTGTAAGACTTTAATGTGAGGTATTTGTTCATCATTTGTATAATTTATATAGAATTCCACATCAAACAAGGAGATCAACGAGGTAAGCAATGTCTTTTTCACCTTTCTAAATTTTGTTATATTAATATGATTCAATTAATATGATTTAAACAATGTTTTTAAAATGATGAATTGCCTTTCTGTTATTGTATCAATGTGTAGAAAACAAAAGCACAATAAGCCTAAAGTACAAGGAATTCATCAGAGGTGAATATGCCACAGTGCAGGAGTACAACTCTCTCCCTGGAGAACATGTGAAGTTAGATGACCGCTACACTGAGCCCATGATCATCCAGAAACACCGTCACCAGAGAGAGAGAGAGGAGGAGATCCGCTCCAGAGGACAGGACTTTTATCTACTCATGGACCAGAGGGACAGTGAGGCCTACAAGAGTACCAAAGTGGAGAGGCTGTTTGATCCAGACGAGCATGGAGACATTCAGAGAACAGTGATACTGCAGGGCCACTCTGGAACTGGCAAGTCATTTACCACGCAGAAGATCATGTCTGACTGGGCGTTTGGAAGACTTTACAAAGACCGATTTGACTTTGTTTTTCACCTGAGGTGCAAAGAGCTAAACCAGGCCACTGGGAGGAAAAGTCTGATGGATCTGCTTAACTACAATCAGAGTTCATCATCAATGATCAACCAGGTCCTTCGCCAGTCTCCTGAGAGGGTTCTCTTCCTGGTAGACGGCTTTGATGAGCTCAAATTCTCACTTGATGTACCTAAAGACTCCCTTCCCAGGGACCCATGGACACAATGCTCCCCCGAAGTGACACTAAGTGGCCTGATACGAAAGCAGATCTTAAACGAGTCCTTCCTGCTTGTCACCACCAGGTCCACAGTGTTGAACAAACTGAATGGAGTGGTCAAACCTCCAGTGAGATACGCTGAGATAATGGGCTTTTCTGAGCAAGGCGTGAAGGACTACTTTGTGAAGTTCTTCAAACAGAAGCAACACTCACAGCAAGCCTATGACTCAGTGAGGGAAAATGAAACCCTTTTCACCGCATGTTTCATTCCAGTCATCTGCTGGATCATTTGCACAGTTTATAGGGAGCAGTTTGATGAAGGCAAAGAGATGATACAATCACTGGAGACCACCACCTCCATCTTTGTTTACTTTGTTGCCACTCTGTTGCGGCATCACTGTCAGGATTTGGGTCAGTCAGCTCTTACCATCCTCCAAGGACTAGGCAAGCTGGCAGAAAAGGGAACGGAAGAGCAGCATGTGTTATTTGACCATGATAGTGTGTCACAGACAGTGTCCGATCCTTCCAAAGTCCCCTTCTTGTGTAAGTTTCTCCAAAAGAAGAGAGTAAGTCAGACCACTATGTACAACTTCATGCACCTCAGCTTCCAGGAGTTTTTCACAGCCCTCTCGTACGTGTTACTGGGTGATGAGGAAGCTCAGGAGAAAGTTAGAGAGCTACTTTGTAAGGTTCAACATGGACAGGCAAACCATCACCTCCTACCCATTGTTAAATTTCTCTTTGGCATCTTAAACAAGGAAGTTGCAAAACAGGAAGAATACATCTCTTGTTCTCAAGGAATCTGGAACCAGCTCAAACATTTTATTCTGGAAGTCATTGAAAAAGGAAAGGAGGATCAAATCGTTAGACGTACAATGCAGCTTTTCACATTTCAATGTCTATATGAGCTCCATGCAGATGATTTTGCTAAAGAAGCCATGAAAACATACACAGACATTAATATGTCAGGAAGTCCCCTGAAGAAAACAGACTGTTGGGTGTTGATGTATTGTCTTCAGCACTGCAAGTCCATCGAATGTCTTGAACTGAGTGGGTGCAATTTAACTGCAGAGAACATGAAAATCCTTCTGCCAGCGTTGCAGAAATGTAAAGCTCTTGTGTGAGTATTGTTGCTTGTCCCTTTAATGTAGATAGCCTAGCCTATTTTTACCAATGTTTTTGATTTTGAATAAATAATGTAAAACTGAATTATGCTCAGTTTCTCCTGCAACCTCATCAAATCAAATCAAATTTTATTTGTCACATACACATGGTTAGCAGATGTTAATGCGAGTGTAGCGAAATGCTTGTGCTTCTAGTTCCGACCATGCAGTAGTATCTAACAAGTAATCTAACAAATTCACAACAACTACCTTATACACACAAGAGTAAAGGAATGAATACGAGTATGTACATATAAATATATGGATGAGCGATGGCTGACCGGAGCCAAGGGAGATAATTTCATAATGGATATTTAAGTAATAAACCAAGAGAACCCGGGAATTATCGTGTGATAACTCCCGACCTAAAGGGATGTTCTTCGGCTGAGGATCGAAGCCAAAATCAATGGCATCTAGCTAGCTAGCATAGGTTCAATGATGATGAGACAAGAACTTCAATAAATCATTATTTAATAAATCATTTATAAATAGGCAAAAATCAGCTGATTGCCAAGTGAATAATATAGCAATGGAAGATTGCTAGGCAAACGCTACTTCTCCTTCTCCTAGCTAGCATACATACGATCACATCAAGCAGCTGAAATGACAAAAAACGATGTGCATTTTCATTTGTTTTACCTTCGTTTCAGTATTGCCATTTATTTGGATTTATCCATTACAATGATTCAGATAAATGAATTCACCTGGCTCCAAGAAGCTGTCAGTCTCGTCACACTCATATGTACTGCACGGGGAGGTAAAAAATAAATGCAGTCTGTTGCACAGGTTGGTTAGGCACACAGCGAGGTTTATATTCTTAACCCCAGCTGTACCAAACCAGGCAAGAAGCATGTGGAAATGATGTCTAGAAACTTTTTTCTGGGGGAGATTAAGTTTATGAATGCCTGTCTGGGCTACGGGAAAGTGTATGCACATTGACACTTGACATGGAATTATGGCATCGTGGCATTTTGCGGGAATTATCGTGAATAACTCCCTGCTATCAACCAATAAGTATCCAGGATTCTAACAACCTGTTTAATATAATTTTTTTTTACCATTTTAACTCTTTGATTAATTCTTTCTGACATATCAGTCACTTCATGTGTTTTTGGGACACTGTTTGTAGGTTGCAGGTGGACGGCCTAGCCGATGATGATATAGATGATCTGTTGACAGCGCTGGGAGAGGGAAAGAGTTTGGAGCTGGAGTAAGAATCATATGATTTTTACTGTAATATCATACCTTTTTCACCATAAACGTTTTTTCAATTTACTGCATCTCTACATCAACATCAACAACGTCGGCTCAATTCATACCAATTATATGAATGATAATTTCTCAATACATTTTCAACATTAGTCTACTACTTTGAAACAACATTATTCAAACCACACTAGTCTGATATTAGTGCTGGTTCAAACAAACCTTCAACAAACATCCTTCATTAAGTTTGATAACCAGATTAATATATTTGTTTTATAAAGAAATATTGCATTTAGAAGGAACGTTTGTTTTTACACTCTGGATGTTTTTAGAAGGACTGTTTATGTTTCTCTATTTTAAAGGGTGTTTTCTGTGTCTAACTCCAATTTCTCCGTATTTTTCAGTCTGCGTAAGAACAATTTCTCTGATGAGAAAGTGCAGGACTTGCTTGTTTCTCTCGCCAAACACAAACCCAGAAAAGTTCAAATTGGAGTGAAGTCCATCACCAGCAATACATCAGACAAATTCATGTTCCTCATCAGTAAGGTACATGGAGTCTTGGATCTGATAAAGTAAGTCTGAACTTTCATTTTAGCTCCCAATCAACTGATTATATATCAAATTTAATTGAATTGAATGTCTTTGAAAAGAGCAGGCAGCAGAATGCCTCAAGCTACCATTCAAAAGTTTGGGGTCACTTAGAAATGGCATTGTTTTGAATGAAAAGCAAAAAATTTTGTCCATTGAAATAAAATCTAATTGATCAGAAAAATAGTGTAGACATTGTTAATGTTGTAAATTACTATTGTAGCTGGAAACGGCATATTTTTTATGGAATATCTACATAGGCGTACAGAGGCCCATTATCAGCATCCATCACTCCTGTGTTCCAATGGCACGTTGTGTTAGCTAATCCAAGTTGATCATTTTAAAAGGCTAATTGATCATAAGAAAACCCTTTTGCAATTATGTTAGCACAGCTGAAAAATGTTGTTCTGATTAAAGAAGCAATAAAACTGGCCTTCTTTAGACTAGTTAAGTATCTGGAGCATCAGCATTTGTGTGTTCGATTACAGGCTCAAAATGGCTAGAAACAAATACCTTTCTTCTGACACTCGTCAGTCTGTTCTTGTTCTGAGAAATTAAGGCTATTCCATGCGAGAAATTCCCCATAAACTGAAGATCTGTTGACAATATAGCCCACCCCTGAATGAGCATGTACTGTATAATGCAATATTTCCTTTCCTGTTGAGCTTTTCCTATAGTGCATTATAACACTTTGCTTCATAAGACATTATACAGCCTTGGTCATAATGCTATATGAATGTGGTCATTCTTCCGAAACCATTTGTAAACCTATGGAAAAACTTGCACTTGCACGTTACTTGCAAGTTTCACCTACTCTGACTGGGATGTGTTGTTGTCGTAACTAATGTGAATGTACTAGCTGTCAGTGGCTCTGGATAAGAGCTTCTGCTAAATGACTAACATGTCATGGAAATGTAGTCCTACTGTAGATGTCTGTGAGCAGTTATTAGCAACTACTGTATGTCATGCATCACAATGCTTTATGCATTGATCATAAGGCATTATAAATGTTCTTAATGCATTATGAGGATATTAATGGAGATTATTTATGGGAGGTGTTACCAAAATTGAACAATACATAATTTCCACAATAATACTGTATATTAAATTCTCAAGAATATGACTTATCATTGTTTCCTCAGGCTTCATGGTTGTGGGAATGTTGCATTGAGTGTCCAGCTACAGAAAGATGGAGTAAGGTGAGTATCTTTTAATATCAATTATCTTTTGGTTTTCAGTTGAAATGAATGTAGAAATGCGTATCTGATTGAATTTGACTAACAGTTGTAAAGATGATTTCTGAAAAGTTAATAATTGAATAACTGCCTCGAGTGGATGAAAAGGTTTTGTTTGTGAAAGTCATTTCCTGTTTTGTATCTGGTGTTTACAGTACGCATCTTGTTAATTTTATTATTCATGCAATAATTAAAAAAATCTCTTGTTTGTGAAGAGGTCCCCAAATTTTTCTTTGGTTAAAAGTGCCAGAGATGAAAATGATCTGTGACTCCATCAGAACATCTGGCTACAGTTTGACTGGAGTGAAGTAAGTATAATTTCACATCTCTAATACCACAAATCACACATTTTACAGCAGATATCTTAATTTATTGTACGTGTTATGGAGATGATTCGTTGAAGCACACTCAGGTGATGAGTAACCCTTTCTGAGACCTGAAGACTTCCCATGCTAATGCCTAGGTTTAAACATTTGGATCCTATAGCTGTAGTTTAGAAATATTATTGTACTTGTTGCACTCTAGTTTATCTATGACATCACTAAGTAAGTAATATTATATCACTTGCTCCTGATGACAGGTTGAGAGTGTGGCGTGCGGCTGACGAGGATAATCAGCGACCATTCCTCTACCCTACAGACAATTTTAGGTTAACGTAAGGGAGACTAATAAATTATACTGCCTAAATGTTCCACATTTAGAAAATCTCAAATTGAACCTCACTGGTGAATTTCTTTTAATGTTTAATTGCATTTCATATAATTTCTGTGACTTGCTGCCATATAGTGATTAACTTTGCTCAACATACTGTTACCAGACAGTGAATAAACATTCTTTGGTATACATTCATGTGTACAGGTTACACATAGATGGACCTCTCAGATGCGGCGTAGGGCGCCAAGGTCTACAGTCAGCACTCGGCAACATTGAGTTGTCCCTAAACGGCGATTATGTATTTGACTGGAGACGCATCCTTCAGCTACATCAAACTCTGAAGTATAAGTAAATACTACCACACACACACACACACACACACACACACACACACACACACACACACACACACACACACACACACACACACACACACACACACACACACACACACACACACACACACACACACACACACACACACACACACACACACACACACACACACACACAGACATGTTATAGAGAAGCCCACTGGACAGCTGACAATGAGCCTTTTAAAGGTCATTTACACATGAGCCAACATCTGCAGTGTTTAGTATGAGTGCAGTCTCTGCCAATGGTAGCGAAATTGCTTTGAAAACAATGCTGTCTAGTGCTCTGCTCTATAACACACCTTGGATTGAATCCTGGCCATACTATTACATATCTGCACACAAACAAAAATATGTCAAAGATTTGATTGGTGTCTGTGTCTATGTTTGTGTCATATGAATGACCTCTACCAGGCCAGAGTGGGATGAGCATGCTGATGAACTGATCTCGCTGCTACACTCTCAAGCCTCTCTGGTGGGAATAGATCTGTTGGTGAGCAGCTTGACAGAGAGGTGTGCTGCCAGTGTAGGTAGTCTCAGCCAGGCCTGTTCCAACCTGAAGGACATAATGTGAGTCCAACCTACTATACTATCAGTGTCTGTGTTCTTATATTTGTTTCAGTGTTACTGTTCCACTCATGACTCCTCTATTCTCTTTCTCTCTTAGCCTTCAAGTAAACGGTTTCTTATTGAAGGAAGGAATACAATGCTTACATGAATCAAAGAGGCGCCCAGATTACCAGTTACTTCTCTTGGGGTATGCATGTACTTACTGTATATATTATTTTATACCATGGCATTGATGAATACTTGTTTCTGATTGGCTTGAAGGGCATTCTAGGGCGTGCATTATTTAAGTGATAATTCCAGAGAAGCCGGGTTTGGATGATATATTGGCATGGGTGTTGTTTTGTTCAGGGCAGGCAAACTGTGCCAATATACACTGCTCAAAAAAATAAAGGGAACACTTAAACAACACAATGTAACTCCAAGTCAATCACACTTCTGTGAAATCAAACTGTCCACTTAGGAAGCAACACTGATTGACAATACATTTCACATGCTGTTGTGCAAATGGAATAGACAACAGGTGTAAATTATAGGCAATTAGCAAGACACCCCCAAAAAAGGAGTGGTTCTGCAGGTGGTGACCACAGACCACTTCTCAGTTCCTATGCTTCCTGGCTGATGTTTTGGTCACTTTTGAATGCTGGCGGTGCTTTCACTCTAGTGGTAGCATGAGACGGAGTCTACAACCCACACAAGTGGCTCAGGTAGTGCAGCTCATCCAGGATGGCACATCAATGCAAGCTGTGGCAAGAAGGTTTGCTGTGTCTGTCAGCATAGTGTCCAGAGCATGGAGGCGCTACCAGGAGACAGGCCAGTACATCAGGAGACGTGGAGGAGGCCATAGGAGGGCAATAACCCAGCAGCAGGACCGCTACCTCCGCCTTTGTGCAAGGAGGAGCACTGCCAGAGCCCTGCAAAATGACCTCCAGCAGGCCACAAATGTGCATGTGTCTGCTCAAACGGTCAGAAACAGACTCCATGAGGGTGGTATGAGGGCCCGACGTCCACAGGTGGGGGTTGTGCTTACAGCCCAACACCGTGCAGGACGTTTGGCATTTGCCAGAGAACACCAAGATTGGCAAATTCGCCATTGGCGCCCTGTGCTCTTCACAGATGAAAGCAGGTTCACACTGAGCACATGTGACAGACGTGACAGAGTCTGGAGACGCCGTGGAGAACGTTCTGCTGCCTGCAACATCCTCCAGCATGACCGGTTTGGCAGTGGGTCAGTCATGGTGTGGGGTGGCATTTCTTTGGGGGGCCGCACAGCCCTCCATGTGCTCGCCAGAGGTAGCCTGACTGCCATTAGGTACCGAGATGAGATCCTCAGACCCCTTGTGAGACCATATGCTGGTGCGGTTGGCCCTGGGTTCCTCCTAATGCAAGACAATGCTAGACCTCATGTGGCTGGAGTGTGTCAGCAGTTCCTGCAAGAGGAAGGCATTGATGCTATGGACTGGCCCGCCCGTTCCCCAGACCTGAATCCAATTGAGCACATCTGGGACATCATGTCTCGCTCCATCCACCAACGCCACGTTGCACCACAGACTGTCCAGGAGTTGGCGGATGCTTTAGTCCAGGTCTGGGAGGAGATCCTCAGGAGACCATCCGCCACCTCATCAGGAGCATGCCCAGGCGTTGTAGGGAGGTCATACAGGCACGTGGAGGCCACACACACTACTGAGCCTCATTTTGACTTGTTTTAAGGACATTACATCAAAGTTGGATCAGCCTGTAGTGTGGTTTTCCACTTTAATTTTGAGTGTGACTCCAAATCCAGACCTCCATGGGTTGATACATTTGATTTCCATTGATAATTTTTGTGTAATTTTGTTGTCAGCACATTCAACTATGTAAAGAAAAAAGTATTGAATAAGATTATTTCATTCAGATCTAGGATGTGTTATTTTAGTGTTCCCTTTATTTTTTTGAGCAGTGTATATCCTTCAAACACTGGATTCTCGGGCATTATCACTTTTTTAACAACGAGTTACCAAATAATAATTGACATATTTTTATTAAAAACTTTAGTTTGATTAATGCATTCATACTATTTCATTCTTCCACAAGATTTTGTCCCGAGTCAAATCTAGGGTTGCTACCCAAGCCGGCTGGTCGTTCGTTCTATCGGTTCGGTTGCCAGAGACACGACCCAGTCGTTAAGTCTTTTTGATCTGTATCTATGGACGCAACCTAGTTGTTCGTTCTAAATTTCCCATTGCCATACTGGCTGGCAACGTTATTATCCCTTGCTTGCTAGCTAACCAACTACGGCTTACATACAGTCACGTCGAACAATGCAGCCAGAATAACAGCAAATTATTTTTTTCTGGTGACATTTATTTTGGATACATCCATAACAATGAGCTAATGATATGTGATTTCGCCTGGCATAGAAAATATGCCTTCTTGTTCAGAGGAGCTAGCCAACAACACCGCTAACACAGTCACTTCAAACTGAAGCTGGAAAGACAGCAAACTAGCTGCTTAATTTTTATATTGGAGATCAAGTTTATAATTTGCCTGGCTGGGCTGATTGGGCAGTCAGATGGAACAGAGTAAATAGCCATTTTAAAGTCATAGATTTAGCCGGTGGTAATTTGTGGAATAGACACCGGCTGGAATGCGGATTTGACCAATCAGCATTCAGTATTAGACCCACCCGTTGGATAATTCCCTATAATGCACGGCAGAATTCAATGGCTATAGTTCATTCTTACATGTTCTATGTTTGAGCTGCTTTTGAAAGCAAAAGTAGAATTGGGAACATTATTGCCATTGTTGAATTTGATTTTCACAATAGCAAGCTAGAACTGATGGTTTGGTTAGCTAAACTAGCAAGTCTGTTTGTTTGGTTACCACGGCAACTACTATAGCTATCTAGTAAACTTGCAAGCTACTGTACTTCAGTGGACGATGAACACATATGTTTACCGACAAATGAACAAATGTCTAGCGGCAAATGTGTTAAATTATAGCCATGGTATAAAAGGGATAATCAAATGGGGGTTCTAGAAAGTAATGCAACTCCGTGGAAGGTCAGTCCACTTCGCTAGCGCGTCGTGTAAACACACCTTCCACGTCGTTCATTATTTTCCAAAGAACGCATAGCCCCTCGTTGATTATCTCTTACTTAAATAAACCAATGAATCATCTGAAGTTAATAATACGGTGTGCCACTAGATCTCTTCGGGTGTTAATCATCCCTTCCCTCTGCAGGAGGAGATGCAGGAAGCTTGCTGACCAGTGCTCTGAGGAGAAGGACAAGAGGCTCAGTTGTAATGACAACGTTTTACTCGCTCTACATGGAGAATCATTCATAGAGATTGTGTTAAGGCATGGGAAGGAAAGCGGTATCGATGACACATGGAATGGGAACGAAAGCGATATTGATGACATGTGGAATGGGAACGAAAGCAAAATGGATTACATGTGGATTGGGAACAAAAACGATAGTGATGACACGTGGAATGGGAACGAAAGCGATATGCCTAGTGATGATGTAAAGTGTAAAGGATGTTGTGTTGTTGCATAGTGACCATGATGAAGACAACAGAGATGGTATAAGAAACACAGCATACAAGAGGACAAAGACAACAGAGATGGTTAGAAACACAACATACAAGAGGACAAAGACAACAGAAATGATGAGAAACACAGCATGCAGGAGGACAAAGACAACATAAATGGTTAGAAACACAGCATACAGGAGGACAAAGACAACAGAGATGGTTAGAAACACAGCATACAAGAGGACAAAGACAACAGAGATGGTGAGAAACTCAGCATACAAGAGGACAAAGACAACAGAGATGGTGAGAAACACAGCATACAAGAGGACAAAGACAACAGAGATGGTGAGAAACACAGCATACAAGAGGACAAAGACAACAGAGATGGTGAGAAACTCAGCATACAAGAGGACAAAGACAACAGACACAGCATACAAGAGGACAAAGACAACAGAGATGGTGAGAAACTCAGCATACAAGAGACTTGAGGACAAAGACAATAGTGAAGATACATACCTTTGATCCTGATACCACTTAGATTTTGACTGATACTAACTATACATACTGGAAATGTTTTTGGGGTGGTAATTTCAAAATGTAACTTTAGACTTTAGAAAGACTACAAGATTAAGCCAAATGAACTGAACTGAACGTATCTTACCTGGATTGGAGTCTTTATGGGAATGGTTCACGCCATAAACAATGTAATATGCTGTATTGTTAATTGTTATATGTACATTTCTGTGCATCTCTGTATATATGCACCACTATGCATGCCAATTTGAACTTTGCCACTGCAGTACTTCTTTCACTGTAATATATTTGACACCCATATGTTTATTACCACCATACTTATGTTTATTCTTGATATTATTATTAAATACTTTATTACATGTAATTGTTCATACTATATATGTTGTATATACAGTTGGTGTAAATTATTAGTTCTACATTCTGTCTGTTTATTGAAAGGCATAGTCAGCACCATTTCACCAGGTCAAATCCCTGGTACATGTAAATGTACTTGGTTAATAAAGGTGGTTGTGATTCTGAATCTGATTCTGTGAGTTTAAGTGCAGAAGACAAGCAGCATTTCTCTGAACCTCTCTTATTCCCTGGGTTTCCCCTTGTGGTCCTCTGTGGCTCAGTTGGTAGAGCATGGAGCTTGCAGTGCTAGGATAGTGGGTTTGATTCCCATGGCCACCTGAAAGTTAAATGTATGCATGACTGTAAATTGCTTTGGATAAAAGTGTCTGCTAAATGGCATGTAGTATTTTTATTAAATGTAGGCCACAGGAGATTAGTCAATTCTCCTCCTTTGGGCTCCCGAGTGGCACAGTGCTCTAAGACACTGCATCTCAGTGCAAGAGGCGTCACTGCAGTTTGAATCCAGGCTGCATCACGCCTGGCCGTGATAGGGGGGCACACAATTAGCCCAGTGTCTTCCGGGGTAGACTGTCATTGTAAATAAGAATTTGTTCTTAACTGACTTGCCTAGTTAATAATTTTTTATTTTATTTGGTCTTTATGTTGGTTACGTCCCTGGCAGCATCACACCATTCCAATGCTATAGTCTTGTGAATCTGTCATGAATATTTTGTGGATGAAAATACTTCGTTAGCTAACACAACTAAGTTTCCCATTAGGCCCGCAAGTACAGCTATGGAGACTTAATCAAGCTTCCTAAGGGTGCAATTTCAGACACATATGCAATCATTAATGACTTACAGAACCCATCTTTGTTGCCTTTAAAGACTCTATGGGAATCTGTGCTGCACAAGATACCATCTTCCTCTTTTACCACTAGACACAGCCTCGTTCAATTTAAGGTGGTTCATTGTATCCACTGGTCCGGGGCCAAACTTGGAAGAATATTCTCAGATTTTGATCCTACTTGTCTTCGATGTGAAACACAATCAGCCACACTGTTTCATATGTTTTGGGACTGTCATAAACTGTCAGGTTGGAATTAATATTTAAATGTTTCTCTAATATGCCTCTTGCCTCGTCAGACCCCCAAAAAGTATGCTTAATTTGCTCCTTTAAAAAAACAAAAACATTGTAAACTTAAATTTTGGTCCAGTTGATGGTCAGTCTTTGTGGCCACCCCTCGGCTGGCCACCCCCATCCCTCGGCTGATTACAGGAACAGTGGGGGTGTTTGTTATGTTCTTGTTTGAACTACAGATTGCCCTTTAACCTTTGTACCCTTCTGCCCTGTGTGTATTTAACTTGTCTAAAGTAAGGTTTCTTTATACTTACATATTTCTTTTTTTATTGTTGAGTATATTATTTATATTGTTTACATTGTGTGTGATTTGTGTGTAAAAAAAGAGTTGCAGATGTATTGAATAAACAAATAATTAACCAATAAACTTTGTTTGTGGACCACCCTAATCCCAGTTATTTACGTTAAATTAACATACATTTTTTGAGAAGATAAATAACCAACTGATTTCAAAACAACATGTACTACATGAGGAGAGTATCAAAAGCTTTCGAAGATGCCCTTGTCTGGCTTTACTAGCTATAGCCTGCAGTCAGTTCAAAATATGGTGTAATGTACTTTTGAGATAGCCAACATTTTCTGTATTATAATGAGACTAAATGATACGACAGGCCAAATTGATTCTTTTTGTGACGTTGTCCTATATTAAATGTATTTATTAGACAGGGACAATGAGGAATGGCAATTCAACTCCTCAGACATGAGACGTATGTGGCAGGGACTCCAGACAATCGCGGATTGGACACTACTGTCTACCGTTGTATGGCTAGCTAGCTACCATTGTCGCCCCCGGCCCGTCTTGTGTGGGGTTTATCGGCAGCTGTCATCCAACGTTATTGTGCATTAACGCCACGTACTGGAGCGCCCCCATCTCCTGCCTGTCCTATCTTAAACATTGACCAATATACAGTTGAATTCGGAAGTTTACATACACTTAGGCTGGAGTCATTAAAACTCGTTTTTCAACCACTCCACAAATTTCTTGTTAACAAACTATAGTTTTGGCAAGTTGGTTAGGACATTGTTTACAGACAGATTATTTCACTTATAATTCACTGTATCGCAAATCCAGTGGGTCAGAAGTTTACATACACTAATTTGACTGTGCCTTTAAACAGCTTGGAAAATTCCAGAAAATTATGTCATGGCTTTAGAAGCTTCTGTTAGGCTAATTGGCATCATTTGAGTCAATAGGAGGTGTACCTGTGGATGTATTTCAAGGGCTACCTTCAAACTCAGTGCCTCTTCGCTTGACATCATGGGAAAATCAAAATAAATCAGCCAAACCTCCGAAAACAATTGTAGACCTCCACAACTCTGGTTCATCCTTGGGAGCAATTTCCAAACGCCTGGAGGTACCACATTCATCTGTACAAACAATAGTACACAAGTAGAAACACCATGAGACCACGCAGCTGTCATACCTCGTAGAGATGAATGTACTTTGGTGCAAAAAGTGCAAATCAATCCCAGAACAACAGCAAAGGTCCTGGAGGAAACAGGTACAAAAGTATCTATATCCACAGTAAAACGAGTCCTATATCAACATAACCTGAAAGGCGGCTCAGCAAGGAAGAAGCCACTGCTCCAAAACCGCCATAAAAAAGCCAGACTACGGTTTGCCGGAGGAAAATTATGTGGATATATTGAAGCAACATCTCAAGACATCAGTCAGGAAGTTAAAGTTTGGTCGCAAATGAGTCTTCCAAATGGACAATGACCCCAAGCATACTTCCAAAGTTGTGGAAAAATGGCTTAAGGACAGCAAAGTCAAGGTATTGGAGAGGCCATCACAAAGTCCTGACCTCAATCCTATAGAAAATTTGTGGGCAGAACTGAAAAAGCAAGGAGCAAGGAGGCCTACAAACCTGACTCAGTTACACCAGCTCTGTCAGGAGGAATGGGCCAAAATTCACCCAACTTATTGTGGGAAGCTTGTGGAAGGCTACCCGAAACATTTGACCCAAGTTAAACAATTTAAAGGCAATGCTACCAAATACTAATTGAGTGTATGTAAACTTCTGACCCACTGGGAATGTGATGAAAGAAATAAAAGCTGAAATAAATTATTCCCAACCCTAACCCTATTATTTCATTTCACATTCTTAAAATAAAGTGGTGATCCTAACGGACCTAAGACAGTGAATTTTTACTAGGATTAAATGTCAGGAATTGTGAAAAACTGAGTTTAAATGTATTTGGCTAAGGTGTATGTAAACTTCCGACTTCAACTGTATACTTGGCAAATGTATACATGCCTCACACGAGAACTCCACTGAATGTTCTGAGGACAAATAGCATCACCTGCTGGGCATAAGACAAACTGTTACAAAGTCAAGGAAGTTCTAGGGCTCAATTCAATCAGATCCAACAGTAATTGTATTTCCTTGATTCGTCGCATCCTTTCCTTGCCTCCTTCTTAAAGCACATTGGAGAAGGACCGAGGGGAAAAACCTCAGATCTATTTGAATGTGCTTCGAGAAGGAGACAAGGAGGGAGGATGTGAAGAGTCAAGAACATACAATTGTGATTCACTGACTGTCTATTTATTTATTTAACCTTTATTTAACCAGGAAGGGCTCATTGAGATTTGTCATTACAAAATTACAGACAAACAATGTAAAAACTACAAGTAATCTATTAAAAACCAAAGAATTCACAAGTGTCACGATCTTCTCTATGGACGGACCAAGACGCAGCGATGCTTCCAGTATACATATTTATTTAAACGTAAACTGGGAAAAATAATAAACACGCGAACAAATGAAGCTCGTAACTCTGGTGTACATAATCACACAAACAAACAATAACCCACAAAACCCTAGTGCAAAACCACAAACATATATATGGTTCCCAATTAGAGGTAACGACACTCAGCTGCCTCTAATTGGGAACCATTAACCCAACATAGAAATAACCAACCTAGAACTCAAAAACCCTACACCAAAACTAAACTAAACACGCCAGCCTGTAAAACTCAGGCCTGGACGTGACAACAAGAGTATAACAAAATCATAAAACAGCAAAGAAACACACTAACGTCTATTTGGATTTTGGTATTTTCAATTTTGTTTATTCACTAAAGTCTTTGAAAAACGCAGACTACAATTTCTGTTTATAAACTGTACACAAACGCAAGGCACTATACATTCACATAAATCACGTTTTTTTCCCATGAAGAATTCCATGCCTTTAAAAATACAACCATTGCCATTTCTCAGGTACCTGTGAAGCTTAGACATCATTATAACAGCCCCAGGTACCATAGCAGAGAATGTGAATCAAAAAGGTACATACTTGGCATGTTTTTACATTTCGAGACATCATAGACAAGAAAAAAAAAAAGCTCCTACTGATATAGATATTACACAGAACTTTCAAGTTGAATACATTTTTACATACAGACTTTTCCACATTTTGTTGTGTTACAGCCTGAATTTAAAATGGATTGAATTTAGATGTATTTGGTCCCTGGCCTACACACACACACAATACCCCATAATGTCAGTGAAATGACGTATTTCAAAATGTTTACAAACATTTTTAAATAACATTAAAAGAAAAAAAGAAAAGAAATCGCTGCAAAAGTATTCTCAGGGGGTGTATTTCTGTATTTAATTTGAAATCACTGTCATTGTGCGGTATTGTGTGTAGATGGGTGGGAGAAATATAGATTTTATAGATTTTGAATTCAGGCTGTAACACAACAAAATGTGGAATAAGTCAAGGGGTATGACGACTTTCTGAATCTGTAAATACACATTCTATGAAAGACTTCACAAACACCACCAAGCCAGAGACCACAGCGGTGTGTCTGATGATGTCATTGATGATGTCCATGGTATATAGTTCTGTCGGTCATCTTCATTTTCTATGTGTAAAACCCTGATGAAGACTACGGGCCGTTTTAAACGTGTTTATTTTAACAACAAAGAAGCATTTTTAACTTTTCAACTCACATGGCATGAGTGGTGACATAGCAAGTGCATCTAGGAAACTTACAGTATGAAACACACACACACACAGAGAGAGACACACACAGAGAGACAGAGAGAGAGAAACAGAGAGAGAAAGAGCGAGAGCGAGAGCAGGTCCTGCTTGTACAGTTCCTGATAAGCCACTGAAAAAATGTGCTAAGCAGGATTTTCATTTCCGTACATAGTTACATAATTAAAAGATAAAAACATGATGCTACATGAGGCTAGCACAGCTTAGCAGATCCCCCAACCCAGCCTCTGTCCTCTTCTCCCACTTATCATCCCTGAGAGTGTTTTCAGCAGAGGAGGACGGCTCATAACGATGACTGGAATGGAGTGAATGGAATTGTATCAAACTCTTGTAAAAGCATGTGTTTGATACCGTTCCATTGATTCTATTCCACCCAAACTATGACCACATCCTCCGATTTAAAGTGCTGCCAGCTACCACTGGTGTTCAGTCACACCGCCTGGTGGCCTACATCATCAACAGTCTCTGTGTCCTCTTCTCTCCACAACCAACCTGATGAACGGCACAACGCGTTGGTCTTAACAATAAAGAAGCATTTTATCAACTTCCACTGTCCTCCAAGAGTTGTTGAATTTCTTCTTCTCTCCACAACCATCGTCAGGTTAACTTACACTAAAACAGTCCTTTAACCTTCTTTAGGTTGACTTGCTTCCACCCTGGTAATCCTTCGTACTCCTCTCTCTTCATGTCCAACGCTTTCTGCATGGGGAGAAGATAATCAATTAATACAATGAGAGTTGGAGTGAGGTGGTACATTTTAACATTGCACTGTTTTGAGTTCAGACAATGTCAAATAGTGAACCGTCATTTTTTTTTATCAGGTTGTGGTCCCACCAGAGTTCCAAGTTACACAGAAGTAGTTAACCTTGGGAGTACATGCTACAAAAACAGAAGTGATCCACAGTGTTCCTCCTCGCTGTGGAGAAAGAAAAGAAAGACAGGTGGAGGTACGGAGGTGCGGAGGGGCGCAGGTGGAGAGAGAGAGAGCGAGCGAGAGAGAGAGAGAGAGAGAGAGAGAGAGAGAGAGAGAGAGAGAGAGAGAGAGAGAGGGGCAAGCAGGACAGCCCAGAGGAAGGAGTGAGTCAGTGAGGTCAGAGGTAAACATAGCTCAGTGAGGATTGCTGTATCCTTGAAGAAGAACAGTCTGATCACCAGGGCTCATTCATCATAGTCCTCAGCCCAAACAACTCACCTTATCTAAATCCCCTAGAACCCAGCCTGAAAGGAGAGAGGAGGAGTTAGCTTGGACTCTAGATCCTGGGTATTAGTCACAGTTTATTACAGTGCTATTAGACGTCAGTTGTCAAGCCTATTCCTGCTTCCTCCCTCTGGCGCTCGACATCACCGGTAACCACCGGCCCTGACAACTATTAATACACACACCTGTTCCCCATCATTAAGCACACCGGGTCGTCATTCCCTCTGTGATTACTCACCTTTTATTTAGCCCTCAGTTGACAGTCGGTAATTAGGTAGTATTGTTTTCTCTCACGTTCTGTACGCCTCTCATGTTTGTTCATCTGCATTGTTTCTTTATTAAACTCACCTTCTGCACCTGCTTCCTCACTCCCAGCGTATATGTTACATCAATAGCCAGGGAGCGTAAAGTAATGATGGTAAGAGAATCACATCAATGACATTAGGCTCTGTAGGTATCAACCATCTCAGAGTAGGAGTGCTGATCTAGGATCATGTCTTCCCTGCCGTTAATCATTGTGATCTAACATGTCGAACTGATCCCAGATCAGCACTCTGAGATGCATGATACATACAGCCCCTGGTCGCTCTCTCATTGGCCAAGCATCTCTCTGGCCTTCTATCCTCATTGGTCAGACTGTGTGGGGAGTGGAGCTGACGGCCATGGAGAGAAATCTAATTTCTTGAGTACACAGAGAGAGCTCCGACGTTGGACCCCACTCTGTCCTCCCTCAGTGTGTGTTCTGTGTGTTTGTGTGCTCTGTGTATGTGTTGAATTCTGTAAATAGAGAAATACACAGGGAGGGAGATAGCCTCTCTCTTGTTGAATGGTGGGAGAGAGAGAAGAGAAGTGCTTTTAAGATATTGAGATTCTCCAGTGAAAGTGCTTTTAGTCCAGGACCAGGCCTAACATTGGTCTGGGAAACCAGCTCATTAAACCTGAAATCAAATCCTATTCTCACAGGGTGTGTTAGAACTGAATGGTCATTGATCAGGGGGTGTGGACTCACCTCAAAGTCCTGGTCTGATAGGTAGATCTCCAGGCGGAGGGGGTCGACGCCCTCAGGAAGTGGGGGTGCCAACAGCTCAGCCAGGGGAAAGGTGTTCTGACATAGCCTGGCCAGCACATCCTCCACCAGGATGATCTGGTTACACACCTCCACTTCCTGACACACACACACACACAGACACACACACACACACACACACACACACACACACACACACACACACACACACACACACACACACACACACACACACACACACACACACACACACACACACAGAGAGACAATCAACTCAAATAGTCCCAAAAAGGAGGATAAGAGTACTGTATATTTCAACCGGTCATGTGGGTGTTTGGATGTGTGTGTGTGTGTGGTAAATAAAATCATATTTTAATTGGTCACCTTCGGAAACTATTCAGACCCCTTTACTTTTTTCACATTTTGTTATGTTACAGCCTTATTCTAAAACATTATTAAATAAAAAATGTTCCTAAGCAATCTACACACAATACCCCATAATGACAAAACAGGTTTTTAGAAATGTTTGAAAATTTATAAAACATTTAAAACAGAAATATCTTATTTACATAAGTATTCAGACCCTTACTATGAGACTTGAAATTGAGCTCAGGTGCATCCTGTTTCCACTGATCATCCTTGATGTTTCTACAACTTGATTGGAGTCCACCGGTGGTAAATTCAATTGATTAGACATGATTTGGAAAGGCACAAACCTGTCTATATAAGATCCCACTGTTGACCATATAAGGTCCCACTGTTGACCATATAAGGTCCCACTGTTGACCATATAAGGTTCCACTGTTGACCAGTAGATGTCAGAGCAATAACCAAGCCATGAGGTCGAAGGAATTGGCCGTAAAGCTCAGAGAGCATTGAAGGTCCCCAAGATCTCAGTGGCCTCCATTATTCTTAAATGGATAAAGTTTGGAACAACCAAGACTCTTCCTAGAGCTGGCCGCCAGGCCAAACTGAGCAATCGGGGGAGAAGGGCCTTGGTCAGGGAGGTGATCAAGAACCCGATGGTCACTCTGACAAAGCTCCACAGTTCCTCTGTGGAGATGGGAGAACCTTCCAGAAGGACAACCATCTCTGCAGCACTCCACCAATCAGGCCTTTATGGTAGAGTGGCCAGAAGGAAGCCACTCTTCAGTAAAAGGCATATGACTGCCTGCTTGGAGTTTGCCAAAAAGCACCTAAAGAAACAAGATTCTCTGGTCTGATGAAACCAAGATTGAACTCTTTAGCCTGAATGTCAAGCGTCACGTCTGGAGGAAACCTGGCACCATCAATATGGTGAAGCATGGTAGTGGCAGCATCATGCTGTGGGGATGTTTTTCAACGGCAGAGACTGGGAGACTAGTCAGGATCGAGGAAAAGATGAACAGAGCAAAGTACAGAGAGATCCTTGATGAAAACCTGCTCCAGAGCGCTCAGGACCTCAGACTGGGGCGAAGGTTCACCTTCCAACAAGACAACGACTAAGCACACAG
The DNA here is from genome assembly GCA_030435695.1 of Brachymystax lenok tsinlingensis. Classification (NCBI taxonomy): domain Eukaryota; kingdom Metazoa; phylum Chordata; class Actinopteri; order Salmoniformes; family Salmonidae; genus Brachymystax; species Brachymystax lenok. The sequence continues at coordinate 38,638,856 of CM059788.1, forward strand.
CCAAAACAATGCAGGAGTGCTTCGGGACAAGTCTATGAATGTCCTTGAGTGGCCCAGCCAGAGCCCGGACTTGAACCTGTGCAGCGACGCTCCCCATCCAACCAGACAGCGCTTGAGAGGATCTGCAGAGAAGAATGGGAGAAGCTCCCCAAATACAGGTGTGTCAAGCTTGTAGCGTCATACCAAAGAAGACTCGATGCTGTAATCGCTGTCAAAAGTTCTTCAACAAAGTACTGAGTAAAGGGTCTGAATATTTCTAAAAAAACAGTTTTGTCATTTGCTTTGTCATTATGGGGTATTGTGATGTCATTATGGGGTATTGTGTGTAGATTAATGAGGGGGAAAAAACAATTTAATCCATTTTAGAATAAGGCTGTAACATAACAAAATGTGGAAACGGTCAAGGGATCTGAATACTTTCCAAATGCACTGTAGCTGTGTGGGCTGATATAGCTGTGTGGGCTGATATAGCTGTGTGGGCTAATATAGCTGTGTGGGCTGATATAGCTGTGTGGGCTGATATAGCTGTGTGGGCTAATATAGCTGTGTGGGCTGATATAGCTGTGTGGGCTGATATAGCTGTGTGGGCTGATATAGCTGTGTGGGCTGATGTAGCTGTGTGGGCTGATATAGCTGTGTGGGCTGATATAGCTGTGTGGGCTGATATAGCTGTGTGGGCTGATATAGCTGTGTGGGCAAATATAGCTGTGTGGGCTGATATAGCTGTGTGGGCTGATATAGCTGTGTGGGCTAATATAGTTGTGTGGGCTGATATAGCTGTGTGGGCTGATATAACTGTGTGGGCTGATATAGCTGTGTGGGCTAATATAGCTGTGTGGGCTGATATAGCTGTGTGGGATGATATAGCTGTGTGGGCTGATATAGCTGTGTGGGCTGATATAGCTGTGTGGGCTATATTAGCTGTGTGGGCTATTAAAGCTGTGTGGGCTGATATAGCTGTGTGGGCTGATATAGCTGTGTGGGCTGATATAGCTGTGTGGGCTGATGTAGCTGTGTGGGCTGATGTAGCTGTGTGGGCTGATATAGCTGTGTGGGCTGATATAGCTGTGTGGGCTGATATAGCTGTGTGGGCTAATATAGCTGTGTGGGCTATTATAGCTGTGTGGGCTATTAAAGCTGTGTGGGCTGATATAGCTGTGTGGGCTGATATAGCTGTGTGGGCTGATATAGCTGTGTGGGCTAATATAGCTGTGTGGGCTGATATAGCTGTGTGGGCTGATGTAGCTGTGTGGGCTGATGTAGCTGTGTGGGCTGATGTAGCTGTGTGGGCTGATATAGCTGTGTGGGCTGATATAGCTGTGTGGGCTGATATAGCTGTGTGGGCTAATATAGCTGTGTGGGCTATTATAGCTGTGTGGGCTATTAAAGCTGTGTGGGCTGATATAGCTGTGTGGGCTGATATAGCTGTGTGGGCTGATATAGCTGTGTGGGCTGATATAGCTGTGTGGGCTAATATAGCTGTGTGGGCTGATATAGCTGTGTGGGCTAATATAGCTGTGTGGGCTGATATAGCTGTGTGGGCTAATATAGCTGTGTGGGCTGATATAGCTGTGTGGGCTGATATAGCTGTGTGGGCTAATATAGCTGTGTGGGCTGATATAGCTGTGTGGGCTATTAAAGCTGTGTGGGCTAATATACAGTGGGGCAAAAAAGTATTTAGTCAGCCACCAATTGTGCAAGTTCTCTCACTTAAAAAGATGAGAGGCCTGTAATTTTCATCATAGGTACACTTCAACTATGACAGACAAATGAGGAAAAAAATCCAGAAAATCACATTGTAGGATTTTTATGAATTTATTTGCATATTATGGTGGAAAATAAGTATTTGGTCACATACAAACAAGCAAGATTTCTGGCTCTCACAGACCTGTAACTTCTTCTTTAAGAGGCTCCTCTGTCCTCCACTCGTTACCTGTGTTAATGGCACCTGTTTGAACTTGTTATCAGTATAAAAGACACCTGTCCACAACCTCAAACAGTCACACTCCAAACTCCACTATGGCCAAGACCAAAGAGCTGTCAAAGGACACCAGAAACAAAATTGTAGACCTGCACCAGGATGGGAAGACTGAATCTGCAATAGGTAAGCAGCTTGGTTTGAAGAAATCAACTGTGGGAGCAATTATTAGGAAATGGAAGACATACAAGACCACTGATAATCTTCCTCGATCTGGGGCTCCACGCAAGATCTCACCCCGTGGGGTCAAAATGATCACAAGAACGGTGAGCAAAATCCCAGAACCACACGGGGACCTAGTGAATGACCTGCAGAGAGCTGGGACCAAAGTAACAAAGCCTACCATCAGTAACACACTACGCTGCCAGGGACTCAAATCCTGCAGTGCCAGACGTGTCCCACTGCTTAAGCCAGTACATGTTCAGGCCCGTCTGAAGTTTGCTAGAGAGCATTTGGATGATCCAGATGAGGATTGGGAGAATGTCATATGGTCAGATGAAACCAAAATAGAACTTTTAGGTAAAAACTCAACTCGTCGTGTTTGGAGGACAAAGAATGCTGAGTTGCATCCAAAGAACACCATACCTACTGTGAAGCATGGGGGTGGAAACATCATGCTTTGGGGCTGTTTTTCTGCAAAGGGACCAGGACTGACTGATCCGTGTAAAGGAAAGAATGAATGGGGCCATGTATCGTGAGATTTTGAGTGAAAACCTCCTTCCATCAGCAAGGGCATTGAAGATGAAACGTGGCTGGGTCTTTCAGCATGTCAATGATTCCAAACACACCGCCCGGGCAACGAAGGAGTGGCTTCGTAAGAAGCATTTCAAGGTCCTGGAGTGGCCTAGCCAGTCTCCAGATCTCAACCCCATAGAAAATCTTTGGAGGGAGTTGAAAGTCCGTGTTGCCCAGCGACAGCCCCAAAACATCACTGCTCTAGAGGAGATCTGCATGGAGGAATGGGCCAAAATACCAGCAACAGTGTGTGAAAACCTTGTGAAGACTTACAGAAAACGTTTGACCTCTGTCATTGCCAACAAAGGGTATATAACAAAGTATTGAGATAAACTTTTGTTATTGACCAAATACTTATTTTCCACCATAATTTGCAAATAAATACATTAAAAATCCTACAATGTGATTTTCTGGATTTCTTTTTCTCATTTCGTCTGTCATAGTTGAAGTGTACCTATGATGAAAATTACAGGCCTCTCTCATCTTTTTAAGTTGGAGAACTTGCACAATTGGTGGCTGACTAAATACTTTTTTGCCCCACTGTAGCTGTGTGGGCTAATATAGCTGTGTGGGCTAATATAGCTGTGTGGGCTAATATAGCTGTGTGGGCTATTAAAGCTGTGTGGGCTAATATAGCTGTGTGGGCTAATATAGCTGTGTGGGCTATTAAAGCTGTGTGGGCTAATATAGCTGTGTGGGCTGATATAGCTGTGTGGGCTGATATAGCTGTGTGGGTTGATATAGCTGTGTGGGCTAATATAGCTGTGTGGGCTATTAAAGCTGTGTGGGCTATTAAAGCTGTGTGGGCTGATATAGCTGTGTGGGCTAATATAGCTGTGTGGGCTGATATAGCTGTGTGGGCTGATATAGCTGTGTGGGCTAATATAGCTGTGTGGGCTGATATAGCTGTGTGGGCTATTAAAGCTGTGTGGGCTAATATAGCTGTGTGGGCTAATATAGCTGTGTGGGCTAATATAGCTGTGTGGGCTATTAAAGCTGTGTGGGCTAATATAGCTGTGTGGGCTGATATAGCTGTGTGGGCTAATATAGCTGTGTGGGCTATTAAAGCTGTGTGGGCTATTAAAGCTGTGTGGGCTAATATAGCTGTGTGGGCTAATATAGCTGTGTGGGCTGATATAGCTGTGTGGGCTGATATAGCTGTGTGGGCTGATATAGCTGTGTGGGCTGATATAGCTGTGTGGGCTAATATAGCTGTGTGGGCTGATATAGCTGTGTGGGCTGATATAGCTGTGTGGGCTGATATAGCTGTGTGGTCTGATATAGCTGTGTGGGCTAATATAGCTGTGTGGGCTGATATAGCTGTGTGGGCTATTAAAGCTGTGTGGGCTGATATAGCTGTGTGGGCTAATATAGTTGTGTGGGCTGATATAGCTGTGTGGGCTGATATAACTATGTGGGCTGATATAGCTGTGTGGGCTAATATAGCTGTGTGGGCTGATATAGCTGTGTGGGCTGATATAGTTGTGTGGGCTGATATAGCTGTGTGGGCTGATATAGCTGTGTGGGCTGATATAGCTGTGTGGGCTATATTAGCTGTGTGGGATATTAAAGCTGTGTGGGCTGATATAGCTGTGTGGGCTGATATAGCTGTGTGGGCTGATGTAGCTGTGTGGGCTGATGTAGCTGTGTGGGCTGATGTAGCTGTGTGGGCTGATATAGCTGTGTGGGCTGATATAGCTGTGTGGGCTGATATAGCTGTGTGGGCTGATATAGCTGTGTGGGCTAATCACATTGTAGGATTTTTAATGAATTTATTTGCATATTATGGTGGAAAATAAGTATTTGGTCACATACAAACAAGCAAGATTTCTGGCTCTCACAGACCTGTAACTTCTTCTTTAAGAGGCTCCTCTGTCCTCCACTCGTTACCTGTATTAATGGCACCTGTTTGAACTTGTTATCAGTATAAAAGACACCTGTCCACAACCTCAAACAGTCACACTCCAAACTCCACTATGGCCAAGACCAAAGAGCTGTCAAAGGACACCAGAAACAAAATTGTAGACCTGCACCAGGTTGGGAAGACTGAATCTGCAATAGGTAAGCAGCTTGGTTTGAAGAAATCAACTGTGGGAGCAATTATTAGGAAATGGAAGACATACAAGACCACTGATAATCTTCCTTGATCTGGGGCTCCACGCAAGATCTCACCCCGTGGGGTCAAAATGATCACAAGAACGGTGAGCAAAAATCCCAGAACCACACGGGGACCTAGTGAATGACCTGCAGAGAGCTGGGACCAAAGTAACAAAGCCTACCATCAGTAACACACTCGCCGCCAGGACTCAAATCCTGCAGTGCCAGACGTGTTCCCCTTTTTAAGCCAGTACATGTTTCGCAAGTCTAAAGTTTGCTAGAGAGCATTTGGATGATCCAGATGAGGATTGGGAGAATGTCAGATGAAACCAAAATAGAACTTTTGGTAAAAACTCAACTCGTCATGTTTGGAGGACAAAGAATGCTGAGTTGCATCCAAAGAACACCATACCTACTGTGAAGCATGGGGTGGAAACATCATGCTTTGGGGCTGTTTTTTCTGCAAAGGGACCAGGGCGCCTGATCCGTAAAGGAAAGAATGAATGGGGCCATGTTTCGTGAGATTTTGAGTGAAAACCTCCTTCCATCAGCAAGGGCATTGAAGATGAAAGCGTGGCTGGGTCTTTCAGCATGACAATGATCCCAAACACACCGCCTTGGCAACGAAGGAGTGGCTTCGTAGAAGCATTTCAAGGTCCTGGAGTGGCCTAGCCAGTCTCCAGATCTCAACCCCATAGAAAATCTTTGGAGGAGTTGAAAGTCTGTGTTGCCCAGCGACAGCCCCAAAACATCACTGCTCTAGAGGAGATCTGCATGGAGGAATGGGCCAAAATACCAGCAACAGTGTGTGAAAACCTTGTGAAGACTTACAGAAAACGTTTGACCTCTGTCATTGCCAACAAAGGGTATATAACAAAGTATTGAGATAAACTTTTGTTATTGACCAAATACTTATTTTCCACCATAATTTGCAAATAAATTCATAAAAAATCCTACAATGTGATTTTCTGGATTTTTTTTCCTCATTTTGTCTGTCATAGTTGAAGTGTACCTATGATGAAAATTACAGGCCTCTCTCATCTTTTTAAGTTGGAGAACTTGCACAATTGGTGGCTGACTAAATACTTTTTTTCCCCACTGTATATGCGTATGGGATCTTTTACTTCAGCTCATGAAACATGGGACCAACACTTTACATGTTGCGTTTATATTTTTGTTCAGTATAGATATCTTTGTTAGAATATTCCCTTGACATAGTGATGCTGAATGGAAAAAATGTCTCAACTCTCCCTTATGGTCAGACTGTGTGTGTGTGTGTACGTGTATAAGGGTTGGCAGGTCAGTGTAGTGAATAACTCACCCTCTCAGTGATCTCTGCAATGTCCTCTCTGTGCTCCCAGCTTGGGAACACGTTGGTGAAGGTGAGAGGCTCCAGACCAGCATGGATCAAGTACGACTTCTGAGGCTTCTTCTCATTCTTCTCTGTGGGAGGAAGTCAGCACATTTAGCAACCAATCCTAACTAGAGACATGCCCTTAGGGAAAAGGTCTGTGGGTGCAGGGTTCAAAGGGTATATAAACTGGAAAAGTAAAATCTGCACTTAATGAAATAGTCTTTAAGATGTAATGTTCTTGAAAAGATAAACATCAAGCACCTTATCTTAACTGAGAGAGGCCAGAGATGATAACATCATCAGGTATCCTACCTTTGCAGTACTGCAGCACCGTTTCCATGGCACACTTCCTGTCCATGTCCCATCTTATCCTGGAGCCGGGGCTCTCACTGTCCTGGGGCCACCAGCCCTGCCACAGGTACACCTCATGGAAGTTATCCACCAGGAACAGAGCTATACAGGAAGAGGAAGTTATGTCAGAGCAGCCATTTTGTACACTAACAACAGACAGCCCTCTCCTTAATACTGAGTGCCAAGCAGAGAGGCTTATACACTCAACAGGCTGGGAGGCTTGGTACAGGTCCTTACAGATCTAATGTATTACTATGGTATAATAGGACTCACCAGGCTAGGAGGCTTGGTACAGGTCCTTACAGATCTAATGTATTACTATGGTATAATAGGACTCACCAGGCTGGGAGGCTTGGTACAGGTCCTTACAGATCTAATGTATTACTATGGTATAATAGGACTCACCAGGCTGGGAGACTTGATACAGGTCCTTACAGATCTAATGTATTACTATGGTATAATAGGACTCACCAGGCTGGGAGGCTTGGTACAGGTCCTCTTGTAGGAAGGGCAGAGAGCTAACCATGTCTGGAGCTCTGGAGGGGTGGAATAACTCTGTAGCCACAAACTCCCCTGAAGAACTGCTCAGCTTGAACACCCGAGGGGTGAAGTTGAATTTACCCGGATCTAAAACAAGAACATTCATGCTCAGTTTTAACATGTACCTAAACCCGGATAATCAGTTTGCCATATTGTGATGTGTTATTTCAGTGTGTGTGTGTGTAACAGTACTATACCTTGCAGCATACAGTCGTAGGCTTTCCGGTCTTTCCTCCCTACAGCATCCCAGAATCCTGTGGGCTCTGATCCCTCGTCACACTCTGTAATGGTCACCTTACTGCTGCTGTGGAGCCCCGCCTCCAATGGACATCTAAAAGACAGCAGCCATGCGTCACATCATAGCTCCATGATACCAGCCGTCCCAAATGGCACCCTATTCCCCATATAGTGCACTACATTAGACTACAGCACTATGGGCCCTGGTCAAAAGTAGTGCATTATATAGGGAATAGGGTGCCATCTGGGACAGAGATATACCGTATTACACAAGAGTTTTTCCTGGTCAGCATAGTACATGGTCAGGAAAGATGACCAGTCCCTGGTCAAAAGTAGTGCACTATTTAGTCAAAAGGGAGCCATTTGAGAAGCAGACTCACTGTTCTTTGATCCTCTGAGCTGCGGTGAGGCCCACCAGCCGTGTGTGTTGCTGGGCCTTGCAGCCGTGCCACAGGTAAATGAGGGCCTTGTTGACGTTAAGGAGGATCATGGAGCTCATGGAGCGAAGGCTGCTGCAGTGACTAACCACCTCCAGTAGGTGGCCCTCTACAGGGACCTCCCCCCCCGCACGCAGTACAGACGCCACTCGGCTAGAAGAAGACGACGAAGAGGCGCGTGGTCAGTATGACAAACACATATCGTGTTGCCTTGCTCATGCGTTGCATTGCATCAACCAATCGACTGTGCCGTCGGGCACCAGATTGCTATAATGTGGTTAGCTGATATGTAAAACACCTATCCAGACGTTGTAAGATCTGGTATGCATCAGAAATGTAGTCGCTCAGGAACGCACTCGTACACACTACTGTCCTGATCACAGATACCAGTGGTGGCAGCTGAGTGATCGCTGGAATGGAATGAATGGAACGGGATGAAACTCAATGGGAACTTCCATTAATTCCATTCCAACAATTAGAATGAGCCGGTCTTCTGATTTAAAAAGTGCCACCAGCCACCACTGGTAAAGAAGACGGGCTAGATCCTTCCTTACTCTGTGTGTTCTCCTCTTCCTCCTCTCTCTTCCCACCGTGTAGAATCATCCCCCCGTTGAAACACTGCAGGAAACAAGGAGGCTCCTTCCCCTGCTGTACCTGGACCTGTTGGGGACAGCGACAGGGACACGGCTCACACATGACATATGCATCTAAGGCTGCTCTCACATCAGTGACAGTAGATGCGTGTATACATGGATTTAGGCTGCACACCAAACACCCTGTTCCCTATATAGTGCACTCTGGCACTCTGGTCTGGTAGTGCACTGTATAGGGAATAGGGTGCTATTTAAGACACAGCCTTAGTATTCAGGGTCGACAGTACCTGGGCCCCTCTCTCCTCCTCCAGCTCCACTGTCATCAGTGCTGACGTTCCTTTCTCTCTCACGGTGGAGTTCCGTCCCTGCCAGAAGAAGTAGCAGCACTGTTCTTTCACCGGGCCTGCGCTCCTCAGCTCCGGGTTCTGCCCCCTCCCAACTGCAGCGCTCACCATGTACTTCCACTTCACAACGTACGTGTCTCCCTCATGGAACTGGCCTATACTCTGCTGGGGCAGCCGGCTGGAATCAGAACAATACAAATAGTTACAAATAATTATTTGGATTTATACAGCACTCATAGTACTAGTATGGTTGCAAAATTCTGGTTACTTTCCCATGCTTTCCAGAAATCCCTGCTGGAGGATTTCCTGATTCCAGAAATATCCCAACCAGGATTTCTGTAAAACCTGGGAATTTTGAGAAAGTTTCCAGAAGTTTGAAACCTTAGTTAGAGGGAGAAAATTACCTGTAGTCAAACTCCAGGATGTGCCAGACATTTACAGACACTGTGCTGATCTCTACAGTTCTCATTCTGTCCTCTCCTTCTACAGAGCCGTGGCCTCGGCCAACGTTCATCCCATCCAACACCATGCTGACAGCTGTCTGGAGTACAGGAAGCATCAACGCTGCATCATAAGGCCTGCACACGTGCCCCGGCGTATCCTGGGGGTGGAGAGAAAATGGGAGAGAGAGAGGGAGGGGGATGGAGAGAGAGAGGGAGGGATAGAGAGAGAGAGAGGAGGGTGGGGGATAGAGAGAGAGAGGGAGGGGATAGAGAGAGAGAGGGAGGGGATAGAGAGAGAGAGAGGGAGGGGGATAGAGAGAGAGAGGGAGGGGGATAGAGAGAGAGGGGGGGATAGAGAGAGAGAGGGAGGGGGATGAGAGAGGGAGGGAGGGGGATAGAGAGAGAGGGAGGGATGAGAGAGGGAGAGGGATAGAGAGAGAGAGGAGGGGATAGAGAGAGAGAGGGAGGGGGATGGAGAGAGGGAGGGGATAGAGAGAGAGAGGGAGCGGGATAGAGAGAGAGAGGGAGCGGGATAGAGAGAGAGAGGGAGGGGATGGAGAGAGGGAGGGGGATAGAGAGAGAGAGGGAGGGGGATAGAGAGAGAGAGGGAGGGGGATAGAGAGAGAGAGGGAGGGGGATAGAGAGAGAGAGGGAAGGGGATGGAGAGAGGGAGGGGGATAGAGAGAGGAGAGAAAGAGAGAATCATTCAGAAAACTCTTGGGTCATGGGGTCTGATGAAAACAACAGATAACGAAATATGTGTAAAAGGAAGAGAGGGAAAGAGAAAGAGAGAGAGAAGAGAGAGAGGGAAAGAGAGAGAGAGAGAGAGAGAGAGGGAAGAGAGAGAGAGAGAGAGAGAGAGAAGAGAGAGAGAGAAGAGAGAGAGTCAAGAGGACATACCTTCTGCTCAGTGACTTGTTGGTTGCTATTTTTGGGTTGCGGTTTCTTAGTGTCTGTCCAGTCCAGAAACTTCTCTTTGAACAGGATTGTTTCATTGTGCTGTGTCAGCCTGCCAAATATGGCCCAGTCAGGACGCCCCTGGCCCTTCCTGTGGACACATGCACACATACAGTAAGAGAAAGTGAGAGCAGACTTTAGCACAGGACCTATAGACGTTATGAACCCCTCTAGGACAAACTGTCCCTGAGGGATGATTTGACTGAGTGGTGGAGAAAGAGTGTGTGTGTGTGCAGGTGCGTTTGTGTGTGTAAGTGTATTGAGTGTTGGTGCGTTGGAGCGTGCGTTGGTGCGTGTGTATTGGTGTGTGTGTTGGTCCGTTGATGTGTGAGTGTGTGTGTTGGTCCGTTGGTGTGTGTGTGAGTGTGTGTGTGTGTGCGATGGTGTTTGTGTGTGAGCGTTGGTAGCCTACCAGGGTATGCGTGCGTTACATCCTCCAGGGTCCAGAGGATTGATGTCACAGCAGGTGTAGTCAAAGGTTCCGTTCCACAGGTGTTTGGCCAGCTGGAAGGCTACTTTCCTCTGGGCCAGAGTCACCTCCTTACCATGCCAGACATACACCTCACTGCCAAAGTCAAACACCAGCACCTGCAAGGGGGGGGGCACACAGTGGAGATACTGGATCAAAATAATGCACACCCTGTGGACCAGGGGCCATAATGTGTCAGACATCTCAGAATAGGATCAGCTGCTAGTCCTAGTGCTGACCTAGGATCAGGTCCTCCCTGTTCATGTAATCTTAAACTGATCCTAGATCAGAACTCCTACTATGAGGTGTCTGCTATATGTGGTTCCTGATGAATCCAGTCAGGTACCTCTTTGGATTCCAGTAGTGTGCTGCGAGGAACCTTCCCCCACTGATCATCATCTGGAACCAGTTTATCATCCAGCAGACGGAAGATACAGTTAGTCTCCACGATGGCACTCTCAAACAGATCATCTTCCTCCGGTGGCCCCGCAGCTGTATGAGGACACACACACACACACACAATATCAAGAATAATCTAAAATGATGGCATAAAACATGAAGATAAAGGCTTCAGATTACATGTAGCTAAATCTTTTAAGTCCCAATTCTCCACCTATTTACCAAAGTGTGCACACTTGTCGTCATGATTTAACAATGGTGGAAACTCCCTCCAGTGTGCAAGTGCAACATTTTTGGAGAAAGGTGGAGAATTGAGACGCAGCCATGGACGCTACTACTGCTGCTACTACTGCTGCTACTACTGCTGCTTCTACTGCTACTACTGCTACTACTGCTGCTACTACTACTACTACTACTGCTGCTGCTGCTACTACTGCTGCTGCTGCTACCACCGCTACCACCACCGCCACCGCCACCTACCACCGCCACCACCGCTGCCACCACCGCTGCCAGCTGCTGCCACTGCACCGCTGCCACCGCTGCTACCACTACCACCGCCTGCCGCTGCTACCACCGCTGCCACCGCCACCACCGCCGCTACCACCGCCACCGCCGCCACCACCGCCACCGCAGCACCACCGCCACCGCTGCCACCGCCACCAGCCGCTGCTGTACCACCGCCGCCACCACCACCACCGCTGCCAGCACCAGCTGCTGCCACTGCCACCACTGCTGCCACCGCCGCCACCACCAGCACCGCTGATGCCACCGCCACCACGGCTGCCAGCACTACCACCGCTGCCACCGCCACCAGCTGCACCACCGCCGCCAGCACCACCAGCGCCGCCTGCTACCACCGCCGCCGCCGCCACCACCGCCACCACCGCCACCACCGCCGCCACCGCCACCACCGCTGGCACCGCCACCACCGCGGCACCGCTGCCACCGCCACCACCGCCGCCACCACCAGCACCACCGCCGCCAGCACCACCAGCGCCACCGCCGCCACCACCGCCACCGCCACCACCGCCACCACCGCCACCGCCACCGCCACCACCGCCACCACCAGCGCACCACCGCCGCCGCTGCCACCACCGCTGCCGCCACCGCGGCAGCACCGCCACCACCACCGCCACCGCTGCCACCGCTGCCGCTGTTACCACCGCCGCCACCACCACCACCGCTGCCACCGCTACCACCGCTGCCAGCACCACCGCCACCGCCAGCACCGCCACCACCGCCATTGCCACCGCCACCACCGGCCACCACCACCGCTGCCACCACCGCCGCCACCACCACCGGCCGCTGCCACCACCACCGCTGCTGCCAGCGGCTGCCACCGCCGCTGCCACCACCGCCACCACCGCCAGCCACCACCACCGCTGCCACCGCCACCACCGCCACCACCACCACCACCACCGCCGCTACTACCACCGCCGCCTGCCAGCACTACCACCGCTGCTGCTGCCACAGCTACCACTACCACTGCTACCGCTGCTACCACCGCTGCTGCGCTACTACTGCTACTACTACTACTTCTACTACTGCTTCTACTGCTACTACTACTGCTACTGCTACTACTGCTACTGCTACTGCTACTGCTTACACTGGTAGGTCTGCTGTCCTCTCAGGGTCTTCCAGAACTCTGTAGCTGCATGGTTCTGGGGGTTGACCCCCTCCTCAATGGTCTGGATCTGGCTCGCTCTGCAGCCCAGGTCCCTCTTAGTCTGGATACACGTGGCCAGCTCAGAGGCCTACAGTACGAGACATACACACAAACACAGAACATGTCACTACCTGAAATACACGTCAATATCATACATACAGTAGAATAGAAATCGTGTCAGCCTTGCAAGGGGATTAGGTCAGCTTTATATTTACTTGCAATGTCAACAGCCTCGTAATTACCAGACTGATTGTTGTAGGAGGTTACAATGTCAGAGCCTGCTTGTTGTGTTCTACCAGCAGTACTGTACGTTATAATGACGAGTCAGCATTCATCTTGACAGGTCAAGGGTCTCCATACTGTAGTACTGTAGTTCAATGTCTTCCTAATGATACCGCAGTTGATACCGGATAAATACTAGAGCTAGTGAAATAAGTATAAGGACTGAGAAAAACTATCAAGCTAAGTAGCCTGAACGAATCAAGCTAAGTAGCCTGGACAAATCAAGCTAAGCAGCCTGGACGAATCAAGATAAGCAGCCTGGACGAATCAAGCTAAGCAGCCTGGACGAATCAAGCTAAGCAGCCTGGACGAATCATGCTAAGCAGCATGGACGAATCAAGCTAAGCAGCCCGGACGAATCAAGCTAAGCGGCCTGAACGAATCAAGCTACAGTCTGTTTGTTTGAAACTGTCTACTGTACACAAACAAGAGACTTTTCATGGGGAATAAGAGCTGCTATAGGAACAGATGGCACAGCTCTCTGCTCCAATGAGAGAGCAGAACATCTCAACAGTATGTGGCTGAGCCCCTAAATGGCTCCCTATTCCCTATAAACTGCACTACTTTTGACCAGGGCCCATAGAGCTAATGCCTATCAAAGACAATATGGCTACTTCAATATGGTCCTTTGAGGAGAAATGTTATAAAGTAACATAAGGAGTCACTTAAAAATCCCATCCAAAATACCTTATTAAACATCAGCCTGCCCCAGAAGTTTTTCATTACAAATTCCAGCTATCCCAACCCCAGCGGAATAGGATTAACAAACAAGACATTTCCTTAATCCTGAAAGTCATTATTAAATGTTGACGCAGTCTGGCACAGGGAGACGGGGAAAGTCATTATTAAACGCTGACGCAGTCTGGCACAGGGAGACGGGGAAAGTCATTATTAAACGCTGACGCAGTCTGGCACAGGGAGACGGGGAAAGTCATTATTAAACGCTGACGCAGTCTGGCACAGGGAGACGGGGAAAGTCATTATTAAACGCTGACGCAGTCTGGCACAGGGAGAAGGGGACTCACTATGGATTTCACCAAAGCCAGACACACACACGGCGGGGGACTCACTTTGGCTTTCTCTATAACGTTAGCAAACTCTCCCATCCAGACAAAGCAGTGCTGAGGAGTAACCAAGAGGAAACAGTCTCCACTGTTCAGGGCTGAGGCTCTGGGCTCCACTAGTCTGGTCTGAACGTGACGGCGGCCTAGGTGATAGAGAGAGAAGAGTAAGGCTACAGATAAAAAAAAATATTTTTAAGAGTATTTTTTGTTGGATAGGATAGAAGACAGTAAGGAACTATATGAGAAGAGAGTGTGCTGATGGCGTCCTGGATGATAGCTTTAGGTTGCTTTGAACATGTTGGTACATTTGCAGAAATACACAAATATATCATACTGTATAAAACATAAGTAGAAAGAAATGATCTGCCTAAATATATGGCTAGTGCATCATCAATAAGGCAAACATAAACTGGCATAGCAGCAAGTCAATAAACAGGCATAGCAAATGTCTTTGAGTGTCATATGCTTAGCTTGACAGTGTCGTGGAAATTCAGTACTGAGAGAGACTTGGAAATTTCTTCAAACAATCATCTTTATTTAATATCGATTAATTATTGCGATAATGAGACCGTCAGCCCACAGTCTTGCCTGACTGTTAGGCTGAGAGTCTAGCCTTTTTAGACAATGCACTGTTTTATACAGCTGACACCAAGACTGCTTAGTCAGTCATTTCTAACCTTCCCATAAGCCACCTTGGTTATCTATACAGGATGGTCTTTTACTTAGTTTCCCAGATGCCAGGAAGATGAGACAATTAGGCATTGTTCTCAACTCTTCCAGGCTCTCTCTATCTCAAGCTCTCCAGAGGGTAGTGAGGACTGCACAATGCATCACCGGGGGTAAACTACCTGCCCTCCAGGACACCTACACCACCCGATGTCACAGGAAGGCCAAAAATATCATCAAGGACAACAACCACCCGAGCCACTGCCTGTTCACCCCGCTATCATCCAGAAGGCGAGGTCAGTACAGGTGCATCAAAGCTGGGACCGAGAGACTGAAAAACAGCTTCTATCTCAAGGCCATCAGACTGTTAAACAGCTACCAGTGGCTGCTGCCAACATACTGACATAAATCTCTAGCCACTTTAAATAATAGAAAATTGGATGTAATAAATGTGTCACTAGCCACTTTAAACGATGCCATTTATATAATGTTTACATATCCTACACTACTCATCTCATATGTATATACTGTACTATATACCATCTACTGCATCTTGCCTACGCCGGTCAGCCACCGCTCATCCATATATTTATATGTACATACTCGTATTCATTCCTTTACACTGTGTGTATAAGGTAGTTGTTGTGAATTTGTTAGATTACTTGTTAGATACTACTGCATGGTCGGAAACTAGAAGCACAAGCATTTCGCTACACTTGCATTAACATCTGCTAACCATGTGTATGTGACAAATTAAATTTGATTTGATTTGAGTCACACACACCAGATCTTGTCTATAGAATGCTAGCTTTTAGGTTTTATCACCATCAATCAATTGTGAGCTTCAAGTTATCTCTAGTAGAACCCATGTCCTCAACACCCAGACTAGCTGCAGGGTGCTGGAGTGGAGACCATAAAACTCAGCATTAGCAGGACAGAAATATCTTACTGTTTGTTAAGTAAATAATTGTTACATATCCAACAAATAAGGTGAATACATAATTTTTTCCTCACAACAGTAATTGCCAAGAATGACCTCTGGTCAGTTTAGTCTGCTGTCCTTGGCTGGATTAGTTTAGTCTGCTGTCCTTGGCTGGATTAGTTTAGTCTGCTGCTCTTGGCTGGATTAGTTTAGTCTGCTGTCCTTGGCTGGATTAGTTTAGTCTGCTGTTCTTGGCTGGATTAGTTTAGTCTGCTGTTCTTGGCTGGATTAGTTTAGTCTGCTGTCCTTGGCTGGATTAGTTTAGTCTGCTGTCCTTGGCTGGATTAGTTTAGTCTGCTGTTCTTGGCTGGATTAGTTTAGTCTGCTGTCCTTGGCTGTTCTTGGCTGGATTAGTTTAGTCTGCTGTCCTTGGCTGGATTAGTTTAGTCTGCTGTTCTTGGCTGGATTAGTTTAGTCTGCTGTTCTTGGCTGGATTAGTTTAGTCTGCTGTTCTTGGCTGGATTAGTTTAGTCTGCTGTCCTTGGCTGGATTAGTTTAGTCTGCTGTCCTTGGCTGGATTAGTTTAGTCTGCTGTCCTTGGCTGGATTAGTTTAGTCTGCTGTCCTTGGCTGGATTAGTTTAGTCTGCTGTTCTTGGCTGGATTAGTTTAGTCTGCTGTTCTTGGCTGGATTAGTTTAGTCTGCTGTTCTTGGCTGGATTAGTTTAGTCTGCTGTCCTTGGCTGGATTAGTTTAGTCTGCTGTCCTTGGCTGGATTAGTTTAGTCTGCTGTTCTTGGCTGGATTAGTTTAGTCTGCTGTCCTTGGCTGTTCTTGGCTGGATTAGTTTAGTCTGCTGTCCTTGGCTGGATTAGTTTAGTCTGCTGTTCTTGGCTGGATTAGTTTAGTCTGCTGTTCTTGGCTGGATTAGTTTAGTCTGCTGTTCTTGGCTGGATTAGTTTAGTCTGCTGTCCTTGGCTGGATTAGTTTAGTCTGCTGTCCTTGGCTGGATTAGTTTAGTCTGCTGTCCTTGGCTGGATTAGTTTAGTCTGCTGTTCTTGGCTGGATTAGTTTAGTCTGCTGTTCTTGGCTGGATTAGTTTAGTCTGC
Source organism: Brachymystax lenok tsinlingensis (assembly GCA_030435695.1). NCBI lineage: Eukaryota > Metazoa > Chordata > Actinopteri > Salmoniformes > Salmonidae > Brachymystax > Brachymystax lenok. The sequence goes on from CM059788.1 coordinate 38,655,496, forward strand.
TGTCCTTGGCTGGATTATAGTCTGCTGTTCTTGGCTGGATTAGTTTAGTGTGTGTGTGTGTGTGTGTGTGTGTGTGTGTGTGTGTGTGTGTGTGTGTATATACACACACAGTACTGTGCAAATGTTTTAGGCAGGTGTGAAAAAATGCTGTAAAGTAAGAATGCTTTCAAAAATAGACATGTTAATAGTTTATATTTATCAACTAACAAAATGCAAAGTGAGTGAACAGAAGAAAAATCTACATCAAATCAATATTTGGTGTGACCACCCTTCAAAACAACATCAATTCTTCTAGGTACACTTGCACACAGTTTGAAGGAACTCGGCAGGTAGTTTGGCCCAAACATCTTGGAGAACTAACCACAGTTCTTCTGTGGATTTAGGCAGCCTCAGGTGCTTCTCTCTCTTCATCTAATCCCAGACAGACTGGATGATGTTGAGATCAGGGCTCTGTGGGGGCCATACCATCACTTCCAGGACTCCTTGATCTTCTTTACGCTGAAGATAGTTCTTAATGACTTTTGCTGTATGCTTGGGGTCGTTGTCATGCTGCAGAATAAATTTGGGGCCAATCAGATGCCTCCCTGATGGTATTGCATAATGGATAAGTAACTGCCTGCAATTCTCAGCATTGAGGAGATCATTAATTCTGACCAAATCCCAAATAGAAATGCAGCCCCAAACTTGCAAGGAACCTCCACCATGCATCACTGTTGCCTGCAGACACTCATTCGTGTTCCGCTCTCCAGCCCTTCGGCGAACAAACTGCCTTCTGCTACAGCCAAATATTTATAATTTTGATTCATCAGTCCAGAGCACCTGCTGCCATTTTTATGCACCCCAGTTCCTGTGTTTCTGTGCATAGTTGAGTCGTTTGGCCTTGTTCCACGTCGGAGGTATGGCTTTTTGGCCACAAGTCTTCCATGAATGCCACTTCTGACCAGACTTCTCCAGACAGTAGATGGGTGTACCAGGGTCCCACTGTTTTCTGCCAATTCTGAGCTGATGGCACTGCTGGACATCTTCCGGTTGCAAAGGGAAGTAAACATGATGTGTCTTTCATCTGCTGCAGTAAGTTTCCTTGGCCGACCACTGTGTCTACGGTCCTCAACATTGCCCATTTCTTTGTGCTTCTTCAAATGAGCTTGGACAGCACATCTGGAAACCCCTGACTGCCTTGACATGTCTGCCTGGGAGAGACCTTGCTGATGCAGTATAACTACCTTGTGTCTTGTTGCTGTGCTCAGTCTTGCCAGGGTGTATGAATTTTGACAGTAAAAAGTCATACAGAGCAACCTCACCTTGTTAGCTGAGTTTGGCTGTTCCTCACCCAGTTGTATTCCTCCTACACAGCTGTTTCTGTTTCAGTTAATGATTGTGTTTCAGCCTACATATTGAATTGATGATCATTAGCACCTGTTTGGTATAATTGGTTAATCATACACCTGACTACATGCCTACAAAATCCCAGACTTTGTGCAAGTGTACCTACAAGAACTGATGCTGTTATGAAGGAAAAGGGTGGTCACACCAAATATGGATTTGATGTAGATTTTTCTTCTGTTCATTGACTTTGCATTTAGTTAATTGATAAATATAAACTAATAACATGTCTATTTTTGAAAGCATTCTTACTTTACAGCATTTTTTCACACCTGTCTAAAACCTTTGCACAGTACTGTATGTGTGTGTGTAAACTACATGTTTTACCTATCCCATCACGATGCCCTTTCTCTTTCTAACTCTAATCCATTTCCTCCTCATCTTTCCCCTCTGCGTGACTGGCCCTAATCTCTTGTGCTCTCTAGCAGGTTGAACTCACAGACAGAGGTTACCAGACAGGACAGGAGAATCCTGCATCCCTCCCAGACGCTCTCTTATCTGATGGATAAATGAATCCCTCCTTAGTGAACCCATGTCAGTGAAAAACCTCTGTGTTTGATGTGATGCAACATTCTACGTCAATGGACGCAGTAAGGTAAGCCTTGTCAGAACCAGAATGGAGCCTATCTCCTGTTTCTGTAGTAACGCAGCTTGACGTAAAAGTATTCACCTCTGGACAGGCTGTAGTCTGACGCAGACCCCCTTACCAGGGATGGAACCCCCAACCTTCCAATCTCAGGGCACACACTAACAACAAGGCCACTGATTTGGTCCAATGACACGGAGTCCTCCAGAAATAACAGAACCTGTCCTTTTTCAGGAAAAACCTGGGGAATATGCTCACTCTAAAATGTCCTGTTTAGCTTTCACTATGACATTGAGCAACCTGTCACGATCTTCGGAAAGGGCAGACCAAGGCGCAGCGAGGCATCCAGTATACATCTTTATTTAACAACGTAACTGGGACGAAAACAACAAAACGAAGATCGTGATACTGAACATAACATGTAAACTAACCAAGCTATGTACAAACTCCTAATGAAAACCCCAAACATATATATGGTTCCCAATTAGAGGCAACGACACTCAGCTGCCCCTAATTGGGAACCATTACCCCAACATAGAAATAGAACACCTAGAACTCAAAAAAACCCTTCACCAAAAACGAAACCTAAACACGCCAGCCTAAAACTCTGGCCTGGACGTGACACAACCTTAATGTCAACATCCTGATTTTGAACTGATAGCTTGCCCCAAAACAAAAGTTGGTCAGACGTTTTTAAAGTGGACCTCAAAAATGGCGATTAGTGCATATCCAACGCTATCTATATGCCTCTTTGTCAAATGAATGGGAAAGATACTATAGGCACATACAGTTACAAAATTCTGGTAACTTTCACAAAATTCCCAGGTTTTCCAGAAATCCTGGAAGATTCCTGGAATAAGAGGGAATCTTTCAACCAGTATTTCTGCAAATGTTATAACCTTACTATAGGCAGATAAGTAGTGCAGTAATAATCTCACCTTTGACCTGCATCAACATGAGGTTCTTGTAGGGCACAGCGCTGTTGTTGGACATCTGCTCGGAGATGTTGACGCTCCTCAGACTCACGTTGTTTAAGTTCTCCTTACTGGCCAGCCCAGCCAGGGCCGCATCTGAGTACATCTGAGTACTAGTATTCACTAAAACACACAGGAGGAGGACTCTTATTCACTTAAAACACACATGAGGAGGACTCTTATTCACTAAAACACACAGGTGGATGACTCGTATTCACTAAAACACACAGGTGGAGGACTCTTATTCACTAAAACACACAGGAGGACTCTTATTCACTAAAACACACAGGTGGAGGACTCGTATTCACTAAAACACACAGGAGGAGGACTCTTATTCACTAAAACACACAGGTGGATGACTCTTATTCACTTAAAACACACAGGAGGAGGACTCTTATTCACTTAAAACACACAGAAGGAGGACTCTTATTCACTAAAACACACAGGAGGAGGACTCTTATTCACTTAAAACACACATGAGGAGGACTCTTATTCACTAAAACACAGAGGTGGATGACTCTTATTCACTAAAACACACAAGTGGAGGACTCTTATTCACTAAAACACACAGGTGGAGGACTCTTATTCACTAAAACACAGAGGTGGAGGACTCTTATTCACTAAAACACAGAGGTGGAGGACTCTTATTCACTAAAACACAGAGGTGGAGGACTCTTATTCACTAAAACACACAGGTGGAGGACTCTTATTCACTAAAACACACAGGTGGAGGACTCTTATTCACTTAAACACACAGGAGGAGGACTCTTATTCACTTAAAACACACATGAGGACTCTTATTCACTAAAACACAGAGGTGGATGACTCTTATTCACTAAAACACACAGGTGGATGACTCTTATTCACTAAAACACACAGGTGGAAGACTCGTATTCACTAAAACACAGAGGTGGAGGACTCTTATTCACTAAAACACAGAGGTGGAGGACTCTTATTCACTAAAACACACAGGTGGAGGACTCTTATTCACTAAAACACAGAGGTGGAGGACTCTTATTCACTAAAACACACAGGTGGAGGACTCTTATTCACTAAAACACACAGGTGGAGGACTCTTATTCACTAAAACACACAGGAGGAGGAGTGAGCAGTGTGTGCAAATATTAGGGTCGGACACACAGATTCTGTGCTTAGGTAAAACTTCCTAAATATAAACGCACTCTTACAACACACTTATGCTCCTATGACAGTAGCATAAGATTTCAATATAAAGCCTTCTGATGGCATGTAGCTAAACCTTTGAAATGGTTTCTAATACATGTAACACACATACATGTAACATATACACACACTCACACTTCTCATCCTTCATCCTCTTGCTCTCTATGAGGCCGATGTTGAGTCTCTGCTCAGTGTACTCGTGTCTGATGTCCTCCCTGGCCGCCAGCATCTTCAGAGGGTTCTTAGATGACTGGACGTTCCTAGACGGTCTCACTGCCCGTTTGTGCTGCGCTAAGGCTGAGGTCAACCTGGATAGGGAAAGAGGCGAAAGAGACGGGGTGAGGGACAGAGGGAGAGAGAGCGGGACAGGGAGAGAGAGAGAGCGGGACAGGGAGAGAGAGAGAGAGATAAGGACAGAGAGAAAGCGGGACAGAGAGAGGAAGAGACAGAGGGACAGCAGGACAGAGAGAAAGCGGGACAGAGAGAGGAAGAGACAGAGGGACAGCAGGACAGAGAGAAAGCGGGACAGAGAGAGGAAGAGACAGAGGGACAGCAGGACAGAGAGAAAGCGGGACAGAGGGAAAGGGAGAGACAGGTAGAGACAGAGGGAGATACAGAGGGAGATACATAAAGAGAGACAGAGAGAGACAGAGAGAGACAGAGAGAGAGAGACACAGAGAGAAAGACACAGAGAGACAGAGAGAGCGACATAGAGAGAGAGACACAGAGAGAGAGACAGAGAGAGACACACAGAGAGACAAAGAGGGCATGTAGATGTAGTAAAACTCCATGCATTGTAACTACACCCAATGCCATATGTCTGCTCCGACCAAAGGTTTTCCTGATTCCAGAAATATTCCAACCAGAATTTTGTTATGCGTACTTTGGTGCCTGAGTGCCAAAGATGGCATCAAAGTCATCGTCGATCTCGATCCTGCTGGGCATGCGTGGGAAGTCAGCCACGTGACGGTAGAACTTGGAGAAGATCTCATCGTCCATCCTCATCACCTCCTTCAAAGCCTTCTCTGTCGCTGTCAGAGTGGTCTCCTGAAGATCTGCCGCTGATAGAAACACAACAAAGGTCAAATTCCAACTGTAACAGACTACTGTAACAGACTACTGTAACAGACTACTGGATTAACAGTATAGCTTCCTTCCTCACAAGCTACACTGGTATTCCGTATTTGATCTCTTGTCTCCCAAACACAATCTTGAAAAACCCTTAGCCGGCTACGCCACTGAAAAGCTAGCAATTCGATGTGGTGGGTAAAGGCAACTGAAAAATGTCAGCACTAACCTCTACTGTTCAGACGTCCCAAAAAGGTCTCCAATTTATCCAGCTTTTTATCCGACTCCAAGTTCATCTCTGGTCTGGTTTCGATTTCTGGTGGATTAGACAACAGAGTTGTATTCATGATAGATACAGTAAGGTCTTGTTGTGATTGTATGTTTCAAAGAAATGTGATTAGGGATGCAAAATTCTAGTAACTTTCCCAAAATCTCTGTTGAAAGATTCCTTGATTCAGGTGGAAAAAGCAGGAAATCCATGAATCCAACCAAGATTTCTGGAAAACCTGGACATTTTGGGAAAGTTATTGAAATTTTGCAATTCTACATTTTCATCCTTCGTGGACTGTATGACTGACCCTCCTGAGGTTTGTACCCAGTCACACTGCTCTTAGTTTGGTGGAGACAGGAGACAGGATAGGGCTGATGGCTGAGGAAGAGGCTGTCAGACCAGCAAATACAAACACACACAAACTGAGAGGACAGAATAACCTAACTGGGTAGCCTTCTTTTAACACCACACAGCTAACAGTGATATATTTAAGCAATAAGGCACGAGGGGGTGTGGTATATGGCCAATATACCATGGCTAAGGGCTGTTCTTGTGCACGACGCAACGCGGAGCTCAAACCACCCAGTTTATAATATGCTTCAATAACTAGTAAGCCAATTCAAATCAAACATTCAGAGGTCAACAAATTCACCAGTTAGTATTTTCTAATTAAATTAGAGAACTACATTCCCCCACAAGCTCACAGGGTCAACCAGTCAACATTCTCATCAAATACAAAGGAATGGCCTCCCGAGTGGCGCGGTGGTCTAAGGCACGGCATCGCAGTGCTAGCTGTGCCACTAGAGATTCTGGGTTCCAGGCTATGTCGCAGCCGGCCGCGACCGGGAGACCCATGGGGCGGCGACCGGGAGACCCATGGGGCGGCGCAAGGTTGGCCCAACGTTGTCGGGGTTAGGGGAGGGTTTGGCCCGCAGGGATGTTCCTGTCCCATCACGCACTAGCAACTCCTGTGGCGGGCCAGGCGCAGTGCACGCTGACACGGTCGCCAGGTGTACGACGCTTCCCCCGACACATTGGTGCGGCTGGCTTCCAGGTTAAGCGGGCGTTGTGTCAAGAAGCAGCGCGGCTTGGTTGGGTTGTGTTTCAGAGGGCTCTCCCGAGTCCAGACGAGAGTTGCAGCGATGAGACAAGACTGTAACTACCAATTGGATACCACGAAATTGGGGAGAAATAAAATACAAAGGAATGGTGTGAGTGGACAGTAAATGATCAGACAAATGGACCATCCGTGCTCCAACCTTGCTTGACTATGCGTTCGGTCACAGTGTACTGGGTGGAGTCGTTGGCCACGCTCTTTCCTTTAGACTCCCAAGCCTCCTCCCTCATAGAGATCATCTGCTTCCTCTCCTCTATGGACATCTGAGCCTGGTTCTCCATCTCCTTTCCCATCCTCTGAACACACACAGGTATATACACTGTTACATATACTGTTACACACAGTTACATACAGTACCGTTTGGGGTCACTTAGAAATGTCCTTGTTTTCCATGAAAGCATACATGAAATGAGTTGCAAAATAAATAAGAAATGTAGTCAAGACGTTGACAAGGTTATAAATAATGATTTTTAATTGAAATAATAATTGTGTACTTCAAACTTTGCTTTCGTCAAAGAATCCTCCATTTGCAGCAATTACAGCTTTGCAGACCTTTGGCATTCTAGTTGTCACTTGTTGAGGTAATCTGAAGAGATTTCACCCCATCCTTCCTGAAGCACCTCCCACAAGTTGGATTGGCTTGATGGGCACTTCTTACGTACCTTACGGTCCAGCCACTCCCACAACAGCTCAATAAGGTTGAGATCCGGTGATTGTGCTGGCCACTCCATTATAGACAGAATTCCAGCTGACTTCTTCTTCCCTAAATAGTTATTGAAAAGTTTGGAGCTGTGCTTTGGGTCATTATCCTGTTGTAAAAAGAAATTGGCTCCAATTAAGTACCGTCCACAGGGTAAGGCATGGCGTTGCAAAATGGAGTGATAGCCTTCCTTCTTCAAGATCCCTTTTACCCTGTACAAATCTCCCACTTTATCACCACCAAAGCACCCCAGATAATCACACTACCTCCACCATGCTTGACAGAAGGTGTCAAGCACTCCAGCATCTTAAAAGAAATTCTGCGTCTCACGAATGTTCTTCTTTGTGATCCGAACTTAGACTTTTCAGTCCATAACACTTTTTTCCAATCTTCCTCTCTCCAGTGAAGGGAGTAGTACACAGCGTTGTACGAGATCTTAAGTTTCTTGGCAATTTCTCGCATGGAATAGCCTTCATTTCTCAGAACAAGAATAGACTGACAAGTTTCAGAAGTTCTTTGTTTCTGGCCATTTTGAGCCTATAATCGAACCCACAATTGCTGATGCTCCAGATACTCAACTAGTCTAAAGAAGGCCAGTTGTATTGCTTCTTTAATCAGCACTTCAGCTGTGCTAAAATAATTGCAAAAGGGTTTTCTAATGATCAATTAGCCTTTTAAAATGTTAAACTTGGATTAGCTAACACAACGTGCCATTGGAAAACAGGAGGGCTGGTTGCTGATAATGGGCCTCTGTACACCTATATAGATATTCCATTTAAAAATCAGACATTCCCAGCTACAATAGTCATTTACAACATTGTCTACACTGTATTCTGATCAATTTGATATTATTTTAACGGACAAAAACAATTGCTTTTCTTTCAAAAACAAGGACATTTCTAAGTGACCCCAAACTTTTGAACAGTAGTGTAAACAGTTACACACAGTGTTACACATTTCCTGTTACACACAGTGTTACACATATCCTGTTACACACAGTGTTACACATTTCCTGTTACACACAGTGTTACACATATCCTGTTACACACAGTGTTACACATATCCTGTTACACACAGTGTTACACATTTCCTGTTACACACAGTGTTACACATTTCCTGTTACACACAGTGTTACACATATCCTGTTACACACAGTGTTACCCATATCCTGTTACACACAGTGATTCACATTTACTGTTACACACAGTGTTTCACATTTCCTGTTACACACAGTGTTACACATCCTGTTACACAGTTACACATCCTGTTACACACAGTTACACATCCTGTTACACACAGTTACACATCCTGTTACACAGTTACATATCCTGTTACACAGTTACGTATCCTGTTACGTACACTGTTACGTACACTGTTACATATACTGTTATACACTGTTACATATACTGTTATACACTGTTACATATACTGTTATACACTGTTACATATACTGTTATACACTGTTACATATACTGTTATACACTCTTACATACAGTACCAGTCAAAAGTTTGGACATACCTACTCATTCAAGGGTTTTTCTTATTTTCTTCTACATTGTAGAATAATAGTAAAGACATTAAAACTATGAAATAACACATATGGAATCATGTAATAACCCAAAAAGTGTGAAACAAAATATATATTTTATTTGAGATTCTTCAAAGTGGCCACCCTTTGCCTTAATGACAGCTTTGCACACTCTTGGCATTCACTCAACCAGCATCACCTGGAATGCTTTTCCAACAGTCTTGAAGGAGTTCCCTCATGTGCTAAGCACTTGTTGGCTGCTTTTCCTTCACTCTGCAGTCCAACTCATCCCAAACCATCTCAATCGGGTTGAGGTCGGGTGATTGGGGAGGCCAGGTCATCTGATGCAGCAATCCATCACTCTCCTTCTTGGCCAAATAGCCCTTACACAGCCTGGAGGTGAGTTGGGTCATTGTCCTGTTGAAAAACAAATGATAGTCCCACTAAGGGCAAACCAGATGGAATTGGGTATCGCTGCAGAATTCTGTGGTAGCCATGCTGGTTAAGTGTGCCTTGAATTGTAAATAAATCATAGACAGTGTCACCAGCAAAGCACCCCCACACCATCACACCTCCTCCTCCATGCATCACGGTGGGAACCACACATGCAGAGATCATCCATTCACCTACTCTGCATCTCACAAAGACAAAGAGGTTGGAACCAAGAATCTCCAATTTGAACACCAGACCAAAGGACAGATTTCCGCCGGTCTAATGTCCATTGCTCGCGTTTCTTGGCCCAAGCAAGTCCTTCTTATTGGTGTCCTTTAGTAGTGGTTTCTTTGCAGTAATTCGACCATGAATGCCTGATTCACGCAGTCTCCTCTGAACAGTTGTTGTTGTGATGTGTTACTTGAACTCTGTGAAGCATTTATTTGGGCTGCAATCTGAGGTGCAGTTAACTCTAATGAACGTATCCTCTGCAGCAGAGGTAACCCTGGGTCTTTCTTTCCTGTGGCGGTCCTCATGAGAGCCAGTTTCATCATAGCGCTTGATGGTTTTTGCGAGTGCACTTGAAGAAACTTTCAAAGTTCTTGAAATTTTCCAGATTGACTGACCTTCCTGGCTTAAAGTAATGGTGGACTGTCGTTTCTCTTTGCTTATCTGAGCTGTTCTTGCCATAATATGGACTTGGTATTTTACCAAACAGGGCATCTTCTGTGTACCACCCCTACCATGTCACAACACAACTGTTTGGCTCAAACACATTAAGAAGGAAAGAAATTACACAAATTAACTTTTAACAAGGCACACTTGCTAATTGAAATGCATTCCAGATGACTACCTCATGAAGCTGGTTGAGAAAATGCCAAGAGTGTGCAAAGCTGTCATCAAGGAAAAGTGTGGCTACTTTGAAGAATCTCAAATATAAAATATAATTTGATTTGTTTAACACGGTTTTGGTTACTACATGATTCCATATGTGTTATTTCATAGTTTTGATGCCTTCACTATTATTCTACAATGTAGAAAATAGTAAAAATAAAGAAAGCCCTTGAATGAGTAGGTGTGTCCAAACTTTTGACTGGTACTGTATCCTGTTAGATACTGTTACATACATTGTTACACACACTGTTACACACACTGTTACAAATACTATTACACACTGTTACATATACTATTACAAATACTATTACACACTGTTACAAATACTGTTACAAATACTATTACACACTGTTACATATACTGTTACAAATACTATTACACACTGTTACATATACTGTTACAAATACTATTACACACTGTTACATATACTGTTACAAACACTATTACACACTGTTACATATACTGTTACAAATACTATTACACACTATTACACACTGTTACAAACTGTTACTGTTACAAATACTATTACACACTGTTATTATGTATTGTTAAAAACTGTTACTGTTACAAATACTATTACACACTGTTACATATACTGTTACAAATACTATTACACACTGTTACATATACTGTTACAAACACTATTACACACTGTTACATATACTGTTACAAATACTATTACATATACTGTTACAAATACTATTACACACTGTTACATATACTGTTACAAACACTATTACACACTGTTACATATACTGTTACAAAATGTTACTGTTACAAATACTATTACACACTGTTACATGTACTGTTACACATACTGTTACAAATACTGTTACATATACCTTTACATATACTGTTATAACAGTCTCTTACTGTCAGATACTATTACAGTACAGACATTATTTCACGTCCCATCCTCTGAACACACCCCGACACATATAGGTTCAGATGCTGTACAGCAAGGACTCTCTGTAACAGGTCACTGTTGTTGTCTCCAAATGGCCTGTTCCACTTGATCAAAACCACAAAACCTTGGAAATGAAAGCAACATAGTACAGTAGCTTTGTCTTTGTAGAATAAGTATTCATTCTGACCAATACTTCTCATTCACACTAAAACCAAGGGGTTGGGCAGAAAGAGGTGATAGAGGAATAGGATGAGTAGGAATAGGGGGAGGTGTTCAAGAGGTGATCATGTGTACACAATACTCATGTATAACCAGTCCTTATCAGTGACAGGCATGATGGGATAATGGAAGACCAATTTGGCTTCCTAAATGGCAACCTATTCACTTTATAGTGCACTACTTTAGACCAGGACCCTTGACAAAGGTAGTGCACTACATAGGGAATAGGATCCCATTTAAGACGCAGCCTGAATACCAGACAGAACAGTGAAACATGCATGGCAGGTCAGGTGCATGTTCTTACCTGACTGTGAGGGTCAATAACTTGGCACTTATGGCCAAGGGAGATGGGAGGAGAATATGTGGAGGAAAAGACAGGTTCCTAAGGACAGAGGTGATTGGATAAGACAGGTTCCTAAGGACAGAGGTGATTGGATAAGACAGGTTCCTAAGGACAGAGGTGATTGGATAAGACAGGTTCCTAAGGACAGAGGTGACTGGATAAGACAGGTTCCTAAGGACAGAGGTGATTGGATAAGACAGGTTCCTAAGGACAGAGGTGATTGGATAAGACAGGTTCCTAAGGACAGAGGTGATTGGATAAGGCAGGTTCCTAAGGACAGAGGTGATTGGATAAGACAGGTTCCTAAGGACAGAGGCGATTGGATAAGACAGGCTCCCAAAGACAGAGGTGACTGGATAAGACAGGTTCCTAAGGACAGAGGTGATTGGATAAGACAGGTTCCCAAAGACAGAGGTGATTGGATAAGACATATTCATTAGAACAGAGGTGATTGGATAAGTGCATAAGAGAAAAAGAGATGTGGATCAATGGTGGCTGGTGTCACTTTAAAATCAGAGGACAGGCTCATACCTATAGTAATGGCTGGAATGGAATTGATGGAATTGTATCAAACACATGGTTTTCATTTCATTCATTCCATTCCAACCATTACTATGAGCTCGTCCTCCAGCCACCACTGACATGGAAAATGAGGAGGAAAGTGAGAGTCAGGCAGAGATACAGAGGGATGCTAGAGAAAGGATGCAGAGGAAATGGCCTGACAACTCAAACTGAATTCTTCCGCTGCTCTATTGTTCGCTACATGCTTCAGTCTGAAACTGCCATCAATTAAGTTGTTTGTGGTGATGTCAAATGAGGAGTGTTGTACAAAACAAAGTAATCAGCGATTGGATCATCTCCAACCAATAAGAGTATCAAAGAGAATGACGAATTTTCAAAACGCCACTTTACCCACGTATGTTCTGGCTCTGGCCCAACCCATCAGTTTCTGGCACCAATCAGATGGTCTAGAATGGATTTCCATTCTAGAAATCGTCGGGGCGGTACTGAGATCCAGACTCATTACGAAGAAGAAACTAACATCCGTGGCGTAGCGTTTGGCAGTAGCAAGGAGTTTGGGTAGACAGGCTAGAGGAGAGTTACCATAATTTTCACAACCAGAAATGATCATTCACAAGTTGTGACAGAGACCAGGAGCAGAGCGACACACTGACGGAAGACAACTCACAGAGATTATTTTGGATAAATCAAGTCTGAAGTCATGATGGGGGGTCCAGGGCGGATGCAGACTGAGGGAGGGTTGCCCAGTCAAATCTTTTGCTGGTTCACAATGTCTTTTCCCCTTTAAAGAGAGGGAGACAACATCTACAGCATCACCTGAGCCCCTCACATCCATACACCTCACATGAAATGCAACGGCATGCAACAGTGGAGGCCGGGAAAGGGGAGGACAGTTTATAGTAATGTCTGGAATGGAGAACCATGGGAACCATGTGTTTGATGCCATTCCAGTCATTCGGTTTCAGCCATTATTATGAGCCTGTCCTCTGATTTAATGTGGCACCAGCCACCACTGGCATGCAAGTGTTAAAGGTTTAATCATGAACATTTCCAGAGGTGCTTGAATGCGAAGTAATCGTTAACTGGCCAATCGTTAACGCTGCTGTACCCAATGCCCATCAATTCAGCACATAAAACAGGGACCTAGACAAGTTGGTGACAACCATTTTGTTCAGTCACTACTGGCTTATAGTAATATTCTTTGCTTTTGATGAATCACGCTTCTCTCCATCACCAGTATGCAAGTGTGCGGTTCAAAAAGCAACCGTTTTGAGCAAAATAAAAGGCGGTGACTGGTGACTGGCAGCACAGTGACTGGTGACTGGCAGCACAGTGACTGGTGACTGGCAGCACAGTGACTGGTGAGTGGCAGCACAGTGACTGGTGACTGGCAGCATCACAGCAACAAACACATCGCATCTTATCTCTAAACACAATAGCGTAGGTATATTGACTTCAAATCAAGCAAAAGTGCAAGCCAAGGTGTTCGTCAGCAGCATTCCAAACCACCAGAGGTACAAGAGGTTAGCGTCAGACCAAAGCAACACTGAACAGCAGTAAACAACAGAACTAGGGGTGTACATTTACTTTCCCACCAAATGTTTCCTAGAAAACCCGGTTGGAAAACTCCCAGAATCAGGAGGGAATAAGCATTACATCCGGGAATACTCCAACCGGGATTTCTGGAAAACCTGGAAAATGATTGAAACGTTGCAACCCTCGACCACAGCAACACTGAACGGCAGCGAACAACAGAACACGAGACTGAAAGAAGCAGCAGGTTTCACACAAAGGCCTTGGCACAGCACCGTCGTCACGTCTTACCCACAGCTGCTCAGACACAGTGACAGCAGCAAAATCATCAATAACCATCCTTTCCTCCTGAAGACATGGGAAACACAACACAGGGGGAAAAGTCCATATATGAATTTGAGTGGTTACTTTTCTCCAGCCCCATCACTCAGTTTTTTACCAAAACAGTGGGGGTAACGCGTTATTGTTTCAACTGCGGATTGACCCTTTAAATCAAAGGATTAATAGTCAGTTAAACGAGACCTTTGAGTTATTGAATATAATACTGTACAGTACATTAAATACATATAATCACATGATATTCTGTAGCAACACAAATTGTAAAACAAGCTCTTGGTGGAGCACTAGTGCTAGTGCTAGTGAAACTCACTAGTGCTAGTGAAACTCAATCTTCCATCATTGTGAAACTTGGACTGGATCTTGTCACGGTCTGAAGTAGACAAGGGATTCTCCAAAGAGGACAGGCTCAAAGACCCCAGACTGCTAATTACCCAGGGAGACCATATCCCCCCCGCTCCCCAGGGAGACTGGCACCATACCCCCATCTACAGGGAGACTGGCACAATACCCCCCCATGGAGATTCCCCAGGGAGACTGGCACCATGCCCCCCCCTCCCCAGGGAGGCTGGCACCACATGCTCCATGCAGGGCTGTTCTGACGCAGTGGTCTAGTGTCTCAGTAGTGGTCTAGTGTCTCAGTGGTCTAGTGTCTCAGTAGTCTAGTGTCTCAGTAGTGGTCTAGTGTCTCAGTGGTCTAGTGTCTCAGTAGTGGTCTAGTGTCTCAGTGGTCTAGTGTCTCAGTAGTGGTCTAGTGTCTCAGTGGTCTAGTGTCTCAGTGGTCTAGTATCTCAGTGGTCTAGTGTCTCAGTAGTGGTCTAGTGTCTCAGTGGTCTAGTGTCTCAGTGGTCTAGTGTCTCAGTAGTGGTCTAGTGTCTCAGTGGTCTAGTGTCTCAGTGGTCTAGTGTCTCAGTAGTGGTCTAGTGTCTCAGTAGTGGTCTAGTGTCTCAGTGGTCTAGTGTCTCAATGGTCTAGTATCTCAGTGTTCTAGTGTCTCAGTGGTCTATTGTCTCAGTGGTCTAGTG
Source organism: Brachymystax lenok tsinlingensis (assembly GCA_030435695.1). NCBI lineage: Eukaryota > Metazoa > Chordata > Actinopteri > Salmoniformes > Salmonidae > Brachymystax > Brachymystax lenok. The sequence goes on from CM059788.1 coordinate 38,670,516, forward strand.
TCTCAGTGGTCTAGTGTCTCAGTGGTCTAGTGTCTCAATGGTCTAGTGTCTCAATGGTCTAGTATCTCAGTGTTCTAGTGTTTCAGTGGTCTATTGTCTCAGTGGTCTAGTGTCTCAGTGGTCTAGTGTCTCAGTGGTCTAGTGTCTCAGTGGTCTATTGTCTCAGTGGTCTAGTGTCTCAGTGGTCTAGTGTCTCAGTGGTCTAGTGTCTCAGTGGTCTAGTATCTCAGTGGTCTAGTGTCTCAGTAGTGGTCTAGTGTCTCAGTAGTGGTCTAGTGTCTCAGTAGTGGTCTAGTGTCTCAGTAGTGGTCTAGTGTCTCAGTAGTGGTCTAGTATCTCAGTGGTCTAGGGTCTCAGTAGTGGTCTAGTGTCTCAGTGGTCTAGTGTCTCAGTGGTCTAGTGTCTCAGTGGTCTAGTGTCTCAGTAGTGGTCAAGTGTCTCAGTGGTCTAGTGTCTCAGTGGTCTAGTGTCTCAGTAGTGGTCTAGTGTCTCAGTGGTCTAGTGTCTCAGTGGTCTAGTGTCTCAGTGGTCTAGTATCTCAGTGGTCTAGTCTCACCTCCCATCCCTGTACTGTGGAGTGTCTCTCAGTCACAGAAACCTTCTCCACTTCCTGTTTCTTATTGATCCTGTTCCTCCAGTCCTCATCACCACTCTTCTTCAACAGGGCCAGCCTGGGAGACATTTGGAGAGAGAGCGAGAGAGAGAACAAGCGCAAGAGACAGAGGCTAGTCTCAGTTCAAGAAAATGCAGTGGCCAGAAATAAATCCCCTTCATCATGACTCAGACTGTGGTACTATATAGCTGTTACATAACCAGTTATAGGTATTATGACTCAGACTGTGGTACTATAAACTCTTAGAAAAAAGGGATCTTCGGCTATCCCCATAGGAGAACCCTTTTTGGTTCCAGGTAGAACCCTCTGTAGAAAGGGTTCTAAATGGATCCCAAAAGGGTTTTTCAAAGGGTTCTCCTTTAGGGACAGCTGAAGAACCCTATTAGGTTCTAGATAGAAAAAAAGATGCTAACAGTGTATTATGGGTATTACTGTGGTGCTACGTAGCCGTTATACAGCCAGCCACCCCCACATATTCACCTTTCCTTGATGGACATCTGTTTGGCGGACATCTCTGAGAGCTCTGTATCGGCGGGCGAGAGGAGGTCGGACACACTGTGTCCTGTGAAGACTTCACTGTTGTCCAGAGGCAGGGACTGGGACTTGACCAGGGACTGGGGGAAGGACGTGGGCTCGGTTAGGGTCTGGGGAATGGGCGGAGGAGGCTGGGACAAGGACTGGTCGTTGGGTTGCCTATGGGGGGTTATCTGAGAGTAGGGCTTGGGTAGTGGCTGGGTGAATCGCCTCTCCCTTTCCTGGGGCTTGGGCTGGGCTGAAAGTGCCTGGGTGAAGGGATGGTGCTGAGGTGGATGAGAGTAAGGCTGGGGAAGGGACTGGGGTTGAGTTTGTGGGGGTTGTTGGGTGTAAGGCTTGGGCAGAGTCTGGGGAGGCTGGGTGAAAGACTGAATCTTCTGCTGCTGGATACTGGCGCTGTGAGAGACACTCCTGGACGACACCACTGTTGTGGCAGTTCTCAATGACACACTGGTGTGATCCGCGTCTGTGTAGACATGAAGACAGCAACACACACACACAATGCATTGTAATAAATCCATAGCGAAATCAATACTCATCTCATACAGAGAGAGAAGCACACATACATTCAAATTCACACACCTCAGCTGCTGTCTATTATGTACAGCGGTGTGTCTGCATGGAGGGTCTCTCCTCCCTCCCCCTTCTCTCTCTCTCTCCAGAAAGGAGTGTAAATATAATAAAAGATGACCCTGGACCTCTTTTAAACAATGTATGCTGACACAGCCATCTAGGCAGAGAGACGGGTCAACCCTATTACAGTCTCTGCATTGATCTACCAGCATAGCCACAGCCTACAATCATTTACTTGATTTTCAACTGGAATCACAATCACAAACAGCCTGTCAGTAAGAGTGGCAGTCCTTTTGCAAACGTAGGGAATAGGGTGTCTCTGAGCTGCAGCTCTGTATGTCTCTGTGCTGCAGCTCTGTGTGTCTCTGAGCTGCAGCTCTGTGTGTCTCTGTGCTGCAGCTCTGTGTGTTTCTGTGCTGCAGCTCTGTGTGTCTCTGAGCTGCAGCTCTGTGTGACTCTGTGCTGCAGCTCTGTGTGTTTCTGTGCTGCAGCTCTGTGTGTCTCTGAGCTCTGTGTCTTTCTCAGGTAGTTCCTGTGCTACCTTCCTTTTGCAGGGAGGTGCTTCTTCCGTCTCTCTCACTGTCTCTCTCTCACTGTCTAGGCTCCACCTGTAACTCACCCCTTCCGTGGCTACCGCTGGCGTGCCGCAGCTGAGCCTGAGGAGGCTGGGGCTCTGGGGCTGTGGTGCTCTGGGGCTGTGGCTGGGGCTCTGGGGCTGTGGGATGATACCGCTGCTGCCTGCTGTCTCTGCTCTCCCTGCTTCCAGGACCACTACGGCTCGCCCTATCCTCTCTGGCCCCTCCTCCCGATACATCCTCATCCTCCTCCTCTCTCTCTCTGTAGCCAGTGAACGAGCGACCGGCTCCAGGAGGCCTTCCTCTGTCTCTGCTTCCTCTGCTGTGAGCCTGCTGCTGCTCTGACAGGGAAAGGCCAGGGGAGTACATATCTGGTTCAGGGACACTGGAGGAGTCTCCACCTTGGGTCAGGCTGAAGTACCTGAGAGAGAGAGAGAGAGAGAGAGAGAGAGAGAGAGAGAGAGAGAGAGAGAGAGAGAGAGAGAGAGAGAGAGAGAGCAACATAGGTTTAATTACATTTTGCAACAATACACTGTATCAATAGTAGTGAAGGAGGCTGAATTATTTGATACAGTTTATAACTGTTATAATATAAAGACACACCTCACCCCTCCCCTGTCCAGGGTGGTAGTGGTGGGGGCAGGGGGGTTGTAGGGGACGGCAGTAGATTTCCCCAAGTGGTCATCCCTGCCGGAGGTCACTGTGGTTACTGTGGCGACCGAGACCTGCGAGTTGAGGGATGCCACGGAGCGGACCAAGGAAGCGGACAGCGGCTCCAGCTTGAACCCGTCTCCATTCTGCAGCTGCAGGAAGAGAGAGGAGGGAGGGAGGGATAGAGGGACAGGGGGATAGAGGGAGGGGGATAGAGGGACGGTGGGAGGGAGGGAGGGACGGTGGGAGGGAGGGATAGAGGGATGGTGGGAGGGTGGGATAGAGGGATAGAGGGAGAGATAGAGGGATAGAGGGATAGAGGGAGGGATAGAGGGATGGTGGGAGGGTGGGATAGAGGGATAGAGGGATAGAGGGAGGGATAGAGGGACAGGGGAGGGAGGGAAAGGACAGCATGCAGTCAGAACAGATGCAGTCAGATATCAATCAGAGTAAGGAGGGCAGCTGTCCAAGTTAAGTCATAAAAAACAAACATGGACCATCGCCAACTCTAAACAAAATATTGCTTCAGACAAGGCAGGCCATGAGGTAATTCAGAAAACAACATAAACCTGTCATATAAATAATACCATCATTCATAAGTCATAGCCATTCATAATAAATGATCAATGACACATACATTTTTCTAAATGGAAAGCATGTACACTGAGTATACAAAACATCCATGACAGACTGACCAGGTGAAAGCTATGATCCTTTATTGATGTTGCTTGTTAAATCCACTTCAATCAGTGTAGATGAGCCTTTAAGCCTTGGGACAATTGAGAAATTGATTGTGTATGTGTGCCATTCAGAGGGAGAATGGGCAAGACAAAACATTTAAGTGCCTTTGAACGGGGTATGGTAGTAGGTGCCAGGTGCACCAGTTTGTGTCAAGATCTGCAACGCTGCTGAGCTTTTCTTGCTCAACAGTTTCCTGTGTGTATCAAGAATGGTCCACCACCCAAAGGACATCCAGCCAACTGTGGGAAGCATTGGAGTCAACATGGGCCAGCATCCCTGTAGAACTCTTTGGACACCTTGTAGAGTCCATGCCCCGACGGATTGAGGCTATTCTGAGGGTGGTGCAACTCAATATTAGGAAGGGATTCCTAATGTTTTGTACACTCAGTGTAAGTGGCCACTTTCTTTAGTAGGGCATTATCATAGCATTACAATGTCATGCATTATAATTCATCCCGCTTTTTAGGAGTGATTCTCTTCGGTGAATATTCACCACTTTATTCAGATCTGATTCACCTACAGTACACCTACAGAACACCGCCAGCCTTTAGGACGCCGCCAGCCTTTAGAACGCCGCCAGCCTTTAGGACGCCGCCAGCCTTTAGGACGCCGCCAGCCTTTAGAACGCCGCCAGCCTTTAGAACACCGCCAGCCTTTAGAACCCGCCAGCCTTTAGAACCCGCCAGCCTTTAGGACGCCGCCAGCCTTTAGGACGCCGCCAGCCTTTAGAACCCGCCAGCCTTTAGAACGCCGCCAGCATTTAGAACGCCGCCAGCCTTTAGGACGCCGCCAGCCTTTAGGACGCCGCCAGCCTTTAGAACGCCGCCAGCCTTTTTAGACCTCGCCAGCCTTTAGGACGCCGCCAGTTTTAGACGCCGCCAGCCTTTAGAACGCCGCCAGTTTTAGACGCCGCCAGCCTTTAGAACGCCGCCAGCCTTTAGGACGCCACTAGCCTTTAGAACGCCGCCAGCCTTTAGAACCCGCCAGCCTTTAGAACGCCGCCAGCCTTTAGAACGCCGCCAGCCTTTAGAACGCCGCCAGCCTTTAGGACGCCGCCAGCCTTTAGGACGCCGCCAGCCTTTAGAACGCCGCCAGCCTTTAGAACGCCGCCAGCCTTTAGAACGCCACCAGCCTTTAGAACGCTATGAGTAGAACACTACCAATCAGCAGCAGTGTTTAGGCAGGTTGCTTAAGTCTTACTTGTTCTTCATTAGTCAACGGAGGAGGAGAGGTACCAATAGGATCTATCTCCTGTATAGACACATCATGACTTCATGTTGTTATTTTATATTAGTTCAATACATGCTGCTCATCTTGAATCACTGTGTGATTGTGTGATTGTGTGAATAGTTGTGTGATTGTGTGAGTTATTCAGTGTTTACAAAGTATGATCCAAATGTAGTTGTATCAGGGCAAAGACAAAGACGTTTGTGTATAACAAGATACTGTCAGTGTAGAGCTTGATTTGTGTAGAGACTAAGGGGTCTTTCCTTGCCACCATCCCATTGACAGCCCGAGCCTTAACCCTAACCAAACCCTTAACCCTAAATGTAATTTGAACCAATTCAGAAATAAAGAATCGGTTTGAACAACAGCCACGTCTCCTTGACTTGTGTGACACCTAGAGGCTGCAGTGTTGAAGAGCAAGAGGGAAGAAGCCCATAAAGTCCCTAGTGAAGCGAGGCTCTATCTGGGCTGAAAGAGGGGTAGGACTCACCTCTACCTGGGTAATGGATAACAACAGTAGTGACTGTTGTTATCCATTCAGTCATCATGACATGAAGTCATGATGACTGATTGATTGACTTTCTACCACACGTGTCAAACTCGTTCCACAGAGGGCCAAGTGTCTACGGGTTCTCTCCACCCGTGTACTTGATTGATGAATTAAGGTCACTAATTAGTAAAGAACTCCCCTCACCTGGTTGTCTAGGTCTAAATTGAAAGGAAAAAGCAAAAAACCCACAGACACTCGGCCCTCCGTGGAATGAGTGTCACGACTTCAGCCGAAGTTGGTCCCTCTCCTTGTTCGGGCGGCTTTCGGCGGTCGACGTCACCGGTCTTCTAGCCGCCACCGATCCATTATTCATTTTCTGTTGGTTTTGTCTTCCCTTTTTCACACACCTGGTTTACATTCCCATGATTACATGTTCCTTATTTAACCCTCTGTTTCCCCCCATGTTTTGTGTGTGATTGTTTGTTTTTGATTCCGTGTTTTTCGAGTGTTTGTTTTACACTCGTATTGTTATATTTGAGTAAACTTCATTTTGTTGTCCTGCGCCTGACTCTGCCTTACCGGCATCACAGATTAGCATTACAATGAGTCTGACACCCCTGCCCTACCTGATCCACCTCTCCCTGGGTGATGGGCTGGGTCTGGAAGCGGGAGTTTGCCCTACGCTGGCGGGTGTCCACCCTGGAGGCCCCAGCCCCCTTAGCGGCAGGCTTGGAGGGCTGCGTGGACAGCTGGTTGAACAAGGCCATCTTCTCCACCAGGCTGGGACAGGAGAGGAGATGGTAATCAGTGGGTGTGACCCAAATAGCACCTTATTCCCTAAATAGGCTGTTTTTACTCACACGGCCCAATTCTGATATTTTGCCACTAATTGGTCTTTTGACCAAATCAGATCACGTCTTTTGAAAATAATTTTTGATGTGATTTACTTTTGGGCGGCTCCAAGCACCCTTTCATTTGTTTACACAAGAGAGTAAGGCTATGTCCCAAATGGCACCTATTGGCCCAGGTCAAAAGTGCTGCACTATACAGTATAGAGCTTAGGGTGCCATTTGGGATGCAGACTAGGAGTTGAGCACATTGTCTCCCTGTACCTGAGAGTGGAGAGGTCAGGCTCATCCGGACCCAGGTCCTCCATCATACTCTCAGGCCCTGGTTTTTCTCCTGCCTGCCTTGACTGGGCCTCCCTCTCCCTCTCCTGCTCCCCCATGCTCCGCACCTTGGAGCCGTGCTGTGACGCCTCCTGCAAGCTGGGAGGAGGAACCACACACACAATGAGTGCATGTTGTGCTGCTTTGGGTATCAGCTGCAGGGCCATATGTAATGCATGTACTGTACAATTGAAGGCCAGTCTCTAGAGAATGTTGACATGCTGGGTAACTAGTCAAACACATTCTGTTAAAACGACATTGTTTATAGTCAGAAAAACGTATCCTATGAATAGCACCAAGGTAAATAACTAATTCCAGGTCAAAGTATGGTCTGCATCCCCATTCTCCACCCCCTTGCAATTGCACACACCCTGTCATGGATTTAAAAGCACAGGATTGGTGGAGAGCGCAGCGGTCAGGATGGTGTAATACTTTTGGAGAAGGGTGGAGAATGGGGGTGCAGCCATGGGGTGGCAACACCAGTTAGAAGTAGATGTGTGTAAACTACACTGAAGTAGTTAAACAAGCTGCTGATGCAGTCGGCCATCTGTAGTAGAGAATGTGGACGTTTGGTTCTGTCAACATCTTAAGTTTATCCTCGGGTCGGTAAACAAACCGTGTGCTACACACACGGGAACCTGACCATGAGCACTGAGCTTTAACTGGCTTGACCTTTTGACCTTTCTTCCCTCAGCCTGCATCACAAGACGTGTGACACATTTCAACATATGAACTTGAAGGGAAGGTTCACCCACATTACAAAATTACATCTGGAGACAGTGGCCTGGTAAACAAAACCAAAGCATGGATTCCTGCATTACCCTGTCCATAGGTCAGATAGCTGGTAACAATGACAGGAAGATGCCTTGTGGGGAATTGTAGGTGTTTTGTTTCGGCTCGTTGTATCTTGTTATAGATACCATTACTTATTTTGAGTATTTTGACTGATGTCATGTCTATGCTAATGTGGCAAAACTTCACTAGCTAGCTAACCAACAACTGTAACAATCATTTTGAGAGACAACAAGTGCTCATTGTGCAAACGTATTTATGTTTTCATCAAACATTTGGAGACTAAATAGTTGTCAACAATCTAATCCAACCCCATAGTTCTGCAACCTATCTATATGGCTATTAGAATCTCTTGAGCTGACAGCCGTTTTGCACTGTTTTGTTTTGGCTGTATTCATCAATCTAGCAATAAAGTAATATTTTGAATAATGTATGTTTCCCCACCACAGAAAGCTATGGCTTTTGGCTTTCACCTGGAATTGTTTATTAATGTTTGAGAAAAAAAATAATAATAATTCAACCCATATGATCAAGTACAATGGTGGCTAAACAACCAACCGTTCTATGAGGTTCACACCAATGATGTGTATAAACCTTGGATGACTGACAGGGGTCGCTGTATTGAAGCCACGAGGCGCAGCCATCTTGGTACTCCTCTTCAATTGTAAAAAAATATTTTTGGAAGCATTTAGAAATGTATTTATTCATGTCGATGTCAACGTTTGGCCGGGTGGTTTCTGGGTTTTGACCACTAGAGGCTCCCATTGTGTCCTTTTTGTCTGATCCTTTTTCTTTTCCCCTTGTTTCCAGTTATTAATTGCACCTGTGCCTCGTTTCCCCTGTATGTATTTAAACCCTTAGTTTCCCTTAGTTCTTTGCTCTGTGTTTGTATGTCAGCACCCTGCCTCAGTGAAGCTGTGTATGTTCGTTGCTCCAGTTTGGCTCCCTTGTGGAACTTTGTTTTTGGGTATCGTTTTTCCTTGGATTATTCTTTTTGAGACTACCTTTTGTGAACATTGTTTTGGGTATTGTTATTTTTTGGATCTCTCCTTTGAGACTTTTCCTGGATGTTCCTCCTTTCTATGTGGATTTACCTTTTGTCTTGGTGGACTATTTTTGGCCTGAAGTTCTTTCAGTTTTTTGTCTTTATTAAAATACACCATCTCTGTTACGGCTGTGTCTGCCTCATCTTCTGGGTTCTGCCAACTACCTGTGGCTCAGTTCGATAGGTGACTGGTTCTCACACCGGAGACCTGAGTTCACGACCTGGTCCTGACAGTCAACATTTGTTTTGACACGTGTATTCTATTACAGACACCTTAATGCATACTTTTAAATTATATTATGTGAGCTAGCTCTCTATTGTATTAGTAGTGTCCCCACTACAAAAACAAATCCTTCAATATATGTAATTTTGTATTTTAATTGAAATACTGTAGAATTTCATTCATTCCTATGGGAGGACTGCTCCTACTAAGGGGGTGCCAATATGGCCGACCGGTAGCTTCAAAGCCTCTGAAAAGCCAATACTTAGCATCAGCAATCCAGGGTTTATATATGTCATTTGTTTACACAGCTATTCCAGGTAAACAAGCAAGCAGCATGTGAGTGAGTTAGCGAAAGAAGCAAGGTAATGTGAGACTGAACACGACCAACAGTAGAAGGCACTGTAGAGCAGACAGCTACCTGCCAATTACATTCAACCTGTATCCTCAGTCTGCCTGCCAATTACATTCAACCTGTATCCTCAGTCTGCCTGCCAATTACATTCAACCTGTATCCTCAGTCTGCCAATTACATTCAACCTGTATCCTCAGTCTGCCTGCCAAATACATTCAACCTGTATCCTCAGTCTGCCTGCCAATTACATTCAACCTGTATCCTCAGTCTGCCTGCCAAATACATTCAACCTGTATCCTCAGTCTGCCTGCCTATTACATTCAACCTGTATCCTCAGTCTGCCTGCCAATTACATTCAACCTGTATCCTCAGTCTGCCTGCCAATTACATTCAACCTGTATCCTCAGTCTGCCTGCCAATTACATTCAACTTGTATCCTCAGTCTGCCTGACAAATACATTCAACCTGTATCCTCAGTCTGCCTGCCAAATACATTCAACCTGTATCCTCAGTCTGCCTGCCAATTACATTCAACCTGTATCCTCAGTCTGCCTGCCAAATACATTCAACCTGTATCCTCAGTCTGCCTGCCTATTACATTCAACCTGTATCCTCAGTCTGCCTGCCAAATACATTCAACCTGTATCCTCAGTCTGCCTGCCTATTACATTCAACCTGTATCCTCAGTCTGCCTGCCTATTACATTCAACCTGTATCCTCAGAGAGAAGGGATTGGCAAGTTTGATGGTGGGGGGAAACAGAAAAAGTGTAACTCCTCATGACATGAGAGGCGTTAGTGGCTCGCGGGTCTGCATACCCACACATGCAGTCAGAGGGCCCCTTAGCCTTTAGTCGGACCTAAGCCAAACGTTTTAGTGGCCCCCCTCTTGACAGTGGACAGATAATAAAACATTTAAAAAAAGCAGTTTTAAAGCAAGTTTGCTGCAATTCTACTCATTGTGGAGGAGAGAAACTAATTTCATCCAATTCTACTCATTTTGCCATTGGGCGTGGAGAAAAAAGTTTGCTGTTTTTAAAATGATATCGGAGTGAGAGTGACTAACAATATCAATGGTAGCCCCCCAGTGTGTAATTTGATCATGCTTACAACAAGTTTAAATAGCTGGCCACTAGATGAACTTACCAATCTAAAACATTTTTGCTGACATAAGAGAGAACTGTTGATGCACAACCAAATTTAGAAATTACACCTTGTATTATTCTAACTCTCAACAGTAAGTTGAGACCCCTACTGAGTTCCTAAAAGATAAATACAAAATAAAATGTTTTGGGGCGGGGGATTGATCAGGGGCATACAGACAGTTGTCCATCCCTGCTCTAGAGAGAAAACAACTACAAATGAATGAATAGGGTTTCAAAATTCTGGTAACCTTCCCAAAAATCCCTATTGGAAGATTCCTTGAATCAGAGGGAATAAGCAGACCCTATGAATGAATCAATAATATCTTCATATTAATCTCACCCCCCCCCCCGGTACCTGGTTGTGATGGTGCTGACTACAGTGGGGCTGGGAATATGTGCTACTGTGGAGTGGACCATCACCGTTTGTGAGGACATAGCAGGGCCACTTCATATGTCCAGGAAAGAGGGGACGGACAGACAGATAGACAGTTGAGAGAGAGAGAGTTAAGAAACAGCGAGTTACAGTTTTTTACAATTACTTTGGCACTAATTTCAGAACCTTGATGTTATTTTTCAAAACTCTAGACACTAAAATCACCTGTTCAAAATGACACAACTTAACATCAAAGTATTACCATTTCAAACTGCAATTCACACATTACATTTGAGATGACTGTCTATTCATTTCATTACAATGATCTAACTATCAACTGATACTGCTCAAAATGATAAGTAACTGTTGCATTACTCTTAATGCATAGTTTTATTAAGGAAACTGACTAACAATATTCCAGATCATGAAAGTTTCAGGATAACGAGATCCATTGACACCAATACCGTGGAACATTAATCAACTGGACTACATTATCTATGGATGTAATATTTCATCATCATTCTTTATCACTTTTCCAGACCATGTTTTCAGATTTGACATTACTGTACACTCACTTTATTAGGTACACCTATCTAGTGCTGGGTAGGACCCCCTTTTGCCTCCACAACAGCCTGAATTATTCACGGTGTTGTACGTTAAGAGATGCCCTTCTGCACACCACTGTTTTAAACGGCTGTTATTTGAGCATTTGTGGCCTTTCTGTTAGCTTGAATGAGTCTGGACATTCTCCTCTGACCTCTCTCATTAACAAGGTGTTTCTGCCCACAAAACTGCCGCTCACTGAATAGGTTTTGTTTATCGCACCATTCTCTGTAAACTCTAGAGACTGTAGTGCGTAAAAATCCCAGGAGGGAAGCTGTTTCTGAGATGCTGGAACCACCATGTGTGGCCCCAACAATCATACCACTGTCAAAGTTACACATCTTGCCTGTTCTAATGTTTGGTCGAACAACAACTAAAGCTCTCTACTCTATATACTCTATATACTGAGTTGCAGGCAGCCACGTGGTTTTCTGTTCAAAGGAGCAGGCTATGTGTGTTAACACGCAGGTGTACCTAATAAAGTGGCCGGTGAGTGTACGTATGCAGGCCCTTGTAATTGCTTTTCCAATACTGCCAACTCATTACTGATGATTGATTTCACATTGTGTTGAGTATATAGTGAAATGAGTGGTATCCACCTCCAACAACATAGCGATAACATGGAGCCGGCAGGTGATCCAGGTCACAATAGAGGTCAAGCAGTGGGAGGAGGAAGACGAGGAAGACGTGGTGGTCAAAGGAATGTCAGAGGACAAACACCCCTTCTGAGAGGTGGTCGTGGGCCTCGTTTGAGAGGTGTGGGGGGAACGTGGTAGAGGACAAGGCCACGGAAAAAGACAGCGGCAGCAACAGCAAAGAGTGTCCAATGAAATCCGAGCAATAGTTGTAGACCATGTCGTAAATCATGACAATGACTGAGGCAGCTACAATGATTCAACCAAACCTCAGAAGATCAACTGTGACCGTGGAACTTTCCGCAATGAGAACCGGTAAGTCTTCAGCATGCACTAAACATTAGGCTACTCTCAATTGTCAAATGACTGTATACTGCATGCCAATGTGTACCACACAGTAGGTGATGTGACTAAATGTGTTCTTACTGTAATTTTCCCAACAGAATTGAGACTAGGCCAAAAAGGGGAGGCAGAGGCAAAATTCTGACTGACCAACAAGAGCGGGCTGTGGTCAATTTGGTTCGGGCCAGAAATGATATTTGCCTTACAGAAATTTGGCAGCACATCTTGGACAATGACGACAAGACATAGGTTTGCCGAATATTGCGCGCATGCTGAAAAGGCACCAGGTGTCTCTTAAACAGCTATACCGTGTGCCTTTTGAAAGAAATGCAGAGTGAAGCAACTGAGGACTGAGTATGTTCAGGTATGTTCAGTTTCAAGATGACTGAACAATTCCCCCAAAAATCTACATCATTGTAATCAGTAATTCTCTTTCCAAAATGTCTTTTTAGAGGGTGATGGAGCTGGATGCTGATGAAAACCATCACAAATTCCTATCAAACTGGCCAAGACAAGGAGGAGAGGTCGGAATTTTATTTGCCAGCGGGCAACCATCCAACTACCTGGACAACGTGGGGCCAACATCACCATGTGTGCGGCTATATCGGAAGATGGTGTGGTGGGACGCAGACCTCGTATTGGATCATATAATGCAGCTCTCCTTGTAACCTTCCTTGATGAGCTAAATCAGGCCTGTAGAGCTTATGGCGTGACCAATGTCATTGTGTGGGATATTGTCAGGTTCCACCATGCTCAAATGGGGCAAGCATGGTGTCAGGCCCATCCACAATTTACCACCCTGTACTTACCCCCATACTCTCCTTTCCTTAACCCGATTGAGGAATTTTTCTCCACAAGGAGGTGTGAGGTATATGATAGGCACCCTCACAAACAAGCCACCCTTCTCCAGGCCATGGATGATGCATGCAATGACATCACGGCAGACCAGTGTCAGGCCTGGATTCGCCATGCCCGAAGATTCTTCCCAAGATGTTTGGCTAATGAAAACATCCATTGTGATGTGGATGAGAACCTGTGGCCAAATCCACAAGACAGGGTTGATGGGAATATAGAAGTACAGTAATCAACCCTTTGTTCTGGTTTTTACAGTAAGCCAGGTGAGGAACACTGCAGTTGACTTTTAACAGTTTTTTCTTTTTTTGTAGCTAATTATTTTTGCTTTGATTCAAAGGAACCTATGTTGTGATTTTATTGTATTTCATCAATACATTTCATATTTTGTTCAATGATTCCATTGTGTCTGTAGTATTCTCTCTACTAGTCCTTTTACAGTGATATATTTACGTGTAGTAGCATAAAGAAACATGTATCACATATTTTGTACTACAATATTTAATGATTGTGCCAACAACTACACAGTGAAACTATCGGTATCTTGTGTGTGGGTGATCTAAATTAATGTTCCTATGGTATTTCATGATAAATGAGTTATTTTAACTGATGATTCTGCAAGTGCAAGGTTTCTTTAAAGATATGAATGCACAATGCAATGTTTTGAACATTGGACAGCCTGTGTTGCAAGTGATGACCGTTTTGAGTTTTGTGTCTAGAGTTTTGAAAAATGACCACAAGGTTCTGAAATTAGTGCCAAAGTGATTGTAAAAAACTATAAGAGACAGTGTCACGTTCTATTCACCAACTGTCCTCAAGCCAATCTTTTAAACCCAGGCTTTGACCTTTGTGGCGCTCAGTAATGATCAGAGGGTGACGTACGTGTGAGCGATGTCCACTTCCTCGTTGGTGATAGGCTGTGTGTGCGAGCGGTCTTGGACTCGTAACAGACGCCTCTCCCCGGCGGGGTCACGGGACCGTGGTCTGGGAATGCTACCTGTGATCTTCTCTAGCTCCTGTGAAGGGAATCGAAGAGGAACAGTCCTAAAGAGTAAATCTCTGCTCATCAACGACATACATAAAACAACGAGAATATAATGTATGGACTGGTTTCCTGGACACAGATTTAGCCAAGTCCTGGACTGAAAAGCAGGCCCAATGGTGGATGTCCATTGAAATATCTTTTTAGGTCAGGGCTTAATCTGTGTCTGGGATAACGTCCCCTAAATGTAGACAACTACACACAAGGCAGATACTGTACCCTAAAAAGGGACCTCTTAGCAGCCACACTCATCTTAGCTCTCTCATCAAGCTTCTCTTCGTCAGCTGTGAAAGAGGAAGGGCAGAAAATGTATGTCAATGTCAAATCACAACATAAACCACGTTTCCATCCAACCATGAATTAATTACCTGACGCATGAAAAAAAAAAAACATAAAAAAAAGCCATCAGACAATTTGTTCATTCGACATGGTGGGATCTTTTTGTGTCGGTAAAATGTATTATGCGGTGGAAATTATGAGGTGGGAAAATATTTATGGGCAAATATTGATAAAATAACAAAGTGAATTTTGTGCCACGCGATATGTTGTGTGGTCCTCCCACTAGGACTCGGGAAAGCCTGCAGTTTATTAGGCTACAGATTAAATAAATGATGAACTTCACAGGATGCTCCTTCCCAATAAATATCCAGGGTCTTATTCTGGTGACATGATGATCGATGCTTGGCTGCTGTTTGACAAATACAAATAATATATTTCTCTTATCTATAATAATCTCATCATGCAGGTAGCCTACCCACACTGTAACTGCCAGCTGTTGACTAGGGCAGTTTGACGGAAACACATCTCTGGTGGGAAAATGCGCATATTGTTATAGAACATTTGCAAAAAACCATATGCGCATATTCCCACCAGAGATGTGTTTCCGTCAAACTGCTCAAGTCAACAGCTGGCAGTTACAGTGTGGGTAGGCTAGGATGCCAACACTCTCACGAGTTCGATCCCCCATAGCTGTGTACCTAATTTCCCTCCTTCAGGGAGCAGTAGTTATATTCATAACTTTGTGAAGCGTGTGTGTGTGTGTATTTCCATGACTAACAATGTCAATTAATCTAGGCAAGTTTAGCTATCGTTCACCTCAACAAATCCCTCACATCAGCCATTGTGCTGTTAGATGGTGAGGCAACGTGGCCAATTAAGATTTTTTTTAATTAAGAGTGTTATTGGTAACTAAATTAAGCAAATCTCCATGGATACTTGCCTTCTGGGTTCTGTAGCTCTGTTGGAGTCAGATGAGACCTGAGGGACAAAACAAAGACAAAATTCAATAGTGGTCTTTTGCTATAAGGCACAGTACGAATTACCCACAAGAGAACAAACAATTACCCACAAGAGAACAAACAATTACCCACAAGAGAACAAACAATCCATGTATTGAGAGCTTAAAAATCCATCTAGCCTCCAGCATGTATCACACCCACTGGTGATCTTACCAAATGTATTATGTGGACCTTATCCAGTCACTCAGGGCCTTCAATACCCATCAGACTCCAGCCATCCAGCCCTTCTACTGAGGTGATGGGCTGCGTCCTAACACTCTCACCTATCAGACTCGAGCAGCAGACTCAAGCAGCTCTGGGCTGCGTCCTAATACTCTCACCCATCAGACTCCAGCAGCTCTGGGCTGCGTCCTAATACTCTCACCTATCAGACTCCAGCCACTCTGCAGATGTGATGGGTTGGGTCCTAAACCTCTCAGAGGACTTGCGGTTGTCTCCTGGGATGATGTAGCGCCGCGGCCTCCGCGCCACACCACGCTGCCGATCAGCGCTCCCAGCAGCCGGATCTACTTCCATGGCAGTTAGCTCTACTTTAGTCAGCTCCCTTTTAGGGTCGTGATTAGGGATGGATATAGCGACGACGGCAACATAAAAGAATAATAATATTGAGAGAACAAACGGCAAGGGCAGTTTGATATTGATGATGCGTTTAGTACGTCTTCCACAGCAATCCAGGTTAGAGCACGATCACGCCCCAAAAATATTATCTGTTCCCAAAATCCGAGATTTTGTCAGCAGCCCAATTGTGTATAAACCCTCACACAGCACAACATGCAGCAACAAACCACTCACCTTTGCCCAACAGGCTGACAGAATGTCCAAGCAGGTGGCTAAACAAATAGTAAGTTACCCCTCAAACAGGCTTAGAAGATCTCTTGATATCACGTTTGACTATGCAATACACTGCCCAAAAATGCACACAAGGTCAAACACCTCAAGCCTCATAATAGGATGACGGTCTACATTAGTGTTAGGTAATTAACCACATCAAACGGATTAAAGAGTCAGTAGCTAGCCAGTGGTAGCCATGCTGTTCCACCTACAGCTCCGGCTTCCTGTTGGCGTTCTCCAGGTACGAGTGTCGGAGCTGGGCCACAGAGACCCTGGTGTCCAGGGCTCCCACCTCCCCGTTAGGCAGCACCCCCATCGCCACCCCTCCCTCCCTGGCCAGCTGGGCTGCTGTCTCTCTGCTGGCTGCTGTCCTCTCCATGCTCCTGTAGGCAGCCGGCCGCTGGCTCACGCCGATGTCGGACATTGAGCGTGTGCGGACCTTGGGCTTGGGGAGCCTGCGCGGCCCAGCTGGCTCCATGCTACTGGGTTTGGCCTGGGGGAGGGAGGTGCCACTCTGGAGGTAGACGGCCGAGTCACTGCCTCTCTGTTGCCCAGGCTGACTCTGGCTCTCCTGGCGGAGGGGCTGCTGTCTGGGCTGGGTGTGGGAAGAGATCTCTATGGGCCTGGCTGGACCTGTCTCTTCTGTAGCCTGGTTGTGGCTGGACCAGTGCTGCTGCTGCTGCTGGTCCCTGTCCTGAGGCCTAGTCTCCCACTCTTTTGAGTCCGCCCGATTGGTTCTCCCCCCCCTGATGCCATAGCTCTCCCACTCCATGCCGGTTGAGGTGGCAGAGTCGTCCTGGCGGCTGCCTGGGACCCACTGGGGCTCCCCGCTCTGGGGGTCGTCCATGCTCTTCTCCCTGCGGCGGATCTCCGAGGGCAGCACGGCCTTCCTGCTCTTTAGCAGACCCTCAGTGAGGACCTCCTCTCTCAGCGCCTGCCTGCCCTCCCTGTGGGTCGTGTAGATGTTGTCGGCACTGACTCTGCTCCTCGGGGGCACCACCTCCACCACCGGGGGGTCCATGGGGGTCCACTGGTGGGTACCGTGGTGGGCCAAGGCAGGGCCTGATGTGTGGGTGTGTGGTACTGAGGCGTGGTGGTTTGGGATGTGGACGTAGGCAGGCTGGGAGGGGGCAGTCTTTTGATAGGTGGCAGGGTCAGAGCTGTGACCGCGCTGGGACAGGTGGTGAGCTGTGGTGGTGTGAGCCCGATCACGCTGTCTGTTCACTCGTGGCTCTGGAACCAGAACCCGCTCTGCTGGGACCCTTTGGACACCACTGTCATCTTTTGACATTCTCTCTCTGACTCTGATTCTTAAAAGGGGGAAGGATGGATGAACTAACTTCAGATCTCAAAGGCTATTAAATAGACACCCAAATAAACTATAGTCAGTGCCCTTGTTGTTCCAAATGTCATCTTATTCACTTCATAGTGCCCTATGGGCCCTGGACAAAAGTAGTGCATTATATAGGGAATAGGGCTCCATTTGGAATGCACACCAAGTCAACTATAAATGTGATCAAATCAGGTGATTATTAATTAAGAACAACATTAATCTAGGGTTAACAAATAGGGATATATATAAAAACAGCAGCATATGCTTTTATTTCTATTAAATATGGAGATTGTCATGGGACAAACATGTTCAGGTAGTGACATCACACTCCATGTTGTAGTTTAATACTAACCCTTGCTGCATCATCTCTAGCTCACTTTAATTTCTCTTGGCCAAAGTGTGAGCAAGCCTAAACTAGTTTTATATGTGACCCCTTGCTCCCAGAAGCCAAAGGTCATGTTAATCCCTGTCCCAAATGGCACCCTACACCCTATATAGTGCAATACATTTGACCAGGGCGCTGGTCGCACCAAATAGAGAAAAGGATGTCATTTGGGATTTATCCTTAATCTCCTCGTACACCACTAAGCCAACCCTAATTGATGTGCTGCTGCTTCATTTGACATGGAAGGAGATTAAACAGTATACACGCTACGTCTCCATTTTGGTCTAACACTTAACCTATAGCGTTACAGGGAAGATAAGTCCACACGCCGGTCTGACAGTTCTATTATGCCAACCATCCTTGTCCCTCACTGTCATGTTTGGCTTGACAAACAATAACAGCGATGGAGTAGGCAAGAGCACAAACAGATGTAGGATCAGGCTATGCTACATAAGCTGCACTGCATAGATCCTATGTTGGTTTGAAGTGATAGCCACTTATACACATGTTGGAAAGCTACACATAGCTGGAATCAAATCATATCAAAATGTTATTTGTCACATTCTTCGTTATCAACATGCGTAGACTAACAGTGAAATGCTCACTTACAGGGCCTTTTCCAACAATGCTGAGTCAAAGAACCACGTGACGCTTTAATTTCCTGACTGATGTCTTGAGATGTTGCTTCAATATATCCACATCATTTTCATTCTTCATGATGCCATCTATTTTGTAAAGAACACCATCCCAACCGTGAAGCACGCGGTGGCAGCATCATGTTGTGGGGGTGCTTTGCTGCATGAGGGACTGGTGCACTTCACAAAATAGATGGCTAATATCTGATAATAAATTCAAGCAAACCGTCAAGCTTTACGGTCCACTCCAGATAGGTTTCTACAGGCTTGGTGCAGGGCCTCAGTGGGCTGGGCTCGGTAGACCAACACTCTCCTGTCTATACTCCTCAAACTAAGGCTGGCCTGACCATGGGCCCCTCTCAGACAACAGCCCTGCCTTCAGCTGGCCAGCCATGCAGAGTATGTTGGCCAAGCTCTGCTCCAGAAATATACCCCAGCCTAGCTAATCTGACCACAAGGGCTTAAGGCCGGCCAAGCCTACAGAACACTAGTAACAATTGTCATCACATGTCGTTCCCCACAAATGATGCAGATGTTCTTACATGTGTTGAGTCTTGACAGTGTTTGCAACATGTGTACCACATTTTGTTACAATATCAATATCCTTAACTGATTTATATGCATTTATGTGCCAGACCACGCCCATGAGAATGTTTATTGGTCAATAGGGGCCATGTTGTTTTAGGTACTAGTCTGGAAAATATTGCGCTGAGAGGCTTTGTCCATAGATGCCACATAACACGTTTCGTGCAGATCAGTCGTTCTGTGCCAGAGGAGTAGTGTTTTAAGTGTTTTTCACAACATTCTAAATGATGGAAAATCCATCATGGCAGATCTTATGGGTCCCTGAGGCAAATTTGTTTCTTGTGAGGAGAGGGACCTATGTATCAAATTTCATGACTTTAGGTCAAACTGTGTGAGGAGTGTGACCTTCCGAAGTTAGCTTTTTCAATCGATAGCGCCACCATCTTGCCAATCAGTGTCTTTTTTTTGTAAATGTGGCATCTCTATGGCAAGAGACATCATTCACTCAAGTTTTGTCAAAATCGGACCGGTGCTGGTGCTGTCTGAGATATTACCTGTGATGAACGGACGGAGACAGATTAAAAGTCTCCTCCCCGATTTCATTGTGGGTGACAATTACTCAAGTGTGACCAAAGCATTAACTTTTGGCAGTTGTGTGCAATAACCAGGTTTATGATTCCATGATGAGCAAGTTGGATGACATTTGAAAGATAACATCGTTAGACATTTTAAGAAAAATCAAAGTGGATGAAGCATGCAAAATGTTGATTACAAGTTAAGCACCTGTTAACTTGGAGATTACAAAATGAATAGAGGCATGATAAGTATGATTATATATAGTATTATTATAATATTATACACACACACACACACTATATTATAAAGGGTATCCTTCGGGAGGATGGGTTAGGCAGGTGTTTTGGGGTCTACAGGTCAGACACACCCATACCGTACACAGACCTGGGATCAAATACTATTTGAAATTGTTTCAAATACTGTATCTGTAATTGATTGAACTTGCCTGTTACAATAAAACCAATAAAAAAATCTTGAAAGCGCAAAACCCCGCCCACCCGGCACTCCAGGCAGGCTAAAGCAAACATTGAAAGTATTTGAAAGGTTTCGAATAGTATTTGAACCCAGGTCTGCCCATACAATATGTTCCTACTACAGTACCTGGATGGCCAGCTGATAAGAGACTCAGAGGCAGCATCACCTTCTGAGTCTGTCTGGAGAGACCAGTCGCTCTGAGACAAGGCTGCCAGGCTAAGGGAAAAGACAGACTGGGCCATTAGAACAACTACAGGTACCTGCCAAAATAATGGAAACACTTGAGTAAATGAGGGATACAAAGTATTTTGAAAGCAGGTGTTTCCACACACACACACACACACACACACACACACACACAAAGTCATGTTTTGCAGAGGAGTCAAATACTTATTTCCCTCATTAAAATGCAAATCAATTTATAACATTTTTCACATGCGTTTTTCAGGATTTTTTTGTTGTTATTCTGTCTCTCACTGTTCAAATAAACATACCATTAAAATTATAGACTGATCATTTATTTGTCAGTGGGCAAACGTACAAAATCAGCAGGGGATCCTTTTTCCCTCACTGTATTGGCTACCAAGAAGAGACCTAAGTGACTGAAAGAGGGGTCTCAAAGGGACATAGGGTTTTAAAGTGTGTGTGTGTCTCAGTCACCAGATCTCAATTGAACACTAACGGAAGATTCTGGAGCGGCTCCTCAGACAGAGCTTTACATCACCATCAACAAAACACCAAATGATGGAATTTCTCTTGGAAGAGTTCCACACACGTATAGAATCTATTTTGGCGTCACGTGGTGGCCCAATGGCCTATTAAGACACTTTGTTGGTGTTTCCTTTAATTTGCCACTAACTAATGAGAAATTATTTAATTCCTCATTAGTTAGTTAGATTTACTGCTGACTAACTAAGTCCTGAGGTTCCTGCCTTTGACCTGTTTAACTGTAACTAAGTCCTGAGGTTCCTGCCTTTGACCTGTTTAACTGTAACTAAGTCCTGAGGTTCCTGCCTTTGACCTGTTTAACTGTAACTAAGTCCTGAGGTTCCTGCCTTTGACCTGTTTAACTGCCCGTATCAATGTTATGGTTAAAGTCTGACGCCACACTGGGCCAGGGATACACTGATAATGTATCTCTGTGATTCTGTAGCAGCTGAAGTTGTGTCCTCCTCCCAGCGTTTCGGGCGGTGTTTACAGAACATTTGGTGCTGTCGGATTAGAATTTAAAGGGCTTATCTACAAAAGGCACATTAGACATTTTCTCTGCTTCTGTGCTGGAGGTGTCTCCCTGTTGCAACTTGTGTTAAACTAGATTGATTTATGATTGACTTTATCTGTGACTGCTCTTCTCTTTAATTCAACTGAAAAAGCTTTTTTACAACTGTCTAGCTATAATAAGTACATAGAAGGCTTAGCTACATAGATATACTGGGTGTCAGCAACAGCATCACATCCTGAGTGGTTTCGTAACAGGCTATAGTATCTGAAACGTGTGCTCTCTCCCTCTCTTTCTCTGGTCTCAGGTCTGCCTCACAGGACAAACTGTGAAACCCAACCCACTGAACAACCCCCTGTAATAAATAATCCCCTCTACCCCCTCTCAAACCCACCTAGTACCCCCTCTAAGGGCCCTGATGAGATACCCAAGCAAGCAGAGCACCTCCTTGATGAAACCAGAGCAGTGCTTAGCGTGATAGAACACTGTGACCACAGTCTGGATACAGCCCCTAATGGCACAATTATCACACTGTTACCAAGGGCAACAAAATACAGCAACTAATCCTTAAAGTGGTCTGTTAATGCTGAAAGCAACCCGAGTTGATACAGAGATGAAACTTATTTGAGAGTGCGTTATTATAATGGCCATGACCTAATCTGAACTCATATAAAACATTACTGATCACCTGAAGGTTCAAGCCTGACAAAACAGAAGGAGCATTCATTAGTGTGAGGGTGTCTATATTTATTATTTTATTAGGATCCCCATTCGCTGTTGCAAAAGCAGCAGCTACTCTTCCTGGCATCCACACAAAACATGAAACATGACATAATACAGAACATTAATAGACAAGAACAGCTCAAGGACAGAACTAAATCATATAGGCACACATAGCTACATATTAATACATACACACACTATCTAGGTGAAATAGAGGAGAGGCGTTGTGCCGTGAGGTGTTCCTTCATCAGTTTTTTTAAACCAGGTTTGCTGTTCATTTTGAGCAATATGAGTTCCATGCAATAATGTCTCTTATAATACTGAACGCTTTCTTGATTTTGTTCTGGATTTGGGGACTGTCTTCATTTCAGAAGTATGTTCTTTGTACCAGCAACTTATTGGATGTGCATACAGTACATTTGAAACTTGATACATTGGTACAACTCAATGGAGACAGAGTGCATTATAATAGCAAAGCTGATTTGAACTCACCCATGTCTGCTGAGGACGGCCTGAGCCTGCTGTTTGATGAACAGGTCCCCTGGGGAGACGCCGTAGCACGTGGAGGGCATGGAGCCTCGGTGGGCTGTTAGGGGGGAGCTGGGGACGGCCGCCACGCTGTAAGACTCCCTGGATGAGGCCCTGGATGAAGGGGGGCTGAGATGCTGCTCCTGAGGGCTGGCCTGGGGATGGGTCTGTTGGGGTTTGGTATGGAGGGTATCCTGTGGCCTACTGCTGGCTCCTCTGGGCTCTCTTGCCATTGTGCTCTCCTGGTCCAGCCGATAGTTCTCCAGATTCATCATCCTCTCCCGCTCTGAGAAGGTGCTGGCCCTCTCCCGGGTGGGTGCAGGGGCCTGGGTATGGGAAGAGCCGTGGCCTGAGGCAGGAGCTTGGCCAGCCTCAGCAGGGTGAGTCTGCATGAAGATCCGGCCCAGTCTGGAGCTGTAGGGAGCCCTGCGAGAACTCTCCCTCTCTCCTCCTCTTCCCTCCTCCACCTCCTCTCTCTCTCTATCTCTCCTACGCTCGGTGACTGCTGGGGCCCCTCTGTCGGAGACGTCAGACTCTCTACATGAGCGTGAGTAACGGGGGGAGTAGTCCATGTCAATCTCCTGATCCAGGACGATGCCGTAACGCTCAGAGAGTTGGCGACGGCGCTCGGCTTTGTAGCGGGCGATCCGTTCAGCCTTGGAGCTGAGGCTGGCTGGGTCCACTGGGCCACCAGAGAGGGATAGGACAGGCTCTGTGTGGGGGTGGGTGGCTGGTCCAGGCTGGTCCCCCGGTCTGCCCCTGGCCCTGGACTGCCTGTCTGGGGAGGACACCTGCATCTGTGGAATCTCCATGTCTTCTCTGCTGTAACGTCTCACTGTGGAACCGGAGGGAGACAAACACACAGTAAGGGTGTGTTCCAAATGTCACTACTGCCTATATAGTGCACAAGTTATGACCAGAGCCGTATCAAACTCAAATATGGACCTCGAAGCCAGTTCCACTGCGTTTTTTCCCCGGGACTGATTTAGACCTGGGACACCAGGTGGGTGCAGTTAATTATCAGGTAAAACAGAAAAGCAGCAGACTCCGGACCAGGCTCCGGGTAAGAGTTGGATACACGTGATATAGGGATTAGGGTGGCATTTGGAACACACACTAAATCATATGAACACAACAATGTCTCAAACATGGCATGACACGAGTTGGCAAGGGAGCAGAAACAGGTTGTCACCCAAACGTGGTCAGCATACATACCCATGATTGGCTCACAGGGGTCTGAGGCCCGGGTGTATCGTGGCAGGTCCTCCTCCAGTATCCGGTTGACCACCAGGCCGACACAGCTGGGCGTCAGGGCAGGAGAAACGTCACTCTCTATACCCTCCAGACGCCTGGCTATCCTCTCCTTCCTGCTTCATACCAGACAGGGACAGGCAGGTTGGACACAGAGATTACTGTGTTATCACATACTGAAACAGTTTGCTTATTTATTTAACCTTTATTTTAGCAGGGAGTCCCATTGAGACCAAGGGCTATTTTGCAAGGGAGCCCTGCATCTCAACAATTGCACAATGAAGGTTAGCATAGGAGAGTAGGAAATACAACAACAAACAAATAAATACTAAATATAATCATGAAAAACAGCCACATTCCTCTAAAGGAAATCCCGGTTGGAAGATTCACTGATTCAGAAAGGAAAACAGAAACAGAAATCTTCAATCAGAATTTCTGGATAACCTGAGAATTTTGGGAAAGTTAATGACATTTTGTCACCCTACTGTAGTATCAACATGAAACGGTCTGAGGTAACTACGAGAGTGGATGAGAACTGAAGGATGTATGGAAACGGTCTGAGGTAACTACGAGAGTGGATGAGAACTGAAGGATGTATGGAAACGGTCTGAGGTAACTACGAGAGTGGATGAGAACTGAAGGATGTATGGAAACGGTCTGAGGTAACTACGAGTGGATGAGAACTGAAGGATGTATGGAAACGGTCTGAGGTAACTACGAGAGTGGATGAGAACTGAAGGATGTATGGAAACGGTCTGAGGTAACTACGAGAGTGGATGAGAACTGAAGGATGTATGGAAACGGAGGGACAGAGGGAGGGTTGTCATTGTCAAGGGTTTAGAATCGACAAATGCAAACATACCTGTTCATTTCCAAATCAATAGAGACAACACTTTCAAAATGTTTCTTTAATTCTGAAACTGGGAAAGAAAAAAAAA
This sequence comes from Brachymystax lenok tsinlingensis, assembly GCA_030435695.1. Taxonomy (NCBI): domain Eukaryota; kingdom Metazoa; phylum Chordata; class Actinopteri; order Salmoniformes; family Salmonidae; genus Brachymystax; species Brachymystax lenok. Next base: position 38,695,207 of record CM059788.1, read on the forward strand.
GATGAAAATTACAAAACATGATGGCATGACAGTAACATGTCTGTTATTCTATTTTAAAGGATGAATCCCAAATAGCACCCTATTCCCCATCTAGTGCACTCCTTTGGACCAGAGCCCTATGGGTCCTGTTCAGAAGTAGTGCCAAGGGAATAAAGTGCCAGTAGGATGCAGTCTGTGTTCGGGAAGCAGCTCAGTCTGTGTTTGGAAAGAAGCTCAGTCTGTGTTCGGGAAGCAGCTCAGTCTGTGTTCGGGAAGCAGCTCAGTCTGTGTTCGGGAAGCAGCTCAGTCTGTGTTCGGGAAGCAGCTCAGTCTGTGTTCGGGAAGCAGCTCAGTCTGTGTTCGGGAAGCAGCTCAGTCTGTGTTCGGGAAGCAGCTCAGTCTGTGTTCGGGAAGCAACTCAGTCTGTGTTCTGGAAGCAACTCAGTCTGTGTTCGGGAAGCAACTCACCCTTGGGAAGGACTGCCAGAAGATTGGCATCGATATCAGTAGCACTCCTTACCAGCACAGTCTTGTCCCTGAATGAAAAGTCGTTCTGAAAGCTGAAAGTTCAGATGAATCTAGCATCATATTATGAGACTTGCTATTCAAGATGTACAGCGCATTCGGAAAGTATTCAGACCCCTTGTCCTTTTCTACATGTTGTTACGTTACAGCCTTATTCTAAAATGTGTTAAATAGTTTTTTTCCGTCATCAATCTACACACAATACCCCATAATGACAAAGCAAAAACAGGTTTTTACAAATGTTTGCTAATTTATAAAAATACAAAAAACTGAAATATCACAAGTATTCAGACTCTTTACTCAGTACTTTGTTGAAGCACCTTTGGCAGCGATTACAGCATTGAGTCTTCTTGGGTATGACGCTACAAGCTTGGCACACCTGTATTTGGGGTTTCTCCCATTCTTCTCTGCAGATCCTCTCAAGCTCTGTTAGGTTGGATGGGGAGTGTTGCAGCACAGCTATTTTCAGGTCTCTCCAGAGATGTTTGATCAGGGTTCAAGTCCAGGCTCTGGCTGGACCACTAAAGGACATTCAGAGGCTTGTCCCGAAGCCACTTCTGCATTTTCTTGGCTGTGTGCTTAGGGTCATTGTCCTGTTGGAGACCCTTCGCATCATTCTGAGGTCCTGAGCGCTCTGGAGCAGGTTTTCATCAAGGATCTCTCTGTACTTTTCTCCGTTCATCTTTACCTCGAGCCTGACTAGTCTCCCAGTCCTTGCCGCTGAAAAACATCCACATAGCATGATGCTGCCACCACCATGCTTCACCGTAGGGATGGTGCCAGGCTTCCTCCAGATGTGACGCTTGGCATTCAGGCCAAGAATCTTGTTTCTCATGGTCTGAGAGTCCTTTAGGTGCTTTTTGGCAAACTCCAAGCGGGCAGTCATATGCCTTTTACTGAAGAGTGGCTTCTGTCTGGCCACTCTACCATAAAGGCCTCATTGGTGGAGTGCTGCAGAGATGGTTGTCCCATCTTCACAGAACTCTAGAGCCCTGTCAGAGTGACCATCGGATTCTTGGTCACCTCCTTGACCAAGGCCCTTCTCCCCTGATTGCTCAGTTTTGCCGGGTGGCCAGCTCTAGAAAGAGTCTTGGTGGTTCCAAACTACTTACATTTAAGAATGGAGGCCACTGTGTTTTTGGGGACCGTGCTGCAGAAATGTTTTGGTACCCTTCCCCAGATCTGTGCCTCGACACAATCCTGTCTCGGAGCTCTATGCACAATTCCTTCGATTTCATGGCTTGGTTTTTGCTCTGACAGTTACTGCTCAACAGTGGAACCTTATATGGTTGTCACGATTCACTTCTGAGGGGACAGACCAAGACGCAGCGATGTAGCCAGAATACATATTTAATTATACACGGGACCACGACGGAACAAAACAATACACGGAGAACGTAACGATGAACATAACTGAACAAACAAACACAGCTATGAACATACAATAACCCACGAACCCAGAGTGAAACCTACTAGCCTAAATATGGTTCCCAATTAGAGACAACGACACACAGCTGCCTCTAATTGGGAACCATTACCCAACATAGAAATACGACACCTAGAATGAACAAACCCTACACAAAGACAAAACCAAAACGCTCCAGCCTGAAACTCGGGACTGGGCGTTACAGTACCAAAGCGCGGACTCGGACGCCAAAAGTCTGTGGGGGGTCTTCGGTGGGTCGCTTTGTCCCAGGTGGAGGCTCCGGTGCTGGCCGTGCTGGTCTGACATCCAGAACCGGAGGCCCTGGGCCTTCTCCTGGAACTCTGGTGCGTGGAGTTGGAACTGGCCGTACTGGACTCGTGATGCTCACTGGAACGCTGGTGCGTGGAGCAGGAACTGGCAGTACTGGACTCGTGATGCTCACTGGGACTCTGGTGCGTGGAGCAGGGATCTCGGAGCGTGGAACAGGGATCTCGGAACGTGGAACAGGGGTCTCGGAACGTGGAACGGGGACTGGACGTGTAGAAACCTCTACCCGGACCGGGAACCTGATATGGAGAGCCGACACCATATCTCCAGCTAGCTCACTAACCCTGGCCTCATGGGTGAGTGGAGCTGGAATCTCTCGGACTGGGCTGTGGATCCGTACCGGAGATTCTGCCCGTAGGACCACAGGATAACATGGACCCAAAAGGCGCACTGGAGACCTGGCTCGCAGAGCTGGCACCACTCTCCCAGGTAGCACACAGACCTCGGCCCGACCAATGAGTGGCGCTGGGATCTCTCGCACTGGGCTGCGGACACGTACCGGAGACACCGCACACGGAACTGGAGCAGGATATCCGGGTCCCAGGAGGCGCACCGGAGACTTAGCGCGCAGAGCAGGCACCACTCTTCCTGGCTGAACGCTTCGTTTACCCCGACTGATGAGTGGAGCGGGAATCTCTCGCACCGGCCTCTGACTCCGTATAGGGGAAACCGTGCGCAACACTGCATTGCACGGCCTCCCTTTGCTGCGACGCTCTCCCCTACGCTCTCTCCATGAAGCACGAGGGGTTGGCTCAGGAGTCCCTCCTGAACCGGCCAACCTCTCGTGTGCCCCCCAAAAGTTTCTTGGGGCTGCCTTACGGGCTTCCTGGCCCGGCGAGGTCTGAGAAACATTCCTCTCTCCGGGTCCCATGCTCCCATCAAGTCCTCACACCTGCGCCGCTCCGCCGCCGCTGCTTCCAGTTCCTCTCTGGGTCGACGATACTCCCCAGGCTGGTCCCAAGCACTCCCATAGAACAGCTCCTTCTCCCAAGACCCTAAGCTCCCGGGTCTCTCGCTGCTTGGTCTTTGTTTGGTGGGTTATTCTGTCACGATTCACTTCTGAGGGGACAGACCAAGACGCAGCGATGTAGCCAGAATACATATTTAATTATACACGGGACCACGACGGAACAAAACAATACACGGAGAACGTAACGATGAACATAACTGAACAAACAAACACAGCTATGAACATACAATAACCCACGAACCCAGAGTGAAACCTACTAGCCTAAATATGGTTCCCAATTAGAGACAACGACACACAGCTGCCTCTAATTGGGAACCATTACCCAACATAGAAATACGACACCTAGAATGAACAAACCCTACACAAAGACAAAACCAAAACGCTCCAGCCTGAAACTCGGGACTGGGCGTTACAATGGTCAACAGTGGGACCTTATATGGTCAACAGTGGGACCTTATATGGTCAACAGTGGGATCTTATACAGACAGGTGTGTGCCTTTCCAAATCATGTCTAATCAATTGAATGTACCACAGGTGGGCTCCAATCAAGTTGTAGAAACATCAAGGATGATCAGTGGAAACAGGATGCACCTGAGCTCAATGTTGAGTCTCATAGTAAAGGGTCTGAATACTAATGTATTAAGGTATTTCTGTTTTTTTTATGTTCTCTGTCATTATGGGGTAGTGGGTGTAGATTGAGGAATAGTTTTTATTGAATCCATTTTAGAAAAATGTCAACTGGTCTGAATACATTCTGAAGGCACTGTATATACATGTTCGATGTATTCCAGTGTTTAGTAAGGTACCCACACAAATTCATACAGGATACATCTCACATAATGGCACATCAAATTACTCTAAGGTCATACATGTCCTTGTCTCGGACAGAACAATCGTTCTTCTCCTGTTTCTGTCGTGTGAGGCAGCTTGATTTACAAGTACACCTCTTGGACAGGACGCTAGTCTATCGCAGGGCCTAGCCTATCGCAGGGCCTAGCCTATCGCAGGGCCTAGCCTATCGCAGGGTCACAATCTATCTCCTTAATGCTGAGTGTCAAGCAGAGAGGAATAGGGTTCCATTTTTAGTCTTTGGTACAACTCAAAATGAGATGGAATGTCCAACCTTCCAATCTCAGGGCTGACACCAAACACAAGGCCACTGAGATGGTGACGGTAATAAACCATTTGAAGGTTGTGAAGGCAACATCATGTCTACTACTATTACTATATTCACTGCCTTTAAAAGGGTAGATCTGCAGTTGCTACATCAATTTTTGGACTTGTAAATGAATGATATACTGTATACTCATGAATTCTCAAAGAATATAACTTACAAATGCTTCATGTGCTTAGTTCAACTGCCGTACCCCATCAGAGTAAAAATGTTGTTTACTCCAATGTTTGCAAACAAACACAATGTAAACATGTGAGACTCAAAACTATAATTGTAATATCATGGATGGTTAGTCTTTGCATCCATAGCTCTGTCTATACATTTGAGAGTGGTTACATTTCTCCAGACCCATCCCCTAGCTTTATCCCGAAGCAGTAGTGGGGCGACCGCTTTGTTATTGTTTCAACTGTATAGTCCCTTTAAGGGAATAAACATCCTGTCAGTCCCCATGGTCAGTGCAGGTAATGTTGTACTATGCTGAGCCATCCACTTCCGTGAGGGAGGGATCTAGCTAAGATTAAGGCTAACAAGACCTGGCACAGGTTAACCCCCATCCCTAACATGCCCCACCTCCAGGTAACCATCAGGATCATGTCTTAGTGGCTTTATAGAGGGGAATCAAAAGGATACATACCCAGGCAAATATCTTCTAAACATCTCTGCTGTCACAATGAAACACCGACTCTGACCCTCTTACTTGTCAATCAAAAGATTTTACAATGGTCCAGTGCGAAACAGTACAACTCTATGACACATTACTGAATGATCACATGACTAGCTTTGAATGGATTAAGGATGGAAATGAAGCTAGCTAATAATTTTTAGACCGGATTAGAAGAAAATATGCCAAACTAGCCCACCATGAGAGTGAAAACATGTTATATATACAGAGGGGCAAAAAAGTATTTAGTCAGCCACCAATTGTGCAAGTTCTCCAACTTAAAAAGATGAGAGAGGCCTGTAATTTTCATCATAGGTAGACTTCAACTATGACAGACAAAATGAGGAAAAAAAATCCAGAAAATCACATTGTAGGATTTATAATGAATTTATTTGCAAATTATGGTGGAAAATAAATATTTGGTCACATACAAACAAGCAAGATTTCTGGCTCTCACAGACCTGTAACTTCTTCTTTAAGAGGCTCCTCTGTCCTCCACTCGTTACCTGTATTAATGGCACCTGTTGAACTTGTTATCAGTATAAAAGACACCTGTCCACAACCTTAAACAGTCACACTCCAAACTCCACTATGGCCAAGACCAAAGAGCTGTCAAAGGACACCAGAAACAAAATTGTAGACCTGCACCAGGTTGGGAAGACTGAATCTGCAATAGGTAAGCAGCTTGGTTTGAAGAAATCAACTGTGGGAGCAATTATTAGGAAATGGAAGACATACAAGACCACTGATAATCTTCCTCGATCTGGGGCTCCACGCAAGATCTCACCCGTGGGTCAAAATGATCACAAGAACGGTGAGCAAAAATCCCAGAACCACACGGGGACCTAGTGAATGACCTGCAGAGAGCTGGGACCAAAGTAACAAAGCCTACCATCAGTAACACACTAGGCCGCCAGGGACTCAAATCCTGCAGTGCCAGACGTGTCCCCCTGCTTAAGCCAGTACATGTTCAGGCCCGTCTGAAGTTTGCTAGAGAGCATTTGGATGATCCAGATGAGGATTGGGAGAATGTCATATGGTCAGATGAAACCAAAATAGAACTTTTTGGTAAAAACTCAACTCATCGTGTTTGGAGGACAAAGAATGCTGAGTTGCATCCAAAGAACACCATACCTACTGTGAAGCATGGGGGTGGAAAAATCATGCTTTGGGGCTGTTTTTCTGCAAAGGGACCAGGACGACTGATCCGTGTAAAGGAAAGAATGAATGGGGCCATGTATCGTGAGATTTTGAGTGAAAACCTCCTTCCATCAGCAAGGGCATTGAAGATGAAACGTGGCTGGGTCTTTCAGCATGACAATGATCCCAAACACACCGCCGGGCAACGAAGGAGTGGCTTCAGAAGAAGCATTTCAAGGTCCTGGAGTGGCCTAGCCAGTCTCCAGATCTCAACCCCATAGAAAATCTTTGGAGGGAGTTGAAAGTCCGTGTTGCCCAGCGACAGCCCCAAAACATCACTTCTCTAGAGGAGATCTGCATGGAGGAATGGGCCAAAATACCAGCAACAGTGTGTGAAAACCTTGTGAAGACTTACAGAAAACGTTTGACCTCTGTCATTGCCAACAAAGGGTATATAACAAAGTATTGAGATAAACTTTTGTTATTGACCAAATACTTATTTTCCACCATAATTTGCAAATAAATAAATAAAAAATCCTACAATGTGATTTTCTGGATTTCTTTTTCTCATTTCGTCTGTCATAGTTGAAGTGTACCTATGATGAAAATTACAGGCCTCTCTCATCTTTTTAAGTTGGAGAACTTGCACAATTGGTGGCTGACTAAATACTTTTTTGCCCCACTGTATATATCTTAAGGCACAGATGTTGGACACTTATCTAGTATAATTCAAACCGGGTTAGTAGAAATTGCCTGGCTACTAGGGCGGATGGCTAGTGCCCAAAATTCATCACATACAGCCAAGGAGCTTCAGTTACAGGAGTATGTTCATTCCATCAGGATAGAAAGAGACTACTGAATATCGCAAACCGAGTAATCCTAATAGAGGAATTCCTGTTCTTCTGTTCCTCCATTTGAGCAAAGCATCTTAGGGTAAGCTGCTCCAAGCTTGTCCAGCTTTGAATGCTTACTAGGCAAGAAAGACGATTCTTAAACCAGTCTGAAGAATCTACCGTTATCCTTATCTACCCCCACTTCCTGATGATAAGGCAGATACAATAGTCGTGTCTCAAATGCCACCCTATTCCCTACAGTGCACCATTTTTTACCAGGGCCAATAGGGCCCAGACGACTATATCTAGGCTGTATTTACACTCTGAGCTTAAAACATGGGGAAGTTATGCTGCTATGGAAGTTGATAAACGTGAGTAGAGCATGACACATGAGAAGTGCACACAAAATGGTTTCCCCCACCTTAGAGCTTCGGTTGGCAGTGAGGTTGAAGTGCAGAGTTTGACTGGAGCTTCAGTTCCAAAGCCTGGAGAGAAACAGAGAAAAAGTCCATACTATCAAGAATGTGCCATTGGTAATGGACAAAAAAAATTGAATACACCATGTTTTAAAATGATTAAATCTCCCACTGCAATCTGTCCATCATAATCTAAATGGAAACATTTAGGGAATTACGCACTTTAACCAGCACTAAAATACTCCAGCCTAAAATAAGGCATTCACTCCTGAAATCAACAATAACCCTGGGAAAAGAAGAGGGACACTCACAGCGTCTATTAACATCAGTCAAGAGCTGTGAAAGTAAAGCTACACGACATGTCCAAAAGTAATTAGTGATTTGGGATATTTCAGCGACGCCCGTTGCTGACAGGTGTATAAAATCAAGCATACAGCCATGCAATCTCCATAGACAAACATTGGCAGTAGAATGGAAGAGAACTGAAGAGCGCAGTGACCTTCAACGTGGCACCGTCATAGGATGCCCCCCTTTCCAACAAGTCAGTTTCTGCCCTGCTAGAGCTGCCCCGGTCAACTGGAAGTGCTGTTATTGTGAAGTGGAAACGTCTAGTAGCAAGGGGAAGTGGTAGGCTACACAAGCTCACAGAACGGGACCCCTGAGTGCTGCAACGCGGTTGCAACACTCACTACTGAGTTTCAAACTGCCTCTGGAAGCAACGTCAGCACAATAACTGTTCGTCGGGAGCTTCATGAAATGGGTTTCCATGGCCGAGCAGCCGCACACAAGCCTAAGATTACCATGCGCAATGCCAAGAGTCGGATTCTGAAGCAGTGGAAACGTGTTCTCTGGAGTGATAAATCACGCTTCATCTGGCAGTCCGACGGATGAATCTGGGTTTGGCAGATGCCAGGAGAACACTACCTGCCCGAATGCATAGTGCCAACTGTAAAGTTTGGTGGAGGAGGAATAATGGTCTGTTTTTCATGGTTCGGGCTAGGCCCCTTAGTTCCAGTGAAGGGAAATCTTAACACTACAGCATACAATGACATTGTCGATGATTCTTTGCTTCCAACTTTGTGGCAGGTCCTTTCCAGTTTCAGCATGACAATCCCCTCTACACAAAGCGAGGTCCATACAGAAAAGATTTGTCGAGATCAGAATGGAAGAACTTTACTGGCCTGCACACAGCCCTGTCCTCAACCTCATCAGGATGAATTGAAACACCAACTACAAGCCAGGCCTATTTGCCCAATGTTTTATTTATTTAACTAGGCAAGTCAGTTAAGAACAAATTCATATTTACTATGACTGCCTACCCTGGCCAAACACTAAACCGGACAGCAGTGGGCCAATTGTGCACTGCCCTATGGGACTCCCAATCACATCCGGTTGTGATACAGCCTGGAGTCGAACCAGGGTCTGTAGTGATGCCTCTAGCACTGAGATGCAGTGCCTTAAACCGCTGCGCCACTTGGGAGCCCACATCAGTGAAGCAAGTCCCCGGAGCAATGTTCCAACATCTAGTGGAAAGCCTTCCCAGAAGAGTAGAGGCTGTTATAGCAGCGAAGGGGGGACCAACTCCATATTAATGCCAATGATTTTGGAATTAAATGTTTGACAAGCAGGTGCCATGTAGTGTAATCAGAGGGAAACAAACACTGCCTTGCTCTCCAACCAAGGTGCATTCATTAAATAAGCATTTTTATCAACTCTCACTATCGTCCAAAAATAAAGCTAGCCCAAAAGGTAAAACCGGACCCATCTAGTTCTGGGTAAATAGGTAAACGATAGCATGGTTGACACTCCCTCTACTCCAGGCAGGCAGCAAAACAACCCTGTCGTGAAGTTTCTCCCCAGTATAGGAGCAGTTACTGGCCAAGGCTCCTCTTCCCCAGAATACACCTGTGCTCCCTGGTTATTTTGGCCCCAAAAGCCAATGGATGACGACAAAGAGGGGTGGCCCAGCCAGGAGGGACAGCGGGAGTGTGTTGGTAGTTGTGCGTTTATTTAGCCTTTATTTAACCAGGTCAATTATTGAGAACACATTCTCATTTACAATAAAGAGAGTGAATTGTGCAGCAAAATAGTGTGTGTGTAGGTGTTGTCATGGGTGGTGATGGAGCGAATAGAGTTGGCCGGAGAGTGTTAGTGAGGTCGTTTTAAGGTCCAAGGCAGACGTTTTTAAAATCCCAATCATTTCTGGTTAACAATTAAGTACCTTACTGTGATTGTTTTCAATATAAATTGTCAAAAATAGCTTCTTAGTAAAGATCAATTTCTCAAACAATAACTTCTGGGAGTGGTCTGAGTGGGGAGGGGAAAACTGGAAACTAGCTGTGATTGGCAGAGAGGTTTGTAACTCTGTTTCTTATTGGATTATTACAGTGAGGGAAAAAAGTATTTGATCCCATGCTGATTTTGTACGTTTGCCCACTGACAAGTAAATGATCAGTCTATAATTTTAATGGTAGGTTTATTTGAACAGTGAGAGACAGAATAACAACAAAAAAATCCAGAAAAACGCATGTGAAAAATGTTATAAATTGATTTGCATTTTAATGAGGGAAATAAGTATTTGACCCCCTCTCAATCAGAAAGATTTCTGGCTCCCAGGTGTCTTTTATACAGGTAACGAGCTGGGATTAGGAGCACACTCTTAAAGGGAGTGCTCCTAATCTCAGTTTGTTACCTGTATAAAAGACACCTGTCCAAAGAAGCAATCAATCAATCAGATTCCAAACTCTTCACCATGGCCAAGACCAAAGAGCTCTCCAAGGATGTCAGGGACAAGATTGTAGACCTACACAAGGCTGGAATGGGCTACAAGACCATCGCCAAGCAGCTTGGTAAGAAGGTGACAACAGTTGGTGCGATTATTCGCAAATGGAAGAAACACAAAAGAACTGTCAATCTCCCTTGGCCTGGGGCTCCATGCAAGATCTCACCTCGTGGAGTTGCAATGATCATGAGAACGGTGAGGAATCAGCCCAGAACTACACGGGAGGATCTTGTCAATGATCTCAAGGTAGCTGGGACCATAGTCACCAAGAAAACAATTGGTAACACACTACACCGTGAAGGACTGAAATCCTGTAGCGCCCGCAAGGTCCCCCTGCTCAAGAAAGCACATATACATGCCCGTCTGAAGTTTGCCAATGAATGGGTATTCCATAGAAAATCTGTAGAGGGAGCTGAAGGTTCGAGTTGCCAAACGTCAGCCTCGAAACCTTAATGACTTGGAGAAGATCTGCAAAGAGGAGTGAGACAAAATCCCTCCTGAGATGTGTGCTAACCTGATGGCCAACTGCAAGAAACGTCTGACCTCTGTGATTGCCAACAAGGGTTTTGCCACCAAGCACTAAGTCATGTTTTGCAGAGGGGTCAAATACTTATTTCCCTCATTAAAATGCAAATCAATTTATAACATTTTTCACATGCGTTTTTCTGGATTTTTTTGTTGTTATTCTGTCTCTCACTGTTCAAATAAACCTACCATTAAAATTATAGACTGATAATTTCTTTGTCAGTGGGCAAACGTACAAAATCAGCAGGGGACCAAATACTTTTTTCCCTCACTGTAACTGATTTACAGCCTAGTGATACCATCCATTCCATCAAAACAGGTTGGTTTATTAACTGATTTACCTCCTAGTGATACCATCCATCCCATCAAAACAGGTTGGATTATTAACTGATTTACAGCCTAGTGATACCATCCATCCCATCAAAACAGGTTGGTTTATTAACTGATTTACCACCTAGTGATACCATCCATCCCATCAAAACAGGTTGGATTATTAACTGATTTACCTCCTAGTGATACCATCCATCCCATCAAAACAGGTTGTATTATTAACTGATTTACCGCCTAGTGATACCATCCATCCCATCAAAACAGGTTGGTTTATTAACTGATTTACCGCCTAGTGGTACCATCCATCCCATCAAAACAGGTTGGATTATTAACTGATTTACCACCTAGTGATACCATCCATCCAATCAAAGCAGGTTGGATTATTAACTGATTTACCGCCTAGTGATACCATCCATCCCATCAAAACAGGTTGTATTATTAACTGATTTACCGCCTAGTGATACCATCCATCCCATCAAAACAGGTTGGATTTCAGGCGGTCTTTTCAAACAGCTCTTACACTAAAAGGGCGTTGTCATCATTCTCACAATTTCACATTATTATTCCAACCTTATAGGTGTGGAAATATACACCTGCTCTTTCCATGACATAGACTGACCAGGTGAATCCAGGTGAAAGCTATGATCCTTTATTGATGTCACTTGTTAAATCCACTTCACTCAGTGTAGATGAAGGGGAGGAGACAGGTTAAAGAAGGATTTTTAAGCCTTGAGACCATTGAGACATGGTAATCATGTTTTTGACTGCAGTGGGCCTTTAAGAGACAAGTCAGTTGCCACACATCATGGCAATGTCTGGTTGCTTCGTGGGCAGCCGAGCGAACAGAACATGCCAACGACAAGCTCAGGAGACCAACTGTCAAAAGTGAGCTCAGTGAATAAAAGGGATTTTCTATAAATACACAGAGGAAAAGACAAAGTGAAAAATAGACTCTGTTGAAATGGCACTCGTCTTGTCCACATGCAGGCAGGCATCACAGGAGCCAATAGAGACTAGAGAGTGTGTCATCTTCCTCAAAGATCAGGCAAACCACCCTCTCTGCCATCCTCCATAGTCTTATCTAGAGCCGTTTGTATCAGGCTTCTCCGATTAGGAGTGCTGATCCAGGATCAGGTACCCCCTGTAAATGTAATCTTACTCAATTTGATCTAAAAAGGCCCAAAATAATCCTATATCAGCACTCCTACTCTGAGACGCTTGATACAGATGTAGGATCTTAATTTGATCACTCTTTTGTTGCTGAGACAGTATATGTATTCAAGGTTTAGAAAGGCATCTAAAGTTTGTAATTTCCACACAAACAAATTTTAGACTTGATTTGCCCTATCAACAAAATGTATCAACCCCTACAAAAAAATGGCCATTAATTATAATCTACATAATAACTCACATTTCCTGCTGCAGCAAACTGGCTCAAATTAAGATCTTACCTCTGTACATACAGTACAGCCCTTGAAGTGCGTGGAGGAGAGGGGTGTAAAGATTTGCTGCAATACAATGATTCATGTACAACAAAGGATAAAGCACCTGTTTAATACCAGGGCAGTTTGAATCATGTGAGAAGTGACAAAGAAACAGCAACTCAAAGTCCACAAATGGACAGATGGATATCTGAGTGATTATTAAAACACACACACACCACACACCACACACACACACAGTAAAAGCCTGTCCCTTCCATAAGAGAGCATGCCCTTGGAATCTCTCACCTCTCTGCACAACACAAGAACAATTCCTTACTATGAATGGACAATAAGTGCTAACAGTACTGCTAACACTCCTCCTCCTCCTCCTCCTCCTTACCTTCCTCATCGAAACCGTATTTGACATGGCTGAGATAATTAGTGATCCATGGGTTCCGGAACATACTTGTAGGGAGGCTGAAGACAGACGGAACACACGCGAATAACACCCTGTCCCGGGTGACAGCAGCTAACAGCAGCTAACGAAACTCAAAGACAGTCACAGCAGCAGTGATGCAGACAGACAGACAGACACTCAGATACAGCCAGGCAACAGCACAGAGTGGGAGTGGATCTCCAGCTCAGACCACGCAGCAGTCTGAGACAGACAGACACTGTATGTGTACGTGAGTGAGCGCAACCAGGGAGCTCAACGTGGACAGAGAGAGAAAAGAGAGGGAGAGAGAAAAGAGAAGGAGAGAGAGACAGAGGGAGAGAGAGATGGAGGGAGAGATGAGAGGGAAAGAGAGAGAGAGGCTCTGCAGGCAGGGTGCTAACCCTTCTCAGAGCCCATAATCAGATTACAGGCAGAAATTAGCCCTGATGATAAAAACGCTGGAAAGGGATTGGAGGAAGGCGCCAGGAGGATTGAGGAGCGGAGGAGAGAGGTGCATCCATAGGGCTCTGGTCAAAAGTAGTGCACTATATAGGGAATAGGGTGCCATTTTGGATATAGGACAGAGGTGTATACTACAGCTAACTTGCAGAACTATTCTGAAATAACTTTTTAATTTTTTGAAAGATACACTTGCAATGGGCATGGTCTTATTGACTCAACAACCAAAAACACACAAACTACACGACCACTACTTTTAACCTGAGCCCTATGGGTCTACGATATAAACTACATGACCACTACTTTTAACCTGAGCCCTATGGGTCTACGATATAAACTACATGATCACTACTTTTAACCTGAGCCCTATGGGTCTACGATATAAACTACATGACCACTACTTTTAACCTGAGCCCTATGGGTCTACGATATAAACTACATGACCACTACTTTGAACCTGAGCCCTATGGGTCTACTATATAAACTACATGACCTGCTCGTCCAACATCTCATTCCAAAATCATGGGCATTAATATGAAGTTGGTCCCCTCTTTGCTGCTATAACAGCCTCCACTCTTCTGGGAAGGCTTTCCACTACATGTTGGAACATTGCTGAGGGGACATGCTTCCATTCAGCCACAAGAGCATTAGTGAGGTCGGGGACTGATGTTTGGCGATTAGGCCTGGCTCGCGGTCGGCGTTCCAATTCATCCCAAAGGTGTTCGATGGGGTTGAGGTCAGGGCTCTGTGCAGGACAGTCAAGTTCTTCCACACCAATCTCGACAAACCATTTCTGTATGGACCTCACTTTGTGCACGGGGGCATTGTCATGCTGAAACAGGAAAGTACCTTCCCCAAACTGTTGCCACAAAGTTGGAAGCACAGAATCATCTATAATGTCATTGTATGCTGTAGTGTTAAGATTTCCCTTCACTGGAACTAAAGGGGCCTAGCCCGAACCATGAAAAACAGCAGTTGGCATTATGCATTCAGGCAGGTAGCGTTCTCTTGGCATCCGTCAAACCCAGATTCCGCAGTCGGACTGGAGGCGAGCTTTACACCACTCCAGCCGACGCTTGGCATTGCACATAGTGATCTTAGGCTTGTGTGAGGCTGCTCGGTCCATGGAAACCCAGTTCATTAAGCTCCCGAACTAACAGTTCTTGTGCTGACGTTACTTCCAGAGGCAGTTAGGAGCTCAGTAGAGAGTGTTACAACCGAGGACAGACTATTTTTACATGCTATGCACTTCAGCACTCAGTGGTCCTGTTCTGTGAACTTGTGTGGCCTACCACTTCGCGGTTGTGCCGTTGTTGCTCCTAGACGTTTCCACTTCACAACAACAGCTCTTACAGTTGACCGGGGGGCAGCTCTAGCAGGGCACAAATTTGATGAACTGACTTGTTGTAAAAGTGGCATCATCGGACCTCTTCAGTACGGGCGATTCTGCTGCCAATGTTTGTCTATGAGGATTGAATGGCTGTGTGCTCGAATTTTATACACCAGTCCGCAACGGCTATGGCTGAAATAGCCAAATCCACTAATTTGAAAGGGTGTCCACATACTTTTGTATATATAGTGTTTAGCTTTCTTAATTAGGCAGAAAATCAATAGTTATTTCAGTTTTTTTTATCAATAGTAATTTCTGTTTTCTGTCAGTTTGTAATCTCCCCGCACATACACAGTCATTGGAAAGGTTTCAATAGTGTGGCACACATAGGGGTGGCAGTGTAGCCTAGTGGTTAGAGTGTTGGACTAGTAACTGAAATGTTGCAAGTTCAATTCCCTGAGCTGACAAGGTACAAATCTGTTGTTCTGAACAGGCAGTTAACCCGCTGTTCCTAGGCTGTCATTGAAAATAAGAATTTGTTCTTAACTGACTTGCCTAGTAAGATAAAATAAAAAAAACATAGGAGGTGCAGACACAATCTAATGGACACAAAATACCACTTGTCTAAGTCATCACAAATAGAGTGAGACTGTAGGGAAAGCAGGAGAATGGGGGGTGGCAGGGAGAGGAAGACTGTACTAGTTATCAAAATCCAGAAAAGAGCTGTTAAATGCTACAACCACATAAAAGGAAGTGATGCCCACACATTCCACCACAAAGCCCTTACCTACAGAGAGATGAACCTAAAGAAGAGTCCCCTCAGCCAACTGGTTCTGGGGCTTGGTTCACAAACAGAGCCCACAGAGCTCCAGGACACCAACACAATTGTGAGAAAGCAAAAAGAGAACTATTTGATTCACTGGAAAGAATAAACCAAAAGAACGGAGCAAATTGGAATGCTATCTGGCCCTAAACAGAGAGTACGCAGCAGAATGACTGACCCTAAATTAAGAAAATCCTTGACTATTTACAGACTCAGAGCCAGGTCTGCCTATATGCACACTGCCCACAAAATGAGGTAAAAACTGAGCTGCACTTCCTAACCTCCTGCCAAATGTATGACCACATTAGAGAGACATATTTTTCACAGATCACCCAGACCCACAAAGAATTTGAAAACAAATCCAATTTTGATAAACTCCCATGTCTACTGGGTGAAATACCACAGTGTTCCATCACAGCAGCAATATTTGTAACTGTTGCCACAAGAAAAGGCCAACCAGTGAACAACAAACACCATTGTAAATACAACCCATATTTATCTGTTTATTTATTTCCCCTTTCATACTTCAACAATTTTCACATTGTTACAACATTGTACATAGCCAATAACAATTGAAATGTCTGTAAACTTTTGTGAGTGTAATGTTCACTAATGTAGTGTAATGTTCACTAATGTTTCCCTTGTTTTTTGTCTATTCCATTTGCTTTGGCAATGTAAACATATGTTTCCCATGCCAATAAATCCCTTTGAACTGAGAAAGCAGGGAGAGAAAGAGAGAGGTATCTTCGCAGTTAAGAGCGTTGTGCCAGTAACCCGAAAGCTTCAATGTGCCCTTGAGCAAGGCACATAACCCTAATTGCGCCTGTAAATCGCTCTGGATATGAGCATCTGCTAAATTACTAAAAACGTAGCAAAAGCAGGGAGAGATATATGTATCAGATGCTCACACCCTACTGTAATGGTCCATGCCTAAACCACACAAAAACACTAGACACTATGGAACACAAAGCTTTTACTATCTCATCCTGGAATATACAGGATCTGAGGTCATCTGCCTTTGGCCTTAAGAGCAGGAACCCAGACATTGTCATCCTACAAGAAACATGGTATACAGGAGACGGACCCACTGGTTGCCCTCTAGGTTACAGAGAGCTGGTATTCCGATTAAACAAACAGGGAGAAGACTCATTGGGTATGCTAATTTGGTATAGAGCAGACCTAACCCACTCTATTAAATGAGTCAAAACAGGAAAACTTTACATCTGGCTAGAAATGAATAAGGAAATTATCTTAACAGAGGTAAATGTCCTCCTGTGTGCTACCTATATCCCCCCACTAGAATCCCTATACTTTAATGAAGACAGCTTCTCCATCCTAGAGGGGGAAACCATTTCCAGGCCCAGGGACATGTACTATTCTGTGGCGACCTAAATGCCAGAACTGGAAAAGAACCTGACTCCCTCAACACACAAGGGGACACACACCTACCTGGAGGTGACAGTATTCCCTCCCAAAAATGTCTGCCTAGCTAAAACTATGATAAAACAACAAAAATGGGTCACAACTCCTGCAGCTCTGTCGCAGGCTGGGTCTGTACATAGTCAATGGTAGGCTTCCAGGAGACTCCTATGGTAGGTACACCTACAGCTCATCCCTTGGCAGTACTACTGTAGATTACTTTATCACTGACCTCAACCCAGACTCTCTCAGAGCGTTCACAGTCAGCCCACTGAAACCCCTATCAGATCACAGAAAATTACAGTCTACCTGAACAGAGCAATACTCAGTCATGAGGCATCAAAGCCAAAGGAAATAATATTAAGAAATGCTATAGATAGAAGGAATGTAGTGTGGTAACCAACCAAAAAACAATTAGGCAACAACAAATTAAATTCCTTTTAGACAACTTATTGGACAAAACATTTCACTGTAATAGTGAAGGTGTAAACTTGACAGTAGAAAATCTAAACAGTATATTTGACCTCTCAAATATAGAAATGTCAAGCAGACAACCTAAGAAAATGAAAAACAATTACAAATGGTTTGATGAAGAAAACCTAAGAAATAAATTGAGAAACCTATCCAACTAAAAACATAGAGACCCAGAAAACCTGAGTCATGCGCCTTCACTATGGTGAATCACTAAAACAATACAGAAATACACTACGGAAAAAGAAGGAACAGCACATCAGAAATCAGCTCAATGTAATTGAGGAATCCATCAAATCTAACCACTTATTGGAAAATTGGAACACAATAAACAAAATGTCTATCCAAAAGGGAGATGTACAGTGAGAGAAAAAAGTATTTGATCCCCTGCTGATTTTGTACATTTGCCCACTGACAAAGAAATGATCAGTCTATAATTTTAATGGTAGGTTTATTTGAACAGTGAGAGACAGAATAACAACAAAAGAATCCAGAAAGACATGTGAAACATTTTGGAAATTGATTTGCATTTTAATGAGGGAAATAAGTATTTGACCCCTCTGCAAAACATGACTTAGTACTTGGTGGAAAACCCCTTGTTGGCAATCACAGAGGTCAGACGTTTCTTGTAGTTGGCCACCAGGTTTGCACACATCTCAGGAGGGATTTTGTCTCACTCCTCTTTGCAGATCTTCTCCAAGTCATTAAGGTTTCGAGGCTGATGTTTGGCAACTCGAACCTTCAGCTCCCTCCACAGATTTTGGCTAGGCCACTCCAGGACCTTAATGTGCTTCTTCTTGAGCCACTCCTTTGTTGCCTTGGCCATGTGTTTTGGGTCATTGTCATGCTGGAATACCCATCCACGACCCATTTTCAATGCCCTGGCTGAGGGAAGGAGGTTCTCACCCAAGATTTGACGGTACATTGCCCCGTCCATCGTCCCTTTGACGCTGTGAAGTTGTCCTGTCCCCTTAGCAGAAAAACACCCCCAAAGCATAATGTTTCCACCTCCATGTTTGACGGTGGGGATGATGTTCTTGGGGTCATAGGCAGCATTCCTCCTCCTCCAAACACGGCGAGTGGAGTTGATGCCAAAGAGCTCCATTTTGGTCTCATCTGACCACAACACTTTCACCCAGATGTCCTCTGAATCATTCAGATGTTCATTGGCAAACTTCAGACGGGCATGTATATGTGCTTTCTTGAGCAGGGGGACCTTGCGGCCGCTGCAGGATTTCAGTCCTTGTCACGATCTTCAAGAGGGACGGACCAAGACGCAGCAATGCTTCCAGTATACATATTTATTTATTCGACGTAACTGGGAAAATAATAAACAGAACGAACGATCGTAACATAGAACAATAACTTAGAAATACACTTAAGCTATGAACAAACAGTAACCCACAAAACCCTACTGAAAACTACAAACATACAGTATATATGGTTCCTAATTAGAGGTAATGACAAACAGCTGCCTCTAATTGGGAACCATTAAGCCAACATAGAAATAAACAACCTAGAACAGAAAAAACCCTACACCAAAAACTAAACTAAACACGCCAGCCTGTCAACTCAGGCCTGGACGTGACAGTCCTTCACGGCGTAGTGTGTTACCAATTGTTTTCTTGGTGACTATGGTCCCAGCTACCTTGAGATCATTGACAAGATCCTCCCGTGTAGTTCTGGGCTGATTCCTCACCGTTCTCATGATCATTGCATGGAGCCCCAGGCCGAGGGAGATTGACAGTTCTTTTGTGTTTCTTCCATTTGCGAATAATTGCACTAACTGTTGTCACCTTCTCACCAAGCTGCTTGGCGATGGTCTTGTAGCCCATTCCAGCCTCGTGTAGGTCTACAATCTTGTCCCTAACATCATTGGAGAGCTCTTTGGTCTTGGCCATGGTGGAGAGTTTGGAATCTGATTGATTGATTGCTTCTGTGGACAGGTGTCTTTTATACAGGTAACAAACTGAGATTAGGAGCACTCCATTTAAGAGTGTGCTCCTAATCTCAGCTCGTTACCTGTATAAAAGACACCTGGGAGCCAGAAATCTTTCTGATTGAGAGGGGGCCAAATACTTATTTCCCTCATTAAAATGCAAATCAATTTACAACATTTTTCACATGCGTTTTTCTGGATTTGTTTGTTGTTATTCTGTCTCTCACTGTTCAAATAAACCTACCATTAAAATTATAGACTGATCATTTCTTTGTCAGTGAGCAAACATACAAAATCAGCAGGGGATCAAATACTTTTTTCCCTCACCGTATGGATAAACCACTTATCCAATCTTGTTGGCCCCATAACAAAGAACATACAAAACTTAGTGTCAACTATTAAAGACTATCAGAACCCACTGGATTCTCCAATTACATTGAATGAACTACAGGACAAAACACAACACCTCCAACCCAAAACGGCCTATGGTGTTGATGGTATCCTCAATGAAATTATAAAATATACAGACAACAAATTCCAATTGGCTATACTTAAACTCTTTAACATCATCCTTAGCTCTGGCATCTTCCCCAATATTTGGAACCAAGGACTGATCACCCCAATCCACAAAAGTGGAGACAAATTTGACCTCAGTAAAAACAACCCACTGAGCAAATGTCAAATTGGCTTTATACCAAATTACCGTACGACAGACCACGTATTCACCCGGCACAACGTAATTGACAAACAAACAAACCAAAACAAAGGCAAAGTCTTCTCATGCTTTGTTGATTTGAAAACAGCTTTTGACTCAATTTGGCATGAGGGTCTGCTATACAAATTGATGCAGTGGTGTTGGGGGAAAAACATACAACCTTGTAAAATCCATGTACACAAACAAGTGTGGGGTAAAAATTGGCAAAAATCACACACATTTCTTTCCACAGGGCCGTGGTGTGAGACAGGGATGCAGTTTAAGCCCCACCCTTTTCTATATATATATCAACAAATTGGCGAGAGCACTAGACCAGTCTAGAATCCAAAGTAAAACGTCTATTGTTTGCAGATGATCTTTTCACACCCTGAACGTTTTCACCTGTCTTGTGCTTGTCTACACCCCCCTCCAGGTGTCGTCCATTTTCCCCATTATCCCCTGTGCATTTATACCTGTGTTTTCTGTTTGTCTGTTGCCAGTTCATCTTGTCTCGTCAAGCCTACCAGTGTTTTTCCCCGTACTCCTGTTTTACTCTCTAGTTTTCCCGGTTTTGACCATTCTGCCTGCCGTTCTGTACCTTGTGACACTGACCTGGATTATTGACCTCTGCCTGCCCTAACCCTGAGCCTGCCTGCCATTCTGTACCTTTCGACTGCTCTAGATTACTGACCTCTGCATGCCCTTGACCTGTCCGGTTTTTGTAATAAACTTTTGTTACTTCCGAACTGTCTGCATCTGGGTCTTATCCTGAGGTCTGATAGATCTGGTGCATCTGCCCCCAACCACAGAGGGCCTGCAGCAGCATATAGATCAGTCAGACCTGGGAGCCGACAGTAAATCTCAGTAAGACAAAAATAATGGTGTTGCAAAAAAGGCCCAGTTGCCAGGACCACGAATACCAATTCCATCTGGGCACAGTTGCCCTTGAGCACAAAAAACGATACATACCTCGACCTAAACATCAGCGCCACGGGTAACTTCCACAAAGCTGTGAACAATCGGAGAGACAAGGCAAGAAGGGCCTTCTATGCCATCGAAAGGAACATCAAATTTGGCAAACCAATTAGGATCTGGCTAAAAATACTTGAATCAGTTACCCATTGCTCTTTATGGTTGTGAGGTCTGGGGTCCGCTCACCAACCAAGAATTCACCAAATTGAGATTCTGCAAAAATATCCTCAGTGTACAATGTAAAACACCAAATAATGCATGCAGAGCAGAATTAGGCCGATGCCCGATAATGATCAAAATCCAGAAAAGAGCAGTTAAATTCTAAAATCACCCAAAAGGAAGTGATTCTCAAACCTTCCATAACAAAGCCATCCCCTACAGAGAGATGAACCTGGAGAAGAGCCCCCTAAGCAAGCTGGTCCTGGGGCTCTGTTCACAAACACAAACAGACCCCACAGAGCCCCAGGACAGCAACACAATTAGACCCAACCAAATCATGAGAAAACAAAAAGATAATTATTTCCAATGTGTCAAGTAATTAACAAAAAAATGCTACTTGGCCCTATACAGAGTAGACAGTGGCAGAATACCTGACCACTGTGACTGACCCAAAATTAAGAAAAGCTTTGTTATTAAGAGGCCGCCGTAGGCAGACCTGGCTCTCAACAGAAGACAGGCTATGTGCACACAAAATGAGATGGAAACTGAGCTGCATTTCCTTACCTCCTGCCAAATGTATGACCATATTAGAGACACATATTTCCCTCCAATTACACAGACCCACAGAGATTTCGAAACTCCCATATCTATTGGGTGAAATACCACAGTGTGCAATCACAGCAGCAAGATTTGTGACCTGTTGCCACATGAAAAGGGCAACCAGTGAAGAACAAACCCCATTGTAAATATGGGTTGCATTTATGTTTATTTACTTTATCTATTTACTTTATCTATTTGTACATCGTTACAACCTGGAAAGTGTTCAGACCCCTTGGCTTTTTTCACATTTTGATACGTTACAGCCTTATTCTAAAATTGATAAAATTGTTTTTCCCCCCCTCAATCTACACACAATATCCCATAATGACTAAGCAAAAACCGGTTTACAGAAAGGTTTGCAAATGTATAAAAAAATAAAACGGATATATCACATTTACATAAGTATTCAGACCCTTTACTTAGTACATTGTTGAATCACCTTTGGCTGTGATTACAGCCTCGAGTCTTCTTGGGTTTTAACGCTACAAGCTTAGAACACCTGTATTTGGGGAGTTTCTCCCATTCTTCTCTGCAGATCCTCTCAAGCTCTCAAGCTCTGAGCGTAGCTGCACAGCTATTTTCAGGTCTCTCCAGAGATGTTTGATCAGGTTCAAGTCCGGGCTCTGGCTGGGCCACTCAAGGACATTCAGAGAATTGTCCCGAAGCCACTCCTGCGTTGTCTTGGGTGTGTGATTAGGGTCGTTGTCCTGTTGGAAGGTGAACCTTCACCCCAGTCTGAGGTCCTGAGTGCTCTGGAGCAGGAAAAACATTCCCACAGCATGATGCTGCTACCACCATGCTTCACCGTAGGGATGGTGCCAGGTTTCCTCTAGACGTGACGCTTGGCATTCAGGCTGAAGAGTTTGGTTTCATCAGACCAGAGTATCTTGTTTCTCATGGTCAGAGAGTCTTTTAGGTGCCTTTTGGCAAACTCCAAGCGCACTGTCATGTGCCTTTTACTGAGTAGTGGCTTCCGTCTGGCCACTTAATGGAAACAGGAAGCACCAGAGCTTCATTTCGAGTCTCATAGCAAATGGTCTGAATACTTATTTTGTATTTTATTTTTTATAAATGTGCTTTGTCATTATGGGGTATTATGTGTAGATAGATGAGGAAAAATAGATAATTTAATAAATTTTAGAATAAACCTGTAACGTAACAAAATATGGAAAAAGTGAAAGGGTCTGAATACTTTCCAAATGCACTGTACATAGACATAACATGACATTAGAAATGTCTTTATGCATTTGTAACTTTTGTGACTGTAATGTTTACTGTACATTTTGTATTGTTTATTTAACTTTTGTCGAGAGAGAGAGAGAGAGAGAGAGAGAGAGAGAGAGAGAGAGAGAGAGAGAGAGAGAGAGAGAGAGAGAGAGAAAAGAGGTGAGGTGAAAGAGAGAGAGAGAGAGAGAGAGAGAGAGAGAGAGAGAGAGAGAGAGAGAGAGAGAGAGAGAGAGAGAGAGAGAGAGAGAGAGAGAGAGATCCTCTTGATACGGTAATGAGTTACAATACTGGGCACAAACACTGCACTACTATCAGACAGGAAAACTGTTCTTTAGGATCACCATGTTTGCTGATGCACCGTTTGGGTGTTATCAGTGTTATTACATTTTAAAACAGGAAGTCTAACATACACACACAACAACAAAAAAGTTATACCTGGAACCAAAAAGGGTTCTCCTATGGGGACAACTAAGTTCCTTACCACAGTGGTGGCATAATGACAAACTACATCCCAAATGGCACCCTATTCCCTTTGTAGTGCACTACTTTTGACCAGAGCCCTTGTGGGATGTAGTCCTCCTGTTTGGTGCTGCTACCCATATGTGTGTGTCCATTATAGTGTTAGAAGTCAACACCCCAGAATCTAACTGCTTTGGAAACAGACAGTGAATTAAGAAGATCAACACTGGGTGGTGTCCCAAATGGCACCCTATGAGCTCTGGTCAAAAGTAGTGCAATATGTAGGGAATAGGGTGCTATGGGCCCTGGTAAAAAAGTAGCACACTATATAGGGAATAGGGTGCTAAAGGCCCTGGTCAAAAGTAGTGCACTATATTGGGAATAGGGTGCTATGTGCCCTGGTCAAAAGTAGTGCACTATGTAGGGAATAGAGTGCCATTTGGAGTACAGCCTAGGTTCCATAATCAGAAGGGATTTACAGCAGACCAGTGTTGATTCCAGGCAAATTAGACCTTGCCTACTGTTGTCCACACTAGGAGAGTTCATGGAGACTGCAGAACACGGCACATTACTTTACAAGGTGAACACTAAAAACATGAAATCATGTTTAACTGCCCTTCCCAATTAACAATTAGTCAGAGTAACCATTTAACACACACACCTCACCCTTCACGCACGCCTCAACCTTGACCATCCCCAGTCCGCCCCCCTCCACTCCCAGTAGACATCCCTAATAAGGCAAAGTGTTAGCTAAGTGGCTGCCTGACGGCGGGAGTCTGTGTGTGTGCTCTTCCTCCCACTCCCTCACCTTCCTGACAGCCACCATAGCAACAAACACGATCCTTGCTCCGTAAGCACCTCTGCCTGGATGGCCGCAACAGCCACCCACACAAATGTACAATTTCAAAACAGACGTCAGTCCCAATGCACACGAGGGCTTCTTCTTAAAAATAAGTGGCTGAATGTAACCTCTAGCATAGGCTGTGTATCGTCTCACCAGACCACAATACTGCTTAGTTACCAAAATAAACAAGGACACGCATGATGGGACAGGCTGGTGTGTGAACAGCACATGAATAGTGTGGGTATGGCCAGGTTAAGTGGGTTTTCAGACCTAAAGCTAGGGCCAGCGGGGACAGACTAAATTAGGTGTTTTTATGCAAAACTATCATTATTTGGCTAACGGGTGACTTAAGGGAGAAAAAATGGTATGTTGTGTCAGAAACACTACAGCCTCTCTGACTGCGGCTCCAGCCCCTGCCCTGACGTTCACCTCAGAAACCACAGCTGCTCAGTCTGATCTCATCTGTCGTCTAATGAAGCCACATCGTCTTGTGCTCTGCTCCCTACCACCCCCTCTCTGAACAGACCAGTGTACGATAGGCCGTCATTGTAAATAAAAAGTTGTTCTTAACTGACTTGCCTAGTTAAATAGAAATGTAATACAAAAATACAAAATCGGAAAAACATTACACAGGGACAAAAGTATGTGTTTTTTTTACTGGTGTAGATGGTGTTTATGATAGTGTACTAACTTAGACGACAGCTTATCATGCTCACATGCTGCATCTTATGAGTTGGCTAGGAGCTTGTTATTGCACATTCACGATCAAATGTAACCTTTGTAGGTCTCAAAAGGGTTGTAAGTTAAGACCTGTACGATTGATAGTGTTCTCCTTGTATGTAATCTGATGCTATGCTAAATGAGAGAAAGGGTCAGTCAGTGTAACCCAAAAGAACCTTGGTCAGATGACCTTTAGCCTTTGACCATCATTAGGGGACAGTATTGACTGTCTAGGCCTAGTTGATGGTGTTAATGTTGGGCTAGTTTAAGACAGCCAACAGCCAGACAGCTGTGCCTGCATGGCTCGCATTAATGTTGGGCTAGTTTAAGACAGCCATCAGCCAGACAGCTGTGCCTGCATGGCTCGCATTAATGTTGGGCTAGTTTAAGACAGTCATCAGCCAGACAGCTGTGCCTGCATGGCTCGCATTAATGTTGGGATAGTTTAAGACAGCCAGACAGCTGTGCCTGCATGGCTCGCATTAATGTTGGGCTAGTTTAAGACAGCCATCAGCCAGACAGCTGTGCCTGCATGGCTCGCATTAATGTTGGGCTAGTTTAAGACAGCCAGACAGCTGTGCCTGCATGGCTCGCATTAATGTTGGGCTAGTTTAAGACAGCCATCAGCCAGACAGCTGTGCCTGCATGGCTCACATTAATGTTGGGCTAGTTTAAGACAGCCATCAGCCAGACAGCTGTGCCTGCATGGCTCGCATTAATGTTGGGCTAGTTTAAGACAGCCAGACAGCTGTGCCTGCATGGCTCGCATTAATGTTGGGCTAGTTTAAGACAGTCATCAGCCAGACAGCTGTGCCTGCATGGCTCGCATTAATGTTGGGCTAGTTTAAGACAGCCAGACAGCTGTGCCTGCATGGCTCGCATTAATGTTGGGCTAGTTTAAGACAGCCATCAGCCAGACAGCTGTGCCTGCATGGATCGCATTAATGTTGGGCTAGTTTAAGACAGCCATCAGCCAGACAGCTGTGCCTGCATGGCTCGCATTAATGTCGGGCTAGTTTAAGACAGCCATCAGCCAGACAGCTGTGCCTACATTGCTCACATTCTGTCTGTAGGACTTTGTAAGGACCTGTCGCACAAATGATAACCTTTGTAGGTGTCTAAGGAATGCAATATTTTGTATCTTTGTGCAATACTTAATGACAAATAGTCAGTGTGAACTTAGTCAAATTGTCATTACGCTGCATGTGTGTGTGCGCGTTTGTGCCACATTGCTGAATCATCCATCATGGCTAAGCACATTTGAAGAACAGCAGCTTCCCTGAACACATCACCCCCCTCTGCTCCGAAAGAATGTCCTCTCTCTGTTGATGCTCCACAGAACGTCTCTCCTCTCCACCACTCAGTCCTCCAATAATCTATACCATATAAGACCAGGGAGAATCCTCCCCCGACGGCCCCCAAAATGTCAGCTCCAGTGATGCAAGCCAGAGAGAGTGCAAGAACGTGGTTCTCCTTTGGATACCAGAGTAAACATTCTGAAGGAGTAGGATGGTCCTCTGGCTGGCTGTGTGGAGCTGTTCTGGACAGGCTCAGCTCAGAGCAGCAGCCTAGCTGGAGTACAATGCTAATTTAAACACACATCTTGGGCCAGAGCCTACCTGCCTGCTTGGCTGGCTGTCACCGTCTCCTAATAAAGGCAGAATGGAGAGACAACCGGCCAGGGTAGGGCCGTTACTGAAGGGAAGAGGGGGTACAGGTAAAGTAACGTTACTAAAGGGAAGAGGGGGTACAGGTAAAGTAACGTTACTAAGGGAAGAGGGGTACAGGTAAAAATGCGTTACTAAAGGGAAGAGGGGTACAGGTAAAATGCGTTACTAAGGGGAAGAGGGGGTACAGGTAAAAATGCGTTACTAAGGGGAGGAGGGTACAGGTAAAATAACGTTACTAAGGGGAGGAGGGGTACAGGTAAAGTAACGTTACTAAGGGGAAGAGGGGTACAGGTAAAAATGCGTTACTAAAGGGAAGAGGGGGTACAGGTAAAAATGCGTTACTAAGGGGAGGAGGGTACAGGCAAAGTAACGTTACTAAGGGGAGGAGGGTACAGGTAAAATAACGTTACTAAGGGGAGGAGGGGTACAGGTAAAGTAATGCGTTACTAAGGGGAAGAGGGTACAGGTAAAGTAATGCGTTACTAAAGGGAAGAGGGGGTACAGGTAAAATAACGTTACTAAGGGAAGAGGGGGTACAGGTAAAGTAATGCGTTACTAAGGGGAAGAGGGGTACAGGTAAAGTAACGTTACTAAGGGGAGGAGGGTACAGGTAAATGCGTTACTAAGGGGAGGAGGGTACAGGTAAAAACGTTACTAAAGGAAGAGGGGTACAGGTAAAAATGCGTTACTAAGGGGAGGAGGGTACAGGTAAAGTAACGTTACTAAGGGGAGGAGGGTACAGGTAAAGTAACGTTACTAAGGGAAGAGGGGTACAGGTAAAAATGCGTTACTAAGGGGAGGAGGGGTACAGGTAAAAACGTTACTAAGTGGAGGAGGGTACAGGTAAAGTAACGTTACTAAGGGGAGGAGGGTACAGGTAAAGTAATGCGTTACTAAGGGGAGGAGGGTACAGGTAAAAATGCGTTACTAAGGGGAAGAGGGTACAGGTAAAATGCGTTACTAAGGGGAGGAGGGTACAGGTAAAATGCGTTACTAAGGGGAGGAGGGTACAGGTAAAAACGTTACTAAGGGGAAGAGGGTACAGGTAAAATGCGTTACTAAGGGAAGAGGGGGTAGAGGTAAATAACGTTACTAAGGGAAGAGGGGTACAGGTAAATAGCGTTACTAAGGGGAGGAGGGGTAGAGGTAAAGTAACGTTACTAAGGGGAGGAGGGGTACAGGTAAAATGCGTTACTAAGGGAAGAGGGGTACAGGTAAAGTAACGTTACTAAGGGGAGGAGGGGTACAGGTAAATAACGTTACTAAGGGAAGAGGGTACAGGTAAAATAGCGTTACTATGGAGAAGAGGGTACAGGTAAAATAGCGTTACTAAGGGAAGAGGGGGTACAGGTAAAGTAACGTTACTAAGGGGAAGAGGGGGTACAGGTAAAGTGCGTTACTAAGGGGAGGAGGGTACAGGTAAAAATGCGTTACTAAGGGAGGAGGGTACAGGTAAAAATGCGTTACTAAGGGGAGGAGGGTACAGGTAAAAATGCGTTACTAAGGGGAGGAGGGTACAGGTAAAGTAGCGTTACTATGGAGAAGAGGGGGTACAGGTAAAATGCGTTACTAAGGGGAGGAGGGTACAGGCAAAAATAGCGTTACTAAGGGAGGAGGGGGTACAGGTAAAGTAACGTTACTAAGGGGAAGAGGGGGTACAGGTAAAGTAACGTTACTAAGGGGAGGAGGGTACAGGTAAAGTAACGTTACTAAGGGGAGGAGGGTACAGGTAAAAATGCGTTACTAAGGGGAAGAGGGGGTACAGGTAAAATAGCGTTACTAAGGGGAGGAGGGTACAGGTAAAAATGCGTTACTAAGGGGAGGAAGGGGTACAGGTAAATGCGTTACTAAAGGGAAGAGGGGGTACAGGTAAAGTAACGTTACTAAGGGGAGGAGGGTACAGGTAAAAACGTTACTAAGGAGAGGAGGGTAGAGGTAAAGTAACGTTACTAAGGGGAGGAGGGTACAGGTAAAGTAACGTTACTAAGGGGAGGAGGGGGTACAGGTAAAGTAACGTTACTAAGGGGAGGAGGGGTACAGGTAAAGTAGCGTTACTAAGGGGAGGAAGGGGGTACAGGTAAAGTAACGTTACTAAGGGGAGGAGGGTACAGGTAAAGTATAGCGTTACTAAGGGGAGGAAGGGGTACAGGTAAAGTAGCGTTACTAAAGGGAAGAGGGGGTACAGGTAAAGTAACGTTACTATGGAGAAGAGGGGGTAGAGGTAAAATAACGTTACTAAGGGGAAGAGGGGTACAGGTAAAGCAATGCGTTACTAAGGGGAAGAGGGGGTACAGGTAAAGTAACGTTACTAAGGGGAGGAGGGTACAGGTAAAGTAACGTTACTAAGGGAGGAGGGGTACAGGTAAAGTAACGTTACTAAGGGGAGGAGGGGTACAGGTAAAGTAACGTTACTAAGGGGAGGAGGGTACAGGTAAAGTAACGTTACTAAGGAGAGGAGGGGTACAGGTAAAAATGCGTTACTAAGGGAAGAGGGGTAGAGG
The DNA here is from genome assembly GCA_030435695.1 of Brachymystax lenok tsinlingensis. Classification (NCBI taxonomy): domain Eukaryota; kingdom Metazoa; phylum Chordata; class Actinopteri; order Salmoniformes; family Salmonidae; genus Brachymystax; species Brachymystax lenok. The sequence goes on from CM059788.1 coordinate 38,724,442, forward strand.
TAAAGTAGCGTTACTAAGGGGAGGAGGGGGTAGAGGTAAAATGCGTTACTAAGGAGAGGAGGGGGTACAGGTAAAGTGCGTTACTAAGGGAAGAGGGGTACAGGTAAAGTAACGTTACTAAGGGGAGGAGGGGGTAGAGGTAAAAAATGCGTTACTAAGGAGAGGAGGGGGTACAGGTAAAGTAACGTTACTAAGGGGAAGAGAGGGGGTAGAGGTAAAATGCGTTACTAAGGAGAGGAGGGGGTACAGGTAAAAATGCGTTACTAAGGGAAGAGGGGGTACAGGTAAAAATGCGTTACTAAGGGGAGGAGGGGTAGAGGTAAAAATGCGTTACTAAGGGGAAGAGGGGTACAGGTAAAATGCGTTACTAAGGGGAGGAGGGGTACAGGTAAAGTAACGTTACTAAGGGGAGGAGGGGGTACAGGTAAAGTAACGTTACTAAGGGGAAGAGGGGGTACAGGTAAAGTAACGTTACTAAGGGGAAGAGGGGGTACAGGTAAAGTAACGTTACTAAGGGGAGGAGGGGGTACAGGTAAAGTAACGTTACTAAGGGGAAGAGGGGGTACAGGTAAAATGCGTTACTAAGGGGAGGAGGGGTACAGGTAAAGTAACGTTACTATGGAGAAGAGGGTACAGGTAAAGTAACGTTACTAAGGGGAGGAGGGGTACAGGTAAAGTAGCGTTACTAAGGGGAGGAGGGGTACAGGTAAAAATGCGTTACTAAGGGGAGGAGGGGTACAGGTAAAGTAACGTTACTAAGGGGAGGAGGGTACAGGTAAAATAACGTTACTAAGGGGAAGAGGGTACAGGTAAAGTAACGTTACTAAGGGGAAGAGGGTACAGGTAAAATGCGTTACTAAGGGGAGGAGGGGGTACACGTAAAGTAACGTTACTAATTGGAGGAGGGTACAGGTAAATAGCGTTACTAAGGGGAGGAGGGTACAGGTAAAGTAACGTTACTAAGGGGAGGAGGGTACAGGTAAAAATAACGTTACTAAGGGGAGGAGGGGGTACAGGTAAAAATAACGTTACTAAGGGGAGGAGGGGGTACAGGTAAAGTAACGTTACTAAGGGGAAGAGGGGGTACAGGTAAAGTAACGTTACTAAGGGGAGGAGGGGGTACAGGTAAAGTAACGTTACTAAGGGGAGGAGGGGGTACAGGTAAAGTAACGTTACTAAGGGGAAGAGGGGGTACAGGTAAAGTGCGTTACTAAGGGGAGGAGGGTACAGTTAAAGTAACGTTACTAAGGGGAAGAGGGGTACAGGTAAAGTAACGTTACTAAGGGGAAGAGGGGGTACAGGTAAAAATGCGTTACTAAGGGAAGAGGGGTACAGGTAAAGTAACGTTACTAAGGGGAGGAGGGGTACAGGTAAAATAGCGTTACTAAGGGGAGGAGGGGTACAGGTAAAGTAGCGTTACTAAGGGGAAGAGGGGTACAGGTAAAATAACGTTACTAAGGGGAGGAGGGGGTACAGTTAAAGTAACGTTACTAAGGGAAGAGGGGTACAGGTAAAGTAACGTTACTAAGGGAAGAGGGGGTACAGGTAAAGTAACGTTACTATGGAGAAGAGGGGGTACAGGTAAAGTAACGTTACTAAGGGGAGGAGGGGGTACAGGTAAAGTAACTTTACTAAGGGGAGGAGGGGTAGAGGTAAAGTAACGTTACTAATGGGAAGGAGGGGGTACAGGTAAAGTAACGTTACTAAGGGGAAGAGGGGGTACAGGTAAAGTAACGTTACTAAAGGGAGGAGGGGTACAGGTAAAGTAACGTTACTAAGGGGAGGAGGGCACAGGTAAAGTAAATAGCGTTACTATGGAGAAGAGGGTACAGGTAAAGTAACGTTACTAAGGGGAGGAGGGTACAGGTAAAAATGCGTTACTAAGGGGAGGAGGGGCACAGGTAAAGTAACGTTACTATGGAAGAAGAGGGTACAGGTAAAGTAACGTTACTAAGGGGAGGAGGGGTACAGGTAAAGTAACGTTACTAAGGGGAAGAGGGGTACAGGTAAAGTAACGTTACTAAGGGGAAGAGGGGGTACAGGTAAAGTAATGCGTTACTAAGGGGAGGAGGGTACAGGTAAAGTAACGTTACTAAGGGGAAGAGGGGGTACAGGTAAATAACGTTACTAAGGGGAGGAGGGGTACAGGTAAAGAACGTTACTATGGAGAAGAGGGGGTACAGGTAAAATGCGTTACTAAGGGGAGGAGGGTACAGGTAAAGTAACGTTACTAAGGGGAGGAGGGGGTACAGGTAAAATGCGTTACTATGGAGAAGAGGGGGTACAGGTAAAGTAACGTTACTAAGGGGAGGAGGGGGTACAGGTAAAGTAACGTTACTAAGGGGAGGAGGGGGTACAGGTAAAGTAACGTTACTAAGGGGAGGAGGGGGTACAGGTAAAGTAACGTTACTAAGGGGAAGAGGGGGTACAGGTAAAGTAACGTTACTAAGGGGAAGAGGGGGTACAGGTAAAGTAACGTTACTAAGGGGAGGAGGGGGTACACGTAAAGTAACGTTACTAATTGGAGGAGGGGGTACAGGTAAAGTAACGTTACTAAGGGGAGGAGGGGGTACAGGTAAAGTAACGTTACTAAGGGGAGGAGGGGGTACAGGTAAAGTAACGTTACTAAGGGGAGGAGGGTACAGGTAAAAATACGTTACTAAGGGAGGAGGGGGTACAGGTAAAGTAACGTTACTAAGGGGAGGGGGTACAGGTAAAGTAACGTTACTAAGGGGAGGAGGGGGTACAGGTAAAGTAACGTTACTAAGGGGAAGAGGGGGTACAGGTAAAGTAACGTTACTAAGGGGAGGAGGGTACAGGTAAAATGCGTTACTATGGAGAAGAGGGTACAGGTAAAGTAACGTTACTAAGGGGAGGAGGGGGTACAGGTAAAGTAACGTTACTAAGGGGAGGAGGGGGTACAGGTAAAGTAACGTTACTATGGAGAAGAGGGGGTACAGGTAAAATAGCGTTACTAAGGGGAGGAGGGGTACAGGTAAAAATGCGTTACTATGGAGAAGAGGGGGTACAGGTAAAGTAACGTTACTAAGGGGAGGAGGGGTACAGGTAAAGTAACGTTACTAAGGGGAGGAGGGGTACAGGTAAAGTAACGTTACTAAGGGGAGGAGGGTACAGGTAAATAGCGTTACTAAGGGGAGGAGGGTACAGGTAAAATAGCGTTACTAAGGGGAAGAGGGGTACAGGTAAAAATGCGTTACTAAGGGGAAGAGGGGGTACAGGTAAAGTAACGTTACTAAGGGGAGGAGGGGGTACGTAAAGTAACGTTACTAATTGGAGGAGGGTACAGGTAAAGTAACGTTACTAAGGGGAGGAGGGTACAGGTAAAGTAACGTTACTAAGGGGAGGAGGGTACAGGTAAAGTAACGTTACTAAGGGGAGGAGGGTACAGGTAAAATAGCGTTACTAAGGGGAAGAGAGGGTACAGGTAAAGTAATGCGTTACTAAGGGGAGGAGGGTACAGGTAAAATGCGTTACTAAGGGGAGGAGGGGGTACAGGTAAAATGCGTTACTAAGGGGAGGAGGGGTACAGGTAAAAACGTTACTAAGGGGACAAGGGTACAGGTTAAGTAACGTTACTAAGGGAAGAGGGGTACAGGTAAAGTAACGTTACTAAGGGAAGAGGGGTACAGTTAAAGTAACGTTACTAAGGGGAGGAGGGGTACAGGTAAAGTAACGTTACTAAGTGGAGGAGGGTACAGGTAAAGTAACGTTACTAAGGGGAGGAGGGGTACAGGTAAAAATGCGTTACTAAGGGGAGGAGGGGTACAGGTAAAGTAACGTTACTAAGGGGAAGAGGGGTACAGGTAAAAATGCGTTACTAAGGGGAAGAGGGGTACAGGTAAAGTAACGTTACTAAGGGGAGGAGGGGTACAGGTAAAAATGCGTTACTAAGGGGAAGAGGGGTACAGGTAAAAATAACGTTACTAAGGGGAAGAGGGGGTACAGGTAAAGTAACGTTACTAAGGGGAAGAGGGGGTACAGGTAAAGTAACTTTACTAAGGGGAGGAGGGGGCACAGGTAAAGTAACGTTACTATGGAGAAGAGGGGGTACAGGTAAAGTAAAGTTACTAAGGGGAGGAGGGGGTACAGGTAAAGTAACGTTACTAAGGGGAGGAGGGGGTACAGGTAAAGTAACGTTACTAAGGGGAGGAGGGGGTACAGGTAAAGTAACGTTACTAAGGGGAGGAGGGGGTACAGGTAAAGTAACGTTACTAAGGGAGGAGGGGTACAGGTAAAATAACGTTACTAAGGGGAGGAGGGTACAGGTAAAAATGCGTTACTAAGGGAGGAGGGGTACAGGTAAAGTAATGCGTTACTAAGGGGAAGAGGGGGTACAGGTAAAGTAACGTTACTAAGGGGAGGAGGGGGTACAGGTAAAGTAACGTTACTAAGGGGAGGAGGGGGTACAGGTAAAGTAACGTTACTAAGGGGAGGAGGGGGTACAGGTAAAGTAACGTTACTAAGGGAAGAGGGGTACAGGTAAAAATGCGTTACTAAGGGGAGGAGGGGTACAGGTAAAGTAACGTTACTAAGGGGAGGAGGGGGTACAGGTAAAGTAACGTTACTAAGGGGAGGAAGGGGTACAGGTAAAGTAACGTTACTAAGGGGAGGAGGGGGTACAGGTAAAGTAACGTTACTAAGGGGAGGAGGGGTACAGGTAAAGTAACGTTACTAAGGGGAGGAGGGTACAGGTAAAATGCGTTACTAAGGGGAGGAGGGTACAGGTAAAGTAACGTTACTAAGGGGAAGAGGGGTAGAGGTAAAATGCGTTACTAAGGGGAAGAGGGGGTAGAGGTAAAGTAACGTTACTAAGGGGAGGAGGGTACAGGTAAAGTAACGTTACTAAGGGGAAGAGGGGGTACAGGTAAAAATGCGTTACTAAGGGGAGGAGGGGTACAGGTAAAGTAACGTTACTAAGGGGAGGAGGGGTACAGGTAAAGTAACGTTACTAAGGGGAGGAGGGTACAGGTAAAGTAACGTTACTAAGGAGGAGGGGGTACAGGTAAAGTAACGTTACTAAGGGGAGGAGGGGTACAGGTAAAGTAACGTTACTAAGGGGAGGAGGGGTACAGGTAAAGTAACGTTACTAAGGGGAGGAGGGTACAGGTAAAATAGCGTTACTAAGGGAAGAGGGGGTACAGGTAAAGTAACGTTACTATGGAGAAGAGGGTCCAGGTAAAGTAATGCGTTACTAAGGGGAGGAGGGGTACAGGTAAAGTAACGTTACTAAGGGGAGGAGGGTACAGGTAAAGTAACGTTACTAAGGGGAGGAGGGGGTACAGGTAAAGTAACGTTACTATGGAGAAGAGGGGGTACAGGTAAAGTAACGTTACTAAGGGGAGGAGGGGGTACAGGTAAAGTAACGTTACTAAGGAGAGGAGGGGGCACAGGTAAAGTAACGTTACTAAGGGGAGGAGGGGGTACAGGTAAAGTAACGTTACTAAGGGGAGGAGGGGGTACAGGTAAAGTAACGTTACTATGGAGAAGAGGGGGTACAGGTAAAGTAACGTTACTAAGGGGAGGAGGGGGTACAGGTAAAGTAACGTTACTAAGGGGAGGAGGGGGTACAGGTAAAGTAACGTTACTAAGGGGAGGAGGGGGTACAGGTAAAGTAACGTTACTAAGGGGAGGAGGGGGTACAGGTAAAGTAACGTTACTAAGGAGGAGGAGGGTACAGGTAAAGTAACGTTACTAAGGGGAGGAGGGGTACAGGTAAAATAACGTTACTAAGGGGAAGAGGGGGTACAGGTAAAGTAACGTTACTAAGGAGAGGAGGGGGTACAGGTAAAGTAACGTTACTAAGGGGAGGAGGGGGTACAGGTAAAGTAAGGAGATGGGAGCGATTTACTAAGGAAGAGTCTTGTTTTTTGGTATTGGTCCTGTTTCCATCTCTCTGGCCTGATCATGTTTTCTACTTTAGGATATTCACAGAGTGAACAAAACATAAGGATCACCGTCTCAATATGAGTTGCACCCCCTTTTGCCCTCAGAACAGCCTCAATTCGCCAGGGCATGGACTCTACAAGGTGTTGAATTAAACGTACCACAGGGATGTTGGCCCATGTTGACTCCAATGCCTCCCACAGTTGTGTCAAGCTGTCCTTTGGGTGGTGGACCATTCTTTTTTAGTTTTTTTTGTAATTTTACACCCTTTTCTCCCCAATTTCGTGGTATCCAATTGCGATCTTGTCTCATCGCTCGGGAGAGACGAGGGTCGAAACATGACCTGCCAAGCCGCGCTTCTTACTAGCCGCTCGCTTAACACGGAAGCCAGCCGCACCAATGTGTCGGAGGAAACACCGTTCAACTGACGACCAAAGTCAGCTTGCAGGCGCCCAGCCCGCCACAAGGAGTTGCTAGAGTGCGATGAGCCAAGTAAAGCACCCGGCCAAACCCTCCCCTAACCCGGACAACGCTGGGCCAATTGTGCGCCGCCCTATGGGTCTCCCCTTCACGGCCGGTTGTGACACAGCCTGGCATCGAACCCCAGGCTGTAGTGACGCTGCACCACTCGGGAAGCGTGGTGGACCATTCTTGATACACACAGGAAACTGTTGAGCATGGAAAAACCCAGTTGTGTTGCAGTTCATGACACAATCAAACCAGTGCGCCTGGCACCTACTACCATACCATTCAAAGGCACTTAAATATTTGTCTTTCCCATTCACTGAATTGTACACATACACAATGACATCAATAAGTGACATCAATAAGTGACATCAATAAGTGACATCAATAAGGGATCATTGCGTTCCCCTGTGTTCACCTGGTCAGTCTATGTCATGGAAAGAGCAGGTGTTCATAATGTTTTGTACACTCAGAGTATACTGTACAGTATAATGTTTTTGTATGGCAATTTTGTATAGCACTTCTATAACAGTTCTTCATCATGTGGAGGTTAAGGCCACGGTGCTCAAGAAATCAGTATAATAGAGTTCATCTCTGACATGTGACCGTCCTCGGTCAGAGGAGGCTGGTGGGCAGAGATATGGGAGGACAGGCTCATTGTAATGCCTGGAATATAATAGATGGAAAGGTTTTCATTTGTTTGATACCATTGCATTTATTCCATACCAGCCATTAAAATGAGTCGTATCACCGCCCACCAGCCACCACTGACATCAATTGATAGTTGTCTATGGGGTTTCCGTGAGTAATTCCACTGCAGAGCTTTGTGTTTGTGACCACAGGACAGGGTGGAACAAAGAGACATATTGTTCACCATTGGTTTTCATAGCTGTTGGAAAATACCTACAGCATGGCCGCGGGAAGTAGGGGCGCTGAGGATGCTGCAGCACCCCCTGATAATATATATATATATATATCCCCCCAAAATGTGTTAACTAGGCCTTTAATTACTCCTGTATGAGCAGAGGACAACACTCCTGCATGAGCAGAGGACAACACTCCTGTATGAGCAGAGGACAACACTCCTGTATGAGCAGAGGACAACACTCCTGCATGAGCAGAGGACACCACTCCTGTATGAGCAGAGCACAACACTCCTGTATGAGCAGAGGACAACACTCCTGCATGAGTAGAGGACAACACTCCTGCATGAGAAGAGGACAACACTCCTGTATGAGCAGAGGACAACACTCCTGCATGAGCAGAGGACAACACTCCTGTATGAGCAGAGGACAACACTCCTGCATGAGCAGAGGACAACACTCCTGTATGAGCAGAGCACAACACAACTGTATGAGCAGAGGACAACACTCCTGTATGAGCAGAGGACAACACTCCTGTATGAGCAGTGGACAACACTCCTGTATGAGAAGAGGACAACACTCATGTATGAGAAGAGGACAACACTCCTGTATGAGCAGAGGACAACACTCCTGCATGAGCAGAGGACAACACTCCTGTATGAGCAGAGGACAACACTCCTGCATGAGCAGAGGACAACACTTCTGTATGAGCAGAGCACAACACTCCTGTATGAGCAGAGGACAACACTCCTGTATGAGCAGAGGACAACACTCCTGTATGAGCAGAGGACAACACTCCTGTATGAGAAGAGGACAACACTCCTGTATGAGAAGAGGACAACACTCCTGTATGAGCAGAGGACAACACTCCTGCATGAGCAGAGGACAACACTCCTGTATGAGCAGAGGACAACACTCCTGTATGAGCAGAGGACAACACTCCTGTATGAGCAGAGGACAACACTCCTGTATGAGCAGAGGACAACACTCCTGCATGAGCAGAGGACAACACTCCTGTATGAGCAGAGGACAACACTCCTGTATGAGCAGAGGACAACACTCCTTAATGGCAGATAAACAGGCATCTGTGTTACTGGTAACTATTGTAATTTAATCTTTAAAAATCATGACCCTAGTATGTGATTGTAGAGAAGACAACCAGTAGAAAGCATAGTACCGGACCACAGTAACCCATTGAATTCCACAGGGTCAAAGCCTGAAATATGTTCAGTGACCATCCCAATAATCTCTCTTTTCTCCTTAAGTGTACAATCTTTGACTGCTTGCCACAAATCTAAAAGCATTGGATTTCTCCCTACAATCAAAAGCTGTTTACATGTCCTCTTACTGGGCCAGCCAAAGACAACCGTGTGTGTGTGTGTGTGTGTGTGTGTGTGTGTGTGTGTGTGTGTGTGTGTGTGTGTGTGTGTGTGTGTGTGTGTGTGTGTGTGTGTGAATGTTTCCTACAGAGGGAGACTGTAACAGACGAGACTCCCGCGGTTCCTCCTGCTCACCACCAGAGGGAACCCTCTCCCGAATATTAAGCCCTGATCCTCAACTCCCACATACCTGGCTCCAATCACCGTTGCACCTGTCTCCCATTAAGAGACTATTTAGGCTCTCTCTCCCTTTCTCTCTTTGCAGAAGTCTTGTTTCCCTGGTGATCATTTCTGAGCGTTTTCCGTGTCTGTCATTTCGTGGTATTACTCTGGACTGTTTTTCCCTTTTTGATTCTTGCTGCCTGCCCTGGACTATATTCTCTATTGGACTGATTTTTGTAAGCTTGCTGCCTGCCCTGACCTCATGCCTGTACCTGGATTACGATTAGCCTTATCCCTGCTGTTGTGTTTGCTGGCGATTGACCCTGTTTGTACGACCAAGATTGTAATAAAGCTGCAAATGGATCCTCACTCTCAGGGTGCTTCATTACAGAAGACTTCGCCACTTCGCGATCCAGCAGCTCTGGTCCAGATGTCCACGGAGATCTCCACTCAAGCAAACCAGCTCGCCGTTCATCAACAGCAGCTAACCCATCTAACTACGGTAACGGAGGAACTCGTCCGGACGCTACAGAGGTTGCAGATGTCGCTCCCGAACTCAGCCCCTCCTCAGCCGAACGCATAAGTATGGGCACCTCTCCACCACCGGCACCCACAGTTAACCCACGTCTGGCTCTCCTGAGAAGTTTGACGGTAACCCCACTAAGAGTAAGGGATTTCTACTGCAATGTTCATTATTTATTGATCAACAACCAGCGATGTATGTCACTGACGCCAGCAAGATTTCCCTGGTATGTTCTCTCCTCACTGGCAGAGCGTTAGAGTGGGTAACGGCGGTTTGGAGAGAGGATGGCACGGCTTTTCCATCGTTCGGTGCCTTTCTTCAACGCTTCGGGAAGTATTTGAACACCGGAGGGAGGCATGAGAGCCGGTGACCGACTACTCGCGTTGAACCAGGGCAGGAATACTGCAGCAGAATATGCCTTGACATTTCGCACTCTGGCAGCTCAAACCGACTGGGTTGAGAGCACGCTTAAACTGCTCTTTACGCAAGGGACTCAGTTTGGAATTACAGTCTGAACTGGCCTGCCGAGATGAAGGGAGATCGCTGAATCAGTTCATCGAACTCACCATACAGATTGACAATCTGATTCGATCACGGCGCCCACTCAGAACGGGACCCACCAGCACACAATGTCCCGTGACTCTTCCTCCAACCGAACCCATGCAGCTCGGATATACTCACCTGACTCCGAGGAACGTGAGCGCCGCATACGTCAACATCTCTGCCTCTATTGTGGTCAACCGGGCCATCTAAGGCGTTTTGCCCCACAAGACCACCTCCTCGTAATCCCTCTTCGGTGAGTCCTTGTGTTCAAGCACACCACTCCAGTACTTGCATCAAAGTGCCGATAGTATTATCTCTAGAGGACAATCATATAACCACATCAGCACTATTAGACTCCGGAGCAGCCGGCAACTTTATGTCTCATGAGTTTGCCCAACAACAACAATTCCCATTAATCACCTGTGACTCTCAATTGGCAGTGGAGGCGCTAGATGGACGACCTCTCGGCGATGGGAGGGTCCTGCACACTACCGTGGACCTTCGACTACAGACCGGTACCCGCCACACGGAGGTAATTCGCTTCTCGTCATCACATCACCCCATAACCCGGTAATCCTTGGGCTTCCTGGCTACGGCAACATAACCCGCTCATCTCATGGAGGGAGGGTCGTATCATCAAATGGGACCCGTCATGCCACTCCAACTGCTTGACTGGCAGCCCTTCACTCTCCATTCAGGCCGTTACGGTAAAGGACGAGCCAGCTCTTTCCCCACTCTACCCATTGAATACTCTGACCTCATCGAAGCTTTCAGCAAGACCAAGGCGATGGAACTACCCCTCACCGATCAAGCGACTGTGCCATCGAGCTACTACCAGGTACAAAGCCACCCAAGGGCCGAATCTTTCCCTATCTCAACCCGAATCAGAAGCCATGAAAAACTACATCGAGGAAGAACTATCGAAGGGGTTCATTAGAGCATCGACATCACCTGCAGCCGCGGGCTTCTTCTTTGTTAAAAAGAAAGACGGTGGTTTACGCCCCTGTATTGACTACCGGGGTCTCAACGACATCACTGTCAAGTTTCGATATCCTTTACCGCTGGTTCCAGCTGCCCTAGAACAACTCCGCCAAGCCAAGTACTTCTCCAAACTGGACCTCCGCAGCGCCTACAACCTCATTCGCATCCGGGACGGTGATGAATGGATGACAGCCTTTTCTACCAGCACTGGGCACTATGAGTATCTGGTTATGCCTTTCGGCTGTCTAATAGTCCCTCCGTGTTTCAATCATTTATCAATGACGTCTTTCGGGACATGCTGAATCGCTGGGTAATTGTATACATTGATGACATTCTCATCTATTCCAACACCTATGAAGAACATGTGCAACATGTGAGGACAGTATTGCAACGACTCATAGATCACCAGCTATACGCCAAAGCAGAGAAGTGCGAATTTCACCAGACTTCCACATCTTTTTTGGGCTACATCATCAGCCAGGAGGGAGTCGCCATGGACGAGAAGAAGGTCAAGGCCGTTCTAGACTGGCCCCTGCCGGTAACCTTAAAGGAGTTACAACGCTTCTTGGGATTTGCTAACTTCTACCAACGCTTCATCAGGAATTTCAGCTCGGTAGCCGCTCCTTAACCTCTATGACTAAAAGAAACTCATCACACCTCACCTGGTCAACTACAGCACAGGAGGCTTTACAGAACTCAAGGCACGTTTCACATCGGCCCCCATCCTCCACCACCCTAATCCTGAACTCCCATTTACAGTTGAGGTGGACGCATCTAATACGGGCATTGGAGCTATTCTTTCACAGCGGCACGGATCCCCACTCAAGCTCTATCCGTGCGCCTATTATTCCCGCAAACTTAGTCCAGCCGAGCAGAACTACGACGTCGGAAACCGGGAACTGTTGGCCATGAAAGCAGCTATGGAGGAGTGGCGTCATTGGCTGGAGGGAGCTAAACATCCCTTCGTGATTCTAACGGACCACAAGAACCTGGAATACTTGAGGTCTGCCAAGAGACTGAACCCCAGACAAGCGAGGTGGGCACTCTTCTTCACACGATTTGACTTCACTGTTACCTATCGTCCGGTTCTAAGAACACCAAGGCAGACGCATTATCACGCCAACACGACGGTGCAGCGCCCACTGAACCCAAGGAAACCCTGCTTCCTGAGTCGTTAATCGTGGCCCCGATTCAGTGGGACATCATGACAGAGCTCACCCAAGCCAACTCACAGAGGACTCCTCCGCCCGAATGCCCCCCTAACAAAACGTTTGTACCTCAGGACCTCTGTCAGAAGGTGCTAAAGCAAGTTCACTCCGTGCTCAGCTCCGGTCATCCGGGAATCGCGCCACGGTGCACCTGCTTCAGAACAGCTTCTGGTGGCCAACCTTGCGGGCAGACACAATCAAGTTCATTAACGACTGCACTACCTGTAACACAAATAAACATCTCAGACAACTACCATCGGGCCTACTGCAACCACTACCAGTTCCCCACCGACCATGGTCCCATCTCGCCATAGACTTCATTACCGATCTCCCCAAGTCCAATGGGAATACCACAATACTCACTGTCATAGATCGCTTCTCCAAGGCTTGCCGGTTGATTCCACTTCCCAAACTGCCTACAGCATTGGAAACTGCCGAACTCATGTGCAACCTGGTGTTCCGCTTCTATGGCCTGCCAGAGGACATCGTGTCGGACCGAGGGCCCCAATTCACATCCAGAGTATGGTCAGCATTCTTCCAACAACTCAACATCAACATCAGCCTTACTTCAGGGTATCACCCGCAATCTAACGGTCAAACAGAACGCCTCAACCAAGAGATCACCCGGTTTCTCAGATCCTACTGTCATCAGAACCAAGCAGACTGGAGTCGATTCCTCATGTGGGCGGAGTATGCACAGAACTCACTCCAGAAACCCTCCACCGGTTTAACCCCATTCCAGTGTGTAATGGGCTTCCAACCTCCCTGTTTCCATGGTCAGGGGAACCCACCGAGGTACCCTCTGTCAATGACTGGCTCCAGAGAAGCGAGGACATCTGGAGTCAGGCCCATACCCACTTACTACATGCAGTCAGGAGACAGAGATTGCAGGCCAATCGCCACCGCCGCCCCAACCCGAATATACTCCAGGTCAATGGGTCTGGCTATCCACTCGAGACCTCGCCTCAAACTCCCCTGCAAGAAACTCAGTCCCAGGTATGTGGGTCCCTTCCAAATAATCAAACAAATCACACCAGTTTCCTTCCGTTTGGCATTACCCGCTGATTACCGTATCTCTCCTACTTTCCATGTATCTCTTCTCAAACCCGCTGGTGGTCCGAGAGCGGAGGAGGAGGAGCAGACCAGGGAGCAGGGCCCCCACCCATCTTGGTGGGCCGGCGAGGAGGTATATCGGCCGAGATCTACTCGATTCCAGACGCCGAGGCAGGCTCCTCCAATATCTGGTAGACTGGGAGGGGTGCGGACCGGAGGAGCGATCCTGGGTTAATGCAGAAGACATACTCGACCCGCACTCATGACTGAGTTCCATAGGGCGCACCGGAGAAACCGGCCCCCGACCTCGAGGAAGACCCGGCGTCGTTCGCCTCTTCGGCGTCAGGAGCCGCTCACAGGGGGCTCTGTAACAGACGAGACTCCGCGGTTCCTCCTGCTCACCACCAGAGGGAACCCTCTCCCGAATATTAAGCCCTGATCCTCAACTCCCACATACCTGGCTCCAATCACCGTTGCACCTGTCTCCCATTAAGAGACTATTTAGGCTCTCTCTCCCTTTCTCTCTCTTTGCGAAGTCTTGTTTCCCTGGTGATCATTTCTGAGCGTTTTCCCGTGTCTGTCATTTCGTGGTATTACTCTGGACTGTTTTTCCCTTTTTGATTCTTGCTGCCTGCCCTGGACTATATTCTCTATTGGACTGATTTTTGTAAGCTTGCTGCCTGCCCTGACCTCATGCCTGTACCTGGATTACGATTAGCCTTATCCCTGCTGTTGTGTTTGCTGGCGATTGACCCTGTTTGTACGACCAAGATTGTAATAAAGCTGCAAATGGATCCTCACTCTCAGGGTGCTTCATTACAGAGACAGGGTGAAGACAGGGTTAAGCATTCGGGCAGCACCAGCAGTAAACCTCTTTATTGTGATGGAGGTGACAGTGCAGGACTCTAAAACAACATCAAGCTGTCCCAGATCCTTCCGGCAGCTACGTCCCAAACGGCCCACTATTCCCCTACATAGTGCACTGGGGCCCTGGTTAAAAGTTGTGCACTACATAGGGAATAGGGTGCCATTTGGAATGCCATAACAACAAAGACTTGGGGAAATGAAGGCTGGACCCACTGGACAGCATTGGAACACACACACATCAGAACAACACACTGTCCAAACCCATTCCTCCTTATTCAACTCATCTGATATTAAAACATATAGTAGGGTTTTCTATGAGGAAAGTAATGAGGGGGCACACACACACACACAGTCAAAACAGAGTTAATATACGACGCCTTTCAGACAGTGAGTTTGGTCTTTAGAGCAGTGTGATCTACATGTACGGGCTGCAGTAGACAGGTGATGCCTCATTCTTAGCCCCAGGCCAGCATAGTAGAATCTGAGTTTAGTAGAATGAGAGTTTTGGTTCCTCGAGTCCCCACTAGTTCTAAGAGCATGCAGAGCCGAGCCCAAGGCCTGATGTCAGTAGAGAGATTCAAGCTGACAACATTACATTTGTTAGTTTTATATATGATGCCCCGCTCCTGCGTAACTAGGCTACTAGGCTAAACCACTGATGTCACGTGAGAGCAGATGGAGCAGATGCCAATATTGTCTATATTTGAAGACACTGCATACTTTGGCGATGTTACATAAACTAAATGATGGAGCACTTCAATTCGTCTTATATCAACATCACGGTCTGGGATTTGCATTTTGGGTCACATTCAATGAAGAGGTGTGCATACTGTACATCCTATGAATGACGCAATCCATATATAAATCATATACATACATCTCAACATTGACAGATTAATTCTTAAGACCAAGTACTAGACTAGCAAGTCTTCAGTAAACAAAAGGAGGAATGAAGATCAGGGCCGGATTTACGCATTCCGGGGCACCTAGCTCCAGGGGGCCCTGTAAAATTATGCCGTTTTAAAGCACATTTCCTGCTATTCTACACATTTTGCCATTGCTGATGACGTGTTAATATGCTATTTGGGGGGGCCCCCCTCTCCCACCCCAAAAATAACATAATTTTTGGGGCCCCAGCGCATGTGCCCTACGTGCATGTTCGGTAATCCGGCCCTGATGAAGGTAACACACTTACTTTTCCTTGGTTCCAACTACAGTCAATCTCTCAGCATGACATTGAGAGGGTGGTGCAACACCACAATAGTGGAAAATAACAGTTCAGGGTTTTGAAGCCAAGGAAGGAAAATACTCTAATTTGTCCAGCAGGGGGCGAGTTGTCTGGTCAGTAGTGAGCAGGCTGGAAGTACAGGAGGTGCAGATGGGACAGGGCTAGGGTCCACACCTTTCCAAAGGATCAAGGATCAAGCCTCATCTTCGATGGAGAAGATCGTTTCAGCAGCCAACAATTATACAATTGTGCCTTACAGACCACTCTGGAGAGAGCACTAGGGAGAGAGCTATGCCAAATAAATCAGTCCAGGAACGAGAGACATCAGAGAACATATGAGAGGGGTAAGGAGAGGGGGACAGGGAAGGAAAGAGAGAGAGAGGAGGGGGAGAGGGGTAAGGAGAGGGGGACAGGGAGAGAGAGAGAGGTAAGGAGAGAGGGACAGGGAGAGAGAGAGAGGTGGGGACAGGGAGAGAGGTAAGGAGAGGGGGACAGGTAGAGAGGTAAGGAGAGGGGACAGGGAGAGAGGTAAGGAGAGAGGGACAGGAGAGAGAGAGAGGTGGGGACAGGGAGAGAGGTAAGGAGAGGGGGACAGGTAGAGAGGTAAGGAGAGGGGGACAGGGAGAGAGGTAAGGAGAGGGGGACAGGGAGAGAGAGAGGTAAGGAGAGGGGGACAGGGAGAGAGAGAGAGGTAAGGAGAGAGGGACAGGGAGAGGGGTAAGGAGAGGGGGACAGGGAGAGAGAGAGGTAAGGAGAGGGGGACAGGGAGAGAGAGAGGTAAGGAGAGAGGGACAGGGAGAGGGGTAAGGAGAGGGGGACAGGGAGAGAGAGAGAGGTAAGGAGAGAGGGACAGGGAGAGAGGTAAGGATAGGGGGACAGGGAGAGAGAGAGGTAAGGAGAGGGGGACAGGGAGAGGGGTAAGGAGAGAGGGGACAGGAGAGAGAGAGAGGTGGGGACAGGGAGAGAGGTAAGGAGAGGGGGACAGGGAGAGAGAAAATAAATGGGGATGCTAAAAAGAAGCAGGTGGTTTTGTTCTTCAGACTATTCCAAAAGTTTTATGTTCCTAAGATAGTCCAACAATCCATTCACCGATCCGCTGTCCCTGCCTGACAGATTCTACTCTAAGTTTGTCCAACGATCCATTCACCGGTCCTCTGTCGCTGCCTGACAGATTTTCAAAACGTCCATTCTAACTAACCACTAACATTAGGCACCTGACAGTCTCTGAGAGTGAGAGGCCGGCTTTGCGCGCTTTCATGACTGTGCTGAGGAGGACTGTGTGCCAAAAGCGGCGTGGTGGTAACCTCATACAGGAGCAACCATGTATGGGCTGAAGAGAGGAGCTTTGATAGCAGGGAATCTGCCATAAATAGCCAGGGAGAAGTCTAGCTCTGAGGGATCAAATCAGCTGTTAGAACAACTATCCAGGCAACCACTGCAGCTCCAGCAGTCCACACCACAGGGCTCCACTTCCATCACACTGGGAAGAGCAGGGGGCATCTAACGCCAACTCACCACCATATATCTACACTGAGTATACCAAACATTAGGAACACATTCCTACTATCGAGTCGCGCACCCCCCCTCCCCCTCCCTCCCTCCCCTTTCTACCCTCAGAACAGCCTCAATTCGTCAGGGCATGGACTCTACAAGATGTCGAAAGCATTCCACAGGGATGCTGGCCCATGTTGACTCCAATGCTTCGCACAGTTGTGTCAAGTTGGCTGGATGTCCTTTGGGTGCTGAACCATTCTTGATGCACACGGGAAACTGTTGAGCGTGAAAAACTCTGCAGTCTTGCAGTTCTTGACACACCTACTACCATACCCCGTTCAAAAGGCACTTAAATGTTTTGTCTTGCCAATTCACCTTCAATGGCACACATACACAAGCCATGTCTCAATTATCTCAAGGCTTTAAAATCCTTCTTTAACCTGTCTCCTCCCCTTCATCTACACTGATTGAAGTGGATTTAACATCTGACATCAATAAGGGACCATAGCTTTCACCTGGATTCACCTGGTCAGTCTATGTCATGGAGAGAGCAGGTGTTCCTAATGTTTTGAACACTCAGTGTACAGTATAACACAAATGAGTGCAGCAGACATATGGAGTGTTTCTCTACGGTGCAGCAGACATATGGAGTGTTCCTCTACGGTGCAGCAGACATATGGAGTGTTCCTCTACGGTGCAGCAGACATATGGAGTGTTTCTCTACGGTGCAGTAGACATATGGAGTGTTTCTCTACGGTGCAGAAGACATATGGAGTGTTTCTCTACGGTGCAGCAGACATATGGAGTGTTTCTCTACGGTGCAGCAGACATATGGAGTGTTTCTCTATGGTGCAGCAGACATATGGAGTGTTTCTCTATGGTGCAGCAGACATATGGAGTGTTTCTCTACGGTGCAGCAGACATATGGAGTGTTTATCTATGGTGCAGCAGACATATGGAGTGTTTCTCTATGGTGCAGCAGACATATGGAGTGTTTCTCTACGGTGCAGCAGACATATGGAGTGTTTCTCTAGGGTGCAGCAGACATATGGAGTGTTTCTCTACGGTGCAGCAGACATATGGAGTGTTTCTCTACGGTGCAGCAGACATATGGAGTGTTTCTCTATGGTGCAGCAGACATATGGAGTGTTTCTCTACGGAAAACAATAAAAAGCACGAGCTGGTGCACATAGAATTGCAAGAGCTGCTGACTAACAAAAAGGCACAATAATACCACGTTTTAGACACTATACTTCCAATGATGATTTGGCATCACCAAGGTTTAGCACAAACAGCGCATTCCTTTACAGAACATAACAACACTAACTAGAAACTTCAGACTTGTCAAGATGCCATGTATTTAGGGAGTTGGGAACCACAGAGGTCCTATTGAATTCTAATTCCTAATTCTATGACTGGGACATTGAGGTTTCTGCATTATGATGTAACGTAACAACTCTATGGCAGCCATGTTAGCGCCTCATTAACATTACACGGGGAAGATTTGAATAATGCTACGTAACTGAACATCTAGAATTAGAACAATATTCAACATTCTAAAAGTGCGCCCAACTCTAAATCTATGGCTCTGGTCCTGATCTAGTCTGTTCTATGCATCTTTAACCATGAACTGGACCGTCTCACCTGTGGTATTTTATGAGGGGAGTAGATATGTGAGAATGTGAGAGCCCACAGGATAGCTAGCTCCACTGTTGTTTATGCAAGGTGTTTTGATTACCCAGAACTGTGTGGGGAGTGGTCATACCCCAGGGTAAATATTTATCAAAAGCTCAGGCCAAAACAAATGTTTTTCTCTCCAGAAATGGCAAGATCGAAGAAGTTCGAACACAATGTTTGACACTTTGTTTCAATGTCTATAGTCTACATATCACATGTACTGTGTTCATATGAGTATGAGCAGTAAACACTCAGTGCCCTCGTTCACGAAAATGGTTTGCTCCTACAGACAGTGAGTCAAGTGGCAGTGGCTTGCTATAAAAGCAGGCAGACAGACATCGAATCATTCAGTTACTGTTCGATTGAATGTTAGAATGGGCAAAACGAGTGCCTTAAGCGGATACAGTATCTCAGAAACGACCGCCCTCCTGGGCCTTTCACGCATGGCAGTGTCTAGGGTTTAACGAGAATGGAGCGACAAACAAACAACAATCCAGTCAGCAACACTCCTGTGGGCGAAAACAGCTCGCTGATGAGAGAGTTTGAAGGAGAATGGCAAGAATGGTGCAAGCTAAGGCGGGCCGCAAGCTAACAGGCGGGCCAGAAAGAGACACATGACGGTGCAGTACAACAGTAGTGTGCAGAACGGCATCTCGGAACACACAACTTGTTGATCTTTGTCACGGACGGCTATTGGAGCAGACGACCACACCGGGTTCCACTCCAACCAGCTAAAAACAAGAAGAAGCGGCTCCAGTGGGCACGCAATCACCAACAGGTTAAGAAAATTACTTTGTACCATAGCAGTTCAAATGAACCCGTAGTTCCACCCTATAGCAGAATCAAACATATAGAATCGTGGTGTGTGAAGAATTGCAATGTATATCATAAATATTGTAATACTGATCATATCGTGAGGTCCCTGCCAAAACCCAGCCCTTTTAGACAGGCTACCTTGGCAGACAGCTCCTTGTTGAGACAGCTCCTTGTTAGAGCTGGAAGGCAGACAGCCCTTGTTGAGACAGTTCCTTGTTAGAGCTGGAAGGCAGACAGCTCCTTGTTGAGACAGCTCCTTGTTAGAGCTGGAAGGCAGACAGCCCTTGTTGAGACAGCTCCTTGTTAGAGCTGGAAGGCAGACAGCCCTTGTTGAGACAGCTCCTTGTTAGAGCTGGAAGGCAGACAGCCCTTGTTGAGACAGCTCCTTGTTAGAGCTGGAAGGCAGACAGCCCTTGTTGAGACAGCTCCTTGTTAGAGCTGGAAGGCAGACAGCTCCTTGTTGAGACAGCTCCTTGTTAGAGCTGGAAGGCAGACAGCCCTTGTTGAGACAGTTCCTTGTTAGAGCTGGAAGGCAGACAGCTCCTTGTTGAGACAGCTCCTTGTTAGAGCTGGAAGGCAGACAGCCCCTGTTGAGACAGCTCCTTGTTAGAGCTGGAAGGCAGACAGCCCTTGTTGAGACAGCTCCTTGTTAGAGCTGGAAGGCAGACAGCCCTTGTTGAGACAGCTCCTTGTTAGAGCTGGAAGGCAGACAGCCCTTGTTGAGACAGCTCCTTGTTAGAGCTGGAAGGCAGACAGCTCCTTGTTGAGACAGCTCCTTGTTAGAGCTGGAAGGCAGACAGCCCTTGTTGAGACAGTTCCTTGTTAGAGCTGGAAGGCAGACAGCTCCTTGTTGAGACAGCTCCTTGTTAGAGCTGGAAGGCAGACAGCCCCTGTTGAGACAGCTCCTTGTTAGAGCTGGAAGGCAGACAGCCCTTGTTGAGACAGCTCCTTGTTAGAGCTGGAAGGCAGACAGCCCTTGTTGAGACAGTTCCTTGTTAGAGCTGGAAGGCAGACAGCTCCTTGTTGAGACAGCTCCTTGTTAGAGCTGGAAGGCAGACAGCCCTTGTTGAGACAGCTCCTTGTTAGAGCTGGAAGGCAGACAGCCCTTGTTGAGACAGCTCCTTGTTAGAGCTGGAAGGCAGACAGCCCTTGTTGAGACAGCTCCTTGTTAGAGCTGGAAGGCAGACAGCCCTTGTTGAGACAGCTCCTTGTTAGAGCTGGAAGGCAGACAGCCCTTGTTGAGACAGCTCCTTGTTAGAGCTGGAAGGCAGACAGCCCTTGTTGAGACAGCTCCTTGTTAGAGCTGGAAGGCAGACAGCCCTTGTTGAGACAGCTCCTTGTTGGAGCTGGAAGGCAGACAGCCCTTGTTGAGACAGCTCCTTGTTAGAGCTGGAAGGCAGACAGCCCTTGTTGAGACAGCTCCTTGTTAGAGCTGGAAGGCAGACAGCCCTTGTTGAGACAGCTCCTTGTTAGAGCTGGAAGGCAGACAGCCCTTGTTGAGACAGCTCCTTGTTAGAGCTGGAAGGCAGACAGCCCTTGTTGAGACAGCTCCTTGTTAGAGCTGGAAGGCAGACAGCTCCTTGTTGAGACAGCTCCTTGTTAGAGCTGGAAGGCAGACAGCCCTTGTTGAGACAGTTCCTTGTTAGAGCTGGAAGGCAGACAGCTCCTTGTTGAGACAGCTCCTTGTTAGAGCTGGAAGGCAGACAGCCCCTGTTGAGACAGCTCCTTGTTAGAGCTGGAAGGCAGACAGCCCTTGTTGAGACAGCTCCTTGTTAGAGCTGGAAGGCAGACAGCCCTTGTTGAGACAGTTCCTTGTTAGAGCTGGAAGGCAGACAGCTCCTTGTTGAGACAGCTCCTTGTTAGAGCTGGAAGGCAGACAGCCCTTGTTGAGACAGCTCCTTGTTAGAGCTGGAAGGCAGACAGCCCTTGTTGAGACAGCTCCTTGTTAGAGCTGGAAGGCAGACAGCCCTTGTTGAGACAGCTCCTTGTTAGAGCTGGAAGGCAGACAGCCCTTGTTGAGACAGCTCCTTGTTAGAGCTGGAAGGCAGACAGCCCTTGTTGAGACAGCTCCTTGTTAGAGCTGGAAGGCAGACAGCCCTTGTTGAGACAGCTCCTTGTTGGAGCTGGAAGGCAGACAGCCCTTGTTGAGACAGCTCCTTGTTAGAGCTGGAAGGCAGACAGCCCTTGTTGAGACAGCTCCTTGTTAGAGCTGGAAGGCAGACAGCCCTTGTTGAGACAGCTCCTTGTTAGAGCTGGAAGGCAGACAGCCCTTGTTGAGACAGCTCCTTGTTAGAGCTGGAAGGCAGACAGCCCTTGTTGAGACAGCTCCTTGTTAGAGCTGGAAGGCAGACAGCCCTTGTTGAGACAGCTCCTTGTTAGCTGAGGGAAGGAACACAGACTGTTTTACAGAGTTTGCATCCCAATTCCAAAAGGCAACCTATTCCAGGCCTATATAGTGCACCACTTTTGACAAGGGCCCATAGAGACTATATAGGGAATAGGGTGCCAGTTGAGACACTATATAGGGAACAGGGTGCCAGTTGAGGCACTATATAGGGAACAGGGTGCCAGTTGAGGCACTATATAAGGAACAGGGTGCCAGTTGAGGCACTATATAGGGAACAGGGTGCCAGTTGAGACACTATTTAGGGAACAGGGTGCCAGATGAGACACTATATAGGGAACAGGGTGCCAGATGAGACACTATATAGGGAACAGGGTGCCAGATGAGACACTATATAGGGAACAGGGTGCCAGTTGAGGCACTATATAGGAAATAGGGTGCCAGTTGATACACCATATATGGAATAGGGTGCCAGTTGAGACACTATATAGGGAACAGGGTGCCAGTTGAGACACCATATAGGGAATAGGGTGTCAGTTGAGACACTATATAGGGAGGGAACAGGGTGCCAGTTGAGACACTATATAGGAAATAGGGTGCCAGTTGAGACACTATATAGGGAATAGGGTGCCAGTTGAGACACCATATAGGGAACAGGATGCCAGTTGAGACAGGCCCCTTGTTAGCTAAGGGAACAGCTACAGACTGTATGACAGTCACTTCTCAGTCCCATGTTATTAAAATATGTCCCAAATTGCACCCTATTCCCTATAGGGGTGGCAGGTAGCCTAGTGGTTAGAGTGTTGGGCCAGTAACCGAAAGGTTGCTGGATCGAATCCCCAAGCTGACAAGGTAAGAATCTGTCCTTCTGCCCCTGAACAAGGCAGTTAATGCACTGTTTCTAGGCTGTCATTGAAAATAAGAATTTGTTCCTAACTGACTTGCCTAGTTAAATAAATATATAGTGCACTTCCGTTTTTATTATTTATTTCTTTAATTATTTAACTAGGGAAGTCAGTTAAGATTTGTATTTTATTTACAATGACGGCCTACACCGAACCCTATGGGCCCTGGTCAAAAGTAGTGCAATATAGGGAATAGGGTACCTTTTGGGACACTATATAGGGAATAGGGTGCCATTTGGGACGTACCCAGTCTCCTCTCCAATGTATTTGGAAGAGATCCATGAGGAGTCAGGCGGATTGATAACATGGTATGCGTTTCGTCCTTCCATAGGTCAGTCAGCTGATGGGTGAAAGGGAACAGGGTCAGGTTAACAGCAGAACACAACAGGTCCTGGTTTTCAGTTCCTCTGTCACCCAGGCAGTATGATATATAAATGACCTGTATAAACCCTGCAGTCCCTCCAATGTGTTTTATAAACTTTAGTCACCATCTAGTGGACTAAAACAGCTATTGCATGGCCAGAACAACACAAGTTCAATTCAAGACCATGTAATCCCCCCCCCTAATTATTTTACTCTAATATTGCTTAAATTGTATATGTTATCAGTGTTTGTGTTCCGAGACTGACTCAAGAGGGACAGTGGATCACTGTTCCAGGGAGTCAGTGGATCACTGTTCTAGGGAGACAGTATATCACATATGGAATGGGTTCAGAGTCTGGGGTGTGGCTTATTCCAAGCCCCTCTCTGTGGGGTTGGGGTAAAGGCAGAGAAATGGAGTGGGGTAGTCTCCATACACAAGGCACTCTGCACGCTCCACTCCAGACACAGAGGCTGGGAGAAGAGACTAGGAAAGGGGCAACTGACAGGACTGACAAGATTCTTAAATTCCCCAGCATCAAGAGTGGATTAACAGGTGTATTGCTGTACAATAATACATGTACTGTTTACGGGCTGACTGAATGCAGATCTGGAGAATGAGGCAGCTGTGTATTGGACTGTCAACAGCTAGGTGCATCTACAAGACATCTGCAACACATCTACTACAGATACACAGTATCTGTGTCCCAAATGGAAACTTATTCTCTATTGTGTACTACTTTTGGCCAGAGTCATGGGCCCTTAGTACACTATATATGGAATAGGGTGCCATTTGGGACACATAGATTGTTGAATGTGTAGCTTACCTCCTATAAATCCTGGTACCATTCTAAATATGTCACTAAGTTGCTGCTGATACAGAGTTGCACAACATGTCTGCCGTTCTCAGAGTGGAGTTCCAGCATTATCAAGGAGTCCATGCAATCTGATTTAGTTCAGCCTTAAAGAACGCCTTATTATACCGCCTCCTATGCCGTTTCTTCAAAACGAACCCTACATATTACATGAACTAGCTTTGTAAGTCTGAACCACAGTTTACCTTATAAATTGGTTATGGATATAATTTCTGTTTTCGGGTTTATTCAAAGCAGAAAAGCCAGGTGGGCAAAAACTGGTTGAGTCAAATAAAAAATCTAATGTTATTGGTCACATGAATAGACGTTGTCGTGCCCTCTTCACGACTGTCTTGGTGTGTTAGGACCATGATAGTTTATTGGTGATGTGGACACCAAGGAACTTGAAGCTCTCAACCTGCTCCACTACAGCCCAGTCGATGAGAATGGGGGCGTGTTCGGGCCCTCGTTTTCCTGTGGTCCACAATCATCTGCTTTGTCTTGCTCACGTTGAGGGAGAGATTGTTGTCCTTGCACCCCACTGCCAGGTCTCTGACCTCCTCCCTATAGGCTGCCTCATCGTTGTCGGTGATCAGGCCTACCACTGTTGTGTCGTCGGGAAAACTTAATGATGGTGTTGAAGTCGTGCTTGGCCACACAGTCATGGGTGAACAGGGAATACAGGAGGGGACTAATAACGCAGCCCTGAGGGGCCCCCGTGTTGAGGATCAGAGCGTGGCAGATGAGTTGTTGCCTACCCTTACCACCTGGGGGTGGCCCGTCTGGAAGTCCAGGATCCAGTTGCAGAGGGAGATGTTCAGTCCCAGGGTCCTTAGCTTAGTGATGAGCTTTGAAGGCACTATGGTGTTGAACACTGAGCTGTAGTCAATGAATAGCATTCTCACGTAGGTGTTCCTTATGTCCAGGTGGGAAAGGGCAGTGTGGAGTACAATAGAGATTGCAATATCTGTGGATCTGTTGGGACTGTATGCAAATTGGTATGGATCTAGGGTTTCTGGGATGATGGTGTTGATGTGAGCCATTACCAGCCATTCAAAGCACTTCATGGATACAGATGTGAATGCTATGGTTCAGAAGTAATTTAGACAGGTTAACTTGGCATTCTTGGGCAGAGGGACTATGGTGGTCTGCTTGAAACATGTAGGTATTACAGACTCGGCTAGAGGCAGGTTGAACATTTCAGTGAAGACACTTGCCAGTTGGTCAGCGCATGCTCGGAGTAAACGTCCTGGTAATTCGTCTGGCCGTGCAACCTTGTGAATGTTGACCTGTTTACTCACATCGGCTACGGCGAGCGTGATCACGTTACGGCGAGCGTGAGTCAATGTTGATTCCATGTCATTTCAACATTTTTTTTTTAACGTGATGACATTGAATCAAAGTGGAAAACTGATTGGATTTGCAAAAAGTCATGAAAGTAAGGGAATTTTGTGTTTTTTATCATCCAACTTTTAACCTAAATCCAATGACAGGGTGAAATGTTTTGTTGATTTAACATTGAATTCATGTTAGTTGACAACTCAACGAAATGTAAATAAAAACTAGATGTTGTGCCCAGCGTGAGTCTACTACATACTAGTATGCAGTTACTAGCAGGCTACAGGTGTACTATAAGGTCATTGGTCACTATGATCGTTCATAGATCTCTCAATGCACACTATTCTCTCTCTGACACTTACACACACTTACACACACACACACACACACACACACACACACACACACACACACACACACACACACACACACACACACACACACACACACACACACACACACACACACACACACACACACACACACACACCTTATCTACTGCAGTCCTTATAGAAGGCCTTCCAAACAGAATCCTCCACATGACATCCATTGCCATAGGACAGTGTCATCACAACCACTATCATTCCCTGGGTGTGTCTAAGGAATCTGCAGCCTTCCAGTCAGTTGGTTGACCCAGTGCCAACTAGCATTCTGTGCTCCCACTACTGCTGTGTGCTGACCGTCTGAGGAAGACAGACATCTCAGATGGGCTGCACGAGTAAAAAAGTCAACAATATTCACGTGGTTGGTGTGTGCTACTTTATTTCATGCTATTTGCACCCTGTCCTCGTTAGGCCTACCGTAACGTCAGCATGCGTCTAACAATATGATCATTATTACTGATGGAATATGAGCGCACACTGGGGTTGTGATTGCATAGCATAGTCTAGCTACGAAGTGTTACTGTAATTCAAAATGTAAATGAAATCACAATAAGAGCACTTAGACCAGGGCAGCTCTAACAGGGCGCAAATTTGACGAACTGACTTGTTGTAAATGTGGTAGTCTATGAGGGGGTGGCAGGTAGCCTAGTGGTTAGAGTGTTGGACTAGTGACCGAAAGGTTGCAAGATCAAATCCCTGAGCTGACAAGGTAGAAATCTGTCGTTCTGCTTCTGAACAAGGCAGTTAGACCACTGTTCCTAAGCCGTCATTGATAATAAGAATTTGTTCTTAACTGACTTGAAGGTGACATGTTGAAAGTCACTGAGCTCTTCAGTAAGGCCAATGTTTGTCTATAGAGATTGTATGGCTGTGTGCTCAATTTTATACACCTGTCAGCAACGAGTGTGGCAGAAATAGCCAAATCCATCAATTTGAAGGGGTGTCCACATACTTTTGTGTATATATAGTGTATTTAAAAATTTGCAATAACTTTTGTCTTAAGAGTAGTGTAACATAGGTTGTATAATATCAGCTGATGTGCTTAAAATACTTTTACCTTACCCTGTAATAAGCCTATAATCTGTCTGGCTGCTTACATTTTGTTAGGTAAAATACATTTTGTAATCACCTTGGCATGAATCCCAAACAAGCCCTTAATGTTTTGTTCTCTGCTCACTCTTACAGAACAGAACATACACACAGAACGGTTAAAGAGTGTCGCAAAGGAAAATCCAGATCCCATTGACATTTAACTTGTTGTTTACGTCCCGAATGGTACCCTAGTGCACTACTTTTAGCCAAAATCCTATGGACCATGGTCAAAAGTAGTGCGCTACACTGAGTGTAAAAAAACATTAGGAACACTTGCTCTTTCAATGACAATAGCTGTGTTCGAATACCCATACTAACATACTGTATACTACATACTTAATGAGTATATACTACATACTATATACTATTAGTTCATTTTAGTATACTGTAAACGAGCAGTATGCTTTTAGTTGAGCGTACTAGCTCTTCGCCTGTCTACCGGAAGTTGATGCTGTTGCTATGCAACCTCTTGCTAGCTAGTTAGCATAACAAATGACTAGTTAGACATTTTAAGACTTTGGGTGTGTTCTTACATTTAATGTGTAGTGCCAAGGTGCACTCATAAATTCAGAGCATTGTCCAAGATTGTCATTGGTAAATTCAGAGCGTTTCACTCGCGCACACTGGACGCTCGGGCCGAGGAGTAGGGTTGATTTGAGCATTCTGACCTTACAACGGCAGTCAAGCACCCAAGCTAACGTTGGCTAGCTTGCTAGCTACTTCCAGACACAAATGAGACCATTCTGACCATTTTACTCGCCCTAGCAGAGCTGGTTAGGCAGTTTTCATGTTATCCAGAGCGTTGGTGGCTGTAACTGTGCTGCTGGCAACAATTTAATTGGCAAAAAAAGCGCAACGTTTACTGACACCGGCCATATTCAAAGGGTTTTGAGCGCTTGTAAATTTACAAAAGCACTCGAACGTCCATTGAGAACGCACACCAACTATACCATTTAGCTAAGCTAAGAATGACGGGGAATAATCAAGTCAATAAGTCAATAATAATTGTAAATAAGAATTTGTTCTTAACTGACTTGCCTAGTTAAATAAAGGTTAAATATCTTTTTAAATATATATCTAAAATAAACGTTGGGTAGTTAGATAGCCTATAGTTAATATACTGGCAAGTTTGATGTATGAGTAGCCAACTAATGTTAGGTAGCTAGCTAACATACCGATACATACTGCTGTAATGATATGCTATGTGGTTTGTAAGGATAGCGTAGCTAACAAATTGTCAGCCAACATAACGTGTAAGGTAACTTATTTGAAAAGTCATTAGTCATTAGTTTATTACATTGCTCAACATTTCCTTAACATTTGTTCTAATTAGTTAAAGCAATACATTTGTATCCACTCTCGTTGTACTCTCGTTGCATATTTTCCGCCATTTTCTTCAAATCTGAAAACGATGTGAAGCCACGCCCATTTCCTGAAGAATTGCATTATGGGCGGAAATAGTGTACATTAAAGTACGGAAATAGTGTCCTCGGTGTGTATACTTCATATTTTGGCGAATTTAGTACGACATCCGGGAACTTTTGGCATACTAACTATATCCATACTATGACCAATAAGCATTAGTGCGGTTATAGGGTTAGTGCTGTTAGTATGAGTATTCGAACACAGCTAGGTGAATCCAGTGGAAATCTATGATACCTTTTTGATGCCACCTGTTAAATCCAGTTCAATCAGTGTAGATGAAGGGGAGGAGACTGGTTAAAGAGGGATTTTAAAAACCTTGAGACATCTGAGACATGGATTGTGTATGTGTGCCATTCAGAGGGTGAATGGGCAAGACAAAATAAACTCAGCAAAAAAAGAAACATCCCTTTTTCAAGACCCTGTCTTTCAAAGATAATTCGTAAAAATCCAAATAACTTCACAGATCTTCATTGTAAACACTGTTTCCCATGCTTGTTCAATAAACCATAAACAATGAATGAACATGAATTAACATGCACCTGTGGAACGGTCGTTAAGACACTAACAGTTTACAGACGGTAGGTAATTAAGGTCCCAGTTATGAAAACTTAGGACACTAAAGAGGCCTTTCTACTGACTCTGAAAAAAACAACAAAAGAAAGATGCCCAGGGTCCCTGCTCATCTGCATGAACGTGCCTTAGGCATGCTGCAAGAAGGCATGAGGACTGCAGATGTGGCCAGGGCAATACATAGCAATGTCCGTACTGTGAGACGCCTAAGACAGCGCTACAGGGAGACAGGACGGACAGCTGATCATCCTCGCAGTGGCAGACCACGTGTAACAACACCTGCACAGGATCTGTACATCCGAACATCACACCTGCGGGACAGGTACAGGATGGCAACAACAACTGCCCGAGTTACACCAGGAACGCACAATCCCTCCATCAGTGCTCAGACTGTCCGCAATAGGCTGAGAGAGGCTGGACTGAGGGCTTGTAGGACTGAGGGCATGTCCTCTCCAGACATTACTGGCAACAACGTCACCTATGGGCACAAACCCACCGTCGCTGGACCAGACAGGACTGGCAAAAAGTGCTCTTCACTGACGAGTCGCGGTTTTGTCTCACCAGGGGTGATGGTCGGATTCGCGATTATCGTCGAAGGAATGAGCGTTACACCGAGGCCTGTACTATGGAGCGGGATCAATTTGGAGGTGGCGGGTCCGTCATGGTCTGGGGCGGTGTGTCACAGCATCATCGGACTGAGTTTGTTGTCATTGCAGGCAATCTCAACGCAGTGCGTTACTGGGAAGACATCCTCCTCCCTCATGTGGTACCCTTCCTGCAGGCTCATCCTGACATGACCCTCCAGCATGACAATGCCACCAACCATACTGCTCGTTCTGTACGTGATTTCCTGCAAGACAGGAATGTCAGGGGACTTGCCAGGTGCTTTGGTGGAAGAGTGGGGTAACATCTCACAGCAAGAACTGGCAGATCTGGTGCAGTCCATGAGGAGGAGATTCACTACAGAACTTAATGCAGCTGGTGGCCAAACCAGATACTGACTATTACTTTTGACACATTATTCCATTTCTGTTAGTCACATGTCTGTGGAACTTGTTCAGATTATGTCCCAGTCCCAAATATTTACACATGTTAAGTTTGCTGAAAACAAACGCAGTTGACAGTGAGAGGACGTTTCTTCTTTTGCTGTGTTTATTTAAGTGCCTTTGAACAGAGTATGGTAGTAGCTGCCAGGCGCATTCCAACCCCCAAAGGACATCCAGCCAAATTGACACAACTGTGGGAAGCATTGGAGTCAACAACATCCTTGTGAAACGCTTTCGACTCCTTGTAGAGTCCATGCCCCGACAATTTGAGGCTGTTCTGGCTTGGTACACTCAGTGTATGGAGAATAGAGTGCCATTTGGGACATGTACTTTGTGTCTGACCCTGAGCCACGTTCTTCTTTCTTTCTTCTTCCAATTGACATAGCAAGGTCAAAGGGTAACCCCAAGGGCATGGGCTGAAGCCTAGACCCCCTGGCAGGGAGGAGAACAGACAGCCCTTCAATGTCAGGCAGGAGGTTAGAGAAAAAACAGGTTATGTCCCAAATGGCACCCTATCCTATTCCCTATATCGTGCACTACCTATTGGCCCTGGTCAAAAGTAGTGCACTATATAGGGAATAGGGTGCCATTTTGAGACACAGGCCCAGGAGATGAGACAGGTACGAGCCCTTAACCAACAAGGGCAGTTTGAAGAAGTTTCTAAAAGTATTTACTAAATAAACTGAAGTAAACAATACATTTATAAAAAATAAAAATATTTAAAGAGCAACAATAAAGTAACAGTAGTGAGGCTATATATAGGGGTACTGGTACAGAGTCAATGTGCTGGGGCACAGGTTATCATACTCTAACATGGGCTCCATGTCCTCCCTGCCAAGGGGTCTAGGCTTCAGCCCATGCCATTGGTTTTCACCTTTGACCTTGTTATGTCAACCAGAAGAAGGAAGAAGAAGAAGAAGAAGAAGCATTATAGTACAGTAATCGCATATAAAAGTGCAAAATTATAATAATGATAGGTCTATATAGACTGCCTTGTTCCAGAGTAGTGTTTCTGCCTATGTTTGGCCCAGTCATTCCCCATCTCTGTGTAAGACATAAACCTTAGGTCACGTCCAAAATGGCACCCTATTCTCTGCTTAGGGCTCTGGTCAAAAGTAGTGCACTATGTAGGGAATAAGGTGGCCTTTGGGATGCAGAAGTACACTTTGTGATTCCTGCAAATTTGAGCAGGAAAGAAGGATGGATATCCTCCAAGCCTTAGACAGAGAGCATGCTGGGAAGTTTCTATGAGGTTTCCGTTCACAAAAGGCCGTGCCAACATTCTGATCCAACAGACAAAGCAGAGCTCAGTGTGACAGTCTGGTTGGGTAATGGGGCTGAAATTACTAGCAAGAACACACGCGCACACAGAGACACAGGTGTACGCTCACAGAAACACAAACCGAACATGTACATTACAAGGATTTTCCTGTTTGGCAAAATGGCGTCATGCTACTTCATCTGAACTAACACTCTCGGAAAAAAAAATCTAATTGATCACAAAGACAACCTTCATGCAAAGAGTTTATTCTGAATCAGACTGCAGTGTCATACAACAGTAGCACAATCTATGTGTTATGCTGATATTCATCGATACAAAGGCAAAGGTATGAACGAGTTTCCTTTAGATTTTACTCAAACATAGCATTTAAATACTTGGCATAGTTTTGTAAATAAAATTATGAAAGATAATGGTTGCCCATTGGTTTCCGCTACTGGAGAGTACCAAATGCAAATAGACTGTATGCAAAAACATGTTTTCCTCGTCTCCCTCATTTCATGTTTTTCTCGTCTCTCTCATTTCATGTTTTCCTAATCCCTCATTTCATGTTTTCCTAATCCCTCATTTCATGTTTTCCTCGTCTCTCTCATTTCATGTTTTCCTAATCCCTCATTTCATGTTTTCCTCGTCTCTCTCATTTCATGTTTTCCTAATCCCTCATTTCATGTTTTCCTAATCCCTCATTTCATGTTTTCCTAATCCCTCATTTCATGTTTTCCTCGTCTCTCTCATTTCATGTTTTCCTAATCCCTCATTTCATGTTTTTCTCGTCTCTCTCATTTCATGTTTTCCTAATCCCTCATTTCATGTTTTCCTCGTCTCTCTTGCATTTCATGCAAGGAAGAAAAAAAGATGTCAGGGAGTACAAAATTAATTAAATATCATATGAAAATAGAAAATATTACAACAAGTGTGCATAATTATTCATGTTGCACATAGCCTGCAGTACAAAAACGTCAAATGACACCAAGTTCCAGCTTCCTCTGGCATGCCAATTTGTGGACAGTAGCCTAGCTATGTTCTGTAATGGCCATTTTTGTGTTGTGATCAAGGGGCAGTTGACTTCTTAAGGGACATTTCAAAAATGTTCAACTTCACATTCATCATCTCCAGCACCACCCCAACATCAACATATGTGATAATTGTTTTGTGGTAAAAAAAAGAATTGAATTTAAATGTAAGAAAATCACACGATGCACACTGATGATGTCATTGGAAACACTTACGTATCTTTCTCTGTCTTTTTCACTACAAAACATATGTTGATGTTGTGGTGGTGCTGGAGATGAATATGAAGTTGAACAATTGTGAAATTTCCCTTTAAGATAGAGGACTTTATTACAGGTAAGTCAAGCAAAAGTCTTCAAAATGGTACTAAGTTCAGACGAAATGCGGGCGGCAACAACTGTTGGTAATCTATCCACCTGGTTGCTCTTTATGGGATATTAATCAACGATATTGATCAATGGACTCAATTGATCAATGAACTACTGAATCAATGAACTACTGAATCAATAAACTACTGAATCAATGAACTACTGAATGCTCCGCTTATAGTTGTTTCGAATGGGAGTTTGTGCATTTTTGGAAGTCTATGTGTTGTTTGACTAACGGCACTGTTCTCCTGATTGATTGAAAGACCCTAGCACAGTGAAGAAAGTTAAGTGCAGTCACTATGTACGTATGCAGTCAACATTGCTACCTTTCAGGCTTAGGAAATGGCAGAACAATAAGTTGTTTGTAAAACTTACAATTATGAAACAGTGTGCAAATAGTAATTATTTGGCCTTAATTATAATGTAATGCCGAAATTGCCTATGGCGGCGACGTGATAAAAAAAAGAAAGAAAAGTCAGTCAGAAATATGAAGCATAATTAAGACAAAGTTCTAAGTCAATTAAATGCTACAACCGCAATAATGCTACATTACAGTGTATGTTATAAAACGATGTGATTATTGAACAGTATGTATTCACCTTTGACAAATAGGAAAACAGCATTAATGTGCACCTTTAGCAATGCATTATACACCCTTCACTAACCATTGTATCATTGACAGCAGTCTAAAACACAAAATTCACTCAATGTAGAAAGAAAGAAATGTTAAGTTGCATGAATAAAAATAATGTAAAAAAAAGGTTTTTAATTTTTTTATTTCTAAACATGTTGCTATGAATCAGCGACAAAACAACAGTACATGATTTGGCTTGGAAGACGATGACAAAAAATAAGACAGGTCACCAGGGTTGGGGTCAATTCCATTTCAATTCAGTTAATTCCAGAAAATAAATGTAATTATTTCCCCCCCTAAAAAAAAAAAAGAAATCCAATACAGAGGCATTGAGAAAAAATGTAATTTAAATTTCAGTTAGCTTCCTGAATTGAAATGTAATTGAATGCAACACTGCAGGTCAGCTGACCCTAAACATGAGAACACAGCTGGGATGGATCGATGGATCATCATTAAGAGCGTCCAACATCAAATGTTAAACTGTTTTTCAGACAGCATGTGAAAATGCACTAGAAATGGGAACTCATGGCACAATCAGAATTTCCTATTAAGTCAAGACTCACAAAGAAGATAAACCCTCATCTTGTCACTGAACAGAATGACCGTTTGATCAAGGCACACTGCACATAGCTTTGCTTGTAAGGTCAATCCTTCTTTATGTCAATCTTTTTTTATTTTATTTTTTGAAGCGCTAGAAAATTATATACTCTCATTATGATACTGTACAGACAATATAGTACTGTACAGACAATATAGTACTGTACAGACAATATGGTACTGTACAGACAATATGATACTGTACAGACGATATGGTACCTTCAACTTGTGATCAAAGTGTGGAGAAATAAAATAGAATGGTTAAATACAAAATATCTCTTAAAATATTTAAAATATACTTTATTTTGTACATTATGCAAACTGATTAACAATTCAATGATAACAAAAATGTATATTTAGTGAAATGTAGTCTCTTAACA
This sequence comes from Brachymystax lenok tsinlingensis, assembly GCA_030435695.1. Classification (NCBI taxonomy): domain Eukaryota; kingdom Metazoa; phylum Chordata; class Actinopteri; order Salmoniformes; family Salmonidae; genus Brachymystax; species Brachymystax lenok. The sequence continues at coordinate 38,758,191 of CM059788.1, forward strand.
CGATGTATGGCCACTAATATTTTCTATGAAATAAGCACCCGCCCACCAGCATACCCTGATACATCTCCATTTAGCTACAGGATGATTCAAACGATGACTCGTTAAAATCGTATGTCCCAAATTGCACCCAATTCCCTATTTAGTGCACTACTTTTAACCAGGGCCCATGGGGCTCTGGTCTAAAGTAGTGCACTATAAAGGGAATAGGGTGCAATTTGGAACGTAACATTTTTATAATTTGAGTCCTGACAATGGTTCCCAGCTCCACTGACTAAGCAACTAAGCTGTTTGTATGACAATATTGCTCTTATCTTTTTACTATGTCCATATAATTCTTGTTTACAACTCAAACTAGCACACTCCATACCATTATTGCTTCCGGAAATTACCTGGGAAATAGAGCTAATATACACCCAGATAGATGTTTTTAAAACATTGATTTAACTACCCAGTGGTCTTGTAACCTGATCCAGTCTATAATGAAATGCACATCTGGATACAGAAGGCAACGCCTGGTCCCAGATCTGTTTGTGCTCTTGTCAACTCCATTGCACATTGTCAAGCCAATGAGTGACAAGGAGTTGGCATGACAGCACAAACAGACTGTCTCTAGGTAACCCACCCACCCCACCCCCCATAATGTAGAACCAAGGCCTCACAAAATACGTTTCACTGATTTATCATTTTGCCACATCAGGGTTTGGGTCAATTCAAATTGAAGTCACTCAAATCAGGAAGTGAACATTCATAAATGGAAAAACGTGTCTAATAAATAGCTTCTCATTTTCAATTTCTTGAGAAATCATTGAAAATAGATTAGAATTTCAGTTTACTTCCTGAAACGACTGACTTAAATTGAATTGACCCTAACACTGACATCTGGTAGGTATAGAGTCACTCTTCATTGAAGAGCTCTATGGATTATGATTACAGTGTACGGGAAAGCGATGAGACAGACAGGCCACAATGTAACAAAATAATAATAAGACTGATTGATTGGTTGATTAATTGATTGATTGATTGATTGACGGATTGATCGATCGATTCATCTGAAAATTAAAACAGTTCTCGAGCCAAAGACATTAATGTCCAATATAATACATTTCTCACTTCTCTCCGTCCATAACAATCAAATGTAAATATTTTGGTGTAATCGACTCTGAATGTAACAGAACAGCTCTTATGACTCCTATGTCTACTTTGTTGTGTAAAACGTGTTTACATTCATATCTAAACAGCTCGCCCATAAACAAACAGAATCACACAGCGTGTGAACGATGAGTCAGCTAACTGTATTCACTATGGAATTATTTTTAGGTTGTTATACGCATGACAGAATTGCATAATGTCTGCCAATGAAAAGCATCTAGGTGGGTAGAATAAGAAAGACAATGAAAAGCATCTGGGAGAGTAGAATAATAAAGCCAATGAAAAGCAGCTGGGAGAGTAGAATAAGCCAATGAAATGCATCGGGAGAGTAGAATAAGCCAATGAAAAGCATCGGGAGGGTATAATAAGCCAATGAAAAGCATCGGGAGAGTAGAATAAGAAAATGAAAAGCATCAGGAGGGTAGAATAAGAGAGGATAAAGAACAAGCTGCTACAATTAGACTAGGAATGAGTCCCAAAATGGCACCCTGATCCCTATGCAGTGCACTACCTTTGACCAGGGCCCAGTAGTGCACTATATAGAGAGTAGGGTACCATTTGGACCCCTCTAGGATGGGTTGGGGGAGATAAGGGGGTAGATGGAAGCTGCCCCTAGGTAGGGGGACACCTCCCTTTTGGCAGTGGAACACTCTTAGTACTCAACGACGCCGAGGGTGAGGGTGTACACAATGCTGTTGTCGGAGAAGAAGGCCGTTTCTGTGTTTGGGATGAGATGAAGGCATTCTATTGGGCAGCCAGGTCACAGTGTTGGAGGGAGCTAAACCTCCGATGGAGAAAGATGACGGGCGTCTCAGTCTCTCTCCACTTTAATCCACTGGGCTTGGGTCTCAGGCCTCTGGTAGAACACACAGAAAGAAGGGATACACTTGATCATTTAGAGTGAATATTGAATTTGAGTCTCAAATGGCACCCTATTCCCTATCAAGTGCACTACATTTGACCAAAGCCCTTTAAAATTTGTACACAAAATAAGAAATAGGGTTCCATTTGGGACGTAGACTATATCATGTGACAGTCATCATAACATGTCCAAAATGTATTTCACACACATAAAAAATGTCTTCAAAATGAATGAAAATAATGTAATATCAGTCATGTGTGGTGGTAGATTTGAATTGTAGGTCAAATAGCCCCCTCTTGTGGGAAGTGTCCATAATAACAGCCATAACTCATTATAGTCACAGCCAACAATGTTTGTGTAGTCACATTTGTCAGTGAAAAAAGTATCACAAATGTGTAACAAACAAAACATGAAACTATCAATTCCTGGTGAAACACTCTCATATTCAGAATAAGCATGTAAACACAGCTCGACAGAAGAAAAAAAAACTTTAAAAAAATGAACAATAAACAAATGCATCAAGTAGCTACCCGAGACAGATGACACCTCATCTTGCAACACTGTATCTTCAGAGGCCTCTCGATCGTCCTCTAGCTTGACCTCTCTATCGTCCACTGTGTCACGCTGGGAGGGAGCAGGGAGGACAGCGCTCTCTTTCACTTGTTCAACGCCACCGCTGGCCTCCGCCTCCCCGTCCACCTCCTCCTCCGCCTCCCCAGAGTCTGTGATTCTGATGCTGAGTCTCACGCGGGACACAGAGTCCATCACCTTCATCCGAGCCAGGCGTTCTATCGCCACCTGGTGGCTGGGTGAGGCAGCCAGCTTGTCCTGCAGGGCCTCTATGTGCTGTGAGGCGCCTCTGCCCCTCCTCTCTCCCTCCAGACTGTGAGACAGCTTCTGGTCGGGGTTCATGGGGACCGAAAGTGGTAGTCTGTCTGGCGGAAACTCCAGCATACCTGGAGTTTCTCGACCCAGTTGGGTCCATTTGGCACTCCTGATCCGCTCTAGGGTATCCTGTGGCGGCTCCTTTTCTTGTAATTCCTGCCCACTGTCAGGCACCGTAGATGCTGTAGACCGCAGTTCCCCAGACTCTGTATTTCTCACATGTGTTTGTAATGTCTGTTCGTTTGCACTGTTTCTTTCTGGATCTTCTCCAGCAGTGGGTTCACTCTCTCTTAATTCAATCTCCTCTGTTGCTGGCTCTCTAGCCCTCCACTCCTCTGTAACTAGGGACTCTGCAGGCACATCAATCCCTAATATCCTGGCTGCCCTCTCCTCTATGGATTCGTTCTCTGGGATGCCCTCGGCACATTTCACTTCGTATAGATTGTTGAGATCCTTGGTTACTTGGTTTTGATTTGTCTTCTCAGCAGTAGCACTCCCACCCACATTCTTATCATCTGTGAGTGACAGCTGCTCCCTCCAATCTTGACACAGAGTCTGAGCCTCTGAACGATTCGAGCAAGAGTCGGAGGATAGCTTTATGTCTCCTTCATCCTCAGCTGGTTCTTCATATGTTTCAGCACCTTGTGGACTACCACTGTCAGCGACGATTGTGGCGCTACTTTGATCAGACAAGTCTGGGCTTGACTCCTCGTGGAGCGGAGACATTGGGCTTGGTCTGGACATCTGGCTCTCGCTCTCTTTTTTACAAATGGGGCATTCCTCTTCAGAGTCTAGACCGGCGCCCCCTGGAGGCACTGTATTGCTTCTACCACCACCAAGTTTAGATTTGGCCATTAAAGTTTTGTTAACTTCTGTTGAGTCTCGGGTCTTTTGTAAAGACTGACATATGTCCTCATAATCAGGGGGACTCGTAAGTGTGGAGGCGTCCTGCATCGGCTGCCTATCTGCCCAGGGGACTTCTGCTGCCGTGTGCGTTGTTGGCGTCGTTGGGCTTAAGTCTCTGATCTCGCTGGGATCACTAGGAGAGTCAATAAAGTCACTAGGGCCGGTAAAGTCACAAGGCGGTGGTGTCTCCGAAGGCGAAGAGAGGTCTAGCTTCACAGACCTGCCACTGCAGCTACTTCTCCTCTGTGACAAATTCGAAACAACCCTGTATTCTCTGAATCCTGTAGGATCGCGTGGCGGGACAGGGAGCTCCTCTCTTAGCTGCTTGCTGAATGTCACTGACTTTCTTTCAGCGGGTCTTGAGAAGGCGCTCTTGACCTCCCTGTACTCCGGGTCGACGGAGACCGTCCAGCTCTCGATACTGCGCCTAAGGCTGCTGGGTTTGCTGAGCCCTGCCTCCCCCGCCAGCCTTATCTTGATCCGCTCAGGGATCTGCACAGCGCCGCCATTGTTGGGAACATTATTGCTGGCAGTGCCTAGCTCTAAGATGTCTTTGTAGGCCTCGTTGAGGTCCTCGATGCACTGGTCAACACTGGGCCTCTTGCTGCTCTGCTGCTGTGGTTGTTGCTGCTGATCCTGGAGCTCTTTGTTGATAGTCTCTAGCTCCTCAATGGCGTCCCATGGCCGTCTGCTGACGGGCTTCAGCAGGAACTGACCGAAGCCCTCCTGCCCACTGCAGGCCGCTGCTGGTTTGGCCTCCATCGTGTTTCCTGAGGGTGGTGGTGGTGGCGCTGCTGCTGGCGGCTGAACTGTGCTCTTGTTCAGCTGGCTGGAGATTGAGAAAGTGGCCGTCCTGGAAAAAGCGCTGTTGCTGGATGGTTTCAGGCTCTTCACCCCTTTTATGGGATAGCTGAATGCAGTGCTGCCCACACCGCTGGGGTCTGGGGTGACGCCTGGGTCGGGGGAACCTGGGGCAGGGACTTGAGGGTCTTGTGCTTCCTTGTTTTCAGGACCTGGAGGAGGAGGAGGAGGGGGAGGCTGACGCTTTCTGGCCTCTGGGCTAGTTTGAGTCTCCTGGTCACGGTACTGGTTCCCAGGCCAGGATCCCGAGAGTTTCAGCTCCTTGTGATGGTTTATTTTGGGAGGTTTAATGGGGAGTTTTCTCACTATTTTGCTGCTTGATCTGCTGCTTGCTATGCTACCGGTTAGTGCTTGCAGCTCAGCCTCTGCTGAAGATGTGCTTTGGAGACTTTGGTTTGTTAAGTGGCCAGTTTTGTTCTCGCTCGGACTGTCCACTGGGCTTGGTGGCCGGACTGGGCTTGGCGGCTTCTCATCATTGTTGTTTTGATCATGGGACGTACCGCCCGGCGTTGGGGGGATGGGAACAGACACCAAACAGAATATTGTCTCACTAAGTTTCTTTTTTACACTCTTTTTCTCTACTTTCTCTGCTTTCTCTGAGGAGTCAGGCTTTCTTGGTTTCTCTTTCTCTGAGGAGTCAGGCTCTTTCTTTTTCACTTCAGTCACAGTTTCTGACCCACCTTGGTCCACAAGCCTGATCTGCTGAGGGGGCGGTCTAACCTGAAAAGCGGTTGGATAGTTACCACAGCTCTGATCAGGAGCTACACTGTCTACACTTCCTTTGTTTATTAAACCCCTGTGACACCATCTAGTACTACTACCTTCGTTGTCATTGACAGATGTCTTGCGGCTGTCGGTATTGAGAGATAGCCCCTGTGGGGGGGGAAAGGCACTATCATGTGTGGATTGTCCTAAAACCTTAGCGCAGGGAATCTCTTTGTTGATGTTTCGGATAAGCTTGTCCGAGTCAGTGAGAGAATTTCCACCAGGCCCTCCTGAGATGTGTCTCACTCGCGGATCATCAAAGGGTAAATAGTGAACATGCCCCAGGTGTTCCTCGGTGTATCCAGGGTTAAGATTTGGGTTAGGGTTAACCTGTTTCCTGTAGGGTATACCTCGATCCCCATAGTGTTCCAGCCACGACCCTCCTGTCTGTCTGGAAAACCACCTTCCCGCCTCTGAGCTCACAGGCATCTGCATCTGTATCTGCATCTCCCCCCCCCTCCACTTATAGTTCACCACTTCATTGCGGTTGATTGGGCCTCCCCTGATCGGGGGCGGGGCTCTCTTATAAGACGGGGGCGGGATGTAACCGGGGGGCTCCATGCCAAAGATTGCGGAGTGTTGTGCGAAATAGTCTTGTCTCTGCAGTTCTCCGCCCCTTGGGTGATAGATAGGCCTGTTGTCCTTCTGTTGTTTGGACCCCAATTGCTCATCTACTACAGCTACAGAAAGCATCTCCTGGCTACCCCTAGTCTGCTGGTGTATCTCGTACGACGGAGGCTTGACAGGCCTGCTGAACCTGGGCTTTGGTAAAAGTGCAACATGACCACCGCTTTGCCAACTGTTTCTGGCCCACCCGGTCCCGGCCGACTGCGGCGCTGTGGTAATACCTACTATAAGGCCCGGAAAAGACGGTGCTGTTCACTCTCTGTCTATCAACCTGGCCCGGTCTAAGCTGGACACTGACCAAGCTGGACTGTGTGTCTGTGTGTTCAGTAGTTCCATCAGGCGACAGCACTCTGGGGAGGGACTGGGACTTCCCTCTGGTTCTGGGGAGGATAGTACCAGCGCTCTCTAGAGTCCTCAGGCGGTGCTGCTGGTCCTGAGCCCACCTCTCGCCCTCCCCATCCGACAGCTGCCTCCCCAGCCCCACCGCAGGCTTCCACTCCTCTGTGCCCAGGCTCTGGCACTTCCGCTCCCCAGTCACCCCAGTCAATACCCTGAGCTGTCCAGGAGCCGCGTCAGCTTCCCTCAGCCAGGAGATAGAGGTGTCATCCCATAGCTGCTTCTGTTGCTGCTTCTCCCTCTCCCCCTTGTGGTCCTCTGCTATCAGGGCCTGTGGCCTCCATGCCACCTCAGAGGCCTTCAGAAAGCTAGCGGACGCTCTCAGCTCCCGGCCGTCGGCGTAATCCAGGAGGACACTGAAGTCCTGGCCTCTCCTCCTCCAGTAGGAGACATCCCTCTCGTCCAACTGCTCTCTTCTCTCGATCTGCTCAGAATAGGTTAAGCTGGGAGCGTCACAGAACCTGGAAAGACAACAAAGCACAATTGGTTGGGGATCATCATATAATGAAAATAGAAAATAAAAAAGAAGAAAGAGAAAGAAAGAAAAAGAGAAAGATAGAAAAATAGAAAGCACAATGGATTATTTGGTTTTTGCACGTAACACCAAAAATAACAAAACTCTTGAAGCATTTCCATTCATAGATTTATAAGCTTGTAATACCAACAAAATTCAGTTTGCCTTATATTTGTAATGAAAAAGTCTTCTGACCTTTCCATGACCTGCCAGTCTATAGTTGCATCCCAATTGGCACCCTATAGTTGCATCCCAATTGGCACCCTACTCCCTCTGTAGTGCACTAGGCCCTGGTCAAAGGTAGTGCACTATATAGGTAATATGGAGGCAATTGGAAGACATTCTAAAACGGAATCTCAGATGCAACATCTGACTCCCACAAAACAAGATCAAAGCGAGAGAAGACAAAAAAAATCATGAATGTGCTTTATCTGGAATGCTCTCTTATGGAACCATACCAGCGCTCCATACTCTGTTTAACTGTGATGACACAATGCTGACCAGCCTGCCATGGTTTTATACCATCTGAGAGATGTTGATAACTGTGACATTTTAAATGCTGGTATGTCTGGCTAGCCTCCAAGTTGATGTTTTGGGTTTGGGAGTGAAGAAGAGGGTTGCGTCCCAAATGGCATCCTGTTCATTATATAGTGCACTACATAGGGAATAAGGTGCGATTTGGGACGTAGCCTAGGAATCAATATCTCCATCTCCAATCCAAGAGGGCGGAGTCAGGCAACACACATATATCTGACGGAAGTGCTTGAGTCAGCGGCTCCCAACTCCCTTGAAGATGCCGTGAAATTGTGCGGCTGCTGCAATATGATCTGCATATTAGAACACACACTGACCTTAATTCAGAAAGCTGGGCGTTCGTTCCCTATATAGTGCCCTACTTTTCAACGGGTCCATAGGGCTCTCTGGTTAAATGTAGTGCACTATGCAGGGAATAGGGTGCCATTTGAAGTGCTTTGAAAGCCTGTTCATGACACATATCAACACCATCATCCCAGACACCCTGGACCCACTCCCAATTTCCATACCACCCCAACAGATCCACAGATGACACAATCTCAATTGCACTTCACACTGCCCTCTTCCACCTGGACAAGAGGAAAATAACTATGTGAGAAAGCTGTTCATAGACTACAGCTCAGCGTTCAACACCATAGCCCCCTCCAAGCTCATCACTAAGCTTGGGACCCTGGGACTGAACACTTCCCTCTGCAACTGGATCGTGGACTTCCTGACGGGCCGCCCCTAGGTGATGAGGGTAGGCAACACCACCTCCGCCACGCTGACCCTCAACACGGGGAACCCTCAGGGATGTGTGCTTAGTCCCCTTCTGTGCTCCCTGTTTACCCACGACTGATGATCGTGGACTATAGGAGAAAGAGGGGAGAACAGGGCTGTTGTGGAGCGGGTCGAGAGCTTCAAGTTCTTTGGTGTCCACATCGCTAAGTACTTAACCTGGTCCACATACACCCGCAAAGTTGTGAAGAGGGCACGGGAGTGCCTCTTCCCCCCCAAGAGCCTGAAAAGATTTGGCATGGGCCCTCAGATCCTCAAAATGTTTTACAGCTGCACCATCGAGAGCATCTTGACTGCCTGCATCACTGCTTTGTATGGCAATTGCACCGTCCTTGACCGCAAAGCGCTACAGAGGGTGGTGCATACAGCCCAATACATCACTGGAGATGAACTCCCTGCCATCCAGGACCTCTATATCGGGCGGTGTTAGAGGAAGGCCCCAAAACTACCAAAGACTTTAGCCACCCAAGCCATAGACTGTTCACTCTGTTATCGTCTGGCAAACGGTACCGGAGTATCAGCTCTCAAACCAACAGGCTCCTTCTACCCCCAGGCCATAATCCATAGCCAGACTGCTAAATAGCCAGACTGCTAAATAGCCAGACTGCTAAATAGTCAATTAATGGTACCCAAACTATCTGCACTGACCCTACGCACACTCACTATACATACACATCAAATACACACTCACTAGACTATATATACACACTATATACACACTCACTAGACTATATATACACGCTATATACACACTCACTAGACTATATATACACACTCACTAGACTATATATACACACTATATACACACTTACTAGACAAAATATACACACCATATACACACTCACTAGACTATAAATCCACACCATATACAGTTGAAGTCGGAAGTTTACATACACCTTAGCCAAATACATTTAAATTCCTGACATTTAATCATAGTAAAAATTCCCTGTCTTAGGTCAGTTAGGATCACCACTTTATTTTAAGAATGTGAAATGTCAGAATAATAGTAGAGAGAATTATTTATTTCAGCATTCCCAGTGGGTCAGAAGTTTACATACACTCAATTAGTATTTGGTAGTATTGCCTTTAAATGGTTTAACTTGGGTAAAATGTTTCGGGTAGCCTTCCACAAGCTTCCCACAATAAATTGGGTGAATTTTGGCCCATTCCTCCTGACAGAGCTGGTGTAACTGAGTCAGGCTTGTAGGCCTCTTTGCTCGCACACGCTTTTTCAGTTCTGCCCACACATTTTCTATGGGATTGAGGTCAGGGCTTTGCCACTCCAATACCTTGACTTTGTTGTCCTTAAGCCATTTTGGAAGTATGCTTGGGGTCATTGTCCATTTCGAAGACCCATTTGCGACCAAGCTTTAACTTCCTGACTGATGTCTTGAGATATTGCTTGAATATATCCACATAATTTTCCTTCCTCATGATGCCATCTATTTTGTGAAGTGCACCAGTCCCTCTTGCAGCAAAGCACCCCCACAACATGATGCTGCCACCCCCATGCTTCACGGTTGGGATGGTGTTCTTCGGCTTGCAAGCATCCCCCTTTTTCCTCCTAAGATAACGATGGTCATTATGGCCAAACAGTTCTATTTTTGTTTCATCAGACCAGAGGACATTTCTCCAAAAAGTACAATCTTTGTCCCCATGTGCAGTTGCAAACTGTAGTCTGTCTTTTTTATGGCGGTTTTGGAGCAGTGGCTTCTTCCTTGATGAGCGGCCTTTCAGGTTATGCTGATATAGGACTTGTTTTACTGTGGATATAGATACTTGTAACTGTTTCCTCCAGCATCTTCACAAGGTCCTTTGCTGTTATTCTGGGATTGAACTTTTCGTAAAAAGGTATGTTCATCTCTAGGAGAAAGAACGCGTCTCCTTCCTGAGCAGTATGACGGCTGCGTGGTCCCATGGTGTTTACACTTGTGTACTATTGTTTGTACAGATGAACGTGGTACCTTCAGGCGTTTGGAAATTGCTCCCAAGGATGAACCAGACTTGTGGAGGTCTACAATTATTTTGCTGAGGTCTTGGCTGATTTCTTTTCATTTTCCCATGATGTCAAGGCACTGAGTTTGAAGGTAGGCCTTGAAATACATCCACAGGTACACCTCCAATTGACTCAAATTATGTAAATTGGCCTGTCAGAAGCTTCTAAAGCCATCATTTTCTGGAATTTTCCAAGCTGTTTAAAGGCACAGTCAATTTAGTGTATGTAAACTTCTGACCCACTGGAATTGTGATACAGTGAATTATAAGTGAGATAATATGTCTGTAAGCAATTGTTGGAAAAATTACTTGTGTCATGCACAAAGTAGATGTCCTAACCGACTTGCCAAAACTATAGTTTGTTAACAAGAAATGTGTGGAGTAGTTGAAAAACAAGTTTTAATGACTCCATCCTAAGTGTATGTAAATTTCTGACTTCAACTGTACACACTACACTGCGTGTACACTACATCCTGATGTCTAGTCACTTTACCCTGTCTTCCTGTACATATTGTCACGTCCAGGCCTGAGATGACAGGCTGGAGTGTTTTGTTTTGTTTTTGGTGTAGGGTTTTTTATGTTCTAGGTGTTCTATTTCTATGTTGAGGTAATGGTTCCCAATTAGAGGCAGCTGTGTTTCGTTGTCTCTAATTGGGAACCATATATATGTTTGGGGTTTTCATTTAGGTTTTGTGGGTGATTGTTTGAGCATAGCTTGTTTGTGTTTAGTGTGTTCGACTTCATGATCTTCGTTATGTTTACCGTTTGTTGTTTTACCCAGTTACGTGAGTTTCGTTTAGTATAATAAACATGTATACTGGATGCCTCGCTGCGCCTTGGTCTGTCCCTCATGAAGATCGTGACACATATCTACCTCAAATACGTTATTATTATATATCCTGATGTCTAGTCACTTTACCCTGTCTTCCTGTACATATCTACCTCAAATACCTTATTATTACCTATCCTAATGCCAAGTCACTTTACCCTGCCTTCATGTACATATCTACCTGTCACGTCCAGTTTACAGGCTGGCGTGTTTAGTTTAGTTTTTGGTGTAGGGTTTTGGTTCTAGGTGTGCTATTTCTATGTTGGGTTAATGGTTCCCAATTAGAGGCAGCTGAGTGTCTACCTCTAATTGGGAACCATATATGTTTGTGGTTTTGCACTAGGGTTTTGTGGGTTATTGTTTGGTTCATAGTTTAAGTGTTTAGTATATGTATTCGATGTTCTCCACATTGATCTGGTACTGGTACTACCTGTATATAGCTCCACATTGATCTGGTACTGGTACTCCCTGTATATAGCTCCACATTGATCTGGTACTGGTACTCCCTGTATATAGCTCCACATTGATCTGGTACTCCCTGTATATAGCTCCACATTGATCTGGTACTCCCTGTATATAGCTCCACATTGATCTGGTACTCCCTGTATATAGCTCCACATTGATCTGGTACTGGTACTCCCTGTATATAGCTCCACATTGATCTGGTACTGGTACTCCCTGTATATAGCTCCACATTGATCTGGTACTGGTACTCCCTGTATATAGCTCCACATTGATCTGGTACTGGTACTTCCTTGTATATAGCTCTACATTGATCTGGTACTTCCTTGTATATAGCTCCACATTGATCTGGTACTCCCTGTATATAGCTCCACATTGATCTGGTACTCCCTGTATATAGCTCCACATTGATCTGGTACTCCCTGTATATAGCTCCACATTGATCTGGTTCTGGTACTCCTGTATATAGCTCCACATTGATCTGGTACTCCCTGTATATAGCTCCACATTGATCTGGTACTCCCTGTATATAGCTCCACATTGATCTGGTACTCCCTGTATATAGCTCCACATTGATCTGCTACTGGTACTCCCTGTATATAGCTCCACATTGATCTGGTACTGGTACTCCCTGTATATAGCTCCACATTGATCTGGTACTGGTACTCCCTGTATATAGCTCCACATTGATCTGGTACTTCCTTGTATATAGCTCCACATTGATCTGGTACTTCCTTGTATATAGCTCCACATTGATCTGGTACTTCCTTGTATATAGCTCCACATTGATCTGGTACTCCCTGTCTATAGCTCCACATTGATCTGGTACTCCCTGTATATAGCTCCACATTGATCTGGTACTGGTACTACCTGTATATAGCTCCACATTGATCTGGTACTCCCTGTATATAGCTCCACATTGATCTGGTACTCCCTGTATATAGCACCACATTGATCTGGTACTCCCTGTATATAGCTCCACATTGATCTGGTACTCCCTGTATATAGCTCCACATTGATCTGGTCCTCCCTGTATATAGCTCCACATTGATCTGGTACTCCCTGTATATAGCTCCACATTGATCTGGTACTCCCTGGATATAGCTCCACATTGATCTGGTACTCCCTGTATATAGCTCCACATTGATCTGGTACTGGTACTCCCTGTATATAGCTCCACATTGATCTGGTACTGGTACTCCCTGTATATAGCTCCACATTGATCTGGTACTCCCTGTATATAGCTCCACATTGATCTGGTTCTGGTACTCCCTGTATATAGCTCCACATTGATCTGGTACTCCCTGTATATAGCTCCACATTGATCTGGTACTCCCTGTATATAGCTCCACATTGATCTGGTACTCCCTGTATATAGCTCCACATTGATCTGGTACTGGTACTCCCTGTATATAGCTCCACATTGATCTGGTACTGGTACTCCCTGTATATAGCTCCACATTGATCTGGTACTGGTACTCCCTGTATATAGCTCCACATTGATCTGGTACTTCCTTGTATATAGCTCCACATTGATCTGGTACTTCCTTGTATATAGCTCCACATTGATCTGGTACTTCCTTGTATATAGCTCCACATTGATCTGGTACTCCCTGTATATAGCTCCACATTGATCTGGTACTCCCTGTATATAGCTCCACATTGATCTGGTACTGGTACTACCTGTATATAGCTCCACATTGATCTGGTACTCCCTGTATATAGCTCCACATTGATCTGGTACTCCCTGTATATAGCACCACATTGATCTGGTACTCCCTGTATATAGCTCCACATTGATCTGGTCCTCCCTGTATATAGCTCCACATTGATCTGGTCCTCCCTGTATATAGCTCCACATTGATCTGGTACTCCCTGTATATAGCTCCACATTGATCTGGTACTCCCTGGATATAGCTCCACATTGATCTGGTACTCCCTGTATATAGCTCCACAGTGATCTGGTACTGGTCCTCCCTGTATATAGCTCCACAGTGATCTGGTATTGGTACTCCCTGTATATAGCTCCACATTGATCTGGTACTCCCTGTATATAGCTCCACATTGATCTGGTATTGGTACTCCCTGTATATAGCTCCACATTGATCTGGTACTCCCTGTATATAGCTCCACATTGATCTGGTACTGGTCCTCCCTGTATATAGCTCCACAGTGATCTGGTACTTCCTTGTATATAGCTCCACATTGATCTGGTCCTCCCTGTATATAGCTCCACATTGATCTGGTACTCCCTGTATATAGCTCCACATTGATCTGGTACTCCCTGTATATAGCTCCACATTGATCTGGTACTCCCTGTATATAGCTCCACATTGATCTGGTACTCCCTGTATATAGCTCCACATTGATCTGGTACTCCCTGTATATAGCTCCACATTGATCTGGTACTGGTACTACCTGTATATAGCTCCACATTGATCTGGTACTCCCTGTATATAGCTCCACATTGATCTGGTACTCCCTGTATATAGCTCCACAGTGATCTGGTACTGGTCCTCCCTGTATATAGCTCCACAGTGATCTGGTATTGGTACTCCCTGTATATAGCTCCACATTGATCTGGTACTCCCTGTATATAGCTCCACATTGATCTGGTACTGGTACTACCTGTATATAGCTCCACATTGATCTGGTACTCCCTGTATATAGCTCCACATTGATCTGGTACTCCCTGTATATAGCTCCACATTGATCTGGTACTCCCTGTATATAGCTCCACATTGATCTGGTACTCCCTGTATATAGCTCCATTCTTGTGTATTTTATTTTCTTCCTCTTGTGTTAGTTACTATTTTATTTTTATTATTATTTTTAAACTCTGCCTCGTTGGGAAAGGTTTGTAAGCTAACATTTAACTGTTAAATCTAAACCTGTTGTATTTGGCACATTGGATTTGATTTGATTCATTTGGGACGCAGCCCTGGTAATATGCACTGCCTGCCTGCCGCTGAGCAGAAAAACCTAACTTTCCTTGTATATAAGTGCCAGTTACATGATCACGTGATGTCAACACAAACAAGGTACTGCTGGACCCCAGACATTTTGTATATAATGTTTACGTATCCGACATACTCATATGAAATGTATACAGTGTACTCTAAACCATCTACTCTATCTTGCCTATGCCGTTCGGCCATCGACCCAAATCTCTAGCCACGTTAATAATTATAATTGGATGAAATAATGTATCACTAGCCACTTTAAACAATGCCATTTATATAATGTTTACATATCCTACAACTCATCTCATATATATATATATATATATATGTGTATATACTGTACTCCATACCATCTACTGCATCTTGCCTATGCCGGTCAGCCATCGCTCATCCATATATTTATATGTACATACTCGTATTCATTCCTTTACTCTTGTGTGTATAAGGTAGTTGTTGTGAATTTGTTAGATTACTTGTTAGATACTACTGCATGGTCGGAACTAGAAGCACAAGCATTTCGCTACACTCGCATCAACATCTGCTAACCATGTGTATGTGACAAATAACATTTGATTTGATTTGCTCTTCTTTACCAGGAGTTTGATGTACTGACCTCGGGACAATGTTACAGGGCAGGCACCAGGGACCCAAATAAATAAAGCCAAATGATCCTTTGTCCCAGCGGCAGTAAGGCTCCTGAATGTTTAGAACCACAAGTAGCCCCAGTGGGCTGGCCAACAGTTGACATTGTAGATGACAGATTGTGCTGATGTGTATATAGTATACAGATGGTCATTGTAGATGACAGATTGTGCTGATGTGTATATAGTATACACATGGTCATTGTAGATGACAGATTGTGCTGATGTGTATAGTGTATATAGTATACAGATGGTCAATGATCGCTTATGAACTTTTTTCTACCTGTAGTTATTGTCTGTATGTGTCCTTGTCTATGTTTTGGCACAGAGCCGCAATCAGAATTTACCCCACGAGGATAATAAATACATTATCTTATTATCCGGCAGGGACAGACAACTCCATAGCCTTATTTCTTAGCGATTTAATCCAATGTTACGGGGATCCCAAAATAGGATTTAATTTAATTGTGTAAAAAATATAATCAAATCAAAAAGAGTGTCCCTTCAGGCTGAGTGATGTACCTGATTATCGTAACATGGTCAGCCACATTCATTCATACTCTCAGTCCCACGGACAGCATGCAGGAGGGGCTGGGCCTGTTGTTATGGAGTAAAGTGCTACTTCCCAAATTGCACCCTGGCTATTTAGGTTAGGCCTCAACAGTAGACAGAGCAGAGGGATACTGTTCACCCACATTCAGTACGGTGATAATAGCAAAGGAACTCGTTTCTGGATGTAACTCAGACAATCATACGTCTATGAAAAAATACAACAAACCCTAAAGTAATGATCACAGTTATCTGGCAATGAGTTATTTCAGTGAAAGATCTAAACTGGCAATATACAGTATCAGTCATATACAGTATCAGTCATATACAGTATCAGTAATATACAGTATCAGTAATATACAGTATCAGTCATATACAGTATCAGTAATATGCAGTATCAGTCATATGCAGTATCAGTCATATGCAGTATCAGTCATATACAGTATCAGTCATATACAGTATCAGTCATATGCAGTATCAGTAATATACAGTATCAGTAATATACAGTATCAGTAATATGCAGTATCAGTCATATACAGTATCAGTAATATGCAGTATCAGTCATATGCAGTATCAGTCATATGCAGTATCAGTCATATACAGTATCAGTAATATGCAGTATCAGTCATATGCAGTATCAGTCATATGCAGTATCAGTCATATGCAGTATCAGTCATATACAGTATCAATCATATGCAGTATCAGTAATATGCAGTATCAGTCATATGCAGTATCAGTCATATACAGTATCAGTCATATACAGTATCAGTCATATGCAGTATCAGTCATATGCAGTATCAGTCATATACAGTATCAGTCATATACAGTATCAGTCATATGCAGTATCAGTCATATACAGTATCAGTCATATGCAGTATCAGTCATATACAGTATCAGTCATATGCAGTATCCGTCATATACAGTATCCGTCATATACAGTATCAGTCATATACAGTATCAGTAGTAAGTATGTGAATATCAGTGAATGTAGTGAGAAGGACTTCAATACAATCTATTCTGAACATTATGGAGAGATTTTGTTTAATGTATCTCCATGAGTCTATACAGTATATATCGCCTATCTGAACAACCACAGGTACTAAAGACTGGGAAGAAACCTTTGATGACAACTACATCCATTGGAGAATAGTATCATCCATCATGGTTTCATTCCAAATAGCACCATATTCCCTATATAGTGCACTACTTTTGGCCAGAGACCCATTTGTCACACCCTGATCTATTTCACCTCATTGTGATTGTCTCCACCCCCCTCCAGGTGTCGCCCATCTTCCCCATTATCCCCTGTGTATTTATACCTGTGTTCTCTGTTTGTCTGATGCCAGTTCGTCTTGTTTGTCAAGTCAACCAGCGTTTTTGTGTCTCAGCTCCTGCTTTTCCCAATCTCTCATTTTCTCACCCTCCTGGTTTTGACCCTTGCCTGTCCTGACCCTGACCCTGAGCCTGCCTGCCGACCTGTACCTTTGCCCCGCCTCTGGATTATTGACTTCTGCCTACCCTGACCCTGAGCCTGCCTGCTGTCCGGTACCGTTGCCCACCTCCGGTTTACTGACCCTGCCTTGACCTGTCTATTGTCTGCCCCTTTTGGATTATTAAACCATTGTCTGCATCTGGGTCTTACCTGCACACCTGATACTATTGGCCCTAATCAAAAGTAGTGCACTAAATAGGGAATAGGATGCCATTTGAGAAGCGTCCACTTTATACACTATCATCCCGTGTGTAATATGTATTAACAACACAGACATTAGTGTAAACAGCTCAGGCTCCGTGCACTACACACACGCTCCGCAGATTGAGGATGCCTCTGGACAAGTGTACACTAGTACACATACCCTTACACTTGTCCAGAGGCATCCTCACTCTGCAGGGTGTGTGTGCAGTGCAGGGCGCCTGAGCTGTTTACAGCGTGGTGGTTGGTTACGCTCTCAAGGCATCACGTACAGTAAGCTACTCTGCCCAGCATCCTGTGCTGCTGTTTACATGGTCTGTCTGCATTCCAAATGACACATTATTCCCTATTTAGTCCACTACTTTTGACCAGGGCCCATAGGGCTGCAGGTTGTGTACCTGTCTGTGTGTTGGTAGAGATGCTGGTGGTGGAGGGGTGGACTGACCCAATGGAAAGACGAGTGCTCTCTTTAAGCATGGATTCACATCGCAATCTAAACAAGCCAACAGTGCAGAAGGACGGCAGCTGTACATTATTCCTCATATCACAGCATAAAGCACCCTATTCCCTATATAGTGCACTACTTTTGACCAAGGCCCATAGGGAATGGAGAGAATAGGGTGCCATTTGGAGCACAGACTTCATATCCGATCATATCACAGTGGTGCAGAAGCCTCAGTGTTCATTCTACAGCCCTGGAAGGAAGGAAACGGGGAGACAGAAGAAAACACCCTCCTGCGCAGTGCAGACTGAGGGGCTCGGCTTTACATGCAACGCCGAAGGGCCCGGAGAGAAAGAAAAAGGGAGGGAAGGTATGGGGGTGGGGGTGGGGGGTGAGGGAGTCTCAAAAGAGAGAGAGGGAGAAAAGGGGGACTCACCCGCTATCCGTGGCGAGAGAATCTCCCAGGGGCTGTGCTAGACTGTCACCTAGGTTACCGCTGCCAGCCTCTTTTCTCCTTTGGTTTCTTTCCCCGCCGCTCTCATTGTCACCGCTGCCAGGGTAGACCTTCGCCAGTAGTGCCTGCCGGCTGCTGCTCCTGAAGACGCAGGGCCCCCTGTCTGCTGCCTGTTCATACCCGTTCAGTGAGCCTACACGACCAGGCCTCTGGTTCTCTGATGCTGGGATTTCACGGTGGCAATCGGTCGTGGCGGCGACGTGGCGCTGTTTCTCGCAAGGTGCGGTGGCGGATGAAGTTGAAGAGGGGCAGGGGACGCTTGTCTTGGGCAATTTGTATCCGTGAGAAATGAGGAGGTCGTCCACGCTGTACATGGTGCTGTGTGTCTCTCTGTCTGGCTTGGCAGCAGGAGGGCGAAGGGGTTTTCTGCTGGTCTTATGCTCAGTCCTGCTGGGAGCTGGAGCAGAGCTGCTCAGTAGAGGCCATCACTGTGGGGAGAAGAGAAATGGGGAAAAAGGTAACGTTTAGCTTTTAGCATCTCATCTTCAGAAGTATAGATACCCAGTGCTTGTACGAGACACTAATGTATGTACACTATACTGTAAATAGGGGGAGAACAAACAGGGAGAGTGAAACAGGAAGAAGGTCACGTTCTGTCAGCGCTGTCCCAAAAGTGCAATACTTTTGACCATCTACAGTATGTCCCAAATGGTACCCTATTCCCTACAGTATAAAGTACACTGCTTTTGACCAGGGCTCAGGTCAAAAGCAGTGCCCTATAGAGGGAACACGCGCCATTTTGGGATGCAACCTAAGTGATAATGTCTTCACAGTACTGTGTGTTTAAAATGATCAACAGTATGTTGGCTGCTGGAGAAAAGGGAAACAGCACAGCTCTGATGAAGCTCCCCTGGTTGGCAGCCACAATAATACATGTGTTTACATGCAGATTTCAGATTAGTCACACAGTACACAGAATGTTCCTGTGGGGCGACTTCACAGGATAAGAGAGGTCACTGGATATGTCCCAAATTGCACCCTAAGTGCACAACTTTTGACCAGAGCCCTACGGGACCTGGTTCAAAGTAGTGCACTATTTAGGGAATAGGGTGCCATTTGGTTAGTAGACTATTTGTATTTGTAGATGTTCCTGTTACAGCCCAGTTACAACAGGCACTACCTCTATAGCGATTAAACTACCGGAAGTCAATCATTTTCTAAAACACGGAATCTCTTCTAAAAATATATAATTAAGTAAAATTACGTGAAAATGTATTTCCTATAATCCTATAAATGTATTTCCTGAAGATAGGATAGCAGAGTTACTTCCAAAAACATCTGAAACCCTACCTCTTCAAGTTGTATCTTAAATGAACCCCCCCCGAATTGTAAGTCTCTCTGGATAAAAGCGTCTGCTAAATGACTCAAATGTACAAATGCGTCTCAAATTTGCAAGCACAGAAATAACTTGGACTGCCTTCCACTGCAGGATTCCTGGGCTATACTGTGTGTGTGGGTGTGGTTGTGTTTACTGTGTGTACTGTATCTGCATGTGTGGTGTACTGTGTGTGTGTATGTGTGTTTCTCTCTAAACAGCCCAGCTTGTCTGATATACAGTGCATTCGGAAAGTATTCAGACCCCGTGTGTGTGTGTGTGTGTGTTTCTCTCTAAACAGCCTAGCTTGTCTGATATACAGCGCATTCGGTCTCTAAACAGCCTAGCTTGTCTGATATACAGCGCATTCGGAAAGTATTCAGACCCCTTGACTTTTTCAACATTTTGTTACGTTACAACCTTGTTCTAAAATTTATTAAATAGTTTTTTACCCTCATCAATTTACACACAGTATCCCATAATGACGAAGCAAAAACAGGTTTTAAGAAATATAACATTTACATAAGTATTCAGACCCTTTACTCAGTACATTGTTGAAGCACCTTTTGCAGCAATTATAGCCACAAGTCTTCTTGGGTATGACGCTACAAGCTTGGCACACCTGTATTTGTGGAGTTTCTCTCATTCTTCTCTGCAGATCCTCTCTAGCTCTGTCAGGTTGGATGGGGAGCGTCGCTGCACAATAATTTTCAAGTCTCTCCAGAGATGTTCAATCGGGTTCAAGTCAGAGCTCTGGCTGGGCCACTAAGACTTGTCCCGAAGCCACTCCTGCGTTGTCACTGGAGCAGGTTTTCATCAAGGATCTCTCTGTACTTTGCTCCATTCATATTTCCCTCGATCCTGACTAGTCTCCCAGTCCCTGCTGCTGAAAAACATCCCCACAGCATGATGCTGCCGCCACCATGGTTCACCATAGGGATGGTGCCAGGTTTCCTCCAGACGTGACGCTTGCATTCAGGCCGACGAGTTCAATCTTGGTTTCATCAGACCAGAGAATCTTGTTTCTCATGGTCTGAGAGTCCTTTTGGTGTCTTTTGGCAAACTCCAAGCGGGCTGTCATGTGCCTTTTACTGAGGAGTGGCTTCGGTCTGGCCACTCTACCATAAAGGCCTCATTGGTAGATTGCTGCAGAGATGATTGTCCTTCTGGAAGGTTCTCCCATCTCCACAGAGGAACTCTGGAGCTCTGTCAGAGTGACCATGGGGTTCTTAGTCGCCTCCCTGACCAAGGCCCTTCTCCCCCGATTGCTCAGTTTGGCCGGGCGGCCAGCTCTAGGAAGAGTCTTGGTGCTTCCTAACCCATAGGCAACTTGGTTCTTGGGGATCTTCAATGCTGCAGACATTTTTTGGTCCCCTTCCCCAGATCTGTGCCTCAACACAATCCTGTCTTGGAGCTCTACGGCCAATTCCTTCGACCTCATGGCTTGGTTATTGCTCTGACATGCACTGTCAACTGTGGGACCTTATATAGCCAGGTGTTTGCCTTTCCAAATCATGTCCAATAAATTGAATTTACCACAGGTGGACTCCAATCAAGTTGTAGAAACATCTCAAGGATGATCAATGGAAACAGGATGCACCTGAGCTCAATTTCCAGTCTAATAGCAAAGGGTCTGAATACTTATGTAAATAAGGTATTTCTGTTTTTATTTGTAATAACTTTGTAAAACCTGTTTTCGCTATGTCATTATGGGGTATTGTGTGTAGATTGATGAGATTTTTTTGTATTTAATCCATTGTAGAATAAGGCTTTAACGTAACAAAATGTGGAAAAAGAGAAGAGGTCTGAATACTTTCTGAATACACAGTATTAATTAGTGCCCATCACAGACTCAGCCTGCCTGGAGATGACAGTGGCAGGGCTTATGAAGCAAAAATGCTGTGATCAAAGGCTTTGCACACATTAGCATGCTGATTATCAGGTTTGGACGTGATTAGTGGCTTGCCATTCAGTTTTCATGAAAAAGTCGGCATTCAATGGACAAATGTCGAGTCATAAGCAATATGAGTGCCTGGCCAGACTAACACTAAGTTAGAATACGCTTTTAATCTGGTTCGATTCCAGGCTGTATCACAACCGGCCGTGATTTGGAGTCCCATAGGGCGGTGCACAATTGGCCCAGCATCGTTAGGGTTTGGCCTGGGGTAGGCCGTCATTGTAAATAAGAATTTGTTCTTAACCCACTTGCCTAGTTAAATAAAGGTTCAATAAAATATACAAATACAAAGGGCTCTGGTGGAAGGTAGTGCATTAAACAGAGCATCGGGTGCCCTTTGGAACATATCCTACTGTATGTAAACTCCTACTGTATGTAAACTCCGACTGTATGTAAATTCCTACTGTATGTAAACTCCTACTGTATGTAAACTCCTACTGTATGTAAACTCCGACTGTATGTAAACTCCTACTGTATGTAAACTCCTACTGTATGTAAATTCCTACTGTATGTAAACTCCTACTGTATGTTAACTCCTACTGTATGTAAATTTCTACTGTATGTAAACTCCGACTGTATGTTAACTCCGACTGTATGTTAACTCCTACTGTATGTAAATTCCTACTGTATGTAAACTCCTACTGGTCCATAGACTGCTTATAGGTCAAGGAAACCATGTTATTGTGTAATTTAGGTGGACTATCCCTTTAAACAGATCAGTGGCCTTGTAGTTAGTGTGTTCGCCCTGAGATTGGAAAGTTGGGAGTTTGATCCCCGGGCCGAGTCATACCAAAGACTGTAAAAATGGGACCCCGATGCTTCTCTGCTTGGCACTCAGCATTAAGGAGATTGATTGGTGGTAAGGCCCTGCGATAGACTAATGTCCTGTCCAGGGGGTGTACTTGTACGTCAAGCTGTTGACGATGGATGCAAGGCCTGACCATCTATGATATCAAAATGACAGTGTTTGTTTACATTTACTTTGTTTACAAACACTTGAGTAAAAAAATATATATATTTGGGGTTCTGATGGGGTACGACAATTAGACTAAGTTCATGAGGTATGTATAAGCTATATTCTGCATGAATCAATGGGCACATATGGTTTATTTACAAGTCAACAAATTGATGTAGCAACTGCAGATTACCCCTTTTATTAAGTGTTACCAAGAATTGAATAACTAAGATTCCTTTAACAGAATCACGCCCCCTTTAAAACGACAACAATAAGACATTATAGCGAGTGGGAGGCCGTGTTTGGGAGCATCAAAACTGTGATGTACAATGGGTAAATTGTGACTGACGGACTGACTCTACAAATAACAATAAGTAGTTATTTATGTGGCACCGAGTCTCCTCCTTAACCAGGCCGACATGGGACCAGGTTACTGCACCTCTCTTACTGTGTTCCTCAACCCATTCATCCTCTAAGGGGAGCACATTTACCTTCCAACCTGGTACTAACACACCTGATTCAACTAGTATGGTTACTGTGTTCCTCAACCCATTCATCCTCTAAGGGGAGCACATTTACCTTCCAACCTGCTACTAACACACCTGATTCAACTAGTATGGTTACTGTGTTCCTCAACCCATTCATCCTCTAAGGGGAGCACATTTACCTTCCAACCTGCTACTAACACACCTGATTCAACTAGTATGGTTTGGTGATTACTTGTATCAGATATGTTAGTGCAGGACTGGAACAAAAAACTACACTCCCTGGATGAGTGTCCACAGCAATGGATTGAGAAACACTGTTCTAATACAAGATCAACACTGCCGTGCAAACCCATTAAAGGGGCAATCTGGGATTCAAACAAAAACAAAGTGGAAACCATGCCGCTTTTTTGGTTAACAGATGAGGGATGAGGCTGAAAAAAATGCAACCACTCACAAAATCATAAAGAATCGATGGCTATATATAATTAATTTATATATAGCACTTTCAGTAGGACAACACAAAGGGTGCATCTACTTTTGACCAGAGGCTAATGGGCCCTGGTCAAAAGTAGTGTACTATACAGGGAATAGGGTGCTATTTGTGACGCGGTTAAAGTCTAGTTGCTCATTATAAACAAGTTAAGTAAATGGCATAGTTTGTGGGGCGAAAGGGTAGCCAGGGTTCAGTAATTCTACTATTGCCATATGTGTTTAATGTTTGATAATATAGTCCTAGTATGGAGAAACATTTAACCTTGAAATGTTGTGGTATGCCTATGGGGGCCCGGGTCAGATTCATATCTGCATTTTCCTGATAGTAGTTCTTACAATTATGTGAATAAATCTGTGGATGCATCCCAATCAGCACCCTATTCCCAATATAGTGCACTACCTTTAACCAGAATCCTATGGGCCCTGGTCAAAAGTAGTGCACTATAAAGGGAATAATGATACTTCACATAATGCACATCCACATAATTTCACGATTTCCATTTACTATTTACATCAAGTTGCTATTTATTTTTCTTAATTTCTATTTATATTCCAGCATATTCTCTTGACCTCAATTTGACCTTAGAACATTCATCATTTAAAAACCTTGTATAGATCACAAATGGCACCCTATTCCCTATATAGTGCACTACATTCAACCAGGGCTATACAGGAAATAGAAAGGCATTTTCTACTCTCCCTATGAGTCCTCAGGAAACACCCAAAGGTGGCACTTGAGATGGAACTTTGAGTAAATAACATTTTAAAATAATCTCTAACGTCTAGAATTAAGCAATAAGGCCTGAGGGGGTGTGGTATATGGCCAATTTGCCATGGCTGCTCTTAGGCACGACGCAACGCGCCCTTAGCCGTAGTATATTGGCCCTATAACACAAACCCACGAGTTGCCTTATTGCTATTATAAACTGATTAGCAACGTAATTAGAGCAGTAAAAATACATGTTTTGTCATACCTGTGGTATACGGTCTGATATACCACGGCTGACAGCCAATCAGCATTCAGGGCTGGAACCACCCAGTTTATAATAACATTTAGAACCTCTGGAATAACCCATAGCCCCTTTGATGACTCCAGGCTTCTTGTGTGTGGCATCAAACAGTTGAAGCACCTGCTGCCTGCCTCTCTACAATAACCCACAAAATATCTCCTTAAGGGTTTCATTTCGAAACTAGCACACCATGCAGGAGCATTGTAGAGGACTGAATAAGGTAACCTAAGCCTCGTCCGAGCATAGAATGGTCCATGGGGGCAGGACTCCCTTCTCCGGTTCCAGTAGTGAGGCAGCTTGATGTACAAGTACACCCCCTTGACAGGATGCTAGTGAATATGGCAACTAAAATTGACACAGTAGATGAAAAGCACATGCTCTATGACTCTCTCTGTTGCCATGGTGAAGAAAACCCGCAGACCAAACAAACTGTACAGACAGAAAAGTAGTTTGGAGAAGATGAAGGAGATGGCTACTGAAACCATTCAGTGTCGGCATCCGAAATGGCACCCTATTCCCTATATAGTGTATCACTTTTGACAAGGGCCCATAGGGTTCATCTTTGAGCAAGGTCACCACTGGAAACCATAGAAGAAGCACTTGGGCACATGTGTCTCCAGGTTGTATCCAAAATGGCACCCTATTCCCACAGGGCTTTGGTCAAAAGTAGAGCACTATATAGGGAACGGGGTGTCATTTGGAATGCGCACATGTGCCTCCTTGTAGGCTCCAGCAGCAACTGCAATGACAAACAGTCACACACCGACTCACAAGACTAATACCCTGACTGATTCAATGCATGCAAGGAAAAATGGCAATGCTGAGTTTGTTGAAACCACATCAGAGATTCTGTCTGCTGTTGATCTGGCTCACACCTTATCCTCCCCTCTTCTCCCCTCCTCTCCCCTCTTCTCCCCTCCTCTCCCCTAATTTCATCTCCCTCCCTCCTCTCCCTCCTCTCCCCTCCTCTCCCCTCTTCTCCCCTAATTTCATCTCCCTCCCCTCTTCTCCCCTCCTCTCCCCTCTTCTCCCCTCTTCTCCCCTTTTCTCCCCTCTTCTCCCCTCCTCTCCCCTCCTCTCCCTCCTCTTCTTCTCCCTCTTCTCCCCTCCTCTCCCCTAATTTCATCTCCCTCCCCTCCTCTCACCTCCTCTCCCCTAATTTCATCTCCCTCCCCTCCTCTCCCCTCCTCTCTTTTCCCTCCCTCTCTACTTCCTCTCTTCTCTTCTCCCTTCCTCCCTATCTCCCCTCATCTCCCCTTCCCTCCCTCCTCTCCCCTCTCTCCCTCGCTCCATCCCTCCCCTCCTCCCCATCCCTGCCCTCCTCCCCATCCTTCCCCAATACCCCTCCCTTCATTTCCCTCCCTCCCTCCCCTCCCTCCCCTGAGTAGTCAGGTAGTAAGTAGTGCACTGTGCCCTCCCTCCCCTGAGTAGTCAGGTAGTAAGTAGTGCACTGTGCCCTCCCTCCCCTGAGTAGTCAGGTAGTAAGTAGTGCACTGTGCCCTCCCTCCCCTGAGTATTCAGGTAGTAAGTAGTGCACTGTGACACCGTGCAGCAACACCGTGCAGCAATACCATGCAACCAACACCAGCCTGCATCCCTAATGACACCCTTTTCCCAATATAGTACACTTCTTTTGACCAAGGCGAATAGGAACACAGTCCTTGCAACACCATGCAGCCTACCTCTGCGCTAATGATGGATATCTAGCATGCCATCTTATTGCAGACCTAAAAGTCAGACAGACACTTTATACTATGTTGTTTTTTAAATGTCTTGCATTTCGGACCTATGACTTAAGCTAGTGTCTGAACTTTGCCCTATGACTTAAGCTAGTGTCTGAACTTTGCTATCTAAGTTGAACCATAAGTTGAATACCACGTTTGGACCTTGTCCTGGATATATATAAAAACAAATAACATATGCATTAGGCTTATTTCCATATATGATTCAACCTGCCTCTACAAAGGCATAGCCGTCTGAAACAGAGAAGCCGCCACTGCCTATCAATAACTGATTATTCCTGTTACTATGTAGACTAGATAGATACATTATGGTTAGCTATAGAGCCTTGCTATACTGCAGTGTTGGATGGTACAGCCTACATATAATTGACTGTTAAGAATGATTTCTCAAGTCAGCTTTGCACTCCCATACAATACAAAACATTGCTTTATGCAGAAGGCTAGGTTACTGCAGGTATATACTAGCGCCTATGAAAATGTATATACGTGCACACACACTAAGTTAAAAATGTAGTGAACGGTAGTGCATTGACAACCGTCGTTAGCCAAATCAGAACCCCATTGCAATTTTACACGTCTCCCAAAAAATACACCCCACCATGTCATCAAATACATATTCACATCGCGCCATTAATCGCAGTTTAACGTTGATCAATCGAAGGCTGAACATGGTTCCGTGTGTGCAAGTTTAAAGCGTCGTTAATTATAAGGTTTGCAGATGCGTCTTAGCTGACTGTGTGTGTTTACCAAGACCCACACAGCCACCCTGCGCTACCGTGTACGTGAAGCAAAAATAGACAGCCCCTCCCCTGAAAAATTATATCTGCATGGCAAAGAATTATCCTAGTATAAAAAATGCATAAATATTTGTGAGATCATTATAAACGTGAAATGACAGAGATACGCATCCTACCTGGAAGACGCTTGGCGCGGCCGCTGCAGTTCCCCTGCGCCCAGCTTCAGTCGCTGAGAGCACTGCACAGCCCTTCTGCTGAGCATGCCTATTACGATAAGGAAGGAAAGACGCGCTGCCTGGACGGAGTGGAGTTTCCTCCACCAGCTACATCAGCCTGTGCTGTGCGTTCGTCGTTCCTTTAAAAGGGATTTCAAAATGGTTTCTTCCAAACTGTGTAAGAAGTTTTTTTTTCTTGACAGAGGCGTCAATAAATGTTTTCCATATTATTGATTGTGTTTCAATGGAAGCATGTATCCATACATACATACCATTATGCCATAAATATATGTCTCTGAATACATTCATATATATACGTACTACACACACACACACACACACACAACACACACGATGATTATATTCCGTAATTCAAACCAGAATTCCCCTCAATGTACAAGACAGTGTAATACGTGTGTAATTACTCTATAATATCTGAAAGCAGCTCACCCGTTCCACAATACCTCTACCCTTAGATTTGGTTTGACAAGGGGAGACCCTCATACAACGAAACACATAAGGCCACATGTTGCGGATATAGTATAGCGTCTGCACTCCGTCGTCTTTCTGTGTTCTGATTTTCTTCGCAACCCCTTTGGACGGACACCACACACACAGTGACTGAACGACCACTCTCATCAGCCTCAGAATCAGTGATATTCTGTTCTGCTGTAGTAGGCAGGTCTGCTCATTCTCTCCCTCTGACATCACTGTACTATTTTACTACATGCTTTTAATCTACTCCCTCTGCTAATTACTGTAGGCCTACGCTGCTGTCTTAGTGTGCATCCCACATCACATAGCACCGTATTCCCTACATAATGCACACATTTTGACCAGGGCCCTATTCCCTGTATAATGCACTGCTTTTAACGACCTGGACAAAATAATTGTACAAAATGGAATGGGGTTCCATTTGGGATGACAGCTCTGTTTCTCTCTGCCTTCAGAACTTGAGCTCCTTTAACACTTTGTCTGTAATACATTTCTCGTGAGGTTTGGGTGGTAACAGCATCCCGCAGATTCCCTTCCAGTGCAGTATGTCACAGCTGGCACGGGAAGGAAGGCCTGAACAAGAGTTCATTTAATTAACCAAACTGTCTTGGCATTGGATGGGACAGGGACACACTCACTGACGAGTCATCACCGTTCGCCATGCACCACCAAGGGCAAGTTTCAGCAATCGCCATGCAGTTAAAACTTAACACTAGGGGTAAATGCTGCAGTACTATCTGTGGTAAATGCTGCAGTACTATCTGTGGTAAATGCTGCAGTACTATCTGTGGTAAATGCTGCAGTACTATCTGTGGTAAATGCTGCAGTACTATCTGTGGTAAATGCTGCAGTACTATCTGTGGTAAATGCTGCAGTACTATCTGTGGTAAATGCTGCAGTACTATCTGTGGTAAATTGTGCTCTGATAGTGCATGGTGGTTTAAAATGAATGCTCACTGTACTTTAGAGAGGGTCTAGTAGTCTCTTTTTTATTATATGGAAAGAGAGAGACTAGTAGTCTCTTCTCTCAATGTAGAGAGGGTCTACCAGTCTCCAATCTTACTGTGGAGAGGGTCTAGTAGTCTCTTCTTTTACTGTAGAGAGGGTCTAGCAGACTCTTTCTTATTATACAGTAGAGAGGGTCTAGTAGTCTCTTTACTATTATACTGTGGAGAGGGTCTGGTAGTCTCTTCTCTTATTACACTGTAGAGGGTCTAGTAGTATTTTCTCTTACTGTAGAGAGGGTCTAGTGGTCTCTTATATTACTATAGAGAGGGTCTAGTAGTCTCTCCTCTTATATTACTGTAGAGAGTGTCTAGTAGTATTTTCTCTTACTGTAGAGAGGGTCTAGTAGTCTCTTCTCTCACTGTAGAGAGGGTCTACCAGTCTCTAATCTTACTGTCGAGAGGGTCTAGTAGTCTCTTCTCTTATTAAAATGTAGAGGGTCTAGTAGTCTCTTCTCTTATTGTAGAGATGGTCTAGTAGTCTCTCGTTTTAAAAAAGAGAGGGTCTAGTAGTCTCTTCTCTTATTGTAGAGATGGTCTAGTAGTCTCTTATCTTACCTTAGAGAGGGTCTAGTAGTCTCTTCTCTTACTGTAGAGGGTCTAGTAAACTATTATCTTATTGTAGAAAGGGTTTAGTAGTCTCTTCTCTTACCATAGAGAGGGTCTAGAAGTCTCTTCTCTTACTGAAGAGAGGGTCTAGTAGTCTCTTCTCTTATTATAGAGAGAGTCAAGTAGTTTCCTCACTTACTGTAGAGAGGGTCTAGTGGTCCTTCTGTTATTACACTGTAGAGAGGGTCTAGTAGTATTTTCTCTTACTGTAGAGAGGGTCTAGTAGTATTTTCTCTTACTGTAGAGGGGGTCTAGTAGTCTCTTATCTTATTACACTGTACACAAGGTCTAGTATTCTCTTCTCTTATTATACTGTAGAGAGGGTCTAGTATTCTCTTCTCTTATTATACTGCAGAGCGGGTCTAGTAGTCTCTTCTCTTACTGTAGAGAGGGTATAGTATTCTCTTCTCTTATTATACTGTAGAGAGGGTCCAGATTTCTCTTCTCTTATTATACCGTAGAGAGGGTCAAGTAGTCTCTTCTCTTACTGTAGAGAGGGTCTAGTAGTCTCTTCTCTTACTGTAGAGAGGGTCTAGTAGTCTCTTCTCTTACTGTACAGAGGGTCTAGTAGTCTCTTCTCTCACTGTAGAGAGGGTCTACCAGTCTCTAATCTTACTGTTGAGAGGGTCTAGTAGTATTTTCTCTTACTGTAGACAGGGTCAAGTAGTCTCTTCTCTTATTAACATGTAGAGAGGGTCTAGTAGTCTCTTCTCTTAAAAAAGAGAGGGTCTAGTAGTCTCTTCTCTTATTATACTGTAGAGAGGGTCCAGAATTCTCTTCTCTTATTATACCGTAGAGAGGGTCTAGTAGTCTCTTCTCTTATTATACTACAGAGATGGTATAGTAATCTCTTCTCTTACTGTAGAGAGGGTCTAGTAGTCTCTTCTCTTACTGTAGAGAGGGTCTAGTAGTCTCTTCTCTTACTGTAGAGAGGGTCTAGTGGTCTCTTATATTACTATAGAGAGGATCTAGTAGTCTCTCCTCTTATTATACTGTAGAGAGTGTCTAGTAGTATTTTATCTTACTGTAGAGAGGGTCTAGTATTCTCTTCTCTTATTATACAGTAGAGAGAGTCTAGTAGTCTATTCTCTCACAGTAGAGAGGGCCTACCAGTCTCTAATCTTACTGTCGAGAGGGTCTAGTAGTCTCTTCTTTTATTGTAGAGAGGATCTAGTAGTCTCTTCTCTTATTACACTGAAAAGAGGGTCTAGTAGTCTCTTCTCTTACTGTCAAGGGGGTCTAGTAGTCTCTTTCTTATTATACAGTAGAGAGGGTCTAGTAGTCTCTTCTCTTACTGTAGAGAGGGTCTAGTGGTCTCTCCTCTTATATTACTGTAGAGAGGGTCTAGTAGTATTTTTATTACACAGTAGAGAGGGTCTAGTAGTCTCTTCTCTTATTGCACTGTAGAGAGGATCTAGTAGTCTCTCCTCTTATAATACAGTAGAGAGGGTCTAGTAGTCTCTTCTCTTACTGTCGAGAGGGTCTAGTAGTTTTTTCTCTTACTGTATAGAGGGTTTAGTAGTCTCTTTCTTATTATACTGTAGAGAGGGTCTGGTAGTCTCTTCTCTTATTACACTGTAGAGGGTCTAGTAGTATTTTCTCTTACTGTAGAGAGGGTCTAGTAGTCTCTTTCTTATTATACTGTGGAGAGGGTCTAGTAGTCTCTTCTCTTATTACACTGTAGAGAGGGTCTAGTAGTATTTTCTCTTACTGTAGAGAGGGTCTAGTAGTCTCTTTCTTATTATACTGTAGAGAGGGTCTAGTAGTCTCTTCTCTCACTGTAGAGAGAGTCTACCAGTCTCTAATCTTACTGTCGAGAGGGTCTAGTAGTCTCTTCTCTTATTAAAATGTAGAGGGTCTAGTAGTCTCTTCTCTTATTGTAGAGATGGTCTAGAAGTCTCTCCTCTTAAAAAAGAGAGGGTCTAGTAGTCTCTTCTCTTATTGTAGAGATGGTCTAGTAGTCTCTTATCTTACCTTAGAGAGGGTCTAGTAGTCCCTTCTCTTATTATAGAGAGAGTCTAGTAGTTTCCTCACTTACTGTAGAGAGGGTCTAGTGGTCCTTCTGTTATTACACTGTAGAGAGGGTCTAGTAGTATTTTCTCTTACTGTAGAGAGGGTCTAGTAGTATTTTCTCTTACTGTAGAGGGGGTCTAGTAGTCTCTTATCTTATTATACTGTACACAAGGTCTAGTATTCTCTTCTCTTTTTATACTGCAGAGCGGGTCTAGTAGTCTCTTCTCTTACTGTAGAGAGGGTATAGTATTCTCTTCTCTTATTATACTTTAGAGAGGGTCCAGATTTCTCTTCTCTTATTATACTGTAGAGAGGGTCAAGTAGTCTCTTCTCTTACTATAGAGAGGGTCTAGTAGTCTCTTCTCTTACTGTAGAGAGGGTCTAGTAGTCTCTTCTCTTATTGTAGAGATGGTCTAGTAGTCTCTCCTCTTAAAAAAGAGAGGGTCTAGTAGTCTCTTCTCTTACCATAGAGAGGGTCTAGTAGTCTCTTCTCTTACCATAGAGAGGGTCTAGTAGTCTCTTCTCTTACTGAAGAGAGGGTCTAGTAGTCTCTTCTCTTATTATAGAGAGGGTCTAGTAGTTTCCTCACTTACTGTAGAGAGGGTCTAGTGGTCCTTCTGTTATTACACTGTAGAGAGGGTCTAGTAGTATTTTCTCTTACTGTAGAGAGGGTCTAGTAGTCTCTTATCTTATTATTCTGTACACAAGGTCTAGTATTCTCTTCTCTTATTATACTGCAGAGAGGGTCTAGTAGTCTCTTCTCTTACTGTAGAGATGGTCTAGTAGTCTCTTCTCTTACCATAGAGAGGGTCTAGTAGTGTTTTCTTTTATTATACTGTAGAGAGGGGCTCGTAGTCTCCTCACTTACTGTAGAGACGGTCTAGTAGTCTCTTCTCTTATTACACTATGGAGAGGGTCTAGTAGTATTTTCTCTTACTGTAGAGAGGGTCTAGTAGTCTCTTTCTTATTATACTGTGGAGAGGGTCTAGTACTCCCTTCTCTTACTGTGGAGAGGGTCTAGTAGTCTCTTTCTTATTATACTGTAGAGGGTCTAGTAGTTTCTGTTCTTATTACACTGTAAAGAGGATTTGGTAGTCTCTTCTCTTACTGTCGAGAGGGTCTAGTAGTCTCTTCTCTTATTAAAATGTAGAGGGCTTAGTAGTCTCTATCGTATTATACTGTAGAGAGGGTCTAGTAGTCTTTTCTTTTACTGTAGAGAGGGTCTAGTAGTCCCTTCTCTTACTGTCGAGAGGGTCTAGTAGTCTCTTTATTATTATACTGTGGAGAGGGTCTAGTAGTCTCTTCTCTTATTTCACTGTAGAGAGGGTCTAGTAGTATTTTCTCTTACTGTAGAGAGGGTCTAGTAGTCTCTTTCTTATTATACTTTAGAGAGGGTCTAGTAGTCTCTTCTCTTATTATACTGTAGAGAGGGTCTAGTAGTCTTTTCTTTTACTGTAGAGAGGGTCTAGTAGTCCCTTCTCTTACTGTCGAGAGGGTCTAGTAGTCTCTTTATTATTATACTGTGGAGAGGGTCTAGTAGTCTCTTCTCTTATTTCACTGTAGAGAGGGTCTAGTAGTATTTTCTCTTACTGTAGAGAGGGTCTAGTAGTCTCTTTCTTATTATACTTTAGAGAGGGTCTAGTTGTCTCTTCTCTTATTATACTGTAGAGAGGGTCTAGTAGTCTTTTCTTTTACTGTAGAGAGGGTCTAGTAGTCCCTTCTCTTACTGTCGAGAGGGTCTAGTAGTCTCTTTATTATTATACTGTGGAGAGGGTCTAGTATTCTCTTCTCTTATTATACTGTAGAGAGGGTCTAGTAGTATTTTCTCTTACTGTAGAGAGGGTCTAGTAGTCTCTTTCTTATTATACTGTGGAGAGGGTCTAGTAGTCTCTTATATTACTGTAGAGAGGGTCTAGTAGTATTTTCTCTTACTGTAGAGAGGGTCTAGTAGTCTCTTTCTTATTATACTGTAGAGAGGGTCTAGTGGTCTCTTCTCTTACTGTAGAGAGCGTCTACCAGTCTCTAATCTTACTGTCGAGAGGGTCTAGTAGTGTCTTCTTTTATTGTAGAGAGGATCTAGTTGTCTCTTCTCTTATTACACTGTAGAGAGGGTCTAGTGGTCTCTTCTCTTACTGTCGAGAGGGTCTAGTAGTCTAAACTCTTATTAAAATGTAGAGAGGGTCTAGTAGTCTCTTCTCTTAAAAAAGAGAGGGTCTAGTAGTCTCTTCTCTCACTGTAGAGAGGGTCTACCAGTCTCTAATCTTACTGTCGAGAGGGTCTAGTAGTATTTTCTCTTACTGTAGAGAGGGTCTAGTAGTCTCTTCTCTTATTAACATGTAGAGAGGGTCTAGTAGACTCTTCTATTACCTAGAGAGGGTCTAGTAGTCTCTTCTCTTACCATAGAGAGGGTATAGTAGTCTCTTCTCTTACCATAGAGAGGGTCTAGTAGTCTCTTCTCTTACTGAAGAGAGGGTCTAGTAGTCTCTTCTCTTATTATAGAGAGGGTCTAGAAGTTTCCTCACTTACTGTAGAGAGGGTCTAGTGGTCCTTCTGTTATTACACTGTATAGAGGGTCTAGTAGTATTTTCTTTTACTGTAGAGAGGGTCTAGTAGTATTTTCTCTTACTGTAGAGAGGGTCTAGTAGTCTCTTATCTTATTATACTGTACAAAAGGTCTAGTATTCTCTTCTCTTATTATACTGCAGAGAGGGTCTAGTAGTCTCTTCTCTTACTGTAGAGAGGGTCTAGTAATCTCTTCTCTTACTGTAGAGACGGTCTAGTAATCTCTTCTCTTACTGTAGAGACGGTCTAGTAATCTCTTCTCTTACTGTAGAGAGGGTCAAGTAGTCTCTTCTCTTACTTTAAAGAGGGTCTAATAGTCTCTTCTCTTACTGTAGAGAGGGTCTAGTAGTCTCTTCTCTTATTATACTGTAGAGAGTGTCTAGTAGTATTATATCTTACTGGAAAGAGGGTCTATTAGTCTCTTCTCTTACTGTAGAGAGGGTCTAGTAGTCTCTTCTCTTATATTACTGTAGAGAGTGTCTAGTAGTATTTTATCTTACTGTAGAGAGGGTCTAGTATTCTCTTTCTTGTTATACTGTAGAGAGAGTCTAGTAGTCTCTTCTCTCACTGTAGAGAGGGTCTACTAGTCTCTAATCTTACTGTCGAGAGGGTCTAGTAGTCTCTTCTTTTATTGTAGAGAGGATCTAGTAGTCTCTTCTCTTATTACACTGAAAAGAGGGTCTCCTTGTCTCTTCTCTTACTGTCGAGAGGGTCTAGTAGTCTCTTTCTTAGTATACAGTAGAGAGGGTCTAGTAGTCTCTTCTCTTACTGTAGAGAGGGTCTAGTGGTCTCTCCTCTTATATTACTGTAGAGAGGGTCTTGTAGTATTTTTATTACACAGTAGAGAGGGTCTAGTATTCTCTTCTCTTATTGAACTGTAGAGAGGGTCTAGTAGTCTCTCCTCTTATATTACAGTAGATAGGGTCTAGTAGTCTCTTCTCTTACTGTCGAGAGGGTCTAGTAGTATTTTCTCTTACTGTAGAGAGGGTCTGGTAGTCTCTTTCTTATTATACAGTAAAGAGGGTCTAGTAGTCTCTTCTCTTATTATACTGTAGAGAGGGTCTAGTAGTCTTTTCTCTTATTATACTGTAGAGAGGGTCTAGTAGTCTTTTCTCTTACTGTAGAGAGGGTCTAGTAGTATTTTCTCTTACTGTAGAGAGGGTCTAGTAGTCTTTTCTCTTACTGTAGAGAGGGTCTAGTAGTCTTTTCTCTTATTATACTGTAGAGAGGGTCTAGTAGTCTCTTCTCATACTGCAGAGAGGGTCTAGTAGTCTCTTCTCTTACTGTAGAGAGGGTCTAGTAGTCTCTTATCTTACTGTAGAGAGGTACTATTAGTCTCTTCTCGTACTGTAGAGAGGGTCTAGTGATCTCTTATATTACCATAGAGAGGGTCTAGTAGTATTTTCTCTTTCTGTAGGGAGGGTCTAGTAGTCTCTTTCTTATTATACTGTAGAGAGAGTCTAGTAGTCTCTTCTCTCACTGTAGAGAGGGTCTACCAGTCTCTAATCTTACTGTTGAGAGGGTCTAGTAGTCTCTTCTTTTATTGTAGAGAGGATCTAGTAGTCTCTTCTCTTATTACACTGAAAAGAGGGTCTAGTAGTCTCTTCTCTTAATGTCGAGAGGGTCTAGTAGTCTCTTTCTTATTATACAGTAGAGAGGGTCTAGTAGTCTCTTCTCTTACTGTAGAGAGGGTCTAGTGGTCTCTCCTCTTATATTACTGTAGAGAGGGTCTAGTAGTCTCTTCTCTTACTGTCGAGAGGGTCTAGTAGTCTCTTCTCTTACTGTAGAGAGGGTCTAGTAGTCTCTCCTCTTATAATACAGTAGAGAGGGTCTAGTAGTCTCTTCTCTTACTGTCGAGAGGGTCTAGTAGTATTTTCTCTTACTGTATAGAGGGTTTAGTAGTCTCTTTCTTATTATACTGTGGAGAGGGTCTAGGAGTCTCTTCTCTTATTATACTGTAGAGAGGGTCTTGTAGTCTATTCTCTTACTGTAGAGAGGGTCTAGTTGTCTCTTGTCTTACTGTAGAGAGGGTCCAGATTTCTCTTGTCTCATTGTACAGTAGAGAGGGTCTAGTAGTCTCTTTACTATTATACTGTGGAGATGGTCTGGTAGTCTCTTCTCTTATTATACTGTAGAGAGGGTCTAGTAGTCTCCTCACTTACTGTAGAGACGGTCTAGTAGTCTCTTCTCTTATTACACTGTGGAGAGGGTCTAGTAGTATTTTCTCTTACTGTAGAGAGGGTCTAGTAGTCTCTTTCTTATTACACTGTAAAGAGGATCTAGTAGTCTCTTCTCTTACTGTTGAGAGGGTCTAGTGGTCTCTTCTCTTATTACCTTGTAGAGAGGGTCTTGTAGTCTCTTCTCTTATATTACTGTAGAGAGGGTCTTGTAGTCTCTTCTCTTACTGTAGAGAGGTTCTTGTAGTCTCTTCACTTACCATAGAGAGGGTCTAGTAGTCTCTTCTTTTACTGTAGAGAGGGTCAAGTTGTCTCTTCTCTTATTACACTGTAGAGAGGGTCTAGTAGTCTCTCCTCTTACTGTATAGAGGGTCTAGTAGTCTCTTCTCCTACAGTAGAGAAGGTCTAGTAGTCTCTTCCTCGATGTAGAGAGGGTCTAGTAGTCTCTTCCCTTATTGTACTGTAGAGAGGGTCTAGTAGTCTCTTCTCTTACTATAGAGATTGTCTAGTAGTCTTCTCTTGTCATACTATAGAGAGGGTCTAGTAGTCCCTTCTCTTACTGAGGAGAGGGTCTAGTAGTCCCTTCTCTTTCTGAGGAGAGGGTCTAGTAGTCTCTTCTCTTACTGTAGAAAGGGTCTAGTGGTCTCTTCTCTTATTACACTGTAGAGAGTGTCCAGTAGTCTCTTCTCTTATACTACTGTAGAGAGGGTCTTGTAGTCTCTCTTCTTACCGTAGAGAGGGTCTAGTAGTCTCTTCTCTTCCTTTAGAGAGGGTCTATTATTCTCTTACTGTAGAGAGAGTCTAGTAGTATCTTCACTTATTATAATGTAGAGATGGTCTAGTAGTCTCTTCTCTTACTGTAGAGAGGGTCTAGTGGTCTCTCCTCTTATATTACTGTAGAGAGGGTCTATTAGTCTCTTCTCTTACTGTCGAGAGGGTCTAGTAGTCTCTTCTCTTACTGTAGAGAGGGTCTAGTAGTCTCTTCTCTTACTGTAGAGAGGGTCTAGTAGTCTCTCCTCTTATAATACAGTAGAGAGGGTCTAGTAGTCTCTTCTCTTACTGTCGAGAGGGTCTAGTAGTATTTTCTCTTACTGTATAGAGGGTTTAGTAGTCTCTTTCTTATTATACTGTGGAGAGGGTCTTGTAGTCTCTTCTCTTATTATACTGTAGAGAGGGTCTTGTAGTCTATTCTCTTACTGTAGAGAGGGTCTAGTTGTCTCTTCTCTTACTGTAGAGAGGGTCTAGTGGTCTCTTCTCTTATTATACTGTAGAGAGGGTCCAGATTTCTCTTCTCTCATTGTACAGTAGAGAGGGTCTAGTAGTCTCTTTACTATTATACTGTGGAGAGGGTCTGGTAGTCTCTTCTCTTATTATACTGTAGAGAGGGTCTAGTAGTCTCCTCACTTACTGTAGAGACGGTCTAGTAGTCTCTTCTCTTATTACACTGTGGAGAGGGTCTAGTAGTATTTTCTCTTACTGTAGAGAGGGTCTAGTAGTCTCTTTCTTATTACACTGTAAAGAGGATCTAGTAGTCTCTTCTCTTACTGTCGAGAGTGTCTAGTAGTCTCTTCTCTTATTAAAATGTAGAGGGCTTAGTAGTCTCTATCTTATTATACTGTAGAGATTGTCTAGTAGTCTCTTCTCTTATCATACTATAGAGAGGGTCTAGTAGTCCCGTCTCTTACTGAGGAGAGGGTCTAGTAGTCTCTTCTCTTACTGTAGAGAGGGTCTAGTAGTCTCTTATCTTACTGTAGAGATTGTCTAGTAGTCTCTTCTCTTATCATACTATAGAGAGGGTCTAGTAGTCCCTTCTCTTACTGAGGAGAGGGTCTAGTAGTCCCTTCTCTTTCTGAGGAGAGGGTCTAGTAGTCTCTTCTCTTACTGTAGAGAGGGTCTAGTAGTCTCTTCTCTTACTGTAGAGAGGGTCTAGTGGTCTCTTCTCTTATTACCTTGTAGAGAGGGTCTAGTAGTCTCTTCTCTTATATTACTGTAGAGAGGGTCTTGTAGTCTCTTCTCTTACTGTAGAGAGGTTCTTGTAGTCTCTTCACTTACCATAGAGAGGGTCTAGTAGTCTCTTCTTTTACTGTAGAGAGGGTCAAGTTGTCTCTTCTCTTATTACACTGTAGAGAGGGTCTAGTAGTCTCTCCTCTTACTGTATAGAGGGTCTAGTAGTCTCTTCTCCTACAGTAGAGAAGGTCTAGTAGTCTCTTCCCTTATTGTACTGTAGAGAGGGTCTAGTAGTCTCTCCTCTTACTGTATAGAGGGTCTAGTAGTCTCTTCTCCTACAGTAGAGAAGGTCTAGTAGTCTCTTCCCTCGATGTAGAGAGGGTCTAGTAGTCTCTTCCCTTATTGTACTGTAGAGAGGGTCTTGTAGTCTCTTCCCTCGATGTAGAGAGGGTCTAGTAGTCTCTTCCCTTATTGTACTGTAGAGAGGGTCTAGTAGTCTATTCTCTTACTGTAGAGATTGTCTAGTAGTCTCTTCTCTTATTACACTGTAGATAGTGTCTAGTAGTCTCTTCTCTTATACTACTGTAGAGAGGGTCTAGTAGTCTCTTCTCTTATACTACTGTAGAGAGGGTCTTGTAGTCTCTCCTCTTACCGTAGAGAGGGTCTAGTAGTCTCTTCTCTTCCTTTAGAGAGGGTCTATTATTCTCTTACTGTAGAGAGGGTCTAGTAGTATCTTCACTTATTATAATGTAGAGATGGTCTAGTAGTCTCTTATCTTATTATAATGTAGAGAGGGTTTAGTAGTCTCTTCTTTTATTATACTGTAAAGAGGGTCTAGTAGTCCCTTCTCTTACTGAGGAGAGGGTCTAGTAGTCTATTCTCCTACTGTAGAGAGGGTCTAGTAGTCTCTTCTCTTATTACACTGTAGAGAGGGTCTAGTAGTCCCTTCTTTTACTGTAGAGAGGGTCTAGTAGTCTCTTCTCTTACTGCAAGTAGAGAGGGTCTAGTAGTCTCTTCTCTTACTGAAGAGAGGGTCTAGTAGTCTCTTCTCTTAGTATAGAGAGGGTCTAGTAGTCTACTCACTTGCTGTAGAGAGGGTCTAGTAGTGTCTTCTCTTACTGTAGAGAGGGTCTAGTAGTCTCTTCTCTTAATCTACTGTAGAGAGGGTCTAGTAGTCTCTTATCTTATTATAATGTAGAGAGCGTCTAGTAGTCCCTTCACTTATTATAATGTAGAGAGGGTCTAGTAGTCTCTTATCTTATTATAATGTAGAGAGGGTCTAGTAGTCTCTTCTCTTAGTATAGAGAGGGTCTAGTAGTCTACTCACTTGCTGGAGAGAGGGTCTAGTAGTGTCTTCTCTTACTGTAGAGAGGGTCTAGTAGTCTCTTCTCTTAATCTACTGTAGAGAGGGTCTAGTATTCTCTTATCTTATTATAATGTAGAGAGCGTCTAGTAGTCCCTTCACTTATTATAATGTAGAGAGGGTCTAGTAGTGTCTTATCTTATTATAATGTAGAGAGGGTCTAGTAGTCTCTTATCTTATTATAATGTAGAGAGGGTCTAGTAGTCTCTTATCTTATTATAATGTAGAGAGGGTCTATTAGTCTCTTCTCTTATTATAATGTAGAGAGGGTGTAGTAGTCCCTTCTCTTACTGAGGAGAGGGTCTAGTAGTCTATTCTCCTACTGTATAGAGTGTCTAGTAGTCTATTCTCCTACTGTAGAGAGGGTCTAGTAGTCTCTTCTCTTATTACACTGTAGAGAGGGTCTAGTAGTCCCTTCTCTTACTGAGGAGAGGGTCTAGTAGTCTATTCTCCTACTGTATAGAGTGTCTAGTAGTCTCTTCTTTTATTACACTGTAGAGAAGGTCTAGTAGTCTCTTCTCTTATACTACTGTAGAGAGGGTCTTGTAGTCTCTCCTCTTACTGTAGAGAGGGTCTAGTAGTCTCTTCTCTTACTGAAGAGAGGGTCTAGTAGTCTCTTCTCTTAGTATAGAGAGGGTCTAGTAGTCTACTCACTTGCTTTAGAGAGGGTCTAGTAGTGTCTTCTCTTACTGTAGAGAGGGTTTAGTAGTCTCTTCTCTTCATCTACTGTAGAGAGGGTCTAGTAGTCTCTTATCTTATTATAATGTAGAGAGGGTCTAGTAGTCTCTTATCTTATTATAATGTAGAGAGGGTCTATTAGTCTCTTCTCTTATTATAATGTAGAGAGGGTTTAGTAGTCTCTTCTCTTATTATACTGTAAAGAGGGTCTAGTAGTCCCTTCTCTTACTGAGGAGAGGGTCTAGTAGTCTATTCTCCTACTGTAGAGAGGGTCTAGTAGTCTCTTCTCTTATACTACTGTAGAGAGGGTCTTGTAGTCTCTCCTCTTACCGTAGAGAGGGTCTAGTAGTCTCTTCTCTTACTGAAGAGAGGGTCTAGTAGTCTCTTCTCTTAGTATAGAGAGGGTCTAGTAGTCTACTCACTTGCTTTAGAGAGGGTCTAGTAGTGTCTTCTCTTACTGTAGAGAGGGTCTAGTAGTCTCTTCTCTTAATCTACTGTAGAGAGGGTCTAGTAGTCTCTTATCTTATTATAATGTAGAGAGGGTCTAGTAGTCTCTTATCTTATTATAATGTAGAGAGGGTATATTAGTCTCTTCTCTTATTATAATGTAGAGAGGGTTTAGTAGTCTCTTCTCTTATTATACTGTAAAGAGGGTTTAGTAGTCCCTTCTCTTACTGAGGAGAGGGTCTAGTAGTCTATTCTCCTACTGTAGAGAGGGTCTAGAAGTCTCTTTTCTTACTGTAGAGAGGGTCTAGTAGTCTCTTATCATACTATAGAGTGGGTCTAGTAGTCTCTTCTCTTACTGTTGAGAGGGTCTAGTAATCTCTTCTCTTACTGTAGAGAGGGTCTGGTAGTCTCTTCTCTTACTGTAGAGAGGGTCTAGTAGTCTCTTCTCTTACTGTAGAGAGGGTCTAGTAGTCTCTTCTCTTATCATTCTATAGAGAGGGTCTAGTAGTCCCTTCTTTTACTGTAGAGAGGGTCTAGTAGTCTCTTCTCTTACTGTCGAGAGGGTCTAGTAGTCTCTTCTCTTACTGTAGAGAGGGTCTAGTAGTCTCTCCTCTTATAATACAGTAGAGAGGGTCTAGTAGTCTCTTCTCTTACTGTCGAGAGGGTCTAGTAGTATTTTCTCTTACTGTATAGAGGGTTTAGTAGTCTCTTTCTTATTATACTGTGGAGAGGGTCTAGGAATCTCTTCTCTTATTATACTGTAGAGAGGGTCTTGTAGTCTATTCTCTTACTGTAGAGAGGGTCTAGTTGTCTCTTGTCTTACTGTAGAGAGGGTCCAGATTTCTCTTGTCTCATTGTACAGTAGAGAAGGTCTAGTAGTCTCTTTACTATTATACTGTGGAGATGGTCTGGTAGTCTCTTCTCTTATTATACTGTAGAGAGGGTCTAGTAGTCTCCTCACTTACTGTAGAGACGGTCTAGTAGTCTCTTCTCTTATTACACTGTGGAGAGGGTCTAGTAGTATTTTCTCTTACTGTAGAGAGGGTCTAGTAGTCTCTTTCTTATTACACTGTAAAGAGGATCTAGTAGTCTCTTCTCTTACTGTTGAGAGGGTCTAGTGGTCTCTTCTCTTATTACCTTGTAGAGAGGGTCTTGTAGTCTCTTCTCTTATATTACTGTAGAGAGGGTCTTGTAGTCTCTTCTCTTACTGTAGAGAGGTTCTTGTAGTCTCTTCACTTACCATAGAGAGGGTCTAGTAGTCTCTTCTTTTACTGTAGAGAGGGTCAAGTTGTCTCTTCTCTTATTACACTGTAGAGAGGGTCTAGTAGTCTCTCCTCTTACTGTATAGAGGGTCTAGTAGTCTCTTCTCCTACAGTAGAGAAGGTCTAGTAGTCTCTTCCCTCGATGTAGAGAGGGTCTAGTAGTCTCTTCCCTTATTGTACTGTAGAGAGGGTCTAGTAGTCTCTTCTCTTACTATAGAGATTGTCTAGTAGTCTTCTCTTGTCATACTATAGAGAGGGTCTAGTAGTCCCTTCTCTTACTGAGGAGAGGGTCTAGTAGTCCCTTCTCTTTCTGAGGAGAGGGTCTAGTAGTCTCTTCTCTTACTGTAGAAAGGGTCTAGTGGTCTCTTCTCTTATTACACTGTAGAGAGGGTCCAGTAGTCTCTTCTCTTATACTAC
This sequence comes from Brachymystax lenok tsinlingensis, assembly GCA_030435695.1. NCBI lineage: Eukaryota > Metazoa > Chordata > Actinopteri > Salmoniformes > Salmonidae > Brachymystax > Brachymystax lenok. The sequence goes on from CM059788.1 coordinate 38,800,440, forward strand.
TGTAGAGAGGGTCTTGTAGTCTCTCTTCTTACCGTAGAGAGGGTCTAGTAGTCTCTTCTCTTCCTTTAGAGAGGGTCTATTATTCTCTTACTGTAGAGAGAGTCTAGTAGTATCTTCACTTATTATAATGTAGAGATGGTCTAGTAGTCTCTTCTCTTACTGTAGAGAGGGTCTAGTGGTCTCTCCTCTTATATTACTGTAGAGAGGGTCTATTAGTCTCTTCTCTTACTGTCGAGAGGGTCTAGTAGTCTCTTCTCTTACTGTAGAGAGGGTCTAGTAGTCTCTTCTCTTACTGTAGAGAGGGTCTAGTAGTCTCTTTCTTATTATACTGTGGAGAGGGTCTTGTAGTATCTTCTCTTATTATACTGTAGAGAGGGTCTTGTAGTCTATTCTCTTACTGTAGAGAGGGTCTAGTTGTCTCTTCTCTTACTGTAGAGAGGGTCTAGTGGTCTCTTCTCTTATTATACTGTAGAGAGGGTCCAGATTTCTCTTCTCTCATTGTACAGTAGAGAGGGTCTAGTAGTCTCTTTACTATTATACTGTGGAGAGGGTCTGGTAGTCTCTTCTCTTATTATACTGTAGAGAGGGTCTAGTAGTCTCCTCACTTACTGTAGAGACGGTCTAGTAGTCTCTTCTCTTATTACACTGTGGAGAGGGTCTAGTAGTATTTTCTCTTACTGTAGAGAGGGTCTAGTAGTCTCTTTCTTATTACACTGTAAAGAGGATCTAGTAGTCTCTTCTCTTACTGTCGAGAGTGTCTAGTAGTCTCTTCTCTTATTAAAATGTAGAGGGCTTAGTAGTCTCTATCTTATTATACTGTAGAGATTGTCTAGTAGTCTCTTCTCTTATCATACTATAGAGAGGGTCTAGTAGTCCCGTCTCTTACTGAGGAGAGGGTCTAGTAGTCTCTTCTCTTACTGTAGAGAGGGTCTAGTAGTCTCTTCTCTTACTGTAGAGATTGTCTAGTAGTCTCTTCTCTTATCATACTATAGAGAGGGTCTAGTAGTCCCTTCTCTTACTGAGGAGAGGGTCTAGTAGTCCCTTCTCTTTCTGAGGAGAGGGTCTAGTAGTCTCTTCTCTTACTGTAGAGAGGGTCTAGTAGTCTCTTCTCTTACTGTAGAGAGGGTCTAGTGGTCTCTTCTCTTATTACCTTGTAGAGAGGGTCTAGTAGTCTCTTCTCTTATATTACTGTAGAGAGGGTCTTGTAGTCTCTTCTCTTACTGTAGAGAGGTTCTTGTAGTCTCTTCACTTACCATAGAGAGGGTCTAGTAGTCTCTTCTTTTACTGTAGAGAGGGTCAAGTTGTCTCTCCTCTTATAATACAGTAGAGAGGGTCTAGTAGTCTCTTCTCTTACTGTCGAGAGGGTCTAGTAGTATTTTCTCTTACTGTATAGAGGGTTTAGTAGTCTCTTTCTTATTATACTGTGGAGAGGGTCTAGGAGTCTCTTCTCTTATTATACTGTAGAGAGGGTCTTGTAGTCTATTCTCTTACTGTAGAGAGGGTCTAGTTGTCTCTTGTCTTACTGTAGAGAGGGTCCAGATTTCTCTTGTCTCATTGTACAGTAGAGAGGGTCTAGTAGTCTCTTTACTATTATACTGTGGAGATGGTCTGGTAGTCTCTTCTCTTATTATACTGTAGAGAGGGTCTAGTAGTCTCCTCACTTACTGTAGAGACGGTCTAGTAGTCTCTTCTCTTATTACACTGTGGAGAGGGTCTAGTAGTATTTTCTCTTACTGTAGAGAGGGTCTAGTAGTCTCTTTCTTATTACACTGTAAAGAGGATCTAGTAGTCTCTTCTCTTACTGTTGAGAGGGTCTAGTGGTCTCTTCTCTTATTACCTTGTAGAGAGGGTCTTGTAGTCTCTTCTCTTATATTACTGTAGAGAGGGTCTTGTAGTCTCTTCTCTTACTGTAGAGAGGTTCTTGTAGTCTCTTCACTTACCATAGAGAGGGTCTAGTAGTCTCTTCTTTTACTGTAGAGAGGGTCAAGTTGTCTCTTCTCTTATTACACTGTAGAGAGGGTCTAGTAGTCTCTCCTCTTACTGTATAGAGGGTCTAGTAGTCTCTTCTCCTACAGTAGAGAAGGTCTAGTAGTCTCTTCCCTCGATGTAGAGAGGGTCTAGTAGTCTCTTCCCTTATTGTACTGTAGAGAGGGTCTAGTAGTCTCTTCTCTTACTATAGAGATTGTCTAGTAGTCTTCTCTTGTCATACTATAGAGAGGGTCTAGTAGTCCCTTCTCTTACTGAGGAGAGGGTCTAGTAGTCCCTTCTCTTTCTGAGGAGAGGGTCTAGTAGTCTCTTCTCTTACTGTAGAAAGGGTCTAGTGGTCTCTTCTCTTATTACACTGTAGAGAGTGTCCAGTAGTCTCTTCTCTTATACTACTGTAGAGAGGGTCTTGTAGTCTCTCTTCTTACCGTAGAGAGGGTCTAGTAGTCTCTTCTCTTCCTTTAGAGAGGGTCTATTATTCTCTTACTGTAGAGAGAGTCTAGTAGTATCTTCACTTATTATAATGTAGAGATGGTCTAGTAGTCTCTTCTCTTACTGTAGAGAGGGTCTAGTGGTCTCTCCTCTTATATTACTGTAGAGAGGGTCTATTAGTCTCTTCTCTTACTGTCGAGAGGGTCTAGTAGTCTCTTCTCTCTTACTGTAGAGAGGGTCTAGTAGTCTCTTCTCTTACTGTAGAGAGGGTCTAGTAGTCTCTCCTCTTATAATACAGTAGAGAGGGTCTAGTAGTCTCTTCTCTTACTGTCGAGAGGGTCTAGTAGTATTTTCTCTTACTGTATAGAGGGTTTAGTAGTCTCTTTCTTATTATACTGTGGAGAGGGTCTTGTAGTCTCTTCTCTTATTATACTGTAGAGAGGGTCTTGTAGTCTATTCTCTTACTGTAGAGAGGGTCTAGTTGTCTCTTCTCTTACTGTAGAGAGGGTCTAGTGGTCTCTTCTCTTATTATACTGTAGAGAGGGTCCAGATTTCTCTTCTCTCATTGTACAGTAGAGAGGGTCTAGTAGTCTCTTTACTATTATACTGTGGAGAGGGTCTGGTAGTCTCTTTCTCTTATTATACTGTAGAGAGGGTCTAGTAGTCTCCTCACTTACTGTAGAGACGGTCTAGTAGTCTCTTCTCTTATTACACTGTGGAGAGGGTCTAGTAGTATTTTCTCTTACTGTAGAGAGGGTCTAGTAGTCTCTTTCTTATTACACTGTAAAGAGGATCTAGTAGTCTCTTCTCTTACTGTCGAGAGTGTCTAGTAGTCTCTTCTCTTATTAAAATGTAGAGGGCTTAGTAGTCTCTATCTTATTATACTGTAGAGATTGTCTAGTAGTCTCTTCTCTTATCATACTATAGAGAGGGTCTAGTAGTCCCGTCTCTTACTGAGGAGAGGGTCTAGTAGTCTCTTCTCTTACTGTAGAGAGGGTCTAGTAGTCTCTTCTCTTACTGTAGAGAGGGTCTAGTAGTCTCTTCTCTTACTGTAGAGAGGGTCTAGTGGTCTCTTCTCTTATTACCTTGTAGAGAGGGTCTAGTAGTCTCTTCTCTTATATTACTGTAGAGAGGGTCTTGTAGTCTCTTCTCTTACTGTAGAGAGGTTCTTGTAGTCTCTTCACTTACCATAGAGAGGGTCTAGTAGTCTCTTCTTTTACTGTAGAGAGGGTCAAGTTGTCTCTTCTCTTATTACACTGTAGAGAGGGTCTAGTAGTCTCTCCTCTTACTGTATAGAGGGTCTAGTAGTCTCTTCTCCTACAGTAGAGAAGGTCTAGTAGTCTCTTCCCTTATTGTACTGTAGAGAGGGTCTAGTAGTCTCTCCTCTTACTGTATAGAGGGTCTAGTAGTCTCTTCTCCTACAGTAGAGAAGGTCTAGTAGTCTCTTCCCTCGATGTAGAGAGGGTCTAGTAGTCTCTTCCCTTATTGTACTGTAGAGAGGGTCTTGTAGTCTCTTCCCTCGATGTAGAGAGGGTCTAGTAGTCTCTTCCCTTATTGTACTGTAGAGAGGGTCTAGTAGTCTATTCTCTTACTGTAGAGATTGTCTAGTAGTCTCTTCTCTTATTACACTGTAGATAGTGTCTAGTAGTCTCTTCTCTTATACTACTGTAGAGAGGGTCTAGTAGTCTCTTCTCTTATACTACTGTAGAGAGGGTCTTGTAGTCTCTCCTCTTACCGTAGAGAGGGTCTAGTAGTCTCTTCTCTTCCTTTAGAGAGGGTCTATTATTCTCTTACTGTAGAGAGGGTCTAGTAGTATCTTCACTTATTATAATGTAGAGATGGTCTAGTAGTCTCTTATCTTATTATAATGTAGAGAGGGTTTAGTAGTCTCTTCTTTTATTATACTGTAAAGAGGGTCTAGTAGTCCCTTCTCTTACTGAGGAGAGGGTCTAGTAGTCTATTCTCCTACTGTAGAGAGGGTCTAGTAGTCTCTTCTCTTATTACACTGTAGAGAGGGTCTAGTAGTCCCTTCTTTTACTGTAGAGAGGGTCTAGTAGTCTCTTCTCTTACCGTAGAGAGGGTCTAGTAGTCTCTTCTCTTACTGAAGAGAGGGTCTAGTAGTCTCTTCTCTTAGTATAGAGAGGGTCTAGTAGTCTACTCACTTGCTGTAGAGAGGGTCTAGTAGTGTCTTCTCTTACTGTAGAGAGGGTCTAGTAGTCTCTTCTCTTAATCTACTGTAGAGAGGGTCTAGTAGTCTCTTATCTTATTATAATGTAGAGAGCGTCTAGTAGTCCCTTCACTTATTATAATGTAGAGAGGGTCTAGTAGTCTCTTATCTTATTATAATGTAGAGAGGGTCTAGTAGTCTCTTCTCTTAGTATAGAGAGGGTCTAGTAGTCTACTCACTTGCTGGAGAGAGGGTCTAGTAGTGTCTTCTCTTACTGTAGAGAGGGTCTAGTAGTCTCTTCTCTTAATCTACTGTAGAGAGGGTCTAGTATTCTCTTATCTTATTATAATGTAGAGAGCGTCTAGTAGTCCCTTCACTTATTATAATGTAGAGAGGGTCTAGTAGTGTCTTATCTTATTATAATGTAGAGAGGGTCTAGTAGTCTCTTATCTTATTATAATGTAGAGAGGGTCTAGTAGTCTCTTATCTTATTATAATGTAGAGAGGGTCTATTAGTCTCTTCTCTTATTATAATGTAGAGAGGGTGTAGTAGTCCCTTCTCTTACTGAGGAGAGGGTCTAGTAGTCTATTCTCCTACTGTATAGAGTGTCTAGTAGTCTATTCTCCTACTGTAGAGAGGGTCTAGTAGTCTCTTCTCTTATTACACTGTAGAGAGGGTCTAGTAGTCCCTTCTCTTACTGAGGAGAGGGTCTAGTAGTCTATTCTCCTACTGTATAGAGTGTCTAGTAGTCTCTTCTTTTATTACACTGTAGAGAAGGTCTAGTAGTCTCTTCTCTTATACTACTGTAGAGAGGGTCTTGTAGTCTCTCCTCTTACCGTAGAGAGGGTCTAGTAGTCTCTTCTCTTACTGAAGAGAGGGTCTAGTAGTCTCTTCTCTTAGTATAGAGAGGGTCTAGTAGTCTACTCACTTGCTTTAGAGAGGGTCTAGTAGTGTCTTCTCTTACTGTAGAGAGGGTTTAGTAGTCTCTTCTCTTCATCTACTGTAGAGAGGGTCTAGTAGTCTCTTATCTTATTATAATGTAGAGAGGGTCTAGTAGTCTCTTATCTTATTATAATGTAGAGAGGGTCTATTAGTCTCTTCTCTTATTATAATGTAGAGAGGGTTTAGTAGTCTCTTCTCTTATTATACTGTAAAGAGGGTCTAGTAGTCCCTTCTCTTACTGAGGAGAGGGTCTAGTAGTCTATTCTCCTACTGTAGAGAGGGTCTAGTAGTCTCTTCTCTTATACTACTGTAGAGAGGGTCTTGTAGTCTCTCCTCTTACCGTAGAGAGGGTCTAGTAGTCTCTTCTCTTACTGAAGAGAGGGTCTAGTAGTCTCTTCTCTTAGTATAGAGAGGGTCTAGTAGTCTACTCACTTGCTTTAGAGAGGGTCTAGTAGTGTCTTCTCTTACTGTAGAGAGGGTCTAGTAGTCTCTTCTCTTAATCTACTGTAGAGAGGGTCTAGTAGTCTCTTATCTTATTATAATGTAGAGAGGGTCTAGTAGTCTCTTATCTTATTATAATGTAGAGAGGGTATATTAGTCTCTTCTCTTATTATAATGTAGAGAGGGTTTAGTAGTCTCTTCTCTTATTATACTGTAAAGAGGGTTTAGTAGTCCCTTCTCTTACTGAGGAGAGGGTCTAGTAGTCTATTCTCCTACTGTAGAGAGGGTCTAGAAGTCTCTTTTCTTACTGTAGAGAGGGTCTAGTAGTCTCTTATCATACTATAGAGTGGGTCTAGTAGTCTCTTCTCTTACTGTTGAGAGGGTCTAGTAATCTCTTCTCTTACTGTAGAGAGGGTCTGGTAGTCTCTTCTCTTACTGTAGAGAGGGTCTAGTAGTCTCTTCTCTTACTGTAGAGAGGGTCTAGTAGTCTCTTCTCTTATCATTCTATAGAGAGGGTCTAGTAGTCCCTTCTTTTTACTGTAGAGAGGGTCTAGTAGTCTCTTCTCTTACCTGTAGAGAGGGTCTAGTAGTCTCTTCTCTTACTGAAGAGAGGGTCTAGTAGTCTCTTCTCTTAGTATAGAGAGGGTCTAGTAGTCTACTCACTTGCTGTAGAGAGGGTCTAGTAGTGTCTTCTCTTACTGTAGAGAGGGTCTAGTAGTCTCTTCTCTTAATCTACTGTAGAGAGGGTCTAGTAGTCTCTTATCTTATTATAATGTAGAGAGCGTCTAGTAGTCCCTTCACTTATTATAATGTAGAGAGGGTCTAGTAGTCTCTTATCTTATTATAATGTAGAGAGGGTCTAGTAGTCTCTTCTCTTAGTATAGAGAGGGTCTAGTAGTCTACTCACTTGCTGTAGAGAGGGTCTAGTAGTGTCTTCTCTTACTGTAGAGAGGGTCTAGTAGTCTCTTCTCTTAATCTACTGTAGAGAGGGTCTAGTATTCTCTTATCTTATTATAATGTAGAGAGGGTCTAGTAGTCTCTTATCTTATTATAATGTAGAGAGGGTCTATTAGTCTCTTATCTTATTATAATGTAGAGAGGGTATATTAGTCTCTTCTCTTATTATAATGTAGAGAGAGGGTTTAGTAGTCTCTTCTCTTATTATACTGTAAAGAGGGTTTAGTAGACCCTTCTCTTACTGAGGAGAGGGTCTAGTAGTCTATTCTCCTACTGTAGAGAGGGTCTAGAAGTCTCTTTTCTTACTGTAGAGAGGGTCTAGTAGTCTCTTATCATACTATAGTGTGGGTCTAGTAGTCTCTTCTCTTACTGTAGAGAGGGTTTAGTAATCTCTTCTCTTACTGTAGAGAGGGTCTAGTAGTCTCTTCTCTTAGTATAGAGAGGGTCTAGTAGTCTACTCACTTGCTTTAGAGAGTGTCTAGTAGTGTCTTCTCTTACTGTAGAGAGGGTTTAGTAGTCTCTTCTCTTCATCTACTGTAGAGAGGGTCTAGTAGTCTCTTATCTTATTATAATGTAGATAGGGTCTAGTAGTCTCTTTATCTTATTATAATGTAGAGAGGGTCTATTAGTCTCTTCTCTTATTATAATGTAGAGAGGGTTTAGTAGTCTCTTCTCTTATTATACTGTAAAGAGGGTTTAGTAGACCCTTCTCTTACTGAGGAGAGGGTCTAGTAGTCTATTCTCCTACTGTAGAGAGGGTCTAGAAGTCTCTTTTCTTACTGTAGAGAGGGTCTAGTAGTCTCTTATCATACTATAGAGTGGGTCTAGTAGTCTCTTCTCTTACTGTAGAGAGGGTTTAGTAATCTCTTCTCTTACTGTAGAGAGGGTCTAGTAGTCTCTTCTCTTAGTATAGAGAGGGTCTAGTAGTCTACTCACTTGCTTTAGAGAGTGTCTAGTAGTGTCTTCTCTTACTGTAGAGAGGGTTTAGTAGTCTCTTCTCTTCATCTACTGTAGAGAGGGTCTAGAAGTCTCTTATCTTATTATAATGTAGATAGGGTCTAGTAGTCTCTTATCTTATTATAATGTAGAGAGGGTCTATTAGTCTCTTCTCTTATTATAATGTAGAGAGGGTTTAGTAGTCTCTTCTCTTATTATACTGTAAAGAGGGTCTAGTAGTCCCTTCTCTTACTGAGGAGAGGGTCTAGTAGTCTATTCTCCTACTGTAGAGAGGGTCTAGTAGTCTCTTCTCTTATTACACTGTAGAGAGGGTCTAGTAGTCTCTTCTCTTATACTACTGTAGAGAGGGTTTTGTAGTCTCTCCTCTTACCGTAGAGAGGGTCTAGTAGTCTCTTCTCTTACTGAAGAGAGGGTCTAGTAGTCTCTTCTCTTAGTATAGAGAGGGTCTAGTAGTCTACTCACTTGCTTTAGAGAGGGTCTAGTAGTGTCTTCTCTTACTGTAGAGAGGGTCTAGTAGTCTCTTCTCTTAATCTACTGTAGAGAGGGTCTAGTAGTCTCTTATCTTATTATAATGAAGAGAGGGTCTAGTAGTCTCTTATCTTATTATAATGTAGAGAGGGTATATTAGTCTCTTCTCTTATTATAATGTAGAGAGGGTTTAGTAGTCTCTTCTCTTATTATACTGTAAAGAGGGTTTAGTAGTCGCTTCTCTTACTGAGGAGAGGGTCTAGTAGTCTATTCTCCTACTGTAGAGAGGGTCTAGAAGTCTCTTTTCTTACTGTAGAGAGGGTCTAGTAGTCTCTTATCATACTATAGAGTGGGTCTAGTAGTCTCTTCTCTTACTGTAGAAAGGGTCTAGTAATCTCTTCTCTTACTGTAGAGAGGGTCTAGTAGTCTCTTCTCTTACTGTAGAGAGGGTCTAGTAGTCTCTTCTCTTATCATACTACAGAGTGGGTCTAGTAGTCTCTTCTGTTACTGATAGAGATGGTCTAGTAGTCTCTTCTCTTATCATTCTATAGAGAGGGTCTAGTAGTCCCTTCTTTAACTGTTGAGAGGGTCTAGTAGTCTCTTCTCTTACCGTAGAGAGGGTCTAGTAGTCTCTTCTCTTACTGAAGAGAGGGTCTAGTAGTCTCTTCTCTTAGTATAGAGAGGGTCTAGTAATCTCTTCTCTTACTGTAGAGAGGGTCTGGTAGTCTCTTCTCTTACTGTAGAGAGGGTCTAGTAGTCTCTTCTCTTACTGTAGAGAGGGTCTAGTAGTCTCTTCTTTTATCATTCTATAGAGAGGGTCTAGTAGTCCCTTCTTTTACTGTAGAGAGGGTCTAGTAGTCTCTTCTCTTACCATAGAGAGGGTCTAGTAGTCTCTTCTCTTACTGAAGAGAGGGTCTAGTAGTCTCTTCTCTTAGTATAGAGAGGGTCTAGTAGTCTACTCACTTGCTGTAGAGAGGGTCTAGTAGTGTCTTCTCTTACTGTAGAGAGGGTCTAGTAGTCTCTTCTCTTAATCTACTGTAGAGAGGGTCTAGTATTCTCTTATCTTATTATAATGTAGAGAGGGTCTAGTAGACTCTTATCTTATTATAATGTAGAGAGGGTCTATTAGTCTCTTATCTTATTATAATGTAGAGAGGGTATATTAGTCTCTTCTCTTATTATAATGTAGAGAGGGTTTAGTAGTCTCTTCTCTTATTATACTGTAAAGAGGGTTTAGTAGACCCTTCTCTTACTGAGGAGAGGGTCTAGTAGTCTATTCTCCTACTGTAGAGAGGGTCTAGAAGTCTCTTTTCTTACTGTAGAGAGGGTCTAGTAGTCTCTTATCATACTATAGAGTGGGTCTAGTAGTCTCTTCTCTTACTGTAGAGAGGGTTTAGTAATCTCTTCTCTTACTGTAGAGAGGGTCTAGTAGTCTCTTCTCTTAGTAAAGAGAGGGTCTAGTAGTCTACTCACTTGCTTTAGAGAGTGTCTAGTAGTGTCTTCTCTTACTGTAGAGAGGGTTTAGTAGTCTCTTCTCTTCATCTACTGTAGAGAGGGTCTAGTAGTCTCTTATCTTATTATAATGTAGATAGGGTCTAGTAGTCTCTTATCTTATTATAATGTAGAGAGGGTCTATTAGTCTCTTCTCTTATTATAATGTAGAGAGGGTTTAGTAGTCTCTTCTCTTATTATACTGTAAAGAGGGTTTAGTAGACCCTTCTCTTACTGAGGAGAGGGTCTAGTAGTCTATTCTCCTACTGTAGAGAGGGTCTAGAAGTCTCTTTTCTTACTGTAGAGAGGGTCTAGTAGTCTCTTATCATACTATAGAGTGGGTCTAGTAGTCTCTTCTCTTACTGTAGAGAGGGTTTAGTAATCTCTTCTCTTACTGTAGAGAGGGTCTAGTAGTCTCTTCTCTTAGTATAGAGAGGGTCTAGTAGTCTACTCACTTGCTTTAGAGAGGGTCTAGTAGTGTCTTCTCTTACTGTAGAGAGGGTCTAGTAGTCTCTTCTCTTAATCTACTGTAGAGAGGGTCTAGTAGTCTCTTATCTTATTATAATGTAGAGAGGGTCTAGTAGTCTCTTATCTTATTATAATGTAGAGAGGGTATATTAGTCTCTTCTCTTATTATAATGTAGAGAGGGTTTAGTAGTCTCTTCTCTTATTATACTGTAAAGAGGGTCTAGTAGTCTCTTCTCTAAATGTAAAGAGGGTCTATTAGTCCCTTCTCTTACTGAGGAGAGGGTCTAGTAGTCTATTCTCCAACTGTAGAGAGGGTCTGGTAGTCTCTTCTCTTACTGTAGACAGGGTCTACTGTTCTCTTCTCTTATTACTCTGTAGAGAGGGTCTAGTAGTCTCTTCTCTTACTGTAGAGAGGGTCTAGTAATCTCTTATGTTATTATACTGTAGAGAGGGTCTAGTAGTCTCTTCTCTTTTTATACTGTAAAGAGGGTCTAGTAGTCTCTTCTCTTACTGTAGAGTGGGTCTAGTAGTCTCTTCTCTTATTATACTGTAGAGAGGGTTTAGTAGTCTATTCTCTTACTGTAGAGAGGGTCTAGTAGTCTCTTCTCTTACTGTAGAGATTGTCTAGTAGTCTCTTCTCTTATCATTCTATAGAGAGGGTCTAGTAGTCCCTTCTCTTACTGAGGAGAGGGTCTAGTAGTCTATTCTCCTACTGTAGAGAGGGTCTAGAAGTCTCTTTTCATACTGTAGAGAGGGTCTAGTAGTCTCTTATCATACTATAGAGTGGGTCTAGAAGTCTCTTCTCTTACTGTAGAGAGGGTCAAGTAATCTGTTCTCTTACTGTAGAGAGGGTCTAGTACTCTCTTCTCTTACTGTAGAGAGGGTCTAGTAGTCTCTTCTCTTATTATACTGTAGAGAGGGTCTAGTAGTCTCTTCTCTTATCATACTACAGAGTGGGTCTAGTAGTCTCTTCTCTTACTGTAGAGAGGGTCTAGTTGTCTCTTCTCTTATCATTCTATAGAGAGGGTCTAGTAGTCCCTTCTTTTACTGTAGAGAGGGTATAGTAGTCTCTTCTCTTACCGTAGAGAGGGTCTAGTAGTCTCTTCTCTTACTGAAGAGAGGGTCTAGTAGTCTCTTCTCTTAGTATAGAGAGGGTCTAGTAGTCTACTCACTTGCTGTAGAGAGGGTCTAGTAGTGTCTTCTCTTACTGTAGAGAGGGTCTAGTAGTCTCTTCTCTTAATCTACTGTAGAAAGGGTCTAGTAGTCTCTTATCTTATTATAATGTAGAGAGCGTCGAGTAGTCCCTTCACTTATTATAATGTAGAGAGGGTCTAGTAGTCTCTTATCTTGTTATAATGTAGAGAGGGTCTAGTAGTCTCTTCTCTTAGTATAGAGAGGGTCTAGTAGTCTACTCACTTGCTGTAGAGAGGGTCTAGTAGTGTCTTCTCTTACTGTAGAGAGGGTCTAGTAGTCTCTTCTCTCACTGTAGAGAGGGTCTAGTATTCTCTTATCTTATTATACTGTAGAGAGGGTCTAGTATTCTCTTATCTTATTATAATGTAGAAAGGGTCTAGTAGTCTCTTATCTTATTATAATGTAGAGAGGGTATATTAGTCTCTTCTCTTATTATACTGTAAAGAGGGTTTAGTAGTCCCTTCTCTTACTGAGGAGAGGGTCTAGTAGTCTATTCTCCTACTGTAGAGAGGGTCTAGAAGTCTCTTTTCTTACTGTAGAGAGGGTCTAGTAGTCTCTTATCTTACTATAGAGTGGGTCTAGTAGTCTCTTCTCTTACTGTAGAGAGGGTCTAGTAATCTCTTCTCTTACTGTAGAGAGGGTCTAGTAGTCTCTTCTCTTACTGTAGAGAGGGTCTAGTAGTCTCTTCTCTTATCATAATACAGAGTGGGTCTAGAAGTCTCTTCTCTTACTGTAGAGAGGGTCTAGTAGTCTCTTCTCTTATCATTCTATAGAGAGGGTCTAGTAGTCCCTTCTTTTACTGTAGAGAGGGTCTAGTAGTCTCTTCTCTTACCGTAGAGAGGGTCTAGTAGTCTCTTCTCTTACTGAAGAGAGGGTCTAGTAGTCTCATCTCTTAGTATAGAGAGGGTCTAGTAGTCTACTCACTTGCTGTAGAGAGGGTATAGTAGTGTCTTCTCCTACTGTAGAGAGGGTCTAGTAGTCTCTTCTCTTAATCTACTGTAGAGAGGGTCTAGTAGTCTCTTATCTTATTATAATGTAGAGAGCGTCTAGTAGTCCCTTCACTTATTATAATGTAGAGAGGGTCTAGTAGTCTCTTATCTTATTATAATGTAGAGAGGGTCTAGTAGTCTCTTCTCTTAGTTTAGAGAGGGTCTAGTAGTCTCTTATCTTATTATAATGTAGAGAGGGTCTATTAGTCTCTTCTCTTATTATAATATAGAGAGGGTTTAGTAGTCTCTTCTCTTATTATACTGTAAAGAGGGTCTAGTAGTCCCTTCTCTTACCGTAGAGAGGGTCTAGTAGTCTCTTCTCTTATTACACTGTAGAGAGGGTCTAGTAGTCTCTTCTCTTACCGTAGAGAGGGTCTAGTACTCTCTTCTCTTAGTGTAAAGAGGGTCTAGTATTCTATTCTCTTACTGAGGAGAGGGTCTAGTAGTCTATTCTCCTACTGTAGAGAGGGTCTAGTAGTCTCTTCTCTTATTACACTGTAGAGAGGGTCTAGTAGTCCCTTCTCTTACTGAGGAGACGGTCTAGTAGTCTATTCTCCTACTGTAGAGAGGGTCTAGTATTCTCTTCTCTTATACTACTGTAGAGAGGGTCTTGTAGTCTCTCCTCTTACCGTAGAGAGGGTCTAGTAGTCTCTTCTCTTACTGAAGAGAGGGTCTAGTAGTCTCTTCTCTTAGTATAGAGAGGGTCTAGTAGTCTACTCACTTGCTTTAGAGAGGGTCTAGTAGTGTCTTCTCTTACTGTAGAGAGGGTCTAGTAGTCTCTTCTCTTAATCTACTGTAGAGAGGGTCTAGTAGTCTCTTATCTTATTATAATGTAGAGAGGGTCTAGTAGTCTCTTATCTTATTATAATGTAGAGAGGGTATATTAGTCTCTTCTCTTATTATAATGTAGAGAGGGTTTAGTAGTCTCTTCTCTTATTATACTGTAAAGAGGGTCTAGTAGTCTCTTCTCTTACTGTAAAGAGGGTCTATTAGTCCCTTCTCTTACTGAGGAGAGGGTCTAGTAGTCTATTCTCTTACTGTAGACAGGGTCTACTGTTCTCTTCTCTTATTACTCTGTAGAGAGGGTCTAGTAGTCTCTTCTCTTACTGTAGAGAGGGTCTAGTAATCTCTTATGTTATTATACTGTAGAGAGGGTCTAGTAGTCTCTTCTCTTTTTATACTGTAAAGAGGGTCTAGTAGTCTCTTCTCTTATTATACTGTAGAGAGGGTCTAGTAGTCTCTTCTCTTATTATACTGTAGAGAGGGTTTAGTAGTCCATTCTCTTACTGTAGAGAGGGTCTAGTAGTCTCTTCTCTTACTGTAGAGATTGTCTAGTAGTCTCTTCTCTTATCATTCTATAGAGAGGGTCTAGTAGTCTCTTCTCTTACTGTAGAGATTGTCTAGTAGTCTCTTCTCTTATCATTCTATAGAGAGGGTCTAGTAGTCCCTTCTCTTACTGAGGAGAGGGTCAAGTAATCTCTTCTCTTACTGTAGAGAGGGTCTAGTACTCTCTTCTCTTACTGTAGAGAGGGTCTAGTAGTCTCTTCTCTTATTATACTGTAGAGAGGGTCTAGTAGTCTCTTCTCTTATCATACTACAGAGTGGGTCTAGTAGTCTCTTCTCTTACTGTAGAGAGGGTCTAGTTGTCTCTTCTCTTATCATTCTATAGAGAGGGTCTAGTAGACCCTTCTTTTACTGTAGAGAGGGTATAGTAGTCTCTTCTCTTACCGTAGAGAGGGTCTAGTAGTCTCTTCTCTTACTGAAGAGAGGGTCTAGTAGTCTCTTCTCTTAGTATAGAGAGGGTCTAGTAGTCTACTCACTTGCTGTAGAGAGGGTCTAGTAGTGTCTTCTCTTACTGTAGAGAGGGTCTAGTAGTCTCTTCTCTTAATCTACTGTAGAAAGGGTCTAGTAGTCTCTTATCTTATTATAATGTAGAGAGCGTCTAGTAGTCCCTTCACTTATTATAATGTAGAGAGGGTCTAGTAGTCTCTTATCTTGTTATAATGTAGAGAGGGTCTAGTAGTCTCTTCTCTTAGTATAGAGAGGGTCTAGTAGTCTACTCACTTGCTGTAGAGAGGGTCTAGTAGTGTCTTCTCTTACTGTAGAGAGGGTCTAGTAGTCTCTTCTCTTAATCTACTGTAGAGAGGGTCTAGTATTCTCTTATCTTATTATAATGTAGAGAGGGTCTAGTAGTCTCTTATCTTATTATAATGTAGAGAGGGTATATTAGTCTCTTCTCTTATTATAATGTAGAGAGGGTTTAGTAGTCTCTTCTCTTATTATACTGTAAAGAGGGTTTAGTAGTCCCTTCTCTTACTGGAGGAGAGGGTCTAGTAGTCTATTCTCCTACTGTAGAGAGGGTCTAGAAGTCTCTTTTCTTACTGTAGAGAGGGTCTAGTAGTCTCTTATCATACTATAGAGTGGGTCTAGTAGTCTCTTCTCTTACTGTAGAGAGGGTCTAGTAATCTCTTCTCTTACTGTAGAGAGGGTCTAGTAGTCTCTTCTCTTACTGTAGAGAGGGTCTAGTAGTCTCTTCTCTTATCATACTACAGAGTGGGTCTAGTAGTCTCTTCTCTTACTGTAGAGAGGGTCTAGTAGTCTCTTCTCTTATCATTCTATAGAGAGGGTCTAGTAGTCCCTTCTTTTACTGTAGAGAGGGTCTAGTAGTCACTTCTCTTACCGTAGAGAGGGTCTAGTAGTCTCTTCTCTTACTGAAGAGAGGGTCTAGTAGTCTCATCTCTTAGTATAGAGAGGGTCTAGTAGTCTACTCACTTGCTGTAGAGAGGGTCTAGTAGTGTCTTCTCTTACTGTAGAGAGGGTCTAGTAGTCTCTTCTCTTAATCTACTGTAGAGAGGGTCTAGTAGTCTCTTATCTTATTATAATGTAGAGAGCGTCTAGTAGTCCCTTCACTTATTATAATGTAGAGAGTGTCTAGTAGTCTCTTATCTTATTATAATGTAGAGAGGGTCTAGTAGTCTCTTCTCTTAGTATAGAGAGGGTCTAGTAGTCTACTCACTTGCTGTAGAGAGGGTCTAGTAGTGTCTTCTCTTACTATAGAGAGGGTCTAGTAGTCTCTTCTCTTAATCTACTGTAGAGAGGGTCTAGTATTCTCTTATCTTATTATAATGTAGAGAGTCTAGTAGTCCCTTCACTTATTATAATGTAGAGAGGGTCTAGTAGTCTCTTATCTTATTATAATGTAGAGAGGGTCTAATAGTCTCTTCTCTTACTGTAGAGATTGTCTAGTAGTCTCTTCTCTTATCATTCTATAGAGAGGGTCTAGTAGTCTCTTCTCTTACTGTAGAGATTGTCTAGTAGTCTCTTCTCTTATCATTCTATAGAGAGGGTCTAGTAGTCCCTTCTCTTACTGAGGAGAGGGTCAAGTAATCTCTTCTCTTACTGTAGAGAGGGTCTAGTACTCTCTTCTCTTACTGTAGAGAGGGTCTAGTAGTCTCTTCTCTTATTATACTGTAGAGAGGGTCTAGTAGTCTCTTCTCTTATCATACTACAGAGTGGGTCTTGTAGTCTCTTCTCTTACTGTAGAGAGGGTCTAGTTGTCTCTTCTCTTATCATTCTATAGAGAGGGTCTAGTAGTCCCTTCTTTTACTGTAGAGAGGGTATAGTAGTCTCTTCTCTTACTGTAGAGAGGGTCTAGTAGTCTCTTCTCTTACTGAAGAGAGGGTCTAGTAGTCTCTTCTCTTAGTATAGAGAGGGTCTAGTAGTCTACTCACTTGCTGTAGAGAGGGTCTAGTAGTGTCTTCTCTTACTGTAGAGAGGGTCTAGTAGTCTCTTCTCTTAATCTACTGTAGAAAGGGTCTAGTAGTCTCTTATCTTATTATAATGTAGAGAGGTCTAGTAGTCCCTTCACTTATTATAATGTAGAGAGGGTCTAGTAGTCTCTTATCTTGTTATAATGTAGAGAGGGTCTAGTAGTCTCTTCTCTTAGTATAGAGAGGGTCTAGTAGTCTACTCACTTGCTGTAGAGAGGGTCTAGTAGTGTCTTCTCTTACTGTAGAGAGGGTCTAGTAGTCTCTTCTCTTAATCTACTGTAGAGAGGGTCTAGTATTCTCTTATCTTATTATAATGTAGAGAGGGTCTAGTAGTCTCTTATCTTATTATAATGTAGAGAGGGTATATTAGTCTCTTCTCTTATTATAATGTAGAGAGGGTTTAGTAGTCTCTTCTCTTATTATACTGTAAAGAGGGTTTAGTAGTCCCTTCTCTTACTGAGGAGAGGGTCTAGTAGTCTATTCTCCTACTGTAGAGAGGGTCTAGAAGTCTCTTTTCTTACTGTAGAGAGGGTCTAGTAGTCTCTTATCATACTATAGAGTGGGTCTAGTAGTCTCTTCTCTTAGTGTAGAGAGGGTCTAGTAATCTCTTCTCTTACTGTAGAGAGGGTCTAGTAGTCTCTTCTCTTACTGTAGAGAGGGTCTAGTAGTCTCTTCTCTTATCATACTACAGAGTGGGTCTAGTAGTCTCTTCTCTTACTGTAGAGAGGGTCTAGTAGTCTCTTCTCTTATCATTCTATAGAGAGGGTCTAGTAGTCCCTTCTTTTACTGTAGAGAGGGTCTAGTAGTCTCTTCTCTTACCGTAGAGAGGGTCTAGTAGTCTCTTCTCTTACTGAAGAGAGGGTCTACTAGTCTCATCTCTTAGTATAGAGAGGGTCTAGTAGTCTACTCACTTGCTGTAGAGAGGGTCTAGTAGTGTCTTCTCTTACTGTAGAGAGGGTCTAGTAGTCTCTTCTCTTAATCTACTGTAGAGAGGGTCTAGTAGTCTCTTATCTTATTATAATGTAGAGAGCGTCTAGTAGTCCCTTCACTTATTATAATGTAGAGAGGGTCTAGTAGTCTCTTATCTTATTATAATGTAGAGAGGGTCTAGTAGTCTCTTCTCTTAGTATAGAGAGGGTCTAGTAGTCTACTCACTTGCTGTAGAGAGGGTCTAGTAGTGTCTTCTCTTACTATAGAGAGGGTCTAGTAGTCTCTTCTCTTAATCTACTGTAGAGAGGGTCTAGTATTCTCTTATCTTATTATAATGTAGAGAGCGTCTAGTAGTCCCTTCACTTATTATAATGTAGAGAGGGTCTAGTAGTCTCTTATCTTATTATAATGTAGAGAGGGTCTAATAGTCTCTTCTCTTACTGTAGAGATTGTCTAGTAGTCTCTTCTCTTATCATTCTATAGAGAGGGTCTAGTAGTCTCTTCTCTTACTGTAGAGATTGTCTAGTAGTCTCTTCTCTTATCATTCTATAGAGAGGGTCTAGTAGTCCCTTCTCTTACTGAGGAGAGGGTCAAGTAATCTCTTCTCTTACTGTAGAGAGGGTCTAGTACTCTCTTCTCTTACTGTAGAGAGGGTCTAGTAGTCTCTTCTCTTATTATACTGTAGAGAGGGTCTAGTAGTCTCTTCTCTTATCATACTACAGAGTGGGTCTAGTAGTCTCTTCTCTTACTGTAGAGAGGGTCTAGTTGTCTCTTCTCTTATCATTCTATAGAGAGGGTCTAGTAGTCCCTTCTTTTACTGTAGAGAGGGTATAGTAGTCTCTTCTCTTACCGTAGAGAGGGTCTAGTAGTCTCTTCTCTTACTGAAGAGAGGGTCTAGTAGTCTCTTCTCTTAGTATAGAGAGGGTCTAGTAGTCTACTCACTTGCTGTAGAGAGGGTCTAGTAGTGTCTTCTCTTACTGTAGAGAGGGTCTAGTAGTCTCTTCTCTTAATCTACTGTAGAAAGGGTCTAGTAGTCTCTTATCTTATTATAATGTAGAGCGTCTAGTAGTCCCTTCACTTATTATAATGTAGAGAGGGTCTAGTAGTCTCTTATCTTGTTATAATGTAGAGAGGGTCTAGTAGTCTCTTCTCTTAGTATAGAGAGGGTCTAGTAGTCTACTCACTTGCTGTAGAGAGGGTCTAGTAGTGTCTTCTCTTACTGTAGAGAGGGTCTAGTAGTCTCTTCTCTTAATCTACTGTAGAGAGGGTCTAGTATTCTCTTATCTTATTATAATGTAGAGAGGGTCTAGTAGTCTCTTATCTTATTATAATGTAGAGAGGGTATATTAGTCTCTTCTCTTATTATAATGTAGAAAGGGTTTAGTAGTCTCTTCTCTTATTATACTGTAAAGAGGGTATAGTAGTCCCTTCTCTTACTGAGGAGAGGGTCTAGTAGTCTATTCTCCTACTGTAGAGAGGGTCTAGAAGTCTCTTTTCTTACTGTAGAGAGGGTCTAGTAGTCTCTTATCATACTATAGAGTGGGTCTAGTAGTCTCTTCTCTTAGTGTAGAGAGGGTCTAGTAATCTCTTCTCTTACTGTAGAGAGGGTCTAGTAGTCTCTTCTCTTACTGTAGAGAGGGTCTAGTAGTCTCTTCTCTTATCATACTACAGAGTGGGTCTAGTAGTCTCTTCTCTTACTGTAGAGAGGGTCTAGTAGTCTCTTCTCTTATCATTCTATAGAGAGGGTCTAGTAGTCCCTTCTTTTACTGTAGAGAGGGTCTAGTAGTCTCTTCTCTTACCGTAGAGAGGGTCTAGTAGTCTCTTCTCTTACTGAAGAGAGGGTCTACTAGTCTCATCTCTTAGTATAGAGAGGGTCTAGTAGTCTACTCACTTGCTGTAGAGAGGGTCTAGTAGTGTCTTCTCTTACTATAGAGAGGGTCTAGTAGTCTCTTCTCTTAATCTACTGTAGAGAGGGTCTAGTATTCTCTTATCTTATTATAATGTAGAGAGCGTCTAGTAGTCCCTTCACTTATTATAATGTAGAGAGGGTCTAGTAGTCTCTTATCTTATTATAATGTAGAGAGGGTCTAATAGTCTCTTATCTTATTATAATGTAGAGAGGGTCTATTAGTCTCTTCTCTTATTATACTGTAAAGAGGGTCTAGTAGTCCCTTCTCTTACCGTAGAGAGGGTCTAGTAGTCTCTTCTCTTATTACACTGTAGAGAGGGTCTAGTAGTCTCTTCTCTTACCGTAGAGAGGGTCTAGTAGTCTCTTCTCTTAGTGTAAAGAGGGTCTAGTAGTCTATTCTCTTACTGAGGAGAGGGTCTAGTAGTCTATTCTCCTACTGTAGAGAGGGTCTAGTAGTCTCTTCTCTTATTACACTGTAGAGAGGGTCTAGTAGTCCCTTCTCTTACTGAGGAGACGGTCTAGTAGTCTATTCTCCTACTGTAGAGAGGGTCTAGTATTCTCTTCTCTTATACTACTGTAGAGAGGGTCTTGTAGTCTCTCCTCTTACCGTAGAGAGGGTCTAGTAGTCACTTCTCTTACTGAAGAGAGGGTCTAGTAGTCTCTTCTCTTAGTATAGAGAGGGTCTAGTAGTCTACTCACTTGCTTTAGAGAGGGTCTAGTAGTGTCTTCTCTTACTGTGGAGAGGGTCTAGTAGTCTCTTCTCTTAATCTACTGTAGAGAGGGTCTAGTAGTCTCTTATCTTATTATAATGTAGAGAGGGTCTAGTAGTCTCTTATCTTATTATAATGTAGAGAGGGTATATTAGTCTCTTCTCTTATTATAATGTAGAGAGGGTTTAATAGTCTCTTCTCTTATTATACTGTAAAGAGGGTCTAGTAGTCTCTTCTCTTACTGTAAAGAGGGTCTATTAGTCCCTTCTCTTACTGAGGAGAGGGTCTAGTAGTCTCTTCTCTTACTGTAGACAGGGTCTACTGTTCTCTTCTCTTATTACTCTGTAGAGAGGGTCTAGTAGTCTCTTCTCTTACTGTAGAGAGGGTCTAGTAATCTCTTATGTTATCATACTGTAGAGAGGGTCTAGTAGTCTCTTCTCTTTTTATACTGTAAAGAGGGTCTAGTAGTCTCTTCTCTTACTGTAGAGTGGGTCTATTAGTCTCTTCTCTTATTATACTGTAGAGAGGGTTTAGTAGTCTATTCTCTTACTGTAGAGAGGGTCTAGTAGTCTCTTCTCTTACTGTAGAGATTGTCTAGTAGTCTCTTCTCTTATCATTCTATAGAGAGGGTCTAGTAGTCCCTTCTCTTACTGAGGAGAGGGTCTAGTAGTCTATTCTCCTACTGTAGAGAGGGTCTAGAAGTCTCTTTTCATACTGTAGAGAGGGTCTAGTAGTCTCTTATCATACTATAGAGTGGGTCTAGTAGTCTCTTCTCTTACTGTAGAGAGGGTCAAGTACTCTCTTCTCTTACTGTAGAGAGGGTCTAGTAGTCTCTTCTGTTATTATACTGTAGAGAGGGTCTAGTAGTCTATTATCTTACTGTAGAGAGGGTCTAGAAGTCTCTTATCATTCTACAGATTGGGTCTAGTAGTCTCTTCTCTTACTGTAGAGAGGGTCTAGTAGTCTATTCTCTTGTCAGTCTATAGAGAGGGTCTAGTAGTCCCTTCTTTTACTGTAGAGAGGGTCTAGTTGTCTCTTCTCTTACTGTAGAGAGGGTCTAGTAGTCTCTTCTCTCACTGTAGAGAGGGTCTACCAGTCTCAAATCTTGCTGTCTAGAGGGTCTGGTTGTCTCTTCTCTTACTGTAGAGAGGGTCTGGTAGTCTATTCTCCTACTGTAGAGAGGGTCTAGAAGTCTCAACTCTTACTTTAAAGAGGGTCTGGTAGTCTATTCTCCTACTGTAGAGAGGGTCTAGTAGTCTCTTCTCTTATACTACTGTAGAGAGGGTCTTGTAGTCTCTCCTCTTATATTACAGTAGAGAGGGTCTAGTAGTCTCTTCTCTTATACTACTGTAGAGAGGGTCTTGTAGTCTCTCCTCTTATACTACTGTAGATATTGTCTAGTATTCTCTTTTATACTACTGTAGAGAGGGTCTTGTAGTCTCTCATCTTATATTACTGTAGAGAGGGTCTTGTAGTCTCTTCTCTTAATATACTGTTGAGAGGGTCTAGTAGTCTCTTCTCTTACGGTATAGAGGGTCTAGTAGTCTCTTCTCTTATACTACTATAGAGAGGGTCTTGTAGTCTCTCCTCTTTTACTACTGTAGAGAGGGTCTAGTAGTCTGTTCTCTTATTATACTGTAGAGAGGGTCTAGTAGTCTCCTCTCATACTATAGAGAGGGTCTAGTAGTACCTTCTCTTACATAGGAGAGGGTCTAGTAGTCTATTCTCCTACTGAAGAGAGGGTCTAGAAGTCTCTTCTCTTACTGTAGAGAGGGTCTAGTTGTCTCTTCTGTTATTACACTGTAGATATGGTCTAATAGTCTCTTCTCTTATACTACTGTAGAGAGGGTCTAGTAGTCTCTTCTCTTATATTACTGTAGAGAGGGTCTTGTAGTCTCTTCTCTTATTATACTGTAGAGAGGGTCTAGTAGTCTCTTCTTTTACTGTATAGAGGGTCTAGTAGTCTCTTCTATTATTATACTGTAGAGAGGGTCTAGTAGTATCTTCTCTTACTGTAGAGAGGGTCTAGTAGTCTCTTCTCTTACGGTAGAGGTGGTCTAGTAGTCTCTTCTCTTATTATACTGTAGAGAGGGTTTAGTAGTCTATTCTCTTACTGTAGAGAGGGTCTAGTAGTCTCTTCTCTTACTGTAGAGATTGTCTAGTAGTCTCTTCTCTTATCATTCTATAGAGAGGGTCTAGTAGTCCCTTCTCTTACTGAGGAGAGGGTCTAGTAGTCTATTCTCCTACTGTAGAGAGGGTCTTGAAGTCTCTTTTCATACTGTAGAGATGGTCTAGTAGTCTCTTATCATACTATAGAGTGGGTCTAGTAGTCTCTTCTCTTACTGTAGAGAGGGTCTAGTACTCTCTTCTCTTACTGTAGAGAGGGTCTAGTAGTCTCTTCTCTTATTATACTGTAGAGAGGGTCTAGTAGTCTATTATCTTACTGTAGAGAGGGTCTAGAAGTATCTTCTCTTACTGTAGAGAGGGTCTAGTTGTCTCTTATCATTCTACAGAGTGGGTCTAGTAGTTTCTTCTCTTACTGTAGAGAGGGTCTAGTAGTCTATTCTCTTATCATTCTATAGAGAGGGTCTAGTAGTCCCTTCTTTTACTGTAGAGAGGGTCTAGTTGTCTCTTCTCTTACTGTAGAGAGGGTCTAGTAGTCTCTTCTCTCACTGTAGAGAGGGTCTACCAGTCTCAAATCTTGCTGTCGAGAGGGTCTAGTAGTATTTTCTCTTATACTACTGTAGAGAGGGTCTTGTAGTCTCTCCTCTTATATTACAGTAGAGAGGGTCTAGTAGTCTCTTCTCTTATACTACTGTAGAGAGGGTCTTGTAGTCTCTCCTCTTATACTACTGTAGAGAGGGTCAAGTAGTCTCTTTTATACTACTGTAGAGAGGGTCTTGTAGTCTCTCATCATATATTACTGTAGAGAGGGTCTTGTAGTCTCTTCTCTTAATATACTGTTGAGAGGGTCTAGTAGTCTCTTCTCTTACGGTATAGAGGGTCTAGTAGTCTCTTCTCTTATACTACTGTAGAGAGGGTCTTGTAGTCTCTCCTCTTTTACTACTGTAGAGAGGGTCTAGTAGTCTGTTCTCTTATTATACTGTAGAGAGGGTCTAGTAGTCTCCTCTCATACTATAGAGAGGGTCTAGTAGTACCTTCTCTTACATAGGAGAGGGTCTAGTAGTCTATTCTCCTACTGAAGAGAGGGTCTAGAAGTCTCTTCTCTTACTGTAGAGAGGGTCTAGTTGTTTCTTCTGTTATTACACTGTAGAGATGGTCTAATAGTCTCTTCTCTTATACTACTGTAGAGAGGGTCTAGCAGTCTCTTCTCTTATATTACTGTAGAGAGGGTCTTGTAGTCTCTTCTCTTATTATACTGTAGAGAGGGTCTAGTAGTCTCTTCTTTTACTGTATAGAGGGTCTAGTAGTCTCTTCTATTATTATACTGTAGAGAGGGTCTAGTAGTATCTTCTCTTACTGTAGAGAGGGTCTGGTAGTCTCTTCTCTTACTGTAGAGAGGGTCTAGTAGTCTCTTCTCTTACGGTAGAGAGGGTTTTGTAGCCTCTTCTCTTACGGTAGAGAGGGTCTAGTAGTCTCTTCTCTTACCGTAGAGAGGGTCTAGTAGTCTCTTCTCTTCCTTTAGAGAGGTTCTATTATTCTCTTACTTAGGAGAGGGTCTAGTAGTCTCTTCTCTTATTATACTGTAGAGAGGGTTTTGTAGCCTCTTCTCTTATTATACTGTAGAGAGGGTCTAGTAGTCTCTTCTCTTATTATAGAGAGGGTCTAGTAGTCTCTTCCCTTATTATACTATAGAGAGGGTCTAGTAGTCTCTTCTCTTACTATACTGTAGAGAGGGTTTAGTAGTCTCTTCTCTTAATGTAGAGAGGGTCTAGTAGTCTCTTCTCTTATTATACTGTAGAGAGGGTCTAGTAGTCTCTTCTCATACTATAGAGAGGGTCTAGTAGTCCCTTCTCTTACATAGGAGAGGGTCTAGTAGTATATTCTCCTACTAAAGAGAGGGTCTAGAAGTCTCTACTCTTACAGTATAAAGGGTCTGGTTGTCTCTTCTCTTACTTTAGAGAGGGTCAAGTAGTCTCTTCTCTTACTGTAGAGAGGGTCTAATAGTCTCTTTGTTTATTAAACTGCAGAGAGGGTCTGGTAGTCTCTTCTCTTACCATAGAGAGGGTCTAGTAGTATCATTTCTTACTGTAGAGAAGGTCTAGTAGTCTCTTCTCTTATCATTCTATAGAGAAGGTCTAGTAGTCCCTTCTCTTACTGAAGAGAGGGTCTAGTAGTCCCTTTGTCTTACGGTATAGAGGGTCTAGTAGTCTCTTCTCTTATACTACTGTAGAGAGGGTCTTGTAGTCTCTCCTCTTTTACTACTGTAGAGAGGGTCTAGTAGTCTGTTCTCTTATTATACTGTAGAGAGGGTCTAGTAGTCTCCTCTCATACTATAGAGAGGGTCTAGTAGTACCTTCTCTTACATAGGAGAGGGTCTAGTAGTCTATTCTCCTACTGAAGAGAGGGTCTAGAAGTCTCTTCTCTTACTGTAGAGAGGGTCTAGTTGTTTCTTCTGTTATTACACTGTAGAGATGGTCTAATAGTCTCTTCTCTTATACTACTGTAGAGAGGGTCTAGCAGTCTCTTCTCTTATATTACTGTAGAGAGGGTCTTGTAGTCTCTTCTCTTATTATACTGTAGAGAGGGTCTAGTAGTCTCTTCTTTTACTGTATAGAGGGTCTAGTAGTCTCTTCTATTATTATACTGTAGAGAGGGTCTAGTAGTATCTTCTCTTACTGTAGAGAGGGTCTGGTAGTCTCTTCTCTTACTGTAGAGAGGGTCTAGTAGTCTCTTCTCTTACGGTAGAGAGGGTTTTGTAGCCTCTTCTCTTGCAGAGAGGGTCTAGTAGTCTCTTCTCTTACCGTAGAGAGGGTCTAGTAGTCTCTTCTCTTCCTTTAGAGAGGTTCTATTATTCTCTTACTTAGGAGAGGGTCTAGTAGTCTCTTCTCTTATTATACTGTAGAGAGGGTTTTGTAGCCTCTTCTCTTATTATACTGTAGAGAGGGTCTAGTAGTCTCTTCTCTTATTATAGAGAGGGTCTAGTAGTCTCTTCCCTTATTATACTATAGAGAGGGTCTAGTAGTCTCTTCTCTTACTATACTGTAGAGAGGGTTTAGTAGTCTCTTCTCTTAATGTAGAGAGGGTCTAGTAGTCTCTTCTCTTATTATACTGTAGAGAGGGTCTAGTAGTCTCTTCTCATACTATAGAGAGGGTCTAGTAGTCCCTTCTCTTACATAGGAGAGGGTCTAGTAGTATATTCTCCTACTAAAGAGAGGGTCTAGAAGTCTCTACTCTTACAGTATAAAGGGTCTGGTTGTCTCTTCTCTTACTTTAGAGAGGGTCAAGTAGTCTCTTCTCTTACTGTAGAGAGGGTCTAATAGTCTCTTTGTTTATTAAACTGCAGAGAGGGTCTGGTAGTCTCTTCTCTTACCATAGAGAGGGTCTAGTAGTATCATTTCTTACTGTAGAGAAGGTCTAGTAGTCTCTTCTCTTATCATTCTATAGAGAAGGTCTAGTAGTCCCTTCTCTTACTGAAGAGAGGGTCTAGTAGTCCCTTTGTCTTACTGTAGAGAGGGTCTAGTAGTCTCTTCTCTTACGGTAGAGAGGGTCTAGTAGTCTCTTCTTTTACCGTGTAGAGGGTCTAGTAGTCTCTTCTCTTACTGTAGAGAGGGTCTAGTAGTCTCTTCTCTTACTGTAGAGAGGGTCTAGTAGTCTCTTCTCTTATTATACTGTAGAGAGGGTCTAGTAGTCTCTTCTCTTATTATACTGTAGAGAGGGTCTAGTAGTCTCTTCTCTTACTGTAGAGAGGGTCTAGTAGTCTCTTCTCTTACTGTAGAGAGGGTCTAGTAGTCTCTTCTCTTACGGTAGAGAGGGTCTAGTAGTCTCTTCTCTTACCGTAGAGAGGGTCTAGTAGTCTCTTGTCTTACTGTAGAGAGGGTCAAGTAGTCTCTTCTCTTACTGTAGAGAGGGTCTAGTAGTCTCTTCTCTTACGGTAGAGAGGGTCTAGTAGTTTATTCTCTTACCGTAGAGAGGGTCTAGTAGTCTCTTCTCTTACTGTAGAGAGGGTCTAATAGTCTCTTCTATTTCGGTAGAGAGGGTCTAGTGGCCTCTTCTCTTACCGTAAAGAGGGTCTAGTAGTCTCTTCTCTTACGGTAGAGAGGGTCTAGTAGCCTCTTCTCTTACCGTAGAGAGGGTCTAGTAGTCTCTTCTCTTCCTTTAGAGAGGGTCTATTATTCTCTTACTGTAGAGAGGGTCTAGTAGTCTCTTCTCTTGCTGTAGAGAGGGTCTAGTAGTCTCTTCTCTTATGGTAGAGAGGGTCTAGTAGCCTCTTCTCTTACCGTAGAGAGTGTCTAGTAGTCTCTTCTCTTCCTTTAGAGAGGGTGTATTATTCTCTTACTGTAGAGAGGGTCTAGTAGTCTCTTCTCTTACTGTAGAGAGGGTTTAGTAGTGTCTTCTCTGACTGTAGAGAAGGTCTAGTAGTCTCTTCTCTTATTATACTGTAGAGAAGGTCTAGTAGTCTCTTCTCTTAGTGTAGAGAGGGTCTAGTAGTCTCTTCTCTTATTATACTGTAGAGAAGGTCTAGTAGTCTCTTCTCTTACTGTAGAGATTGTCTAGTAGTCTCTTCTCTTACTTAGGAGAGGGTCTAGTAGTCTCTTCTCTTACTCTAGAGATTGTCTAGTAGTCTCGTCTCTTACTTAGGAGAGGGTCTAGTAGTCTCTTCTCTTATTATACTATAGAGAGGGTCTAGTAGTCCCGTCTCTTACTTAGGAGAGGGTCTAGTAGTCTATTCTACTACTCTAGAGAGGGTCTAGAAGGCTCTACTCTTACTGTAGAGAGGGTCTGGTTGTCTCTTCTCTTACTGTAGAGAGGGTCTGGTAGTCGATTCTCCTACTGTAGAGAGGGTCTAGAAGTCTCAACTCTTACTTTAAAGAGGGTCTGGTAGTCTATTCTCCTACTGTAGAGAGGGTCTAGTAGTCTCTTCTCTTATTATACTGTAGAGAAGGTCTAGTAGTCTATTCTCTTATTATACTGTAGAGAAGTTCTAGTAGTCTCTTATCTTATTATACTGTAGAGAGGGTCTAGTAGTCTCTTCTCTTATTATACTGTAGAGATGGTCTAGTAGTGTGTTCTCTTATTATACTGTAGAGAAGGTCTAGTAGTCTCTTCTCTTTCTGTAGAGAGGGTCTAGTAGTCTCTTCTCTTACTGTAGAGAGGGTCTAGTGGTCTCTTCTCTTATTACACTTAGAGAGGCTCTAGTAGTCTCTTCTCGTATACTACTGTAGAGAAGGTCTAGTAGTCTATTCTCTTATTATACTGTAGAGAAGGTCTATTAGTCTCTTCTCTTACTGTAGAGAGGGTCTAGTAGTCTCTTCTCTTATATTACTGTAGAGAGGGTCTAGTAGTCTCTTCTCTTATTATACTGTAGAGAAGGTCTAGTAGTCTATTCTCTTATTATACTGAAGAGAAGGTCTATTAGTCTCTTCTCTTACTGTAGAGAGGGTATTGTAGTCTCTCCTCTTATATTACTGTAGAGAGTGTCTAGTAGTATAATTTCTTACTGTAGAGAGGGTCTAGTAGTCTCTTCTCTTATATTACTGTAGAGAGGGTCTAGTAGTCTCTTCTCTTATTATACTGTAGAGAAGGTCTAGTAGTCTCTTCTCTTACTGTACAGAGGGTCTAGTAGTCTCTTCTCTGATTATACTGTAGAGAAGGTCTGGAGAGGGTCTAGTAGTCCCTTCTCTTACTGAAGAGAGGGTCTAGTATTCTCTACTCTTATTGTAGCGAGGGTCTGGTAGTCTCTTCTCTTATATTACTGTAGAGAGGGTCTAGTAGTCTCTTCTCTTATTATACTGTAGAGAAGGTCTAGTAGTCTATTCTCTTATTATACTGTAGAGAAGGTCTATTAGTCTCTTCTCTTACTGTAGAGAGGGTATTGTAGTCTCTCCTCTTATATTACTGTAGAGAGTGTCTAGTAGTATAATTTCTTACTGTAGAGAGGGTCTAGTAGTCTCTTCTCTTATATTACTGTAGAGAGGGTCTAGTAGTCTCTTCTCTTATTATACTGTAGAGAAGGTCTAGTAGTCTCTTCTCTTACTGTACAGAGGGTCTAGTAGTCTCTTCTCTGATTATACTGTAGAGAAGGTCTGGAGAGGGTCTAGTAGTCCCTTCTCTTACTGAAGAGAGGGTCTAGTATTCTCTACTCTTATTGTAGCGAGGGTCTGGTAGTCTCTTCTCTTACTTTAGAGAGGGTCTAGTAGTCTCTTCTCTTATGGTAGAGAGGGTCTAGTAGTCTCTTCTCTTACTGTAGAGAGGGTCTAGTAGTCTCTTCTCTTATGGTAGAGAGGGTCTAGTAGCCTCTTCTCTTACCGTAGAGAGGGTCTAGTAGCCTCTTCTCTTACCGTAGAGATTGTCTAGTAGTCTCTTCTCTTACCGTAGAGAGGGTCTAGTAGTCTCTTCTCTTACTGTA
Source organism: Brachymystax lenok tsinlingensis (assembly GCA_030435695.1). NCBI lineage: Eukaryota > Metazoa > Chordata > Actinopteri > Salmoniformes > Salmonidae > Brachymystax > Brachymystax lenok. The sequence goes on from CM059788.1 coordinate 38,828,779, forward strand.
GAGATTGTCTAGTAGTCTCTTCTCTTACTTAGGAGAGGGTCTAGTAGTCTCTTCTCTTACTGTAGAGATTTTCTAGTAGTCTCTTCTCTTATTATACTATAGAGAGGGTCTAGTAGTACCGTCTCTTACATAGGAGAGGGTCTAGTAGTCTATTCTCCTACTGTAGAGAGGGTCTAGAAGTCTCTACTCTTACTGTAGAGAGGGTCTAGTAGTCTCTTCTCTTATTATACTGTAGAGAATGTCTAGTAGTCTCTTCTCTTAGAGTAGAGATTGTCTAGTTGTCTCTTCTCTTACTTAGCAGAGGGTCTAGTAGTTTCTTCTCTTACTGTATAGATTGTCTAGTACTCTCTTCTCTTAATTAGGAGAGGGTCTAGTAGTCTCTTCTCTTACTGTAGAGATTGTCTAGTAGTCTCTTCTCTTACTTAGGAGAGGGTCTAGTAGTCCCGTCTCTTTCTTAGGAGAGGGTCTAGTAGTCTATTCTCCTACTGTAGAGAGGGTCTAGTAGTCTCTTCTCTTACTGTAGAGAGGGTCTAGTAGTCTCTTATCTTATTATACTGTAGAGAAGGTCTAGTAGTCTCTTCTCTTACTGTAGAGAGGCTCTAGTAGTCTCTTCTCTTACTGTAGAGGGTCTAGTAGTCTCTTCTCTTATTATACTGTAGAGAAGGTCTAGTAGTCTATTCTCTTATTATAATGTAGAGAAGGTCTAGTAGTCTCTTCTCTTACTGTAGAGAGGGTATAGTAGTCTCTTATCTTATTATACTGTAGAGAAGGTCTAGTAGTCTCTTCTCTTACTGTAGAGAGGGTCTAGTAGTCTCTTATCTTATTATACTGTAGAGAAGGTCTAGTAGTCTATTCTCTTATTATACTGTAGAGAAGGTCTATTAGTCTCTTCTCTTACTGTAGAGAGGGTCTAGTAGTCTCTTATCTTATTATACTGTAGAGAAGGTCTAGTAGTCTATTCTCTTATTATACTGTAGAGAAGGTCTAGTAATCTCTTCTCTTACTGTAGAGAGGGTATAGTAGTCTCTTATCTTATTATACTGTAGAGAAGGTCTAGTAGTCTCTTCTCTTATTATACTGTAGAGAAGGTCTGGTAGTCTCTTCTCTTACTGTAGAGAGGGTCTAGTAGTATCTTCTCTTCCTTTAGAGAGGGTCTAGTAGTCTCTTCTCTTACTGTAGAGAGGGTCAAGTAATCTCTTCTCTTACTGTAGAGAGGGTCTAGTACTCTCTTCTCTTACTGTAGAGAGGGTCTAGTAGTCTCTTCTCTTATTATACTGTAGAGAGGGTCTAGTAGTCTATTATCTTACTGTAGAGAGGGTCTAGAAGTATCTTCTCTTACTGTAGAGAGGGTCTAGTAGTCTCTTATCATTCTACAGAGTGGGTCTAGTAGTCTCTTCTCTTACTGTAGAGAGGGTCTAGTAGTCTATTCTCTTATCATTCTATAGAGAGGGTCTAGTAGTCCCTTCTTTTTACTGTAGAGAGGGTCTAGTTGTCTCTTCTCTTACTGTAGAGAGGGTCTAGTAGTCTCTTCTCTCACTGTAGAGAGGGTCTACCAGTCTCAAATCTTGCTGTCGAGAGGGTCTAGTAGTATTTTCTCTTATACTACTGTAGAGAGGGTCTTGTAGTCTCTCCTCTTATATTACAGAAGAGAGGGTCTAGTAGTCTCTTCTCTTATACTACTGTAGAGAGGGTCTTGTAGTCTCTCCTCTTATACTACTGTAGAGAGGGTCTAGTAGTCTCTTTTATACTACTGTAGAGAGGGTCTTGTAGTCTCTCATCTTATATTACTGTAGAGAGGGTCTTGTAGTCTCTTCTCTTAATATACTGTTGAGAGGGTCTAGTAGTCTCTTCTCTTTCTGTAGAGAGGGTCTAGTAGTCTCTTCTCTTACTGTAGAGAGGGTCTAGTGGTCTCTTCTCTTATTACACTTAGAGAGGCTCTAGTAGTCTCTTCTCAGTATACTACTGTAGAGAAGGTCTAGTAGTCTATTCTCTTATTATACTGTAGAGAAGGTCTATTAGTCTCTTCTCTTACTGTAGAGAGGGTCTAGTAGTCTCTTCTCTTATATTACTGTAGAGAGGGTCTAGTAGTCTCTTCTCTTATTATACTGTAGAGAAGGTCTAGTAGTCTATTCTCTTATTATACTGTAGAGAAGGTCTATTAGTCTCTTCTCTTACTGTAGAGAGGGTATTGTAGTCTCTCCTCTTATATTACTGTAGAGAGTGTCTAGTAGTATAATTTCTTACTGTAGAGAGGGTCTAGTAGTCTCTTCTCTTATATTACTGTAGAGAGGGTCTAGTAGTCTCTTCTCTTATTATACTGTAGAGAAGGTCTAGTAGTCTATTCTCTTATTATACTGTAGAGAAGGTCTAGTAGTCTCTTCTCTTACTGTAGAGAGGCTCTAGTAGTCTCTTCTCTTACTGTAGAGGGTCTAGTAGTCTCTTCTCTTATTATACTGTAGAGAAGGTCTAGTAGTCTATTCTCTTATTATAATGTAGAGAAGGTCTAGTAGTCTCTTCTCTTACTGTAGAGAGGGTATAGTAGTCTCTTATCTTATTATACTGTAGAGAAGGTCTAGTAGTCTCTTCTCTTACTGTAGAGAGGGTCTAGTAGTCTCTTATCTTATTATACTGTAGAGAAGGTCTAGTAGTCTATTCTCTTATTATACTGTAGAGAAGGTCTATTAGTCTCTTCTCTTACTGTAGAGAGGGTCTAGTAGTCTCTTATCTTATTATACTGTAGAGAAGGTCTAGTAGTCTATTCTCTTATTATACTGTAGAGAAGGTCTGGTAGTCTCTTCTCTTACTGTAGAGAGGGTCTAGTAGTCTCTTCTCTTCCTTTAGAGAGGGTCTAGTAGTCTCTTATCATACTATAGAGTGGGTCTAGTAGTCGCTTCTCTTACTGTAGAGAGGGTCAAGTAATCTCTTCTCTTACTGTAGAGAGGGTCTAGTACTCTCTTCTCTTACTGTAGAGAGGGTCTAGTAGTCTCTTCTCTTATTATACTGTAGAGAGGGTCTAGTAGTCTATTATCTTACTGTAGAGAGGGTCTAGAAGTATCTTCTCTTACTGTAGAGAGGGTCTAGTAGTCTCTTATCATTCTACAGGGTGGGTCTAGTAGTCTCTTCTCTTACTGTAGAGAGGGTCTAGTAGTCTATTCTCTTATCATTCTATAGAGAGGGTCTAGTAGTCCCTTCTTTTACTGTAGAGAGGGTCTAGTTGTCTCTTCTCTTACTGTAGAGAGGGTCTAGTAGTCTCTTCTCTCACTGTAGAGAGGGTCTACCAGTCTCAAATCTTGCTGTCGAGAGGGTCTAGTAGTATTTTCTCTTATACTACTGTAGAGAGGGTCTTGTAGTCTCTCCTCTTATATTACAGAAGAGAGGGTCTAGTAGTCTCTTCTCTTATACTACCGTAGAGAGGGTCTTGTAGTCTCTCCTCTTATACTACTGTAGAGAGGGTCTAGTAGTCTCTTTTATACTACTGTAGAGAGGGTCTTGTAGTCTCTCATCTTATATTACTGTAGAGAGGGTCTTGTAGTCTCTTCTCTTAATATACTGTTGAGAGGGTCTAGTAGTCTCTTCTCTTTCTGTAGAGAGGGTCTAGTAGTCTCTTCTCTTACTGTAGAGAGGGTCTAGTGGTCTCTTCTCTTATTACACTTAGAGAGGCTCTAGTAGTCTCTTCTCGTATACTACTGTAGAGAAGGTCTAGTAGTCTATTCTCTTATTATACTGTAGAGAAGGTCTATTAGTCTCTTCTCTTACTGTAGAGAGGGTCTAGTAGTCTCTTCTCTTATATTACTGTAGAGAGGGTCTAGTAGTCTCTTCTCTTATTATACTGTAGAGAAGGTCTAGTAGTCTATTCTCTTATCATACTGTAGAGAAGGTCTATTAGTCTCTTCTCTTACTGTAGAGAGGGTATTGTAGTCTCTCCTCTTATATTACTGTAGAGAGTGTCTAGTAGTATAATTTCTTACTGTAGAGAGGGTCTAGTAGTCTCTTCTCTTATATTACTGTAGAGAGGGTCTAGTAGTCTCTTCTCTTATTATACTGTAGAGAAGGTCTAGTAGTCTATTCTCTTATTATACTGTAGAGAAGGTCTAGTAGTCTCTTCTCTTACTGTACAGAGGGTCTAGTAGTCTCTTCTCTGATTATACTGTAGAGAAGGTCTGGAGAGGGTCTAGTAGTCCCTTCTCTTACTGAAGAGAGGGTCTAGTATTCTCTACTCTTATTGTAGCGAGGGTCTGGTAGTCTCTTCTCTTACTTTAGAGAGGGTCTAGTAGTCTCTTCTCTTATGGTAGAGAGGGTCTAGTAGTCTCTTCTCTTACTGTAGAGAGGGTCTAGTAGTCTCTTCTCTTATGGTAGAGAGGGTCTAGTAGCCTCTTCTCTTACCGTAGAGAGGGTCTAGTAGTCTCTTCTCTTACTGTAGAGATTGTCTAGTAGTCTCTTCTCTTACTTAGGAGAGGGTCTAGTAGTCTCTTCTCTTACTGTAGAGATTGTCTAGTTGTCTCTTCTCTTACTTAGCAGAGGGTCTAGTAGTTTCTTCTCTTACTGTATAGATTGTCTAGTACTCTCTTCTCTTAATTAGGAGAGGGTCTAGTAGTCTCTTCTCTTACTGTAGAGATTGTCTAGTAGTCTCTTCTCTTACTGTAGAGATTGTCTAGTAGTCTCTTCTCTTACTGTAGAGATTGTCTAGTAGTCTCTTCTCTTACTTAGAGAGGGTCTATTATTCTCTTACTGTAGAGAGGGTCTAGTAGTCTCTTCTCTTGCTGTAGAGATTGTCTAGTAGTCTCTTCTCTTATGGTAGAGAGGGTCTAGTAGCCTCTTCTCTTACCGTAGAGAGTGTCTAGTAGTCTCTTCTCTTCCTTTAGAGAGGGTCTATTATTCTCTTACTGTAGAGAGGGTCTAGTAGTCTCTTCTCTTACTGTAGAGAGGGTTTAGTAGTGTCTTATCTTATTATACTGTAGAGAAGGTCTAGTAGTCTCTTCTCTTATTATACTGTAGAGAAGGTCTAGTAGTCTCTTCTCTTAGTGTAGAGAGGGTCTAGTAGTCTCTTCTCTTATTATACTGTAGAGAAGGTCTAGTAGTCTCTTCTCTTACTGTAGAGATTGTCTAGTAGTCTCTTCTCTTACTTAGGAGAGGGTCTAGTAGTCTCTTCTCTTACTCTAGAGATTGTCTAGTAGTCTCGTCTCTTACTTAGGAGAGGGTCTAGTAGTCTCTTCTCTTATTATACTATAGAGAGGGTCTAGTAGTCCCGTCTCTTACTTAGGAGAGGGTCTAGTAGTCTATTCTCTTATCATTCTATAGAGAGGGTCTAGAAGTCTCTACTCTTACTGTAGAGAGGGTCTGGTTGTCTCTTCTCTTACTGTAGAGAGGGTCTGGTAGTCTATTCTCCTACTGTAGAGAGGGTCTAGAAGTCTCAACTCTTACTTTAAAGAGGGTCTGGTAGTCTATTCTCCTACTGTAGAGAGGGTCTAGTAGTCTCTTCTCTTATTATACTGTAGAGAAGGTCTAGTAGTCTATTCTCTTATTATACTGTAGAGAAGTTCTAGTAGTCTCTTATCTTATTATACTGTAGAGAGGGTCTAGTAGTCTCTTCTCTTATTATACTGTAGAGATGGTCTAGTAGTGTGTTCTCTTATTATACTGTAGAGAAGGTCTAGTAGTCTCTTCTCTTTCTGTAGAGAGGGTCTAGTAGTCTCTTCTCTTACTGTAGAGAGGGTCTAGTGGTCTCTTCTCTTATTACACTTAGAGAGGCTCTAGTAGTCTCTTCTCGTATACTACTGTAGAGAAGGTCTAGTAGTCTATTCTCTTATTATACTGTAGAGAAGGTCTATTAGTCTCTTCTCTTACTGTAGAGAGGGTCTAGTAGTCTCTTCTCTTATATTACTGTAGAGAGGGTCTAGTAGTCTCTTCTCTTATTATACTGTAGAGAAGGTCTAGTAGTCTATTCTCTTATTATACTGAAGAGAAGGTCTATTAGTCTCTTCTCTTACTGTAGAGAGGGTATTGTAGTCTCTCCTCTTATATTACTGTAGAGAGTGTCTAGTAGTATAATTTCTTACTGTAGAGAGGGTCTAGTAGTCTCTTCTCTTATTGAACTGTAGAGAGGGTCTAGTAGTCTCTTCTCTTATTATACTGTAGAGAAGGTCTAGTAGTCTCTTCTCTTACTGTACAGAGGGTCTAGTAGTCTCTTCTCTGATTATACTGTAGAGAAGGTCTGGAGAGGGTCTAGTAGTCCCTTCTCTTACTGAAGAGAGGGTCTAGTATTCTCTACTCTTATTGTAGCGAGGGTCTGGTAGTCTCTTCTCTTATATTACTGTAGAGAGGGTCTAGTAGTCTCTTCTCTTATTATACTTTAGAGAAGGTCTAGTAGTCTATTCTCTTATTATACTGTAGAGAAGGTCTATTAGTCTCTTCTCTTACTGTAGAGAGGGTATTGTAGTCTCTCCTCTTATATTACTGTAGAGAGTGTCTAGTAGTATAATTTCTTACTGTAGAGAGGGTCTAGTAGTCTCTTCTCTTATATTACTGTAGAGAGGGTCTAGTAGTCTCTTCTCTTATTATACTGTAGAGAAGGTCTAGTAGTCTCTTCTCTTACTGTACAGAGGGTCTAGTAGTCTCTTCTCTGATTATACTGTAGAGAAGGTCTGGAGAGGGTCTAGTAGTCCCTTCTCTTACTGAAGAGAGGGTCTAGTATTCTCTACTCTTATTGTAGCGAGGGTCTGGTAGTCTCTTCTCTTACTTTATAGAGGGTCTAGTAGTCTCTTCTCTTATGGTAGAGAGGGTCTAGTAGTCTCTTCTCTTACTGTAGAGAGGGTCTAGTAGTCTCTTCTCTTATGGTAGAGAGGGTCTAGTAGCCTCTTCTCTTACCGTAGAGAGGGTCTAGTAGCCTCTTCTCTTACCGTAGAGATTGTCTAGTAGTCTCTTCTCTTACCGTAGAGAGGGTCTAGTAGTCTCTTCTCTTACTGTAGAGATTGTCTAGTAGTCTCTTCTCTTACTTAGGAGAGGGTCTAGTAGTCTCTTCTCTTACTGTAGAGATTGTCTAGTAGTCTCTTCTCTTATTATACTATAGAGAGGGTCTAGTAGTACCGTCTCTTACATAGGAGAGGGTCTAGTAGTCTATTCTCCTACTGTAGAGAGGGTCTAGAAGTCTCTACTCTTACTGTAGAGAGGGTCTAGTAGTCTCTTCTCTTATTATACTGTAGAGAAGGTCTAGTAGTCTCTTCTCTTAGAGTAGAGATTGTCTAGTTGTCTCTTCTCTTACTTAGCAGAGGGTCTAGTAGTTTCTTCTCTTACTGTATAGATTGTCTAGTACTCTCTTCTCTTAATTAGGAGAGGGTCTAGTAGTCTCTTCTCTTACTGTAGAGATTGTCTAGTAGTCTCTTCTCTTACTTAGGAGAGGGTCTAGTAGTCCCGTCTCTTTCTTAGGAGAGGGTCTAGTAGTCTATTCTCCTACTGTAGAGAGGGTCTAGTAGTCTCTTCTCTTACTGTAGAGAGGGTCTAGTAGTCTCTTATCTTATTATACTGTAGAGAAGGTCTAGTAGTCTATTCTCTTATTATACTGTAGAGAGGCTCTAGTAGTCTCTTCTCTTACTGTAGAGGGTCTAGTAGTCTCTTCTCTTATTATACTGTAGAGAAGGTCTAGTAGTCTATTCTCTTATTATAATGTAGAGAAGGTCTAGTAGTCTCTTCTCTTACTGTAGAGAGGGTATAGTAGTCTCTTATCTTATTATACTGTAGAGAAGGTCTAGTAGTCTCTTCTCTTATTATTATACTGTAGAGAAGGTCTGGTAGTCTCTTCTCTTCCTTTAGAGAGGGTCCCTAGTAGTCTCTTCTCATACTATAGAGTGTGAGTCTAGTAGTCTCTTCTCTTACTGTAGAGAGTGGCTGTCAAGTAGTTCTCTTCTACTCTTACTGTAGATTAAGGGTCTAGTAGTCTCTTCTCTTACTGTAGAGACTAGGGGTCTAGTAGTCTCTTCTCTTGTTACTGTAGAGAGGATTGTCTAGTAGTCTCTTCTCTTACTGTAGAGAGGGTTCTAGTAGGTCCTGCTTCTCTTACTGTGAGAGAGAGGGTCTAGTAGTCCCATTCCTTATACTGTTCTTACAGAGTGGGGGTCTGATAGTCTCTTCTCTTACTGTAGAGAGGGTCTGATGAGTCTCTTCTTCTCTGCTGTAGATCTAGGGTCTTATTACTGTAGAGGAGAAGGTCTGGTTGTCTATTCTTCTTATTATACTGTAGAGAGGTCTGGTGGTCTCTTTAGCTCCTCACTGTGAGGCCAGTCTACCAGTCTCAAATCTGTAGAGAGGGCTCAGTCTCTTATCTTATTATACTGCTGTAGAGAAGTGTCTGTAGTCTCTCTCTCCTTATTATACTGTAGAAAGAAGGTCTAGTAGTCTCTTCTCTACTGCTCTGCATGAGAGGTCTTAGTAGTCTCTTATCTTATTACTCTGCTGTAGAGAAGGGTCTAGTAGTCTTCTCTTATTATACTGTAGAGAAGGGGTCTTGTGGTAGCTCTTTCTCTTAATATGCTGTAGAGAAGGTCTAGTAGTCTACTTACTCTTTTTCTATAGAGAGGGTCTAGTAGTCTCTTCTCTTACTGTAGAGAGGGGTCTAGTGGTCTCTTCTCTTATTGCACTTGGGAGGCTCTAGTAGTCTCTTCTCATGTCTAGTAGAGAAGGTCTAGTAGTCTCTCTTGTTATACTGTGAGAGGTCTGTAGTCTCTTCTCTTGCTGTAGAGAGGTCTGAGTAGTCTCTTCTCTTATGTATACTGTAGAGAGGGTCTAGTAGTCTCTTCTCTTATTATACTTTAGAGAAGGTCTAGTAGTCTATTCTCTTATTATACTGTAGAGAAGGTCTATTAGTCTCTTCTCTTACTGTAGAGAGGGTATTGTAGTCTCTCCTCTTATATTACTGTAGAGAGTGTCTAGTAGTATAATTTCTTACTGTAGAGAGGGTCTAGTAGTCTCTTCTCTTATATTACTGTAGAGAGGGTCTAGTAGTCTCTTCTCTTATTATACTGTAGAGAAGGTCTAGTAGTCTCTTCTCTTACTGTACAGAGGGTCTAGTAGTCTCTTCTCTGATTATACTGTAGAGAAGGTCTGGAGAGGGTCTAGTAGTCCCTTCTCTTACTGAAGAGAGGGTCTAGTATTCTCTACTCTTATTGTAGCGAGGGTCTGGTAGTCTCTTCTCTTACTTTATAGAGGGTCTAGTAGTCTCTTCTCTTATGGTAGAGAGGGTCTAGTAGTCTCTTCTCTTACTGTAGAGAGGGTCTAGTAGTCTCTTCTCTTATGGTAGAGAGGGTCTAGTAGCCTCTTCTCTTACCGTAGAGAGGGTCTAGTAGCCTCTTCTCTTACCGTAGAGATTGTCTAGTAGTCTCTTCTCTTACTGTAGAGAGGGTCAAGTAGTCTCTTCTCTTACTGTAGAGATTGTCTAGTAGTCTCTTCTCTTACTTAGAGAGGGTCTAGTAGTCTCTTCTCTTACTGTAGAGATTGTCTAGTAGTCTCTTCTCTTATTATACTATAGAGAGGGTCTAGTAGTGCTCTCTCTTACATAGGAGAGGGTCTAGTAGTCTATTCTCCTACTGTAGAGAGGGTCTAGAAGTCTCTACTCTTACTGTAGAGAGGGTCTAGTAGTCTCTTCTCTTATTATACTGTAGAGAAGGTCTAGTAGTCTCTTCTCTTAGAGTAGAGATTGTCTAGTTGTCTCTTCTCTTACTTAGCAGAGGGTCTAGTAGTTTCTTCTCTTACTGTATAGATTGTCTAGTACTCTCTTCTCTTAATTAGGAGAGGGTCTAGTAGTCTCTTCTCTTACTGTAGAGATTGTCTAGTAGTCTCTTCTCTTACTTAGGAGAGGGTCTAGTAGTCCCGTCTCTTTCTTAGGAGAGGGTCTAGTAGTCTATTCTCCTACTGTAGAGAGGGTCTAGTAGTCTCTTCTCTTACTGTAGAGAGGGTCTAGTAGTCTCTTATCTTATTATACTGTAGAGAAGGTCTAGTAGTCTCTTCTCTTACTGTAGAGAGGCTCTAGTAGTCTCTTCTCTTACTGTAGAGGGTCTAGTAGTCTCTTCTCTTATTATACTGTAGAGAAGGTCTAGTAGTCTATTCTCTTATTATAATGTAGAGAAGGTCTAGTAGTCTCTTCTCTTACTGTAGAGAGGGTATAGTAGTCTCTTATCTTATTATACTGTAGAGAAGGTCTAGTAGTCTCTTCTCTTACTGTAGAGAGGGTCTAGTAGTCTCTTATCTTATTATACTGTAGAGAAGGTCTAGTAGTCTATTCTCTTATTATACTGTAGAGAAGGTCTATTAGTCTCTTCTCTTACTGTAGAGAGGGTCTAGTAGTCTCTTATCTTATTATACTGTAGAGAAGGTCTAGTAGTCTATTCTCTTATTATACTGTAGAGAAGGTCTAGTAATCTCTTCTCTTACTGTAGAGAGGGTATAGTAGTCTCTTATCTTATTATACTGTAGAGAAGGTCTAGTAGTCTCTTCTCTTATTATACTGTAGAGAAGGTCTGGTAGTCTCTTCTCTTACTGTAGAGAGGGTCTAGTAGTCTCTTCTCTTCCTTTAGAGAGGGTCTAGTAGTCTCTTCTCTTACTGTAGAGAGGGTCAAGTAATCTCTTCTCTTACTGTAGAGAGGGTCTAGTACTCTCTTCTCTTACTGTAGAGAGGGTATAGTAGTCTCTTCTCTTATTATACTGTAGAGAGGGTCTAGTAGTCTATTATCTTACTGTAGAGAGGGTCTAGAAGTATCTTCTCTTACTGTAGAGAGGGTCTAGTAGTCTCTTATCATTCTACAGAGTGGGTCTAGTAGTCTCTTCTCTTACTGTAGAGAGGGTCTAGTAGTCTATTCTCTTATCATTCTATAGAGAGGGTCTAGTAGTCCCTTCTTTTACTGTAGAGAGGGTCTAGTTGTCTCTTCTCTTACTGTAGAGAGGGTCTAGTAGTCTCTTCTCTCACTGTAGAGAGGGTCTACCAGTCTCAAATCTTGCTGTCGAGAGGGTCTAGTAGTATTTTCTCTTATACTACTGTAGAGAGGGTCTTGTAGTCTCTCCTCTTATATTACAGAAGAGAGGGTCTAGTAGTCTCTTCTCTTATACTACCGTAGAGAGGGTCTTGTAGTCTCTCCTCTTATACTACTGTAGAGAGGGTCTAGTAGTCTCTTTTATACTACTGTAGAGAGGGTCTTGTAGTCTCTCATCTTATATTACTGTAGAGAGGGTCTTGTAGTCTCTTCTCTTAATATACTGTTGAGAGGGTCTAGTAGTCTCTTCTCTTTCTGTAGAGAGGGTCTAGTAGTCTCTTCTCTTACTGTAGAGAGGGTCTAGTGGTCTCTTCTCTTATTACACTTAGAGAGGCTCTAGTAGTCTCTTCTCGTATACTACTGTAGAGAAGGTCTAGTAGTCTATTCTCTTATTATACTGTAGAGAAGGTCTATTAGTCTCTTCTCTTACTGTAGAGAGGGTCTAGTAGTCTCTTCTCTTATATTACTGTAGAGAGGGTCTAGTAGTCTCTTCTCTTATTATACTGTAGAGAAGGTCTAGTAGTCTATTCTCTTATTATACTGTAGAGAAGGTCTATTAGTCTCTTCTCTTACTGTAGAGAGGGTATTGTAGTCTCTCCTCTTATATTACTGTAGAGAGTGTCTAGTAGTATAATTTCTTACTGTAGAGAGGGTCTAGTAGTCTCTTCTCTTATATTACTGTAGAGAGGGTCTAGTAGTCTCTTCTCTTATTATACTGTAGAGAAGGTCTAGTAGTCTCTTATCTTATTATACTGTAGAGAAGGTCTAGTAGTCTCTTATCTTACTGTAGAGAGGCTCTAGTAGTCTCTTCTCTTACTGTAGAGAGGGTCTAGTAGTCTCTTCTCTTATTATACTGTAGAGAAGGTCTAGGAGTCTATTCTCTTATTATAATGTAGAGAAGGTCTAGTAGTCTCTTCTCTTACTGTAGAGAGGGTATAGTAGTCTCTTATCTTATTATACTGTAGAGAAGGTCTAGTAGTCTCTTCTCTTACTGTAGAGAGGGTATAGTAGTCTCTTATCTTATTATACTGTAGAGAAGGTCTAGTAGTCTCTTCTCTTATTATACTGTAGAGAAGGTCTAGTAGTCTCTTCTCTTACTGTAGAGAGGGTCTAGTAGTCTCTTATCTTATTATACTGTAGAGAAGGTCTAGTAGTCTCTTCTCTTATTATACTGTAGAGAAGGTCTGGTAGTCTCTTCTCTTACTGTAGAGAGGGTCTAGTAGTCTCTTCTCTTATTATACTGTAGAGAGGGTCTAGTAGTCTCTTATCATACTATAGAGTGGGTCTAGTAGTCTCTTCTCTTACTGTAGAGAGGGTCAAGTAATCTCTTCTCTTACTGTAGAGAGGGTATAGTACTCTCTTCTCTTATTATACTGTAGAGAGGGTCTAGTAGTCTCTTATCATTCTATAGAGAGGGTCTAGTAGTCCCTTCTTTTACTGTAGAGAGGGTCTAGTAGTCTCTTCTCATTCTACAGAGAGGGTCTAGTAGTCTCTTCTCTTACTGTAGAGAGGGTCTAGTAGTCTCTTCTCTTATCATTCTATAGAGAGGGTCTAGTAGTCCCTTCTCTTACTGTAGAGAGGGTCTAGTTGTCTCTTCTCTTATATTACAGTAGAGAGGGTCTAGTAGTCTCTTCTCTTATACTACTGTAGAGAGGGTCTTGTAGTCTCTCCTCTTATACTACTGTAGAGAGGGTCTAGTAGTCTCTTTTATACTACTGTAGAGAGGGTCTTGTAGTCTCTCATCTTATATTACTGTAGAGAGGGTCTTGTAGTCTCTTCTCTTAATATACTGTTGAGAGGGTCTAGTAGTCTCTTCTCTTATACTACTGTATAGAGGGTCTAGTAGTCTCTTCTCTTATACTACTGTAGAGAGGGTCTTGTAGTCTCTCCTCTTATACTACTGTAGAGAGGGTCTAGTAGTCTGTTCTCTTATTATACTGTAGAGAGGGTCTAGTAGTCTCCTCTCATACTATAGAGAGGGTCTAGTAGTCTCTTCTCTTACTGTAGGAGAGGGTCTAGTAGTCTATTCTCCTACTGAAGAGAGGGTCTAGTAGTCTCTTCTCTTACTGTAGAGAGGGTCTAGTTGTCTCTTCTGTTATTACACTGTAGAGATGGTCTAATAGTCTCTTCTCTTATACTACTGTAGAGAGGGTCTAGTAGTCTCTTCTCTTATATTACTGTAGAGAGGGTCTTGTAGTCTCTTCTCTTATTATACTGTAGAGAGGGTCTAGTAGTCTCTTCTTTTACTGTATAGAGGGTCTAGTAGTCTCTTCTATTATTATACTGTAGAGAGGGTCTAGTAGTATCTTCTCTTACTGTAGAGAGGGTCTGGTAGTCTCTTCTCTTACTGTAGAGAGGGTCTAGTAGTCTCTTCTTTTACGGTAGAGGTGGTCTAGTAGTCTCTTCTCTTATTATACTGTAGAGAGAATTTAGTAGTCTCTTCTCTTACTGTAGAGAGGATTTAGTAGTATCTTCTCTTACTGTAGAGAGGGTCTAGTAGTCTCTTCTCTTATTATACTGTAGAGAGGGTCTAGTAGTCTCTTCTCTTACTATACTGTAGAGAGGGTTTAGTAGTCTCTTCTCTTAATGTAGAGAGGGTCTAGTAGTCTCTTCTCTTATTATACTGTAGAGAGGGTCTAGTAGTCTCTTCTCATACTATAGAGAGGGTCTAGTAGTCCCTTCTCTTACATAGGAGAGGGTCTAGTAGTATATTCTCCTACTAAAGAGAGGGTCTAGAAGTCTCTACTCTTACAGTATAAAGGGTCTGGTTGTCTCTTCTCTTACTTTAGAGAGGGTCAAGTAGTCTCTTATCTTACTGTGGAGAGGGTCTAGTAGTCTCTTCTCTTACTGTAGAGAGGGTCTAGTAGTCTCTTCTCTTAGTAAACAACAGAGAGGGTCTAGTAGTCTCTTCTCTTATTATACTTTAGAGAGGGTCTAGTAGTCTCTTCTCTTACTGTAGAGAGGGTCTAGTAGTCTCTTCTCTTACGGTAGAGAGGGTCTAGTAGCCTCTTCTCTTACCGTAGAGAGGGTCTAGTAGTCTCTTCTCTTCCTTTAGAGAGGGTCTATTATTCTCTTACTGTAGAGAGGGTCTAGTAGTATCTTCTCTTTCGGTAGAGAGGGTCTGGTAGCCTCTTCTCTTACCGTAGAGAGGGTCTAGTAGTCTCTTCTCTTACTGTAGAGATTGTCTAGTAGTCTCTTCTCTGATTATACTGTAGAGAAGGTCTAGTATTCTCTTCTCTTACTGAAGAGATAGTCTAGTAGTCCCTTCTCTTACTGAAGAGAGGGTCTAGTAGTCTCTACTCTTACTGTAGCGAGGGTCTGGTAGTCTCTTCTCTTACTTTAGAGAGGGTCAAGTAGTCTCTTCTCTTACTGTGGAGAGGGTCTAGTAGTCTCCTATCTTACTGTAGAGAGGGTCTAGTAGTCTCTTCTCTTAGTACACCACAGAGAGGGTCTAGTAGTCTCTTCTCTTATTGTACTTTAGAGAGGGTCTAGTAGTCTCTTCTCTTACTGTAGAGAGGGTCTAGTAGACTCTTCTCTTACGGTAGAGAAGGTCTAGTAGCCTCTTCTCTTACCGTAGAGAGGGTCTAGTAGTCTCTTCTCTTCCTTTAGAGAGGGTCTATTATTCTCTTACTGTAGAGAGGGTCTAGTAGTCTCTTCCCTTACTGTAGAGAGGGTCTAGTAGTCTCTTCTCTTACTGTAGAGAGGGTCTAGTAGTCTCTTCTCTTACTGTAGAGAAGGTCTAGTAGTCTCTTCTCTTAAAGTAGAGATTGTCTAGTTGTCTCTTCTCTTACTTAGGAGAGGGTCTAGCAGTCTCTTCTCTTACTGTAGAGATTGTCTAGAACTCTCTTCTCTTAATTAGGAGAGGGTCTAGTAGTCTCTTCTCTTACTGTAGAGATTGTCTAGTAGTCTCTTCTCTTACTGTAGAGATTGTCTAGTAGTCTCTTCTCTTACTTAGGAGAGGGTCTAGTAGTCTATTCTCTTATTATACTATAGAGAGTGTCTAGTAGTCCCGTCTCTTTCTTAGGAGAGGGTCTAGTAGTCTATTCTCCTACTGTAGAGAGGGTCTAGAAGTCTTTACTCTTACTGTAGAGAGGGTCTGGTAGTCTCTTATCTTATTATACTGTAGAGAAGGTCTAGTAGTCTCTTCTCTTACTGTAGAGAGGGTCTAGTAGTCTCTTATCTTATTATACTGTAGAGAAGGTCTAGTAGTCTCTTCTCTGATTATACTGTAGAGAAGGTCTAGTAGTCTCTTCTCTGATTGTAGCGAGGGTCTGGTAGTCTCTTCTCTTACTTTAGAGAGGGTCAAGTAGTCTCTTCTCTTACTGTGGAGAGGGTCTAGTAGTCTCTTCTCTTATACTACCGTAGAGAGGGTCTTGTAGTCTCTCCTCTTATACTACTGTAGAGAGGGTCTAGTAGTCTCTTTTATACTACTGTAGAGAGGGTCTTGTAGTCTCTCATCTTATATTACTGTAGAGACGGTCTTGTAGTCTCTTCTCTTAATATACTGTTGAGAGGGTCTAGTAGTATCTTCTCTTACGGTATAGAGGGTCTAGTAGTCTCTTCTCTTATACTACTGTAGAGAGGGTCTTGTAGTCTCTCCTCTTTTACTACTGTAGAGAGGGTCTAGTAGTCTGTTCTCTTATTATACTGTAGAGAGGGTCTAGTAGTCTCCTCTCATACTATAGAGAGGGTCTAGTAGTACCTTCTCTTACATAGGAGAGGGTCTAGTAGTCTATTCTCCTACTGAAGAGAGGGTCTAGAAGTCTCTTCTCTTACTGTAGAGAGGGTCTAGTTGTCTCTTCTGTTATTACACTGTAGAGATGGTCTAATAGTCTCTTCTCTTATACTACTGTAGAGAGGGTCTAGTAGTCTCTTCTCTTATATTACTGTAGAGAGGGTCTTGTAGTCTCTTCTCTTACTGTAGAGAGGGTCTGGTAGTCTCTTCTCTTACTGTAGAGAGGGTCTAGTAGTCTCTTCTTTTACGGTAGAGGTGGTCTAGTAGTCTCTTCTCTTATTATACTGTAGAGAGAGTTTAGTAGTCTCTTCTCTTACTGTAGAGAGGGTTTAGTAGTATCTTCTCTTACTGTAGAGAGGGTCTAGTAGTCTCTTCTCTTATTATACTATAGAGAGGGTCTAGTAGTCTCTTCTCTTACTATACTGTAGAGAGGGTTTAGTAGTCTCTTCTCTTAATGTAGAGAGGGTCTAGTAGTCTCTTCTCTTATTATACTGTAGAGAGGGTCTAGTAGTCTCTTCTCATACTATAGAGAGGGTCTAGTAGTCCCTTCTCTTACATAGGAGAGGGTCTAGTAGTATATTCTCCTACTAAAGAGAGGGTCTAGAAGTCTCTACTCTTACAGTATAAAGGGTCTGGTTGTCTCTTCTCTTACTTTAGAGAGGGTCAAGTAGTCTCTTATCTTACTGTGGAGAGGGTCTAGTAGTCTCTTCTCTTACTGTAGAGAGGGTCTAGTAGTATCTTCTCTTACTGTAGAGAGGGTCTAGTAGTCTCTTCTCTTCCTTTAGAGAGGGTCTATTATTCTCTTACTGTAGAGAGGGTCTAGTAGTATCTTCTCTTTCGGTAGAGAGGGTCTAGTAGCCTCTTCTCTTACCGTAGAGAGGGTCTAGTAGTCTCTTCTCTGATTGTACTGTAGAGAAGGTCTAGTATTCTCTTCTCTTACTGAAGAGAGAGTCTAGTAGTCCCTTCTCTTACTGAAGAGAGGGTCTAGTAGTCTCTACTCTTACTGTAGCGAGGGTCTGGTAGTCTCTTCTCTTACTTTAGAGAGGGTCAAGTAGTCTCTTCTCTTACTGTGGAGAGGGTCTAGTAGTCTCCTATCTTACTGTAGAGAGGGTCTAGTAGTCTCTTCTCTTAGTACACCACAGAGAGGGTCTAGTAGTCTCTTCTCTTATTGTACTTTAGAGAGGGTCTAGTAGTCTCTTCTCTTACGGTAGAGAAGGTCTAGTAGCCTCTTCTCTTACCGTAGAGAGGGTCTAGTAGTCTCTTCTCTTCCTTTAGAGAGGGTCTATTATTCTCTTACTGTAGAGAGGGTCTAGTAGTCTCTTCTCTTACTGTAGAGAGGGTCTAGTAGTCTCTTCTCTTACTGTAGAGAAGGTCTAGTAGTCTCTTCTCTTAAAGTAGAGATTGTCTAGTTGTCTCTTCTCTTACTTAGGAGAGGGTCTAGCAGTCTCTTCTCTTACTGTAGAGATTGTCTAGAACTCTCTTCTCTTAATTAGGAGAGGGTCTAGTAGTCTCTTCTCTTACTGTAGAGATTGTCTAGTAGTCTCTTCTCTTACTTAGGAGAGGGTCTAGTAGTCTATTCTCTTATTATACTATAGAGAGTGTCTAGTAGTCCCGTCTCTTTCTTAGGAGAGGGTCTAGTAGTCTATTCTCCTACTGTAGAGAGGGTCTAGAAGTCTTTACTCTTACTGTAGAGAGGGTCTGGTAGTCTCTTATCTTATTATACTGTAGAGAAGGTCTAGTAGTCTCTTCTCTTACTGTAGAGAGGGTCTAGTAGTCTCTTATCTTATTATACTGTAGAGAAGGTCTAGTAGTCTCTTCTCTGATTATACTGTAGAGAAGGTCTAGTAGTCTCTTCTCTTATTGTAGCGAGGGTCTGGTAGTCTCTTCTCTTACTTTAGAGAGGGTCAAGTAGTCTCTTCTCTTACTGTGGAGAGGGTCTAGTAGTCTCTTCTCTTACTGTAGAGAGGGTCTAGTAGTCTCTTCTCTTCCTTTAGAGAGGGTCTATTATTCTCTTACTGAAGAGAGGGTCTAGTAGTATCTTCTCTTTCGGTAGAGAGGGTCTAGTAGCCTCTTCTCTTACCGTAGAGAGGGTCTAGTAGTCTGTTCTCTTACTGTAGAGATTGTCTAGTAGTCTCTTCTCTGATTATACTGTAGAGAAGGTCTAGTATTCTCTTCTCTTATCATTCTATAGAGAGGGTCTAGTAGTCCCTTCTCTTACTGAAGAGAGGGTCTAGTAGTCCCTTCTCTTACTGAAGAGAGGGTCTAGTAGTCTCTGCCCTTACTGTAGCGAGGGTCTGGTAGTCTCTTCAATTACTTTAGAGAGGGTCAAGTAGTCTCTTCTCTTACTGTGGAGCGGGTCTTGTAGTCTCCTATCTTACTGTAGAGAGGGTCTAGTAGTCTCTTCTCTTAGTACACCACAGTGAGGGTCTAGTAGTCTCTTCTCTTATTATACTTTAGAGAGGGTCTAGTAGTCTCTTCTCTTACTGTAGAGAGGGTCTAGTAGTCTCTTCTCTTACGGTAGAGAGGGTCTAGTAGCCTCTTCTCTTACTGTAGAGAGGGTCTAGTAGTCTCTTCTCTTCCTTTAGAGAGGGTCTATTATTCTCTTACTGTAGAGAGGGTCTAGTAGTATCTTCTCTTCGGTAGAGAGGGTCTAGTAGCCTGTTCTCTTACCGTAGAGAGGGTCTAGTAGTCTCTTCTCTTACTGTAGAGAGGGTCTGGTTGTCTCTTCTCTTACTTTAGAGGGGGTCAAGTAGTCTCTTCTCTTACTGTAGAGAGGGTCTAGTAGTCTCTTCTCTTATTATACTATAGAGAGGGTCTAGTAGTCTCTTCTCTTACATAGGAGAGGGTCTAGTAGTCTATTCTCCTACTGTAGAGAGGGTCTAGAAGTCTCTACTCTTACTGTAGAGAGGGTCTGGTTGTCTCTTCTCTTACTTTAGAGGGGGTCAAGTAGTCTCTTCTCTTACTGTAGAGAGGGTCTAGTAGTATCTTCTCTTTCGGTAGAGAGGGTCTAGTAGCCTGTTCTCTTACCGTAGAGAGGGTCTAGTAGTCTCTTCTATTACTGTAGAGATTGTCTAGTAGTCTCTTCTCTTACTTAGTTGAGGGTCTAGCAGTCTCTTCTCTTACTGTAGAGATTGTCTAGTAGTCTCTTCTCTTACTGTAGAGAGGGTCTAGTAGTCTCTTCTCTTATTATACTGTAGAGAAGGTCTAGTAGTCTCTTCTCTTAAAGTAGAGATTGTCTAGTTGTCTCTTCTCTTACTTAGGAGAGGGTCTAGCAGTCTCTTCTCTTACTGTAGAGATTGTCTAGTACTCTCTTCTCTTAATTAGGAGAGGGTCTAGTAGTCTCTTCTCTGATTATACTGTAGAGAAGGTCTAGTAGTCTCTTCTCTTATTGTAGCGAGGGTCTGGTAGTCTCTTCTCTTACTTTAGAGAGGGTCAAGTAGTCTCTTCTCTTACTGTGGAGAGGGTCTAGTAGTCTCTTCTCTTACTGTAGAGAGGGTCTAGTAGTCTCTTCTCTTCCTTTAGAGAGGGTCTATTATTCTCTTACTGAAGAGAGGGTCTAGTAGTATCTTCTCTTTCGGTAGAGAGGGTCTAGTAGCCTCTTCTCTTACCGTAGAGAGGGTCTAGTAGTCTGTTCTCTTACTGTAGAGATTGTCTAGTAGTCTCTTCTCTGATTATACTGTAGAGAAGGTCTAGTATTCTCTTCTCTTATCATTCTATAGAGAGGGTCTAGTAGTCCCTTCTCTTACTGAAGAGAGGGTCTAGTAGTCCCTTCTCTTACTGAAGAGAGGGTCTAGTAGTCTCTGCCCTTACTGTAGCGAGGGTCTGGTAGTCTCTTCTCTTACTTTAGAGAGGGTCAAGTAGTCTCTTCTCTTACTGTGGAGCGGGTCTTGTAGTCTCCTATCTTACTGTAGAGAGGGTCTAGTAGTCTCTTCTCTTAGTACACCACAGTGAGGGTCTAGTAGTCTCTTCTCTTATTATACTTTAGAGAGGGTCTAGTAGTCTCTTCTCTTACTGTAGAGAGGGTCTAGTAGTCTCTTCTCTTACGGTAGAGAGGGTCTAGTAGCCTCTTCTCTTACTGTAGAGAGGGTCTAGTAGTCTCTTCTCTTCCTTTAGAGAGGGTCTATTATTCTCTTACTGTAGAGAGGGTCTAGTAGTATCTTCTCTTTCGGTAGAGAGGGTCTAGTAGCCTGTTCTCTTACCGTAGAGAGGGTCTAGTAGTCTCTTCTCTTACTGTAGAGAGGGTCTGGTTGTCTCTTCTCTTACTTTAGAGGGGGTCAAGTAGTCTCTTCTCTTACTGTAGAGAGGGTCTAGTAGTCTCTTCTCTTATTATACTATAGAGAGGGTCTAGTAGTCTCTTCTCTTACATAGGAGAGGGTCTAGTAGTCTATTCTCCTACTGTAGAGAGGGTCTAGAAGTCTCTACTCTTACTGTAGAGAGGGTCTGGTTGTCTCTTCTCTTACTTTAGAGGGGGTCAAGTAGTCTCTTCTCTTACTGTAGAGAGGGTCTAGTAGTATCTTCTCTTTCGGTAGAGAGGGTCTAGTAGCCTGTTCTCTTACCGTAGAGAGGGTCTAGTAGTCTCTTCTATTACTGTAGAGATTGTCTAGTAGTCTCTTCTCTTACTTAGTTGAGGGTCTAGCAGTCTCTTCTCTTACTGTAGAGATTGTCTAGTAGTCTCTTCTCTTACTGTAGAGAGGGTCTAGTAGTCTCTTCTCTTATTATACTGTAGAGAAGGTCTAGTAGTCTCTTCTCTTAAAGTAGAGATTGTCTAGTTGTCTCTTCTCTTACTTAGGAGAGGGTCTAGCAGTCTCTTCTCTTACTGTAGAGATTGTCTAGTACTCTCTTCTCTTAATTAGGAGAGGGTCTAGTAGTCTCTTCTCTTATTATACTATAGAGAGGGTCTAGTAGTCCCGTCTCTTTCTTAGGAGAGGGTCTAGTAGTCTATTCTCCTACTGTAGAGAGGGTCTAGAAGTCTTTACTCTTACTGTAGAGAGGGTCTGGTAGTCTCTTATCTTATTATACTGTAGAGAAGGTCTAGTAGTCTATTGTCTTATTATACTGTAGAGAAGGTCTAGTAGTCTCTTCTCTTACTGTAGAGAGGGTCTAGTAGTCTCTTATCTTATTATACTGTAGAGAAGGTCTAGTAGTGTCTTCTCTTATTATACTGTAGAGAAGGTCTATTACTCTCTTCTCTTACTGTAGAGAGGGTCTTGTAGTCTCTCCTCTTATACTACTGTAGAGAGGGTCTTGTAGTCTCTCCTCTTATATTACTGTGGAGAGGGTCTAGTAGTCTCTTCTCTTACTGTAGAAAGGGTCTAGTAGTTTCTTCGCTCAATGTAGAGAGTGTCTAGTGGTCTCTTATTTTACTGTAGAGAGTGTCTAGTAGTATCAGTTCTTACTGTAGAGAGGGTCTAGTAGTCTCTTCTCTGATTATACTGTAGAGAAGGTCTAGTAGTCTCTTCTCTTATCATTCTATAGAGAGGGTCTAGTAGTCTCTACTCTTATTGTAGCGAGGGTCTGGTAGTCTCTTCTCTTACTTTAGAGAGGGTCAAGTAGTCTCTTCTCTTACTGTGGAGAGGGTCTAGTAGTCTCTTCTCGTACTGTAGAGAGGGTCTAGTAGTCTCTTCTCTTAGTACACCACAGAGAGTGTCTAGTAGTCTCTTCTCTTATTATACTTTAGAGAGGGTCTAGTAGTCTCTACTCTTACTGTAGAGAGGGTCTAGTAGTCTCTTCTCTTACGGTAGAGAGGGTCTAGTAGCCTCTTCTCTTACCGTAGAGAGGGTCTAGTTGTCTCTTCTCTTCCTTTAGATTGGGTCTATTATCGACTCAAATACCAGTGGGTCGCTAGCGGGATCATCCCGACACTACTAGCGCAAACCTGTAGCGCCAGATTTAAAATCCGAAAATTGAATTATTAAACATCCAGCTATATACCAGTGTTCCATACTCATCAAAAGCTCTGTTTCTAGGCAATATCACAGCGTTGTCAGATTTCAAAAAGGCTTTACGGCGAAAGCAGCACATTCATTTGTTTGAGGGTAGCACCTCACATATTTTCCAATAGCCATGTATCGATTAGCAATCATGGCACACACATAACACATTTCACAGCGAAAACAAAGTAATTACCTGTTGAAGAACTTCTGCTGAGGTCTTCCTAAGTGTCCAACGAAGACAATCCATGGTTCTTTTGTTAGAAAAAGTAACGCCTTTTATCCATAAATCCTCCATTTGGTTCATGCGTTATAATCAGAAACGACAGCCTCCATTACTCCTTTGAAACTCGGCGCCACTGTTAAAAATTATACCTATAAACTTGTCCAAAAACAATCAAACATAGTTTTAAATGTATCCTTAGGAACCCTTTTTACGTATATGTACTATTATAAATCAGCCGGAATATAAACTGAACGCTAAAAACGATAAATAAGGCACAGCGCCTTCTCATGCACGCACTCTGAAGAGTTTTCATAACGTGGTCTCTCGTTCCATGCTGTTTATCAATGGCGAAATTCCCCCAAGATGGAGTAAAACACCGTCTCGTGGTTGATGACATCATAAGGAAGCGAGGTGCACTGCGTTCACATGCCTATATATGGTCATTTTGGATAGGAGGGGCTCAAAATGAGCAATGTGTCAAAATGACTTTTTTCAGGACAGAGATTCCTCAGGGTTTTGCCTGCCAAATGCGTTCTGATTGACCCACAGACAAATGGTTAACAGTTTTGGAAAATTCAGAGTGTTTCCTATCCAATGGTACTAAATATATGCATATCCCATTTTCTGGGCCTAAATTGGAGGCATTTTACTTTGGGCACGCCAGGCTCTCCAAAACAGTCAGTTTTTCTGCTGGAGCCGGTGAAGTTATTCTCTTACTGTAGAGAGGGTCTAGTAGTATCTTCTCTTACTGTAGAGAGGGTCTAGTAGTCTCTTCTCTTACTGTAGAGGGTCTAGTAGTCTCTTCTCTTACCGTAGACAGGGTCTAGTAGTCTCTTCTCTTACTGTAGAGATTGTCTAGTAGTCTCTTCTCTGATTATACTGTAGAGAAGGTCTGGTAGTCTCTTCTTTTATCATTCTATAGAGAGGGTCTAGTTGTCCCTTCTCTTACTGAAGAGAGGGTCTAGTAGTCCCTTCTCTTACTGAACTCAACTTACTGGGTCTAGTAGTATCTTCTCTTATTGTAGCGAGGGTCTGGTAGTCTCTTCTCTTACTTTAGAGAGGGTCAAGTAGTCTCTTCTCTTACTGTAGAGAGGGTTTAGTAGTCTCTTCTCTTACTGTAGAGAGGGTCTAGTAGTCTCTTCTCTTATTATACTGTAGAGAAGGTCTAGTAATCTCTCCTCTTAAAGTAGAGATTGTCTAGTAGTCTCTTCTCTTCCTTTAGAGAGGTTCTATTTTTCTCTTACTGTAGAGAGGGTCAAATAGTCTCTTCTCTTACTGTAGAGAGGGTCTAGTAGTCTCTTCTCTTACTGTAGAGAGGGTCTAGTAGTCTCTTCTCTTATTATACTGTAGAGAAGGTCTAGGAGTCTCTTCTCTTAATTAGGAGAGGGTCTAGTAGTCAATTATCTTACTGTAGAGATTGTCTAGTAGTCTCTTCTCTTACTGTAGAGATTGTCTAGTAGTCTCTTCTCTTACTTAGGAGAGGGTCTAGTAGTCTCTTCTCTTACTGTAGAGATTGTCTAGTAGTCTCTTCTCTTACTTAGGAGAGGGTCTAGTAGTCTCTTCTCTTATTATACTATAGAGAGGGTCTAGTAGTCCTGTCTCTTTCTTAGGAGAGGGTCTAGTAGTCTCTTATCTTATTATACTGTAGAGAAGGTCTAGTAGTCTCTTATCTTATTATACTGTAGAGAAGGTCTAGTAGTCTCTTCTCTTACTGTAGAGAGGGTCTAGTAGTCTCTTCTCTTACTGTAGAGAGGGTCTGGTAGTCTCTTATCTTATTATACTGTAGAGAAGGTCTAGCAGTCTCTTATCTTATCATACTGTAGAGAAGGTCTAGTAGTCTCTTCTCTTACTGTAGAGAGGGTCTAGAAGTCTCTACTTTTACTGTAGAGAGGGTCTGGTAGTCTCTTATCTTATTATACTGTAGAGAAGGTCTAGTAGTCTCTTATCTTATTATACTGTAGAGAAGGTCTAGTAGTCTCTTCTCTTACTGTAGAGAGGGTCTAGTAGTCTCTTCTCTTACTGTAGAGGGTCTAGTAGTCCCTTCTCTTATTACACTGTAGTGCGGGTCTAGTAGTTTCTTCTCTTACTGTAGAGAGGGTCTATTAGTCTCTTATCTTATTATACTGTAGAGAAGGTCTAGTAGTCTATTCTCTTATTATACTGTAGAGAAGGTCTAGTAGTCTCTACTCTTATTGTAGTGAGGGTCTGGTAGTCTCTTCTCTTACTTTAGAGAGGGTCAAGTAGTCTCTTCTCTTACTGTGGAGAGGGTCTAGTAGTCTCTTCTCTTACTGTAGAGAGGGTCTAGTAGTCTCTTCTCTTAGTACACCACAGAGAGGGTCTAGTAGTCTCTTCTCTTATTATACCATAGAGAGGGTCTAGTAGTCTCTTCTCTTACGGTAGAGAGGGTCTAGTAGCCTCTTCTCTTACTGTGAGAGAGGGTCTAGTAGTCTCTTCTCTTCCTTTAGAGAGGGTCTATTATTCTCTTACTGTAGAGAGGGTCTAGTAGTATCTTCTCTTTCGGTAGAGAGGGTCTAGTAGCCTGTTCTCTTACCGTGGAGAGGGTCTAGTAGTCTCTTCTCTTACTGTAGAGATTGTCTAGTAGTCTCTTCTCTGATTATACTGTAGAGAAGTTCTAGTAGTCTCTTCTCTTATCATTCTATAGAGAGGGTCTAGTAGTCCCTTCTCTTACTGAAGAGAGGGTCAAGTAGTCTCTTCTCTTACTGTGGAGAGGGTCTAGTAGTCTCTTCTCTTACTGTAGAGAGGGTCTAGTAGTCTCTTCTCTTACGGTAGAGAGGGTCTAGTAGCCTCTTCTCCTACCGTAGAGAGGGTCTAGTAGTCTCTTCTCTTCCTTTAGAGTGGGTCTATTTTTCTCTTACTGTAGAGAGGGTCTAGTAGTCTCTTCTCTTATTATAGAGAGGGTCTAGTAGCCTCTTCTCTTACCGTAGAGAGGGTCTAGTAGTCTCTTCTCTTATGGTAGAGAGGGTCTATTAGTCTCTTCTCTTACTGTAGAGAGGGTCTAGTAGTCTCTTCTCTTACCGTAGAGAGGGTCTAGTAGTCTCTTCTCTTCCTGTGGAGAAGGTCTAGTAGTCTCTTCTCTTATTATACGTTAGAGAAGGTCTAGTAGTCTAGTAGTAAAAATCTGTCGTTCTGCCCTTGAACAAGGCAGTTAACCCACTGTTCCCCGGGTGTGGAAGTTGATTAAGGCAGCCCCCCGCACCTCTCTTATTCAGAGGGGTTGGGTTAAATGCGGAAGACACATTTTGGTTGAAGGCATTTGGTTGTACAACTGACTAATAATGGTCACTTTGACTTTACTGTAGAGAAGGTCTAGTAGTCTCATCTGTTATTAGACTGTAGAGAGGGTCTAGTAGTCTCTTCTCTTACTGTAGAGAGGGTCTGGTAGTCTCTTCTCTTACTGTAGAGAGGGTCTAGTAGTCTCTGATCTTATTATACTGTAGAGAAGGTCTAGTAGTCTATTCACTTATTATACTGTAGAGAAGGTCTAGTAGTCTCGTCTCTTACTGTAGAGAGGGTCTAGTAGTCTCTTATCTTATTATACGGTAGAGAAGGTCTAGCAGTCTCTTCTCTTACTGTAGAGAGGGTCTATTATTCTCTTACTGTAGATAGGGTCTAGTAGTCTATTCTCTTACTGTAGAGAGGGTCTAGTAGTCTCTTCTCTTACGGTAGAGAGGGTCTAGTAGTCTCTTCTCTTACTGTAGAGAGGGTCTAGTAGTCTCTTCTCTTATTACACTGTAGTGCGGGTCTAGTAGTTTCTTCTCTTACTGTAGAGAGGGTCTATTAGTCTCTTATCTTATTATACTGTAGAGAAGGTCTAGTAGTCTCTTCTCTTACGGTAGAGAGGGTCTAGTAGCCTCTTCTCTTACTGTAGAGGGTCTAGTAGTCCCTTCTCTTATTACACTGTAGTGCTTGGGTCTAGTAGTTTCTTCTCTTACTGTAGAGAGGGTCTATTAGTCTCTTATCTTATTATACTGTAGAGAAGGTCTAGTAGTCTATTCTCTTATTATACTGTAGAGAAGGTCTAGTAGTCTCTACTCTTATTGTAGTGAGGGTCTGGTAGTCTCTTCTCTTACTTTAGAGAGGGTCAAGTAGTCTCTTCTCTTACTGTGGAGAGGGTCTAGTAGTCTCTTCTCTTACTGTAGAGAGGGTCTAGTAGTCTCTTCTCTTAGTACACCACAGAGAGGGTCTAGTAGTCTCTTCTCTTATTATACCATAGAGAGGGTCTAGTAGTCTCTTCTCTTACGGTAGAGAGGGTCTAGTAGCCTCTTCTCTTACCGTAGAGAGGGTCTAGTAGTCTCTTCTCTTCCTTTAGAGAGGGTCTATTATTCTCTTACTGTAGAGAGGGTCTAGTAGTATCTTCTCTTTCGGTAGAGAGGGTCTAGTAGCCTGTTCTCTTACCGTAGAGAGGGTCTAGTAGTCTCTTCTCTTACTGTAGAGATTGTCTAGTAGTCTCTTCTCTGATTATACTGTAGAGAAGTTCTAGTAGTCTCTTCTCTTATCATTCTATAGAGAGGGTCTAGTAGTCCCTTCTCTTACTGAAGAGAGGGTCAAGTAGTCTCTTCTCTTACTGTGGAGAGGGTCTAGTAGTCTCTTCTCTTACTGTAGAGAGGGTCTAGTAGTCTCTTCTCTTACTGTAGAGAGGGTCTAGTAGCCTCTTCTCCTACCGTAGAGAGGGTCTAGTAGTCTCTTCTCTTCCTTTAGAGTGGGTCTATTTTTCTCTTACTGTAGAGAGGGTCTAGTAGTCTCTTCTCTTATTATAGAGAGGGTCTAGTAGCCTCTTCTCTTACCGTAGAGAGGGTCTAGTAGTCTCTTCTCTTATGGTAGAGAGGGTCTATTAGTCTCTTCTCTTACTGTAGAGAGGGTCTAGTAGTCTCTTCTCTTACCGTAGAGAGGGTCTAGTAGTCTCTTCTCTTCCTTTAGAGAGGGTCTAGTAATCTCTTCTCTTACTGTAAAGAGGGTCTAGTAGTCTCTTCTCTTCCTGTAGAGAGGGTCTAGTAGTCTCTTCTCTTACTGTAGAGATTGTCTAGTAGTCTCTTCTCTGATTATACTGTAGAGAAGGTCTGGTAGTCTCTTCTTTTATCATTCTATAGAGAGGGTCTAGTTGTCCCTTCTCTTACTGAAGAGAGGGTCTAGTAGTCCCTTCTCTTACTGAAGAGAGGGTCTAGTAGTCTCTACTCTTATTGTAGCGAGGGTCTGGTAGTCTCTTCTCTTACTTTAGAGAGGGTCAAGTAGTCTCTTCTCTTACTGTAGAGAGGGTTTAGTAGTCTCTTCTCTTACTGTAGAGAGGGTCTAGTAGTCTCTTCTCTTATTATACTGTAGAGAAGGTCTAGTAGTCTCTTCTCTTAAAGTAGAGATTGTCTAGTAGTCTCTTCTCTTCCTTTAGAGAGGTTCTATTTTTCTCTTACTGTAGAGAGGGTCAAATAGTCTCTTCTCTTACTGTAGAGAGGGTCTAGTAGTCTCTTCTCTTACTGTAGAGAGGGTCTAGTAGTCTCTTCTCTTATTATACTGTAGAGAAGGTCTAGGAGTCTCTTCTCTTAATTAGGAGAGGGTCTAGTAGTCAATTATCTTACTGTAGAGATTGTCTAGTAGTCTCTTCTCTTACTGTAGAGATTGTCTAGTAGTCTCTTCTCTTACTTAGGAGAGGGTCTAGTAGTCTCTTCTCTTACTGTAGAGATTGTCTAGTAGTCTCTTCTCTTACTTAGGAGAGGGTCTAGTAGTCTCTTCTCTTATTATACTATAGAGAGGGTCTAGTAGTCCTGTCTCTTTCTTAGGAGAGGGTCTAGTAGTCTCTTATCTTATTATACTGTAGAGAAGGTCTAGTAGTCTCTTATCTTATTATACTGTAGAGAAGGTCTAGTAGTCTCTTCTCTTACTGTAGAGAGGGTCTAGTAGTCTCTTCTCTTACTGTAGAGAGGGTCTGGTAGTCTCTTATCTTATTATACTGTAGAGAAGGTCTAGCAGTCTCTTATCTTATCATACTGTAGAGAAGGTCTAGTAGTCTCTTCTCTTACTGTAGAGAGGGTCTAGAAGTCTCTACTTTTACTGTAGAGAGGGTCTGGTAGTCTCTTATCTTATTATACTGTAGAGAAGGTCTAGTAGTCTCTTCTCTTACTGTAGAGAGGGTCTAGTAGTCTCTTCTCTTACTGTAGAGGGTCTAGTAGTCCCTTCTCTTATTACACTGTAGTGAGGTCTAGTAGTTTCTTCTCTTACTGTAGAGAGGGTCTATTAGTCTCTTATCTTATTATACTGTAGAGAAGGTCTAGTAGTCTATTCTCTTATTATACTGTAGAGAAGGTCTAGTAGTCTCTACTCTTATTGTAGTGAGGGTCTGGTAGTCTCTTTCTCTTACTTTAGAGAGGGTCAAGTAGTCTCTTCTCTTACTGTGGAGAGGGTCTAGTAGTCTCTTCTCTTACTGTAGAGAGGGTCTAGTAGTCTCTTCTCTTAGTACACCACAGAGAGGGTCTAGTAGTCTCTTCTCTTATTATACCATAGAGAGGGTCTAGTAGTCTCTTCTCTTACGGTAGAGAGGGTCTAGTAGCCTCTTCTCTTACCGTAGAGAGGGTCTAGTAGTCTCTTCTCTTCCTTTAGAGAGGGTCTATTATTCTCTTACTGTAGAGAGGGTCTAGTAGTCTCTTCTCTTACTGTAGAGAGGGTCTAGTAGTCTCTTCTCTTATTATACTGTAGAGAAGGTCTAGGAGTCTCTTCTCTTAATTAGGAGAGGGTCTAGTAGTCAATTATCTTACTGTAGAGATTGTCTAGTAGTCTCTTCTCTTACTGTAGAGATTGTCTAGTAGTCTCTTCTCTTACTTAGGAGAGGGTCTAGTAGTCTCTTCTCTTACTGTAGAGATTGTCTAGTAGTCTCTTCTCTTACTTAGGAGAGGGTCTAGTAGTCTCTTCTCTTATTATACTATAGAGAGGGTCTAGTAGTCCCGTCTCTTTCTTAGGAGAGGGTCTAGTAGTCTCTTATCTTATTATACTGTAGAGAAGGTCTAGTAGTCTCTTATCTTATTATACTGTAGAGAAGGTCTAGTAGTCTCTTCTCTTACTGTAGAGAGGGTCTAGTAGTCTCTTCTCTTACTGTAGAGAGGGTCTGGTAGTCTCTTATCTTATTATACTGTAGAGAAGGTCTAGCAGTCTCTTATCTTATCATACTGTAGAGAAGGTCTAGTAGTCTCTTCTCTTACTGTAGAGAGGGTCTAGAAGTCTCTACTTTTACTGTAGAGAGGGTCTGGTAGTCTCTTATCTTATTATACTGTAGAGAAGGTCTAGTAGTCTCTTATCTTATTATACTGTAGAGAAGGTCTAGTAGTCTCTTCTCTTACTGTAGAGAGGGTCTAGTAGTCTCTTCTCTTACTGTAGAGGGTCTAGTAGTCCCTTCTCTTATTACACTGTAAAAAGTGCGGGTCTAGTAGTTTCTTCTCTTACTGTAGAGAGGGTCTATTAGTCTCTTATCTTATTATACTGTAGAGAAGGTCTAGTAGTCTATTCTCTTATTATACTGTAGAGAAGGTCTAGTAGTCTCTACTCTTATTGTAGTGAGGGTCTGGTAGTCTCTTCTCTTACTTTAGAGAGGGTCAAGTAGTCTCTTCTCTTACTGTGGAGAGGGTCTAGTAGTCTCTTCTCTTACTG
Organism: Brachymystax lenok tsinlingensis; assembly: GCA_030435695.1. Lineage (NCBI taxonomy): Eukaryota > Metazoa > Chordata > Actinopteri > Salmoniformes > Salmonidae > Brachymystax > Brachymystax lenok. Next base: position 38,858,332 of record CM059788.1, read on the forward strand.
TAGAGAGGGTCTAGTAGTCTCTTCTCTTAGTACACCACAGAGAGGGTCTAGTAGTCTCTTCTCTTATTATACCATAGAGAGGGTCTAGTAGTCTCTTCTCTTACGGTAGAGAGGGTCTAGTAGCCTCTTCTCTCTTACTGTAGAGAGGGTCTAGTAGTCTCTTCTCTTCCTTTAGAGAGGGTCTATTATTCTCTTACTGTAGAGAGGGTCTAGTAGTATCTTCTCTTTCGGTAGAGAGGGTCTAGTAGCCTGTTCTCTTACTGTGGAGAGGGTCTAGTAGTCTCTTCTCTTACTGTAGAGATTGTCTAGTAGTCTCTTCTCTGATTATACTGTAGAGAAGTTCTAGTAGTCTCTTCTCTTATCATTCTATAGAGAGGGTCTAGTAGTCCCTTCTCTTACTGAAGAGAGGGTCAAGTAGTCTCTTCTCTTACTGTGGAGAGGGTCTAGTAGTCTCTTCTCTTACTGTAGAGAGGGTCTAGTAGTCTCTTCTCTTACGGTAGAGAGGGTCTAGTAGCCTCTTCTCCTACCGTAGAGAGAGTCTAGTAGTCTCTTCTCTTCCTTTAGAGTGGGTCTATTTTTCTCTTACTGTAGAGAGGGTCTAGTAGTCTCTTCTCTTATTATAGAGAGGGTCTAGTAGCCTCTTCTCTTACCGTAGAGAGGGTCTAGTAGTCTCTTCTCTTATGGTAGAGAGGGTCTATTAGTCTCTTCTCTTACTGTAGAGAGGGTCTAGTAGTCTCTTCTCTTGTGTAGAGAGGGTCTAGTAGTCTCTTCTCTTCCTGTGGAGAAGGTCTAGTAGTCTCTTCTCTTATTATAACGTTAGAGAAGGTCTAGTAGTCTAGTAGTAAAAATCTGTCGTTCTGCCCTTGAACAAGGCAGTTAACCCACTGTTCCCCGGGTGTGGAAGTTGATTAAGGCAGCCCCCGCACCTCTCTTATTCAGAGGGGTTGGGTTAAATGCGAAGACACATTTTGGTTGAAGGCATTTGGTTGTACAACTGACTAATAATGGTCACTTTGACTTTACTGTAGAGAAGGTCTAGTAGTCTCATCTGTTATTAGACTGTAGAGAGGGTCTAGTAGTCTCTTCTCTTACTGTAGAGAGGGTCTGGTAGTCTCTTCTCTTACTGTAGAGAGGGTCTAGTAGTCTCTGATCTTATTATACTGTAGAGAAGGTCTAGTAGTCTATTCACTTATTATACTGTAGAGAAGGTCTAGTAGTCTCGTCTCTTACTGTAGAGAGGGTCTAGTAGTCTCTTATCTTATTATACGGTAGAGAAGGTCTAGCAGTCTCTTCTCTTACTGTAGAGAGGGTCTAGTAGTCTCTTCTCTTATTACACTGTAGTGCGGGTCTAGTAGTTTCTTCTCTTACTGTAGAGAGGGTCTATTAGTCTCTTATCTTATTATACTGTAGAGAAGGTCTAGTAGTCTCTTCTCTTACGGTAGAGAGGGTCTAGTAGCCTCTTCTCTTACTGTAGAGGGTCTAGTAGTCCCTTCTCTTATTACACTGTAGTGCGGGTCTAGTAGTTTCTTCTCTTACTGTAGAGAGGGTCTATTATTCTCTTACTGTAGATAGGGTCTAGTAGTCTATTCTCTTACTGTAGAGAGGGTCTAGTAGTCTCTTCTCTTACGGTAGAGAGGGTCTAGTAGTCTCTTCTCTTACTGTAGAGAGGGTCTAGTAGTCTCTTCTCTTATTACACTGTAGTGCGGGTCTAGTAGTTTCTTCTCTTACTGTAGAGAGGGTCTATTAGTCTCTTATCTTATTATACTGTAGAGAAGGTCTAGTAGTCTCTTCTCTTACGGTAGAGAGGGTCTAGTAGCCTCTTCTCTTACTGTAGAGGGTCTAGTAGTCCCTTCTCTTATTACACTGTAGTGCGGGTCTAGTAGTTTCTTCTCTTACTGTAGAGAGGGTCTATTAGTCTCTTATCTTATTATACTGTAGAGAAGGTCTAGTAGTCTATTCTCTTATTATACTGTAGAGAAGGTCTAGTAGTCTCTACTCTTATTGTAGTGAGGGTCTGGTAGTCTCTTCTCTTACTTTAGAGAGGGTCAAGTAGTCTCTTCTCTTACTGTGGAGAGGGTCTAGTAGTCTCTTCTCTTACTGTAGAGAGGGTCTAGTAGTCTCTTCTCTTAGTACACCACAGAGAGGGTCTAGTAGTCTCTTCTCTTATTATACCATAGAGAGGGTCTAGTAGTCTCTTCTCTTTCGGTAGAGAGGGTCTAGTAGCCTCTTCTCTTACCGTAGAGAGGGTCTAGTAGTCTCTTCTCTTCCTTTAGAGAGGGTCTATTATTCTCTTACTGTAGAGAGGGTCTAGTAGTATCTTCTCTTTCGGTAGAGAGGGTCTAGTAGCCTGTTCTCTTACCGTAGAGAGGGTCTAGTAGTCTCTTCTCTTACTGTAGAGATTGTCTAGTAGTCTCTTCTCTGATTATACTGTAGAGAAGTTCTAGTAGTCTCTTCTCTTATCATTCTATAGAGAGGGTCTAGTAGTCCCTTCTCTTACTGAAGAGAGGGTCAAGTAGTCTCTTCTCTTACTGTGGAGAGGGTCTAGTAGTCTCTTCTCTTACTGTAGAGAGGGTCTAGTAGTCTCTTCTCTTACGGTAGAGAGGGTCTAGTAGCCTCTTCTCCTACCGTAGAGAGGGTCTAGTAGTCTCTTCTCTTCCTTTAGAGTGGGTCTATTTTTCTCTTACTGTAGAGAGGGTCTAGTAGTCTCTTCTCTTATTATAGAGAGGGTCTAGTAGCCTCTTCTCTTACCGTAGAGAGGGTCTAGTAGTCTCTTCTCTTATGGTAGAGAGGGTCTATTAGTCTCTTCTCTTACTGTAGAGAGGGTCTAGTAGTCTCTTCTCTTACCGTAGAGAGGGTCTAGTAGTCTCTTCTCTTCCTTTAGAGAGGGTCTAGTAATCTCTTCTCTTACTGTAAAGAGGGTCTAGTAGTCTCTTCTCTTCCTGTAGAGAGGGTCTAGTAGTCTCTTCTCTTTCGGTAGAGAGGGTCTAGTAGTCTCTTCTCTTACTGTAAAGAGGGTCTAGTAGTCTCTTCTCTTCCTGTGGAGAAGGTCTAGTAGTCTCTTCTCTTATTATAATGTTAGAGAAGGTCTAGTAGTCTAGTAGTAAAATCTGTCGTTCTGCTCCTTGAACAAGGCAGTTAACCCACTGTTCCCCGGGTGTGGAAGTTGATTAAGGCAGCCCCCCGCACCTCTCTTATTCAGAGGGGTTGGGTTAAATGCGGAAGACACATTTTGGTTGAAGGCATTTGGTTGTACAACTGACTAATAATGGTCACTTTGACTTTACTGTAGAGAAGGTCTAGTAGTCTCATCTGTTATTAGACTGTAGAGAGGGTCTAGTAGTCTCTTCTCTTACTGTAGAGAGGGTCTGGTAGTCTCTTCTCTTACTGTAGAGAGGGTCTAGTAGTCTCTGATCTTATTATACTGTAGAGAAGGTCTAGTAGTCTATTCACTTATTATACTGTAGAGAAGGTCTAGTAGTCTCGTCTCTTACTGTAGAGAGGGTCTAGTAGTCTCTTATCTTATTATACTGTAGAGAAGTTCTAGTAGTCTCTTCTCTTACTGTAGAGAGGGTTTTGTAGTCTCTTCTCTTATCATACTGTAGAGAGGGTCTATTTGTCTCTTCTCTTACAGTAGAGAGGGTCTTGTAGTCTCTTCTCTTACTGTAGAGAGGGTTTTGTAGTCTCTTCTCTTATCATACTGTAGAGATGGTCTAGTAGTCCCTTCTCTTATTACACTACAGAGAGGGTCTAGTAGTCTCTTCTCTTATTATAGAGAGGGTCTAGTAGTCTACTCACTTACTGTAGAGAGGGTCTAGTAGTCTCTTCTCTTACTGAAGAGAGGGTCTAGTAGTCTCTTCTCTTACTGTAGAGAGGGTATAGTAATCTATTCTCTTATTATACTGTAGAGAAGGTATAGTAGTCTCTTCTCTTATTATACTGTAGAGAAGGTCTAGTAGTCTCTTCTCTTACTGTAGAGAGGGTCTAGTAGTCTCTTCTCTTACTGTAGAGAGGGTCTAGTAGTCCCTTCTCTTATTACACTGTATAGAGGGTCTAGTAGTCTCTTCTCTTACTGTAGAGAGGGTCTAGTAGTCTCTTCTCTTACTGTAGAGAGGGTCTACTAGTCTCTTCTCTTACAGTAGAGAGGGTCTAGTAGTCTCTTCTTTTACTGTAGAGAGGGTTTTGTAGTCTCTTGTCTTATCATACTATAGAGATGGTCTAGTAGTCCCGTCTCTTATTACACTACAGAGATGGTCTAGTAGTCTCTTCTCTTATTATAGAGAGGGTCTAGTAGTCTACTCACTTACTGTAGAGAGGGTCTAGTAGTCTCTTCTCTTACTGAAGAGAGGGTCTAGTAGTCTCTTCTCTTATTATAGAGAGGGTCTAGTAGTCTCTTCTCTTACTGTAGAGAGGGTCTAGTGGTCTCTTCTCTTTCGGTAGAGAGGGTCTAGTAGTCTCTTCTCTTACTGAAGAGAGGGTCTAGTAGTCTCTTCTCTTATTATAGAGAGGGTCTAGTAGCCTCTTCTCTTACCGTAGAGAGGGTCTAGTAGTCTCTTCTCTTACGGTAGAGAGGGTCTAGTAGCCTCTTCTCTTACCGTAGAGAGGGTCTAGTAGTCTCTTCTCTTCCTTTAGAGAGGGTATTTTATTCTCTTACTGTAAAGAGGGTCTAGTAGTCTCTTCTCTTCCTGTGGAGAAGGTCTAGTAGTCTCTTCTCAGCAGGGCGGCAGGTAGCCTACTGGTTAGAGCGTTGGACTTGTTAAATGGAGGGTTGCAAGTTTGAATCCCTGAGCTGACAAAGAAGAGGGTATTTTATTCTCTTACTGTAAAGAGGGTCTAGTAGTCTCTTCTCTTCCTGTGGAGAAGGTCTAGTAGTCTCTTCTCTTATTATACTGTAGAGAAGGTCTAGTAGTCTCTTCTCATCAGGGCTGCAGGTAGCCTAGTGGTTAGAGCGTTGGACTTGTTAAATGGAGGGTTGCAAGTTTGAATCCCTGAGCTGACAAAGAAAAAAATAAAATATCTGTCGTTCTGCCCTTGAACAAGGCAGTTAACCCACTGTTCCCCGGGCGTGGAAGTCGATTAAGGCAGCCCCCCGCACCTCTCTTATTCAGAGGGGTTGGGTTAAATGCGGAAGACACATTTTGGTTGAAGGCATTTGGTTGTACAACTGACTAATAATGGTCACTTTGACTTTACTGTAGAGAAGGTCTAGTAGTCTCATCTGTTATTAGACTGTAGAGAGGGTCTAGTAGTCTCTTCTCTTACTGTAGAGAGGGTCTGGTAGTCTCTTCTCTTACTGTAGAGAGGGTCTAGTAGTCTCTGATCTTATTATACTGTAGAGAAGGTCTAGTAGTCTATTCACTTATTATACTGTAGAGAAGGTTTAGTAGTCTCTTCTCTTGCTGTAGAGGGGGTCTAGTAGTCTCTTCTCTTATTATACTGAAGAGAAGGTCTAGCAGTCTCTTCTCTTACTGTAGAGAGGGTCTATTATTCTCTTACTGTAGATAGGGTCTAGTAGTCTATTCTCTTACTGTAGAGAGGGTCTAGTAGTCTCTTCTCTTACGGTAGAGAGGGTCTAGTAGCCTCTTCTCTAACCGTAGAGAGGGTCTAGTAGTCTCTTCTCTTCCTTTAGAGAGGGTCTATTATTCTCTTACTGTAGAGAGGGTCAAATAGTCTCTTCTCTTACTGTAGAGAGGGTTTAGTAGTCTCTTCTCTTACTGTAGAGAGGGTCTAGTAGTCTCTTCTCTTATTATACTGTAGAGAAGGTCTAGTAGTCTCTTCTCTTACTGTAGAGATTGTCTAGTACTCTCTTCTCTTAATTAGGAGAGGGTCTAGTAGTCTCTTCTCTTACTGTAGAGATTGTCTAGTAGTCTCTTCTCTTACTGTAGAGATTGTCTAGTACTCTCTTCTCTTAATTAGGAGAGGGTCTAGTAGTCTCTTCTCTTACTGTAGAGAATGTCTAGTAGTCTCTTCTCTTACTTAAGAGAGGGTCTAGTAGTCTCTTCTCTTAAAGTAGAGATTGTCTAGTAGTCTCTTATCTTACTTAAGAGAGGGTCTAGTAGTCTCTTCTCTTACTGTAGAGATTGTCTAGTAGTCTCTTCTCTTACTGTAGAGATTGTCTAGTACTCTCTTCTCTTAATTAGGAGAGGGTCTAGTAGTCTCTTCTCTTACTGTAGAGATTGTCTAGTAGTCTCTTCTCTTACTTAGGAGAGGGTCTAGTAGTCTCTTCTCTTACTGTAGAGATTGTCTAGTAGTCTCTTCTCTTACTTAGGAGAGGGTCTAGTAGTCTCTTATCTTATTATACTGTAGAGAAGGTCTAGTAGTCTCTTATCTTATTATACTGTAGAGAAGGTCTAGTAGTCTCTTCTCTTACTGTAGAGAGGGTCTAGTAGTCTCTTCTCTTACTGTAGAGGGTCTAGTAGTCCCTTCTCTTATTAAACTGTAGTGCGGGTCTAGTAGTCTCTTCTCTTACTGTAGAGAGGGTCTAGTAGTCTCTTATCTTATTATACTGTAGAAGGTCTAGTAGTCTATTCTCTTATTATACTGTAGAGAAGGTCTAGTAGTCTCTTCTCTTACTATAGAGAGGGTCTAGTAGTCTCTTCTCTTACTGTAGAGAGGGTCTAGTAGTCTCTTCTCTTATATTACTGTAGAGAGGGTCTAGTAGTCTCTTCTCTTACTGTAGAGAGGGTCTAGTAGTCTCTTCTCTTATATTACTGTAGACAGGGTCTAGTAGTCTCTTATCTTCCTGTAGAGAAGGTCTAGTAGTCTCTTCTCTTATTTTACTGTAGAAAAGGTCTTGTAGTCTCTTCTCTTACTGTAGAGAAGGTCTAGTAGTCTCATCTGTTATTATACTGTAGAGAGGGTCTTGTAGTCTCTTCTCTAACCGTAGAGAGGGTCTAGTAGTCTCTTCTCTTCCTTTAGAGAGGGTCTATTATTCTCTTACTGTAGAGAGGGTCAAATAGTCTCTTCTCTTACTGTAGAGAGGGTTTAGTAGTCTCTTCTCTTACTGTAGAGAGGGTCTAGTAGTCTCTTCTCTTATTATACTGTAGAGAAGGTCTAGTAGTCTCTTCTCTTAAAGTAGAGATTGTCTAGTAGTCTCTTATCTTACTTAAGAGAGGGTCTAGTAGTCTCTTCTCTTACTGTAGAGATTGTCTAGTAGTCTCTTCTCTTACTGTAGAGATTGTCTAGTACTCTCTTCTCTTAACTAGGAGAGGGTCTAGTAGTCTCTTCTCTTACTGTAGAGATTGTCTAGTAGTCTCTTCTCTTACTTAGGAGAGGGTCTAGTAGTCTCTTCTCTTATTGTAGAGATTGTCTAGTAGTCTCTTCTCTTACTTAGGAGAGGGTGTAGTAGTCTCTTCTCTTACTGTAGAGATTGTCTAGTAGTCTCTTCTCTTACTTAGGAGAGGGTCTAGTAGTCTCTTCTCTTACTTAGGAGAGGGTCTAGTAGTCTCTTCTCTTACTTAGGAGAGGGTCTAGTAGTCTCTTCTCTTACTGTAGAGATTTTCTAGTAGTCTCTTCTCTTACTTAGGAGAGGGTCTAGTAGTCTCTTCTCTTATTATACTATAGAGAGGGTCTAGTAGTCCCGTCTCTTTCTTAGGAGAGGGTCTAGTAGTCTATTCTCCTATTGTAGTTAGGGTCTAGAAGTCTCTACTCTTACTGTAGAGAGGGTCTGGTAGTCTCTTATCTTATTATACTGTAGAGAAGGTCTAGTAGTCTCTTATCTTATTATACTGTAGAGAAGGTCTAGTAGTCTCTTCTCTTACTGTAGAGAGGGTCTAGTAGTCTCTTCTCTTACTTAGGAGAAGGTCTAGTAGTCTCTTCTCTTACTGTAGAGATTTTCTAGTAGTCTCTTCTCTTACTTAGGAGAGGGTCTAGTAGTCTCTTCTCTTATTATACTATAGAGAGGGTCTAGTAGTCTCTTCTCTTGCTGTAGAGGGGGTCTAGTAGTCTCTTCTCTTATTATACTGTAGAGAAGGTCTAGCAGTCTCTTCTCTTACTGTAGAGAGGGTCTATTATTCTCTTACTGTAGATAGGGTCTAGTAGTCTATTCTCTTACTGTAGAGAGGGTCTAGTAGTCTCTTCTCTTACGGTAGAGAGGGTCTAGTAGCCTCTTCTCTAACCGTAGAGAGGGTCTAGTAGTCTCTTCTCTTCCTTTAGAGAGGGTCTATTATTCTCTTACTGTAGAGAAGGTCAAATAGTCTCTTCTCTTACTGTAGAGAGGGTTTAGTAGTCTCTTCTCTTACTGTAGAGAGGGTCTAGTAGTCTCTTCTCTTATTATACTGTAGAGAAGGTCTAGTAGTCTCTTCTCTTAAAGTAGAGATTGTCTAGTAGTCTCTTATCTTACTTAAGAGAGGGTCTAGTAGTCTCTTCTCTTACTGTAGAGATTGTCTAGTAGTCTCTTCTCTTACTGTAGAGATTGTCTAGTACTCTCTTCTCTTAACTAGGAGAGGGTCTAGTAGTCTCTTCTCTTACTGTAGAGATTGTCTAGTAGTCTCTTCTCTTACTTAGGAGAGGGTCTAGTAGTCTCTTCTCTTACTTAGGAGAGGGTCTAGTAGTCTCTTCTCTTACTTAGGAGAGGGTCTAGTAGTCTCTTCTCTTACTTAGGAGAGGGTCTAGTAGTCTCTTCTCTTACTGTAGAGATTTTCTAGTAGTCTCTTCTCTTACTTAGGAGAGGGTCTAGTAGTCTCTTCTCTTATTATACTATAGAGAGGGTCTAGTAGTCCCGTCTCTTTCTTAGGAGAGGGTCTAGTAGTCTATTCTCCTATTGTAGTTAGGGTCTAGAAGTCTCTACTCTTACTGTAGAGAGGGTCTGGTAGTCTCTTATCTTATTATACTGTAGAGAAGGTCTAGTAGTCTCTTATCTTATTATACTGTAGAGAAGGTCTAGTAGTCTCTTCTCTTACTGTAGAGAGGGTCTAGTAGTCTCTTCTCTTACTTAGGAGAAGGTCTAGTAGTCTCTTCTCTTACTGTAGAGATTTTCTAGTAGTCTCTTCTCTTACTTAGGAGAGGGTCTAGTAGTCTCTTCTCTTATTATACTATAGAGAGGGTCTAGTAGTCTCTTCTCTTGCTGTAGAGGGGGTCTAGTAGTCTCTTCTCTTATTATACTGTAGAGAAGGTCTAGCAGTCTCTTCTCTTACTGTAGAGAGGGTCTATTATTCTCTTACTGTAGATAGGGTCTAGTAGTCTATTCTCTTACTGTAGAGAGGGTCTAGTAGTCTCTTCTCTTACGGTAGAGAGGGTCTAGTAGCCTCTTCTCTAACCGTAGAGAGGGTCTAGTAGTCTCTTCTCTTCCTTTAGAGAGGGTCTATTATTCTCTTACTGTAGAGAAGGTCAAATAGTCTCTTCTCTTACTGTAGAGAGGGTTTAGTAGTCTCTTCTCTTACTGTAGAGAGGGTCTAGTAGTCTCTTCTCTTATTATACTGTAGAGAAGGTCTAGTAGTCTCTTCTCTTAAAGTAGAGATTGTCTAGTAGTCTCTTATCTTACTTAAGAGAGGGTCTAGTAGTCTCTTCTCTTACTGTAGAGATTGTCTAGTAGTCTCTTCTCTTACTGTAGAGATTGTCTAGTACTCTCTTCTCTTAACTAGGAGAGGGTCTAGTAGTCTCTTCTCTTACTGTAGAGATTGTCTAGTAGTCTCTTCTCTTACTTAGGAGAGGGTCTAGTAGTCTCTTCTCTTACTTAGGAGAGGGTCTAGTAGTCTCTTCTCTTACTTAGGAGAGGGTCTAGTAGTCTCTTCTCTTACTTAGGAGAGGGTCTAGTAGTCTCTTCTCTTACTGTAGAGATTTTCTAGTAGTCTCTTCTCTTACTTAGGAGAGGGTCTAGTAGTCTCTTCTCTTATTATACTATAGAGAGGGTCTAGTAGTCCCGTCTCTTTCTTAGGAGAGGGTCTAGTAGTCTATTCCTCCTATTGTAGTTAGGGTCTAGAAGTCTCTACTCTTACTGTAGAGAGGGTCTGGTAGTCTCTTATCTTATTATACTGTAGAGAAGGTCTAGTAGTCTCTTATCTTATTATACTGTAGAGAAGGTCTAGTAGTCTCTTCTCTTACTGTAGAGAGGGTCTAGTAGTCTCTTCTCTTACTTAGGAGAAGGTCTAGTAGTCTCTTCTCTTACTGTAGAGATTTTCTAGTAGTCTCTTCTCTTACTTAGGAGAGGGTCTAGTAGTCTCTTCTCTTATTATACTATAGAGAGGGTCTAGTAGTCTCTTCTCTTGCTGTAGAGGGGGTCTAGTAGTCTCTTCTCTTATTATACTGTAGAGAAGGTCTAGCAGTCTCTTCTCTTACTGTAGAGAGGGTCTATTATTCTCTTACTGTAGATAGGGTCTAGTAGTCTATTCTCTTACTGTAGAGAGGGTCTAGTAGCCTCTTCTCTAACCGTAGAGAGGGTCTAGTAGTCTCTTCTCTTCCTTTAGAGATGGTCTATTATTCTCTTACTGTAGAGAGGGTCAAATAGTCTCTTCTCTTACTGTAGAGAGGGTTTAGTAGTCTCTTCTCTTACTGTAGAGAGGGTCTAGTAGTCTCTTCTCTTATTATACTGTAGAGAAGGTCTAGTAGTCTCTTCTCTTAAAGTAGAGAAGGTCTAGTAGTCTCTTACAGTGGGGAAAAAAAGTATTTAGTCAGCCACCAATTGTGCAAGTTCTCTCACTTAAAAAGATGAGAGAGGCCTGTAATTTTCATCATAGGTACACTTCAACTATGCCAGACAAAATGAGGAAAAATCCAGAAAATCACATTGTAGGATTTTTATGAATTTATTTGCAAATTATGGTGGAAAATAAGTATTTGGTCACATACAAACAAGCAAGATTTCTGGCTCTCACAGACCTGTAACTTCTTCTTTAAGAGGCTCCTCTGTCCTCCACTCATTACCTGTATTAATGGCACCTGTTTGAACTTGTTATCAGTATAAAAGACACCTGTCCACAACCTCAAACAGTCACACTCCAAACTCCACTATGGCCAAGACCAAAGAGCTGTCAAAGGACACCAGAAACAAAATTGTAGACCTGCACCAGGTTGGGAAGACTGAATCTGCAATAGGTAAGCAGCTTGGTTTGAAGAAATCAACTGTGGGAGCAATTATTAGGAAATGGAAGACATACAAGACCACTGATAATCTTCCTCGATCTGGGGCTCCACGCAAGATCTCACCCGTGGGGTCAAAATGATCACAAGAACGGTGAGCAAAAATCCCAGAACCACACGGGGACCTAGTGAATGACCTGCAGAGAGCTGGGACCAAAGTAACAAAGCCTACCATCAGTAACACACTACGCCGCCAGGGACTCAAATCCTGCAGTGCCAGACGTGTCCCCCTGCTTAAGCCAGTACATGTTCAGGCCCGTCTAAAGTTTGCTAGAGAGCATTTGGATGATCCAGATGAGGATTGGGAGAATGTCAGATGAAACCAAAATAAAACTTTTTGGTAAAAACTCAACTCGTCGTGTTTGGAGGACAAAGAATGCTGAGTTGCATCCAAAGAACACCATACCTACTGTGAAGCATGGGGGTGGAAACATCATGCTTTGGGGCTGTTTTTTCTGCAAAGGGATCAGGACGACTGATCCGTGTAAAGGAAAGAATGAATGGGGCCATGTATCGTGAGATTTTGAGTGAAAACCTCCTTCCATCAGCAAGGGCATTGAAGATGAAACGTGGCTGGGTCTTTCAGCATGACAATGATCCCAAACACACCGCCCGGGCAATGAAGGAGTGGCTTCAGTAAGAAGCATTTCAAGGTCCTGGAGTGGCTCTAGCCAGTCTCCAGATCTCAACCCCATAGAAAATCTTTGGAGGGAGTTGAAAGTCCGTGTTGCCCAGCGACAGCCCCAAAACATCACTGCTCTAGAGGAGATCTGCATGGAGGAATGGGCCAAAATACCAGCAACAGTGTGTGAAAACCTTGTGAAGACTTACAGAAAACATTTGACCTCTGTCATTGCCAACAAAGGGTATATAACAAAGTATTGAGATAAACTTTTGTTATTGACCAAATACTTATTTTCCACCATAATTTGCAAATAAATTCATAAAAAATCCTACAATGTGATTTTCTGGATTTTTTTTGCTCATTTTGTCTGTCATAGTTGAAGTGTACCTATGATGAAAATTACAGGCCTCTCTCATCTTTTTAAGTGAGAGAACTTGCACAATTGGTGGCTGACTAAATACTTTTTTTCCCCACTGTATCTTACTTAAGAGAGGGTCTAGTCTTCTCTTCTCTTAATTAGGAGAGGGTCTAGTAGTCTCTTCTCTTACTGTAGAGATTGTCTAGTAGTCTCTTCTCTTACTGTAGAGATTGTCTAGTAGTCTCTTCTCTTACTTAGGAGAGGGTCTAGTAGTCTCTTCTCTTATTATACTATAGAGAGGGTCTAGTAGTCCCGTCTCTTTCTCAGGAGAGGGTCTAGTAGTCTATTCTCCTATTGTAGAGAGGGTCTAGAAGTCTCTACTCTTACTGTAGAGAGGGTCTGGTAGTCTCTTATCTTATTATACTGTAGAGAAGGTCTAGTAGTCTCTTATCTTATTATACTGTAGAGAAGGTCTAGTAGTCTCTTCTCTTACTGTAGAGGGTCTAGTAGTCCCTTCTCTTATTAAACTGTAGTGCGGGTCTAGTAGTCTCTTCTCTTACTGTAGAGAGGGTCTAGTAGTCTATTCTCTTATTATACTGTAGAGAAGGTCTAGTAGTCTCTTCTCTTACTGTAGAGAGGGTCTAGTAGTCTCTTCTCTTACTGTAGAGAGGGTCTAGTAGTCTCTTCTCTTACTGTAGAGAGGGTCTAGTAGTCTCTTATCTTCCTGTAGAGAAGGTCTAGTAGTCTCTTCTCTTATTTTACTGTAGAAAAGGTCTTGTAGTCTCTTCTCTTACTGTAGAGAAGGTCTAGTAGTCTCTTCTCTTACTGTAGAGAGGGTCTAGTAGTCTCTTCTCTTACTGTAGAGGGTCTAGTAGTCCCTTCTCTTATTAAACTGTAGTGCGGGTCTAGTAGTCTCTTCTCTTACTGTAGAGAGGGTCTAGTAGTCTCTTATCTTATTATACTGTAGAAGGTCTAGTAGTCTCTTCTCTTATTATACTGTAGAGAAGGTCTAGTAGTCTCTTCTCTTACTGTAGAGAGGGTCTAGTAGTCTCTTCTCTTACTGTAGAGAGGGTCTAGTAGCCTCTTCTCTTACCGTAGAGAGGGTCTAGTAGTCTCTTCTCTTCCTTTAGAGAGGGTATTTTATTCTCTTACTGTAAAGAGGGTCTAGTAGTCTCTTCTCTTCCTGTGGAGAAGGTCTAGTAGTCTCTTCTGGGCTGCAGGTAGCGTAGTGGTTAGAGCGTTGGACTTGTTAAATGGAGGGTTGCAAGTTCGAATCCCTGAGCTGACAAGGAAAAAAATATATATATCTGTCGTTCTGCCCTTGAACAAGTCAGTTAACCCACTGTTCCCCGGGCGTGGAAGTCGATTAAGGCAACCCCCCGCACCTCTCATATTCAGAAGGGTTGGGTTAAATGCGGAAGACACATTTTGGTTGAAGGCATTTGGTTGTACAACTGACTAATAATGGTCACTTTGACTTTACTGTAGAGAAGGTCTAGTAGTCTCATCTGTTATTAGACTGTAGAGAGGGTCTAGTAGTCTCTTCTCTTACTGTAGAGAGGGTCTGGTAGTCTCTTCTCTTACTGTAGAGAGGGTCTAGTAGTCTCTGATTTTATTATACTGTAGAGAAGGTCTAGTAGTCTATTCACTTATTATACTGTAGAGAAGGTCTAGTAGTCTCGTCTCTTACTGTAGAGAGGGTCTAGTAGTCTCTTATCTTATTATACTGTAGAGAAGGTCTAGTAGTCTCTTCTCTTACTGTAGAGAGGGTTTTGTAGTCTCTTCTCTTATAATACTGTAGAGAGGGTCTAGTAGTCCCTTCTCTTATTACACTACAGAGAGGGTCTAGTAGTCTCTTCTCTTATTATAGAGAGGGTCTAGTAGTCTACTCACTTACTGTAGAGAGGGTCTAGTAGTCTCTTCTCTTACTGAAGAGAGGGTCTAGTAGTCTCTTCTCTTACTGTAAAGAGGGTATAGTAGTCTATTCTCTTATTATACTGTAGAGAAGGTCTAGTAGTCTCTTCTCTTACTGTAGAGAGGGTCTAGTAGTCTCTTCTCTTACTGTAGAGAGGGTCTAGTAGTCCCTTCTCTTATTACACTGTATAGAGGGTCTAGTAGTCTCTTCTCTTACTGTAGAGAGGGTCTAGTAGTCTCTTCTCTTACTGTAGAGAGGGTCTAGTAGTCTCTTCTCTTACAGTAGAGAGGGTCTAGTAGTCTCTTCTCTTACTATAGAGAGGGTCTAGTAGTCCCTTCTCTTATTACACTACAGAGAGGGTCTAGTAGTCTCTTCTCTTATTATAGAGAGGGTCTAGTAGTCTACTCACTTACTGTAGAGAGGGTCTAGTAGTCTCTTCTCTTACTGAAGAGAGGGTCTAGTAGTCTCTTCTCTTATTATAGAGAGGGTCTAGTAGTCTCTTCTCTTACTGTAGAGAGGGTCTAGTGGTCTCTTCTCTTTCGGTAGAGAGGGTCTAGTAGTCTCTTCGCTTACTGAAGAGAGGGTCTAGTAGTCTCTTCTCTTATTATAGAGAGGGTCTAGTAGTCTCTTCTCTTACTGTAGAGAGGGTCTAGTGGTCTCTTCTCTTTCGGTAGAGAGGGTCTAGTAGTCTCTTCGCTTACTGAAGAGAGGGTCTAGTAGTCTCTTCTCTTATTATAGAGAGGGTCTAGTAGCCTCTTCTCTTACCGTAGAGAGGGTCTAGTAGTCTCTTCTCTTACTGTAGAGAGGGTCTAGTAGTCTCTTCTCTTACTGTAGAGAGGGTCTAGTAGTCTCTTCTCTTACCGTAGAGAGGGTCTAGTAGTCTCTTCTCTTCCTTTAGAGAGGGTCTATTATTCTCTTACTGTAAAGAGGGTCTAGTAGTCTCTTCTCTTCCTGTAGAGAAGGTCTAGTAGTCTCTTCTCTTATTATACTGTAGAGAAGGTCTAGTAGTCTCTTCTCTTACTGTAGAGAGGGTTTTGTAGTCTCTTCTCTTATAATACTGTAGAGAGGGTCTAGTAGTCCCTTCTCTTATTACACTACAGAGAGGGTCTAGTAGTCTCTTCTCTTATTATAGAGAGGGTCTAGTAGTCTACTCACTTACTGTAGAGAGGGTCTAGTAGTCTCTTCTCTTACTGTAGAGAGGGTCTAGTAGTCTCTTCTCTTACTGTAAAGAGGGTATAGTAGTCTATTCTCTTATTATACTGTAGAGAAGGTCTAGTACTCTCTTCTCTTACTGTAGAGAGGGTCTAGTAGTCTCTTCTCTTACTGTAGAGAGGGTCTAGTAGTCCCTTCTCTTATTACACTGTATAGAGGGTCTAGTAGTCTCTTCTCTTACTGTAGAGAGGGTCTAGTAGTCTCTTCTCTTACTGTAGAGAGGGTCTAGTAGTCTCTTCTCTTACAGTAGAGAGGGTCTAGTAGTCTCTTCTCTTACTATAGAGAGGGTCTAGTAGTCCCTTCTCTTATTACACTACAGAGAGGGTCTAGTAGTCTCTTCTCTTATTATAGAGAGGGTCTAGTAGTCTACTCACTTACTGTAGAGAGGGTCTAGTAGTCTCTTCTCTTACTGAAGAGAGGGTCTAGTAGTCTCTTCTCTTATTATAGAGAGGGTCTAGTAGTCTCTTCTCTTACTGTAGAGAGGGTCTAGTGGTCTCTTCTCTTTCTGTA
This sequence comes from Brachymystax lenok tsinlingensis, assembly GCA_030435695.1. Lineage (NCBI taxonomy): Eukaryota > Metazoa > Chordata > Actinopteri > Salmoniformes > Salmonidae > Brachymystax > Brachymystax lenok. The sequence continues at coordinate 38,874,025 of CM059788.1, forward strand.
GAGAGGGTCTAGTAGTCTCTTCGCTACTGAAGAGAGGGTCTAGTAGTCTCTTCTCTTATTATAGAGAGGGTCTAGTAGTCTCTTCTCTTACTGTAGAGAGGGTCTAGTGGTCTCTTCTCTTTCGGTAGAGAGGGTCTAGTAGTCTCTTCGCTTACTGAAGAGAGGGTCTAGTAGTCTCTTCTCTTATTATAGAGAGGGTCTAGTAGCCTCTTCTCTTACCGTAGAGAGGGTCTAGTAGTCTCTTCTCTTACTGTAGAGAGGGTCTAGTAGTCTCTTCTCTTACTGTAGAGAGGGTCTAGTAGTCTCTTCTCTTACCGTAGAGAGGGTCTAGTAGTCTCTTCTCTTCCTTTAGAGAGGGTCTATTATTCTCTTACTGTAAAGAGGGTCTAGTAGTCTCTTCTCTTCCTGTAGAGAAGGTCTAGTAGTCTCTTCTCTTATTATACTGTAGAGAAGGTCTAGTAGTCTCTTCTCTTACTGTAGAGAGGGTCTAGTAGTCTCTTCTGTTATTAGACTGTAAAGAGGGTCTAGTAGTCTCTTCTCTTATTATACTGTAGAGAAGTTCTAGTAGTCTCTTCTCTTACTGTAGAGAGGGTCTGGTAGTCTCTTCTCTTACTGTAGAAAGGGTCTAGTAGTCTCTGATCTTATTATACTGTAGAGAAGGTCTAGTAGTCTATTTTCTTACTGTAGAGAGGGTCTAGTAGTCTCTTATCTTATTATACTGTAGATAAGGTCTAGTAGTCTCTTCTCTTACTGTAGAGAGGGTCTAGTAGTCTCTTCTCTTACTGTAGAGGGTCTAGTAGTCCCTTCTCTTATTACTGTAACGCCCAGGCCTGAGATGACAGGCTGGAGCGTTTTGGTTTCGTTTTGGTGTAGGGTTTGTGTGTTCTATGGTGTCTATTTCTATGTTGGGATAATGGTTCCCAATTAGAGGCAGCTGAGTCTCGTTACAGCCTGTTCCCACTCCCCGCACCAGAGTTCCAGTGAGCATCACGAGTCCAGTACGACCAGTTCCTGCTCCACGCCCCAGAGTTCCAGTGAGCATCACGAGTCCAGTACGGCCAGTTCCTGCTCCACGTACCAGAGTCCCCGTGAGCATCATGGGTCCGGTAAGGCCAGGTCCTGCTCCACGCACCAGAGTTCCGGTGAGCATCATGAGTCCAGTACGGCCAGTTCCAGCTCCACGCACCAGAGTTCCCGTGAGCATCATGAGTCCAGTACGCCCAGCTTCTGCTCCACGCACCAGAGTTCCAGGGAATGGTCCGGGGCCTCCGGTGCGTGAACTCGAGCCAGCACGGCTGGCACCGGAGCCCCCACCTGGAACAAAGGGACCCACCCGAAGACCCCCCCACGGACTTTTGGGCGCGTCCGGAGTCCGTGCCTTTGGGGGGGGGGTACTGTAACGCCCAGGCCTGAGATGACAGGCTAGAGCGTTTTGGTTTCGTTTTGGTGTAGGGTTTGTGTGTTCTATGGTGTCTATTTCTATGTTGGGATAATGGTTCCCAATTAGAGGCAGCTGAGTCTCGTTACCTCTAATTGGGAACCATATATATGTTTGGGGGTTGCACTTTAGTTTCGTGGGTTATTGATTATGTTATGCTTATCGTGTTCAGTCAGGTTCTTGTCATTCGTGGTTAGTTAGGTTCTGCCCTTCGTGTTTAGTTAGGTTCTGCCCTTCGTGTTTAGTTAGGTTTCGCTAGTCATGTTTAGGTTTAGTTCTCTGTGTCCAGTTTAGGATTTAGCGTTAGGGTTCACATCTTGTTCTCCGTTTATTGTTTTGTTCCGTCTCGTCCCGTTTTGTGAATAAAACATGTATTCTGGTTACGTCGCTGCGCTTTGGTCATTCCCGAGGGAAGAAAATCCTGACAATTACACTGTAGAGAGGGTCTAGTAGTCTCTTCTCTTACTGTAGAGAGGGTCTAGTAGTCTCTTCTCTTACTGTAGAGAGGGTCTAGTAGTCTCTGATCTTATTATACTGTAGAGAAGGTCTAGTAGTCTATTCACTTATTAAACTGTAGAGAAGGTCTAGTAGTCTCGTCTCTTACTGTAGAGAGGGTCTAGTAGTCTCTTCTCTTACTGCAGCAAGGGTCTAGTAGTCTCTTATCTTATTATACTGTAGAGAAGGTCTAGTAGTCTATTCTCTTACTGTAGAGAGGCTCTAGTAGTCTCTTCTCTTACTGTAGAGAGGGTCTAGTAGTCTCTTATCTTATTATACTGTAGAGAAGGTCTAGTAGTCTCTTCTCTTACTGTAGAGAGGGTCTAGTTGTCTCTTCTCTTACTGTAGAGGGTCTAGTAGTCCCTTCTCTTACTGTAGAGAGGGTCTAGTAGTCTCTTCTCTTACTGTAGAGAGGGTCTAGTTGTCTCTTCTCTTACTGTAGAGAGGGTTTTGTAGTCTCTTCTCTTATCATACTGTAGAGATGGTCTAGTAGTCCCTTCTCTTATTACACTACAGAGAGGGTCTAGTAGTCTCTTCTCTTATTATAGAGGGTCTAGTAGTCTACTCACTTACTGTAGAGAGGGTCTAGTAGTCTCTTCTCTTACTGTAGAGAGGGTATAGTAGTCTCTTATCTTATTATACTGTAGAGAAGGTCTAAAAGTCTCTTCTCTTACTGTCTGTAGAGAGGGTCTAGTAGTCTCTTATCTTATCATACTACAGAGTGGGTCTAGTAGTCTCTTCTCTTACTGTAGAGAGGGTCTAGTAGTCTCTTCTCTTATTATACTGTAGAGAAGGTCTAGTAGTCTATTCTCTAATTATACTGTAGAGAAGGTCTAGTAGTCTCTTCTCTTACTGTAGAGAGGGTCTGGTAGTCTCTTCTCTTACTGTAGAAAGGGTCTAGTAGTCTCTTATCTTATTATACTGTAGAGAAGGTCTAGTAGTCTATTCTCTTACTGTAGAGAGGGTCTAGTAGTATCTTATCTTATTATACTGTAGAGGTCTAGTAGTCTCTTATCTTATTATACTGTAGATAAGGTCTAGTAGTCTCTTCTCTTACTGTAGAGAGGGTCTAGTAGTCTCTTCTCTTACTGTAGAGGGTCTAGTAGTCCCTTCTCTTATTACTGTAACGCCCAGGCCTGAGATGACAGGCTGGAGCGTTTTGGTTTCGTTTTGGTGTAGGGTTTGTGTGTTCTATGGTGTCTATTTCTATGTTGGGATAATGGTTCCCAATTAGAGGCAGCTGAGTCTCGTTACGGCCTGTTCCCGCTCCCCGCACCAGAGTTCCAGTGAGCATCACGAGTCCAGTACGACCAGTTCCTGCTCCACGCCCCAGAGTTCCAGTGAGCATCACGAGTCCAGTACGGCCAGTTCCTGCTCCACGTACCAGAGTCCCCGTGAGCATCATGGGTCCGGTAAGGCCAGGTCCTGCTCCACGCACCAGAGTTCCGGTGAGCATCATGAGTCCAGTACGGCCAGTTCCAGCTCCACGCACCAGAGTTCCCGTGAGCATCATGAGTCCAGTACGCCCAGCTTCTGCTCCACGCACCAGAGTTCCAGGGAATGGTCCGGGGCCTCCGGTGCGTGAACTCGAGCCAGCACGGCTGGCACCGGAGCCCCCACCTGGAACAAAGGGACCCACCCGAAGACCCCCCCACGGACTTTTGGGCGCCCGAGTCCGTGCCTTTGGGTACTGTAACGCCCAGGCCTGAGATGACAGGCTGGAGCGTTTTGGTTTCGTTTTGGTGTAGGGTTTGTGTGTTCTATGGTGTCTATTTCTATGTTGGGATAATGGTTCCCAATTAGAGGCAGTCTCGTTACCTCTAATTGGGAACCATATATATGTTTGGGGGTTGCACTTTAGTTTCGTGGGTTATTGATTATGTTATGCTTATCGTGTTCAGTCAGGTTCTTGTCATTCGTGGTTAGTTAGGTTCTGCCCTTCGTGGTTAGTTAGGTTCTGCCCTTCGTGTTTAGTTAGGTTTCGCTAGTCATGTTTAGGTTTAGTTCTCTGTGTCCAGTTTAGGATTTAGCGTTAGGGTTCACATCTTGTTCTCCGTTTATTGTTTTGTTCCGTCTCGTCCCGTTTTGTGAATAAAACATGTATTCTGGTTACGTCGCTGCGCTTTGGTCATTCCCGAGGGAAGAAAATCATGACAATTACACTGTAGAGAGGGTCTAGTAGTCTCTTCTCTTACTGTAGAGAGGGTCTATTTGTCTCTTCTCTTACAGTAGAGAGGGTCTTGTAGTCTCTTCTCTTACTGTAGAGAGGGTTTTGTAGTCTCTTCTCTTATCATACTGTAGAGATGGTCTAGTAGTCCCTTCTCTTATTACACTACAGAGAGGGTCTAGTAGTCTCTTCTCTTATTAAAGAGAGGGTCTAGTAGTCTACTCACTTACAGTAGAGAGGGTCTAGTAGTCTCTTCTCTTACTGAAGAGAGGGTCTAGTAGTCTCTTATCTTATTACACTACAGAGAGGGTCTAGTAGTCTCTTCTCTTATTATACTGTAGAGAAGGTCTAGTAGTCTATTCTCTAATTATACTGTAGAGAAGGTCTAGTAGTCTCTTCTCTTACTGTAGAGAGGGTCTAGTAGTCTATTCTCTTATTATACTGTAGAGAGGGTCTAGTTGTCTCTTCTCTTACTGTAGAGAGGGTTTTGTAGTCTCTTCTCTTATCTTAATGTAGAGATGGTCTAGTAGTCCCTTCTCTTATTACACTACAGAGAGGGTCTAGTAGTCTCTTCTCTTATTATAGAGAGGGTCTAGTAGTCTACTCACTTACTGTAGAGAGGGTCTAGTAGTCTCTTCTCGTACTGTAGAGAGGGTATAGTAGTCTATTCTCTTATTATACTGTAGAGAAGGTCTAGTAGTCTCTTCTCTTACTGTAGAGAGGGTCTAGTAGTCTCTTCTCTTACTGTAGAGAGGGTCTAGTGGTCTCTTCTCTTTCGGTAGAGAGGGTCTAGTAGTCTCTTCTCTTACTGTAGAGAGGGTCTAGTAGTCTCTGATCTTATTATACTGTAGAGAAGGTCTAGTAGTCTATTCACTTATTAAACTGTAGAGAAGGTCTAGTAGTCTCGTCTCTTACTGTAGAGAGGGTCTAGTAGTCTCTTCTCTTACTGCAGCAAGGGTCTAGTAGTCTCTTATCTTATTATACTGTAGAGAAGGTCTAGTAGTCTATTCTCTTACTGTAGAGAGGCTCTAGTAGTCTCTTCTCTTACTGTAGAGGGTCTAGTAGTCTCTTATCTTATTATGCTGTAGAGAAGGTCTAGTAGTCTCTTCTCTTACTGTAGAGAGGGTCTAGTTGTCTCTTCTCTTACTGTAGAGGGTCTAGTAGTCCCTTCTCTTACTGTAGAGAGGGTCTAGTAGTCTCTTCTCTTACTGTAGAGAGGGTCTAGTTGTCTCTTCTCTTACTGTAGAGAGGGTTTTGTAGTCTCTTCTCTTATCATTCTATAGAGAGGGTCTAGTAGTCCCTTCTCTTATTACACTACAGAGAGGGTCTAGTAGTCTCTTCTCTTATTATAGAGAGGGTCTAGTAGTCTACTCACTTACTGTAGAGAGGGTCTAGTAGTCTCTTCTCTTACTGTAGAGAGGGTATAGTAGTCTATTCTCTTATTATACTGTAGAGAAGGTCTAGTAGTCTCTTCTCTTACTGTAGAGAGGGTCTAGTAGTCTCTTATCTTATTATACTGTAGAGAAGGTCTAGTAGTCTCGTCTCTTACTGTAGAGAGGGTCTAGTAGTCTCTTCTCTTACTGTAGAGAGGGTCTAGTAGTCTCTTCTCTTATTATACTGTAGAGAAGGTCTAGTAGTCTATTCTCTAATTATACTGTAGAGAAGGTCTAGTAGTCTCTTCTCTTTCTGTAGAGAGGGTATAGTAGTCTATTCTCTTATTATATTGTAGAGAAGGTCTAGTAGTCTCTTCTTTTACTGTAAAGAGGGTCTAGTAGTCTCTTCTCTTACTGTAGAGAGGGTCTAGTAGTCCCTTCTCTTATTTCACTGTAGAGAGGGTCTAGTAGTCTCTTCTCTTACTGTAGAGAGGGTCTAGTAGTCTCTTCTCTTACAGTAGAGAGGGTCTAGTAGTCTCTTCTCTTACTGTAGAGAGGGTCTAGTAGTCTCTTCTCTTACTGAAGAGAGGGTCTAGTAGTCTCTTCTCTTATTATAGAGAGGGTCTAGTAGTCTCTTCTCTTACTGTAGAGAGGGTCTAGTGGTCTCTTCTCTTTTGGTAGAGATGGTCTAGTAGTCTCTTCTCTTACTGAAGAGAGGGTCTAGTAGTCTCTTCTCTTTTTATAGAGAGGGTCTAGTAGCCTCTTCTCTTACCGTAGAGAGGGTCTAGTAGTCTCTTCTCTTACTGTAGAGAGGGTCTAGTAGTCTCTTCTCTTACCGTAGAGAGGGTCTAGTAGTCTCTTCTCTTCCTTTAGAGAGGGTCTAGTAGTCTCTTCTCTTACTGTAAAGAGGGTCTAGTAGTCTCTTCTCTTCCTGTAGAGAGGGTCTAGTAGTCTCTTCTCTTATACTGTAGAGAAGGTCTAGTAGTCTCTTCTCTTACTGTAGAGAGGGTCTAGTACTCTCTTATCTTACTGTAGCAAGGGTCTAGTAGTCTCTTATCTTATTATACTGTAGAGAAGGTCTAGTAGTCTATTCTCTTTCTGTAGAGAGGCTCTAGTAGTCTCTTCTCTTACTGTAGAGGGTCTAGTAGTCCCTTCTCTTATTACACTGTAGAGAGGGTCTTGTAGTCTCTTCTCTTACTGTAGAGAGGGTCTAGTAGTCTCTTCTCTTACTGTAGAGAGGGTTTTGTAGTCTCTTCTCTTATCATACTGTAGAGATGGTCTAGTAGTCCCTTCTCTTATTACACTACAGAGAGGGTCTAGTAGTCTCTTCTCTTATTATAGAGAGGGTCTAGTAGTCTACTCACTTACTGTAGAGAGGGTCTAGTAGTCTCTTCTCTTACTGAAGAGAGGGTCTAGTAGTCTCTTCTCTTACTGTAGAGAGGGTATAGTAGTCTATTCTCTTATTATACTGTAGAGAAGGTCTAGTAGTCTCTTCTCTTACTGTAGAGAGTGTCTAGTAGTCTCTTCTCTTACTGTAGAGAGGGTCTAGTAGTCCCTTCTCTTATTACACTGTATAGAGGGTCTAGTAGTCTCTTCTCTTACTGTAGAGAGGGTCTAGTAGTCTCTTCTCTTACTGTAGAGAGGGTCTAGTAGTCTCTTCTCTTACTGTAGAGAGGGTTTTGTAGTCTCTTGTCTTATCATTCTATAGAGAGGGTCTAGTAGTCCCTTCTCTTATTACACTACAGAGAGGGTCTAGTAGTCTCTTCTCTTATTATAGAGAGGGTCTAGTAGTCTACTCACTTACTGTAGAGAGGGTCTAGTAGTCTTTTCTCTTACTGAAGAGAGGGTCTAGTAGTCTCTTCTCTTATTATAGAGAGGGTCTAGTAGTCTCTTCTCTTACTGTAGAGAGGGTCTAGTGGTCTCTTCTCTTTCGGTAGAGAGGGTCTAGTAGTCTCTTCTCTTACTGAAGAGAGGGTCTAGTAGTCTCTTCTCTTATTATAGAGAGGGTCTAGTAGCCTCTTCTCTTACCGTAGAGAGGGTCTAGTAGCCTCTTCTCTTACCGTAGAGAGGGTCTAGTAGTCTCTTCTCTTACGGTAGAGAGGGTCTAGTAGTCTCTTCTCTTCCTTTAGAGAGGATCTAGTAGTCTCTTCTCTTACTGTAGAGAGGGTCTAGTAGTCTCTTCTCTTACTGTAGAGAGGGTCTAGTAGTCTCTTCTCTTACCGTAGAGAGGGTCTAGTAGTCTCTTCTCTTCCTTTAGAGAGGGTCTATTATTCTCTTACTGTAAAGAGGGTCTAGTAGTCTCTTCTCTTCCTGTAGAGAAGGTCTAGTAGTCTCTTCTCTTATTATACTGTAGAGAAGGTCTAGTAGTCTCTTCTCTTACTGTAGAGGGTCTAGTAGTCTCTTCTGTTATTAGACTGTAAAGAGGGTCTAGTAGTCTCTTCTCTTATTATACTGTAGAGAAGGTCTAGTAGTCTCTTCTCTTACTGTAGAGAGGTTCTGGTAGTCTCTTCTCTTACTGTAGAAAGGGTCTAGTAGTCTCTTATCTTATTATACTGTAGAGAAGGTCTAGTAGTCTGTTCTCTTGCTGTAGAGAGGGTCTAGTGGTCTCTTCTCTTACTCTAGAGAGGGTCTAGTAGTCTGTTCTCTTGCTTTAGAGAGGGTCTAGTAGTCTGTTCTCTTGCTGTAGAGAGGGTCTAGTAGTCTGTTCTCTTACTGTAGAGAGGGTCTAGTAGTCTGTTCTCTTACTCTAGAGAGGGTCTAGTAGTCTCTTCTCTTACTCTAGAGAGGGTCTAGTAGTCTGTTCTCTTACTGTAGAGAGGGTCTAGTAGTCTCTTCTCTTACTGTAGAGAGGGTCTAGTAGTGTCCCTCACCAGATTCTGGCTACTCCGCTCTGTGTCCTCCCCACCGGGTATAATATGTCTGTTTATTTTCAAAGCGAGGGTGCGTTTGTACACTTATCAGCAGAGGTGTAGGGAGTGTCCTCCTCTTTGATGCCCATCCTAGGGTTTTTTCCAAATGGTACCCTATTCCTTATATTAGTGCACTACTTTTGAACAGTGCTCTAAGGTCCCTGGTCAAAGGTAGTGCACTACGAAGGGAATTGAATGCCATTTCAGACGCAACCTTACTGCTTACTGCGATGACAGCAGTATCTCCCGCCACAGGAATGCCCAGGCTCCGGCCTTGTGTTTGACGTCCAATCAGATTACAGATCCTGCCAGTTGTGAACACCAACGCTGAGTGCTGCATCATCTTTTCCAGCACTGCTGCCTCCCTGATGAGGCAAGGCGTGACACTCAGTGACTATCGTCCCAAATGGCACCCTATTCCCTACATGCTGCATATCCCTATGGGCTCTGGTCAAAAGTAGTACACTAGTAGGGTGGCATTACAGTACTACTAGCTAGAAGTGTTTTCCTGACACTGTTTTAGGAGCATATCAATAAATGACAGAGGGAATTCATTCAGCCTTAAAGTCGTGATACGGGGGCAATATGTCAGGAATGGTTGCTGCAACATTTTTCCATAGAAAATGTGCAAGTTTTTATAATCTGGGAATTTTTATCGGCAGTGCCACTTAGTAGGCAATTTTTAAGAATCCTCCAATCAGAGTGCAGATATTGGTAATGTGATCAGTCTGCGGTTCTAAAATATTTTGGAAAACGTGTCATCCGTTTTTGAGCTGAAGTGAGAGAAAATTAGCTCCTGTTTTGGAGTGAAATGTTGTCAATTCATGTGTCAGAAATGTTCTACACGACACTGTTTGATCACGCCTGCTACGTTAGGTCACATTAATACATACAGTGTTCAGTTTGTTTCTAACCGACAAAAATATTTACACTGGGCTGCATGCTAATCAATCAGCATGCTAACAGAAACCAATGCTAAGCCAATGGGACAAACAGGCTAATTCGCTTGCCAACTAGCCATGTAGGTTTTACCTTTTGTTTTTCGTTTTATATCATTTTTTTGTATGTTAAACTAGCTGCCTAGCTGGATGAATACCACATAAGCTTCCTAGCTTAGAATTGTGACATAAAACGTTTGCTAAATCTAGTTATCCTTATGTCTGCATTGCCACTGAATGGACTGGCAGAAGGTTGAGTGGATGTCCTGGACAGGGGCAAGACCTATTTGTTTCTTGTTGTTCCAATTCCTGTAAAGATGTGGCAGTCAACAGGCAGCAACAAGCTGTAAGAGATGAGGAAATAAAGGAGGAAACTGAGTTTTAAGTTAATATCTGCTTCATTTGAAATCTATTATTTATGTCCATGTTCTCAATGCTCATCATTGTTCCAGTGTCTCATACCCCAATGTTGGGCCTGTCTGACCCCAACCAAACTGAAGCCATGTTGGGCCTGTCTGACCCCAACCAAACTGAAGCCATGTCGGGCCTGTCTGACCCCAACCAAACTGAAGCCATGTTGGGCCTGTCTGACCCCAACCAAACTGAAGCCATGTTGGGCCTGTCTGACCCCAACCAAACTGAAGCCATGTTGGGCCTGTCTGACCCCAACCAAACTGAAGCCATGTTGGGCCTGTCTGACCCCAACCCTAACTGAAGCCATGTTGGGCCTGTCTGACCCCAACCAAACTGAAGCCATGTTGGGCCTGTCTGACCCCAACCCTAACTGAAGCCATGTTGGGCCTGTCTGACCCCAACCAAACTGAAGCCATGTTGGGCCTGTCTGACCCCAACCAAACTGAAGCCATGTTGGGCCTGTCTGACCCCAACCAAACTGAAGCCATGTCGGGCCTGTCTGACCCCAACCAAACTGAAGCCATGTTGGGCCTGTCTGACCCCAACCAAACTGAAGCCATGTTGGGCCTGTCTGACCCCAACCAAACTGAAGCCATGTTGGGCCTGTTTGACCCCAACCCTAACTGAAGCCATGTTGGGCCTGTCTGACCCCAACCAAACTGAAGCCATGTTGGGCCTGTCTGACCCCAACCCTAACTGAAGCCATGTTGGGCCTGTCTGACCCCAACCAAACTGAAGCCATGTTGGGCCTGTCTGACCCCAACCAAACTGAAGCCATGTTGGGCCTGTCTGACCCCAACCAAACTGAAGCCATGTCGGGCCTGTCTGACCCCAACCAAACTGAAGCCATGTTGGGCCTGTCTGACCCCAACCAAACTGAAGCCATGTTGGGCCTGTCTGACCCCAACCAAACTGAAGCCATGTTGGGCCTGTCTGACCCCAACCAAACTGAAGCCATGTTGGGCCTGTCTGACCCCAACCAAACTGAAGCCATGTTGGGCCTGTCTGACCCCAACCAAACTGAAGCCATGTTGGGCCTGTCTGACCCCAACCAAACTGAAGCCATGTTGGGCCTGTCTGACCCCAACCAAACTGAAGCCATGTTGGGCCTGTCTGACCCCAACCCTAACTGAAGCCATGTTGGGCCTGTCTGTCTGACCTGGTAAATACTTTGTAAGAACAACCTACAGCCACTGTCCAGTAGTGTATACATGGAACCAGAGCCATACAATATATTTACAATATAGAATATTTACAATATATTAAATATATGGCTCTTCGTGGAACTATAACTCAGTAATTTATGTGCATAAGACCTACAGTTGAAGTCGGAAGATAACATACACTTAGGTTGGAGTCATTAAAACTTGTTTTTCAACCACTCCACAAATGTCTTGTTAACAAACTATAGTTTTGGCAAGTCGGTTAGGACATCTACTTTGTTCATGACACAAGTAATTTTTCCAACAATTGTTTACAGACAGATTATTTCATTTATAATTCACTGTGTCACAATTCCAGTGGGTTGGAAGTTTACATACACTAAGTTGATGGTGCCTTTAAACAGCGTGGAAAATTCCAGAAAATTAATTTATGGCTCTAGAAGCTTCTGATAGGCTAATTGACATAATTTGAGTCAATTGGAGGTGTACCTGTGGATGTATTTCAAGGCCTACCTTCCAACTTCCTTGCTTGACATCATGGGAAAATAGAAATACATCAGCCAAAATCTTTTATAAAAAATGTGTAGACCTCCACAAGTCTGGTTCATCCTTGGGAGCAATTTCCAAACACCTGGAGGTACCACGTTCATCTGTACAAACAATAGTGCGCAAGTATAAACACCATGGGACCACGCAGCCGTCATACCACTCAGGAAGGAGACGGGTTCTGTCTCCTAGAGATGAACGTACTTTGGTGCGAAAAGTGCAAGTCAATCCCAGAACAACAGCAAAGGACCTTGTGAAGATGCTGGAGGAAACAGGTACAAAAGTATCTATATCCACAGTAAAACGAGTCCTATATCGACATAACCTGAAAGGCCGCTCAGCAAGGACAAAGCCACTGCTCAAAAACAGCCATAAAACAGCCAGACTACGGTTTGCAACTTCACATGGGACAAAGATCGTACTTTTTGGAGAAATGTCCTCTGGTCTGATGAAACAAAAATAGAACTGTTTGGTCATAATGACCATTGTTATGTTTGGAGGAAAAAGGGGGAGTCTTGCAAGCTGAAGAACACCATCCCAACCGTGAAGCACGGGGGTGGCAGCATCATGTTGTGGGGGTGCTTTGCTGCAGGAGGGACTGGCGCACTTCACAAAATAGATGGCATCATGAGGTAGGAAAATTATGTGGATATATTGAAGCAACATCTCAAGACATCAGTCAGGAAGTTAAAGCTTTGTCGCAAATGGGTCTTACAAATGGACAATGACCCTAAGCATACTTCCAAAGTTGTAGCAAAATTTCCTAAGGACAACAAAGTCAAGGTATTGGAGTGGCCATCACAAAGCCCTGACCTCAATCCTATAGAAAATGTGGGCAGAACTGAAAAAGCATGTGCAAGCAAGGAGGCCTACAAACCTGACTCAGTTTCACCAGCTCTGTCAGGAGGAATGGGCCAAAATTCACCCAACTTATTGTGGGAAGCTTGTGGAAGGCTACCCGAAACATTTGACCCAAGTTAAACAATTTAAAGGCAATGCTACCAAATACTAATTGAGTGTATGTAAACTTCTGACCCACTGGGAATGTGATGCAAGAAATAAAAGCTGAAATAAATAATTCTCTCTACTATTATTCTGACATTTCACATTCTTAAAATAAAGTGGTGATCCTAACGGACCTAAGACAGGGAATTTTTACTAGGATTAAATGTCAGGAATTGTGAAAAACTGAGTTTAAATGTATTTGGCTAAGGTGTATGTAAACTTCCAACTTCAACTGTAATTGTCAGAACATAGACTGAGCGCTGGGGTGAAAAATGTCCCACACACACAATAGTATTCCATCTAGAGTACTGTACAGTTCTCCAACAAACAAACCAGCAGGCCAATGTTCTGTTCCCAGTTGGAATGCTGTGACTCACTGGCATTCCTTGGAGATAAGCCATGGGAGGGCCAGATAGTATCTGTGTCCCAAATGGCAACCTATTTACTATATCATTCACTACTTTTGACCAGAGCCCTATGGGCCGTGGTCAAAAGGAGTGTAGTACGTATTTAATAGGGTGCCATTTGGGACACCCCAGTGATAGGGGTTGACAAGTCTGTGACAACAAACATGAATTCATCCCTATCCCCAGAAGAGATGCATTTATGTTCATGTCAACTGGCACAACTAAAACAAAGCAAAGGGAATGGCAGCGATAATCTCGCGTACATTTCCATTGTGCCTATACTTTTGGCTTGGCAGGGTTTACACACGATGGCCTCTCATTAAAAACAAGAATTAGTGCTTGTGAATCACACGTGGTTCAACTGTGAGGCATGCGATGGTAAAACACTATAAACTACCGACACTTGGGCTTTAATTATCTAAAAGAAATTGGGCTGAGGGATCTTTTGTATTGTGGCATTACCTAAAGAGCGGCAAGACTAAATGTAGAGCGTGATTGGATGCTTTTTGTAGATCATCACACATATTGCAAAGACCCAGAGCTACTGTAGGTAAGACTTTAGAACTATGGTACTGTTCTCTAAAGGGAGGCTTCACATGCTCGAGGCTCATTAAAGACAACCCATAGGGCTCTTGTCTGAAGTAGTGCACTATATAGAGAATAGGGTACCATTTGGGCCACAGTTATGTTCACTATGACCAAACTAATGAGGAGTTTAAAGCTGTATGAAGAAACATGGCCGTTGTGTTCTTGTGTTAGACCAGTACCCTTTCAGGGCTCCACAAAGGGACAGGCTGTTTCCATGGAGAAATGCAGAACTCCTTTTGTTGTTGTTTTGCATTTGTTACTTACTGACCATAACTAACTACGGCTACACCATTCTACTGCTGCTGACTACCCTGATCCTCTATCCTCTTCCAGCGTCTCTCGCTCTCTCTCTCGAAGGATACATACATCCCAAATCGCACCCTATTCCCTATAGTACATAGGGCTCTGGTCGTCAGCAGTACATAGGCTGCTATTTTGGATGTAGACAAACCCCAGTACCTCAGATCATAATGCTGTAATAGCGAGTTTTGCATCCAATATCCTATTAGTCTCTAACTAGTTTGATGGGCAGTATGTGAGAATTAGATGAGTCTCTTTGCAACACAGCTACCTTGATCCCACTCATAGGATGAGAATGTCAACGCTTGGTTCATGTCACCCCTCGATACTGTAACTCTACTCATGATAACAACAGGGAGGGAAAGGCAGAACTTTGTGTATTTCATTAAACTTTTTTAAATCATGATTCAAAGAAATGAATGGATGCATGAATTAGGTTTCATTTAAGTGTCTCAGTCGTAGGAAAAAAATCGTATTTACATTTCAAATAATTTAGTAGACGCTCTTATCCAGGGCGACTTACAGTGGAGCGTATATCTTTTCATTCTGGTCCCGTTGGAATTGAACCCACAACAAGTGCCATGCTCTACCAAGTGAGCCACATGGACCCGGAAAGGAGGGTCTGTTGATAAATATGGTGTACATACAGTTGAAGTCAGAAGTTTACATAGTCATTAAAACTCATTTTTCAACCACTCCACAAATTTCTTGTTAACAAACTATAGTTTTGGCAAGTCTGTTAAGACATCTACTTTGTGCACGACACAAGTCATTTTTTCTGCAATTTGCAAACAGATTATTTCACTTATAATTCACTGTATCACAAATCCAGTGAGTCAGAAGTTTACATACACTAAGTTGACTTTGCCTTTAAACAGCTTGGAAAATTCCAGAAAATGATGTCATGGCTTTAGAAGCTTCTGATAGGCCAATTGACATAATTTGAGTCAATTGGAGGTGTACCTGTGGATGTATTTCAAGGCCTACCTTCAAACTCAGTCCCTCTTTGCTTGACATCATGGGAAAATCAAAAGAAATCAGCCAAGACCTCAGAAAAAAATTGTAGACCTCCACAAGTCTGGTTCATCCTTGGGAGCAATTTCCAAACGCCTGAAGGTACCACGTTCATCTGTACAAACAATAGTACGCAAGTATAAACACCATGGGAACACGCAGCCGTCATACTGCTCAGGAAGGAGACTCGTTCTGTCTCTTAGAGATGAACGTACTTTGGTGCGAATATGCAAGTCAATCCCAGAACAACAGCAAAGGACCTTGTGAAGATGCTGGAGGAAACAGGTACAAAAGTAACTATATCCACAGTAAAACGAGTCCTATATCGACATAACCTGAAAGGCCGCTCAGCAAGGAATAAGCCACTGCTCAAAAATCACCATACAAAAGCCAGACTACGGTTTGCAACTGCACATGGGGACAAAGATCGTACTTTTTGGAGAAATGGTCTGATGAAACAAAAATAGAACTGTTTGGCCATAATGACCATCGTTATGTTTGGAGGAAAAAGGGTGAGTCTTGCAAGCCGAAGAACACCATCCCAACCGTGAAGCACGGGGGTGGCAGCATCATGTTGTGGGGGTGCTTTGCTGCAGGAGGGACTGGTGCACTTCACAAAATAGATGGCATCATGAGGCAGGAAAATTATGTGGATATATTGAAGCAACATCTCAAGACATCAGTCAGGAAGTTAAAGCTTTGTCGCAAATGGGTCTTCCAAATGGACAATGACCCCAAGCATACTTCCAAAATTGTGGAAAAATGGCTTAAGGACAACAAAGTCAAGGTATTGGAGTGGCCATCACAAAGCCCTGACCTCAATCCCATAGAAAATGTGTGGGCAGAACTGAAAATGCGTGTGCAAGCAAGGCTACCTGAATGTGGAAGGCTCCCTGAATCATTTGACCGAAGTTAAACAATTTAAAGGCAATGCTACCCAATACTAATTGAGTGTATGTAAGCTTCTATTTGGCTAAGGTGTATGTAAACTTCCGACTTCAAATGTAACTGTTGACTCTTTTTTAAACCCATATGGGTTTAAGGTTATACAGCACACCTCTTTGTGGTCATCAGAATTCATTGGACCTGTGATCTTCTTCCAGTCCCTGTCCTCAATCTATGACCCCTGTTGCCTAGGAGACCCCTCACTGTGCCAGGCAAAAGACCTGAGCTCTTTAGTGCCACCCTGTGGACCAGATAGGAATTTCATCCTAGGGACTTTGAACTGGTAACTAATCTGCATTGTCATCATACTGTAGGGCCCTGTGTTTTTCAGTCTTGAATTTGTGGTCCAATTCTCATTTCTGAATTAGGCTTAAAATGCAGGATAAAACATTGCTATGTCATATGATTGCATTAAAGACAGGGCACTAAATACAAGGCCTGTTTGTATTACTTCTGGAACCACCAATAGGGGGAGAGTACTCACACAAGCAAATGCTTCTGAGCTTTAATTTAAATTCATACTGCTTTTCCAGAAATATAAATGTCACTAGGCATTCATTGTCCCATTCACATTGTGGAATCTGCAAATGAATTATTTTAGCTAGAAAACATCACTTGTTGTAGCAAGCAAACATTGCAATTACACACTGTACTGTATATCACCTTTATTAATTTGAGCTAAAGACGTATACCAACAAATTCAATACCCATCACTCTTTGTAAAGAACTAAACAATCCTGATCCCTCAATGCTCAGAGTACCACAATCTTCTCATTCAGGGCGATCTGCGCTTGTGTCAGATTAGATAGATAGGTCACCATCAACAGGTCCTGTGAAAGAGAAACAGTATACATTTACACAAATGTCATGAGTGCAAGGGACAAATATTTACTATAGCTGTTCAACTGAATCAATCCCACAGTATGTATCAAGCGTCTCAGAGTAGGAGTGCTGATCTAGGATCAGATCCCCGTCCATGTAATCGTAATGTAAATAAAGGAAAAACTGATCCTAAACCAGCACTTGATAAATACAGGCCCAAATCCAAAAGAGGCATAATTACTTACATTGATGTTGGAGTTGAGCATGGTCTCAAAGTCCTCTGCTGTGATCTTAGGAACCTTGTTAACCAGATCCATCAGGTACCGTCCAACACTGTTATCTGCCGTCTGCTTACCAGACTGAGAAACATACAGAACGAAAGGCTTAGGTTATGGCCACAGAGACGCATAAACACGAATTGAGTCCTAACTCAACTAAAATCAACTATTTTCAGATGAGCTGCATACGGTAAAAAGGTTGACATAACGGACGTCTCCGTAATGTAATATGGGATGTCATCTGGGACGCAGCCATATATAGGCTGTGTGTGTGTGCAGGCTACTCACCAACACATCCTCAATGTAGGTCAGTACCGTGGCTAGCATGTCCTGAACGCGGCCTGCTGCCCCGCCCACCTGACAGAGGTCAGAGGTCAGCCCATTGGTGGTGTTAGGAGCATCTCTCGTCCTCTGGAGAAGGTCAACTAGAATATAAAAATTATTTTTATCAATTTTATTAAGGATTTCTCCACCTCAACAAGACATGAAGCAACAAATAAAACTATGTCCAAGCCAGGAACAATTGGGACAGAGAATTGTTAGATGACAGAAAACAAGGATAGAAAAATTAAGGTTCTTACCTCCTATCCTCTCTGTGTCGTAATACTTGTATTTCACACTCAGGGGAGTGAACATCACACCGACAGTCTTTCCCGGAACACCCATCTGGGCACTGTCATGGCAAACGAAGCAATGGAAAAAATTCTATGAATTTAATTAACCTATCACAAGGAATGCCAAAGTTCTTAAAGTAAAGCAAAGTAATGAAACAGCAAATGCAAACATAACAAAACAACTGAAAGATGAGATCAGGAAGTCACAGGGAGTTGAAGCAACTGTGCTTGGGATGGAGTCAACAATAGCTTTTAGGTGGACCAACTGAGGTACTGAGACCGAAGACAGAGACTGGTTGAAGTGAGGGAAGACAGAGACTGGTTGAAGTGAGGGAAGACAGAGACTGGTTGAAGTGAGGGAGACAGAGACTGGTTGAAGTGAGGGAAGACAGAGACTGGTTGAAGTGAGGGAGACAGAGACTGGTTGAAGTGAGGGAAGACAGAGACTGGTTGAAGTGAGGGAGACAGAGACTGGTTGAAGTGAGGGAAGACAGAGACTGGTTGAAGTGAGGGAAGACAGAGACTGGTTGAAGTGAGGGAAGACAGAGACTGGTTGAAGTGAGGGAAGACAGAGACTGGTTGAAGTGAGGGAAGACAGAGACTGGTTGAAGTGAGGGAAGACAGAGACTGGTTGAAGTGAGGGAAGACAGAGACTGGTTGAAGTGAGGGAGACAGAGACTGGTTGAAGTGAGGGAAGACAGAGACTGGTTGAAGTGAGGGAAGACAGAGACTGGTTGAAGTGAGGGAAGACAGAGACTGGTTGAAGTGAGGGAAGACAGAGACTGGTTGAAGTGAGGGAAGACAGAGACTGGTTGAAGTGAGGGAAGACAGAGACTGGTTGAAGTGAGGGAGACAGAGACTGGTTGAAGTGAGGGAAGACAGAGACTGGTTGAAGTGAGGGAAGACAGAGACTGGTTGAAGTGAGGGAGACAGAGACTGGTTGAAGTGAGGGAAGACAGAGACTGGTTGAAGTGAGGGAAGACAGAGACTGGTTGAAGTGAGGGAAGACAGAGACTGGTTGAAGTGAGGGAAGACAGAGACTGGTTGAAGTGAGGGAAGACAGAGACTGGTTGAAGTGAGGGGAGACAGAGACTGGTTGAAGTGAGGGAAGACAGAGACTGGTTGAAGTGAGGGAAGACAGAGACTGGTTGAAGTGAGGGAAGACAGAGACTGGTTGAAGTGAGGGGAGACAGAGACTGGTTGAAGTGAGGGAAGACAGAGACTGGTTGAAGTGAGGGAGACAGAGACTGGTTGAAGTGAGGGAAGACAGAGACTGGTTGAAGTGAGGGAAGACAGAGACTGGTTGAAGTGAGGGAAGACAGAGACTGGTTGAAGTGAGGGGAGACAGAGACTGGTTGAAGTGAGGGGAGACAGAGACTGGTTGAAGTGAGGGGAGACAGAGACTGGTTGAAGTGAGGGGAGACAGAGACTGGTTGAAGTGAGGGGAGACAGAGACTGGTTGAAGTGAGGGAAGTCACGGACCTGACATAGGCGCGGATGTTCATCTTGCCACTCTGCAGGGCGGTGTCCATGGTCAGGTGAATGGGGTTCGTGGCCTCTCGGCTGTAGTACTCATGGATCAACACAGAGTGCTCAGTGATCTCAAAGCCTGTGGCATACCTGTTGAAAGAGAACGGTTTGACTTTGGAGCAGTGTTCTGACACAAGCACACAGATTTACTTTGAACAAATGTACTTTTTTTCTTCTTCTAGTTAATTGAATAAGTTGTCAATAATTGTTAACACAAGCATGGGACAAAAGCTTTATCTAATGGGACTAGGGAAGAACAGAAGCCTACTCACCATCCAACAATGACCTCGCTGGGTGACACCCTCTTATGAAGATCATACATGTTCTTGGCAAACTCCATGTCCACAGCAACCTGTCACCATCACAAAGACACCAGTGTCACTTCTAGGACTACATGTGCAAGCTTTCCTCATGTCCTACACTACAGCAATAGCTAGATAGTATATAGTTGTATCAGTGAATTCTCATCACCTCGTCTTCAGACTCATTGTGGGGGACGGAGAAACAGTTGGTGACCTCAACAGAGTGCTTGTCAATGGTACCTGAGGAAGACAAGGAATGTATTAGGATACGATACTCGTGTTGTGCCTATGTTACGGGGACAAATTCAACTATTCTACGGAACCTCTGTTACTCGCTAGCTAGCAAATTTTCAACAACAAATATTCCACAGTAATCTAGGCAAGCTAAAAATCTTTTAATACTTGGTCAAATCTTTATAATCAGAGGAGCTTTGGTATATTTTCGGATCAAGAGGATGTGAGAGCCTGGCAATGCATCGGCAAAGTGATGCAAGCTAAGTTAGCGGTAGCTAGCTGGCCGAGCCAGGCTGTCAGCCCCCCTGCGCGTCTAATCATGTTCATTCCAGCTAAAGCAAGTTTGGGGTTAAATTACCAAGCAAGGTTCCGATCACACGACTCGCTCCCTCATTTCTCCGTTCGTAAGAATCGCCGATGGAGGCGAGAACGACGGGGTGAATTTTCACCACGGGGCCATACACCGACATCTTGAAAAAGGAACAATTTTACGCTTCCGGTCGCTTTATCGGCGTGTGACAAATCCAGAAAAGGTGCGTCACCTGCCGCATTGGAAGTGGTATTGCACACAGAGGCGACGTCATAATAACCCTTATAATAAAAAAAAGAATTGCCTAAATGTGATTAACCATTGAATGCATCAGAATACCAATTATTTCTTAAAAACAGTATTAATTTTTATAATTGAAATGCTGTTAGGCTATTTGGCTGTTCAGAAACGGGTTGTTTCACATGGATATGAATTCATTTATTTTCAAAACGTCATCCTCCACAGACCGATTATCATTATGACGTCCTGCAAGCCTATTGAAGAATAGGTCTACTGGATCATCAGATGGTCTCTATAACAACCTCGGGTTGTAAATGCCTCCTCACTTCATAGAAAATGTCCAGACTTTCCCATCTGTGTAAAACAGTTGACAAAACAGCACAATGGTTTAAATATCTAATGCCTGTCGTGATCATGAATCTGGGTGATGGTTTATGACAGCATCCTCCTCGACTGTCGCTCCCATGATCTAACACCTGCGCAGCTGCCGGTAATTCATACAAATGTATCGGATGCGGATCGCTGCTGCACTGTCTGTACCCAATGGTCTGTACGGACGGACTGCCACCATTTTAAACTCTTTGAAGACAAACTTGGAAAATATAAGAATATTCTATTTGTCAGCACGCTGTTCACTGAGGATTACAGACATCTAAAAAGCAGAGTCGTTTGGTTGGGGTTGCCTTTGTTTCCTGTTGAGAGAGTAGAGGACTGAACTGATGCTGCGTCGAACACCCTCCTGATCAGCAGAGCCGATGGTAAACATAAAAAAATTGGCGGATGATCGAACCTGAGCGGACGATCTCCGAGGCTCACGCTTGGACTCATCTGTAAGGTCCTTATAAATAAATAAATAAATAAATAAATAAATACGGTGACGGGATATTATTTTAATAGGATAAGGCAATTACCAGATGAAAGCGGGACAAACCCCACTACAGGTAAGATAAATCACTGTTGTTTTCTTTATGATTGATAGATGTGCATTTTCTGATCGAATACATTTAGAAATGTTTAATGCGTCATTGTTGAATATTCAGCATCGTAGGCTATAGGCTATAACATCACCCCACGCGTTTAGTTACCAAATATTCTATCCAGGTAGTGTTTTATATCACTGGAGAAAACCGGGCTCCATTTTATACGTAACAAGGTGATTATTCACATTATTAGAATGGAAACTGCCTTATTGTTGTTTTGTGCTCTTATAGGCCTATATTATAAGTTAAAAGTGGCATTGTACGTTTTCTGAGAAATAATAGCCTCCTTACTCCGTGAAAGGATCCCTGTAATTTATTGTGCTCCCATAACAGACAGACAGACACAGGCTATGCATGACCAATCTAATGACCTGATTCTTAAGGCTAAATGTACAGCATATGGTTTTGTCTCGGCAATATGTGACTCTTTCTCGGACCAAATTCACTTTCTCCATCCCCCACAGTCAGACAGGAGAAATAACCAATCTGTCCTTGTCAGTGGAATTATTCAGCTCTGACTCTCAAATGGCACCCTATTCCCTTCATTACTTTTAACCAGAGCCCTATGGGCCCCTGGTCAAAAGTAGTACACTACATAGGAAATATGGTGCCATTTGGGACGAAGATCAGGGCTTCACTCATTCCTCGCTTTAACATCAGACCTATTCCATTAATATAAATTAGACTGTGCTGAAGGTAATAGGAGGATGTGTTCAGAGAAAGTTGAGTCAAGGACAGATAGAGACATGGGCATCGAGTCAGGACCATTTCTTGAGGGACAGAAGACCACTTCCCAAATGCCACCCTAATTCCTATAGTGCACTTATTTTGTCCATAGGGCTCTGTTCAAAAATAACATACTATAAAGGGAATAGGTTGCCATTTGGGATGAAAACATAGTGTTATTCAGTATAGTGAATGGCATCAGTTCTGCTCAACACTAGCCCTACAACACTCCCTGTAGAACAGATTTGCAGCATGCAGAGCCCTCTAAATACCACACACTTCTACGATCTCACAATAATAATTTGGATCAATTTCCCCCTCCTTGTTTTGTATCCTAGGACCTTGAAGTAAAGAACCGGATTAAACAGTCTGTAACCATTGGACAGAGTCTGCCATAGGGGAGATATCAAAAACTCAGTAACACACACACACACCATCATTCCTGATGGCGCTTGAAGACTCTGCCTTCACCTCGCGGCCAGAGTCCCTCTCTCTGCCCGTGGTGGAGAAAGAGAAGGAACCAGTGGAAGAGGCTACCGAGGTGACGGCCTCCACCGGAGTGTTTGATGTGTCTGAGGATCTGGGCCATGTGGTTACCACGGATACCGCCCAGCCTGGCGTTAACAGATCGTGGAAGTCCAAGTTGGCAGAGAGGCAGGCCAATGCAGCATCCGAGGAGTACGTTAAGAAGCTGCCTCGGGTGGTGGAGAAGGAGAGGGGTAGATTTGGCTGGGGTGAGTAGTAGTGCTGTTGCCTTTATCGGTGTCCAAAATTGGCACCCTATTTGCATCGCATAGGGCTCTGGTCAAAAGTAGGGCACTATGTAGTGAATAAGGGGCCATTTGGAACGCACACTTTCTCTCCCAGGACTGTTCTTCTTTTCTGCCCTGAGACATTGTTGGCGCCACGAGAGTGAATCTATCTAGAACGAGAGGTTACTAAGCGACCGTCTGACAGTGTTCTGTGACCAATGTAAGGTTTTGTGTTTGGCTTTAAATGATTTACACTGACAGACATGCTTAATCCCAAATGACACCCTATTTCCTATATATTAGGGTGCAATTTGGGACGCAGACACTGTGTTCTCTCTGGCTCTCTAGTCTGCAGATATGTGGTTATTGAATGCATCTTCTCTCTCCCTCCTCCACCTCTACCCCCCCTCCCTCCTCCACCTCTACACCCCCCCTCCCTCCTCCACCTCTACCCCCTCCTCCAACTCTACCCCCTCCCTCCTTCACCTCTACACCCCCTCCTCCACCCCACCCCGCTCCTCTACTCCCCCTCCTCCTGCTCCTCTACCCTCCCTCCTCCTCCACCCCCTCCTCCTCCACCTCTACTTCCCTCCTCCTCTACCCTACCCTCCCTCCTCCACCCCCTCCCTCCTCCTCTACCCCTACCCTCCCTCCTCCACCCCCTCCCTCCTCCCTACCCCCCCTCCTCTACCCTCCCCTCCTGTGTAAAATGCCTGTACCTCTGGTTTCTCCCTCAGTAATTTGGACCCCCCCCCAACCCATCTTCCCATTGCTCATTCCCTTAGTCCCATAGCTCTACTGCCGATATGTCACTGTAGTCTTTCCCTGTCTCACTCCTCATTCTCTCTCTCTCTCTCTCTCTCTCTCTCTCTCTCTCACCCCCTCCCTTCCTGGCCTGGTTTCCTGCCTGCAGCCAAGAGACGTAAGACTCAGCGCTATGTGGAGAAGAATGGTCGCTGTAACGTTTCACACGGCAATATGAGGGAGACGTACCGTTATTTGACAGATATCTTCACCACGCTGGTGGACCTCAACTGGCGCTGCTCACTTTTCGTCTTCGTCATGGCTTACGCCATCACCTGGCTCTTCTTCGGGGCCATTTGGTACCTGATAGCCTACCTCCGGTGAGAGAGAGAGAGACAGCAGGCCAGGGGACACTTGGGATAGTCACTTGGGATTGTCACAAATGACACCCTATTCCCTATTATCCGCTCAGTCCCACAGTGCTACTTTCATTAATATAGTCACACTTTTTAGTATGCTTCCCAAATGGCACCCTATTCTCTATACACCCTATTCTCCTATAGTGCACTATATAGGGAATGGGATGCCATTTCAGACGCATCCATGGTATCACTGTCAGAGAGAGTCACTCTACATGATGCAATTTCTTCTCTGTAGAGCCAGTATGTTAGTAAATGAATAGTTTTTCACAACGTATATATTTCTCTCTCTCTCCCTCCCATACTTTCTCTCTTTCCACTGATCCCTTCTCCCCCTCCCCCTATTTTTATTTATTTCACCTTTATTTTAGCAGAGTCCCATTGAGACCAAGGTCTCTTTTACAAGGGAGCCCTGCATGTACACAATTTACAAAAACAACCTAATAAAAACTGTTGTTCGTCCCCTCCCAGAGGGGATCTAGATCATCTGGAGGATGAGACATGGACACCGTGCGTCAACAACGTGAATGGCTTCATCTCTGCCTTCCTCTTCTCCATCGAGACAGAGACCACCATTGGTTACGGCCACCGTGTCATCACTGACCAGTGTCCAGTAGGCACCATGCTGCTCCTGCTCCAGGCCATACTGGGATCTATGGTCAACGCCTTCATGGTGAGACTCATTGGCTGCACCCCTAATGGCTCCCTACATAGTCAACTAATTTTGACCAGGGCTCATAGTGTTCTAGTCAAAGGCTCTGGTTAAAAGTAGTGCACTATATAGGGAATAGGGTGCCATTTGAGATGCAGGCCCATACAGCCCCTACTGTATTTTTTTACTGTACCCTAAGGACATATTCTGACACTAATAGAATCACATCTGCTTTTCTCCATCGTACAAATAGTTTGAAGAACTTGTCATCATATCAAAAAGCTGCCCTGTTGGACATTTTGTTTGGACAATGAAGTGATCTTCTTCTCCTCAGGTGGGCTGTATGTTTGTGAAGATCTCTCAGCCCAATAAGCGTGCGGAGACCCTGGTGTTTTCTAAGAATGCAGTGATCTCTCTGAGAGACGACAGACTGTGTCTGATGTTCCGGGTGGGAGACCTGCGCAGCTCCCACATTGTAGGGGCCAACATGAGGGCCAAACTCATCAAGTCTAAACAGACTCAGGAAGGTGAGGCTAGTATACAATCAATCACCATACAGGGCCTGCATCCCAGATGGCACCCTATTACCTACATAGTGCACTACTTTTGACCAGAGTAGGAGCTCTGGTCTAAAGT
Organism: Brachymystax lenok tsinlingensis; assembly: GCA_030435695.1. Classification (NCBI taxonomy): domain Eukaryota; kingdom Metazoa; phylum Chordata; class Actinopteri; order Salmoniformes; family Salmonidae; genus Brachymystax; species Brachymystax lenok. Next base: position 38,898,966 of record CM059788.1, read on the forward strand.
AGTGCACTATATAGGGAATAGAGTGCCATTTGAGATGCAAACCAGAACACTCCACATATGTTATTTTCTAGTAAGGAAGCGATATACTGAGTGTACAAAATATTAAGACTCTTTCCATGACAGACTGACCAGGTGAATCCAGGTGAAAGCTACAGTGCATTCGGAAAGTATTCAGACCCTTTTACTTTTTCAACATTTTGTTACGTTACAGCCTTATTTAAAAATGTATTAAATAGTTTTTTTCTGCCCTCAATCTACACAAAATACCCCATAATGACAAAGCAAAAACTAGTTTGTAGAACATTTTGCAATGTATTAAAAATAAAAAATGGAAATATCACATTTACATAAGTATTCTAACCCTTTACAAAGTTTTAAAAAAGTATTTTATTTAACCTTTATTTAACCAGGTAGGCCAGTTGAGAAAAAGTTCTCATTTACAGAGAAGAATAAGTAGAAAAATAAGTCAATATACAGTGTGTGCAAATGAGGTAAGATAAGGGAGGTAAGGCAATAAATAGGCCATGGTGGCGAGGTAATTACAATATAGCAATTAAAACACTGGAATGGTCGATGTGCAGAAGATGAATGTGCAAGTAGAGATACTGGGGTGCAAAGGAGCAAGATAAATACATTCAGTAGGGGATGAGGTAGTAGGATGGGCTGTTTACAGATGGGCTATGTACAGGTGCAGTGATCTGTGAGCTGCACTGACAGCTGGTGCTTAAAGCTAGTGAGGGAGATGTGAGTCTCCAGCTTCAGTGATTTTTGCAGTTCGTTCCAGTCATTGGCAGCAGAGAACTGGAAGGAGAGGCGGCCAAAGGAGGAATTGGCTTTGGGGGTGACCAGTGAGATATACCTGCTGGAGCGCGTGCTACGGGTGGGTGCTGCTATGGTGAGCTGAGATCAGGCGGGGCTTTACCTAGCAAAGACTTGTAGAAGATCTTGAGCCAGTGGGTTTGGCGACGAGTATGAAGCGAGGGCCAGCCAACGAGGGCCAGCCACGTACTTTGTTGAATCACCTTCAAAGTCTTCAAATCAAATTTTATTTGTCACATACACAGGGTTAGCAGATGTTAATGCGAGTGTAGCGAAATGCTTGTGCTTCTAGTTCCGACCATGCAGTAGTATCTAACAAGTAATCTGACAATTTAACAACAACTACCTTATACACACAAGTGTAAAGGAATGAATACGAGTATGTACATATAAATATATGGATGAGCGATGGCCGAACGGCATAGGCAAGATGCAGTAGATGGCATAGAGTACAGTATATACATATGAGATGCGTAATGTAGGATATGTAAACATTATATAGAGTGGCATTGTTTAAAGTGGCTAGTGATACATTTATTACATCAAATTTTGTATTATTAAAGTGGCTAGAGATTTGAGTCCGTATGTTGGCAGCAGCCACTCAATGTTAGTGATGGCTGTTTTTCAGTCTCTCGGTCTCAGCTTTGATGCACCTGTACTGACCTCACCTTCTGGATGATAGCTGGGTGAACAGGCAGTGGCTCGGGTGGTTGTTGTCCTTGATTATCTTTTTGGCCTTCCTGTGACATCGGGTGGTGTAGGTGTCCTGGAGGGCAGGTAGTTTACCCCCGGTGATGCGTTGTGTGGACCTCAATACCCTCTGGAGAGCCTTACGGTTGTGGGCGGAGCAGTTGCCGTACCAGGCGGTGATACAGCCCGACAGGATGCTCTCGATTGTGTATCTGTAGAAGTTTGTGACGAGACGATTTTCTTCAGCCTCCTGAGGTTGAAGAGACTCTGTTGCTGTTGCCCCTTCTTCACCACGCTGTCTGTGTGGGTGGACCATTTCAGTTTGTCCGTGATGTGTACGCCGAGGAACTTAAAACTTTCCACCTTCTCCACTACTGTCCCGTCGATGTGGATAGGGGAGTGCTCCCTCTGCTGTTTCCTGAAGTCTACGATCGTCTCCTTTGTTTTGTTGATGTTGAGTGGGAGGTTATTTTCCTGACACCACACTCAGAGAGCCCTCACTTCCTCCCTGTAGGCCGTCTCGTCGTTGTTGGTAATCAAGCCTACCACTGTAGTGCCGTCTGCAAACTCGATGATTGAGTTGGAGGCGTGCTTGGCCACGCAGTCATGGGTGAACAGGGAGTACAGGAGAGGGCTGAGAACGCACCTCTGTGGGGTGGGGTGCGGGGTGGAGATGTTGTTTCCTACCCTCACCACCTGGGGGTGGCCCGTCAGGAAGTTCAGGACCCAGTTGCACAGGGCAGGGTCGAGACCTAGGGTGTCAAGCTTAATGATGAGTTTGGAGGGTACTATGGTGTTAAATGCTGAGCTGTAGTCGATGAACAGCATTCTTACATAGGTATTCCTCTTGTCCAGATGGGTTAGGGCAGTGTGATTGTGTCGTATGTGGACCTATTGGGACGGTAAGCAAATTGGAGTGGGTCTAGGGTGTCAGGTAGGATGGAGGTGATATGATCCTTGACTAGTCTCTCAAAGCACTTCATGATGACGGAAGTGAGTGCTACGGGGCGATAGTCATTTAGCTCAGTTACCTTAGCTTTCTTGGGAACAGGAACAATGGTGGCCCTCTTGAAGCATGTGGGAACAGCAGACTGGGATAAGGATTGATTAAATATGTCCATAAACACACCAGCCAGCTGGTCTGCGCATGCTCTGAGGACGCGGCCAGGGATGCCATCTGGGCCGGCAGCCTTGCGAGGGTTAACACATTTAAATGTTTTACTCACGTTGGCTGCGGTGAAGGAGAGCCCACAGGTTTTGGTAGCGGGCCATGTCGGTGGCACTGTATTGTCCTAAAAGCGAGCAAAGAAGTTATTTAGTATTGTCTGGGAGTAAGACATTGTGGTCCGCGACGGGGCTGGTTTTCTTTTTATAGTCAAGGACATTGACTGTAGACACTGCCACATACCTCTCGTGTCTGAGCAGTTGAATTGCGACTCTACTTTGTATCTATACTGATGCTTAGCTTGTTCGACTGCCTTGTGGAGGGAATAGCTACACTGTTTGTAGTCATTCATGTTTCCGGTCGCCTTACCCTGATTAAAAGTAGTGGTTCGCACTTTCAGTTTTGCGCGAATGCTGCCATCAATCCACGGTTTCTGGTTGGGGAAGGTTTTAATAGTCGCTGTGGGTACAACATCACTGATGCACTTGCTAATAAACTCGCTCACTGAATCAGCGTATTCATCAATGTTATTGTCCGATGCTATGCGGAACATATCCCAGTCCACGTGATTGAAGCAATCTTGAAGCTTGGAATCAGATTGGTCAGACCAGCGTTGAACAGACCTGAGCACGGGCGTTTCCTGTTTTATATTCTGTCTATAGGCTGGGAGCAACAAAATGGAGTCATGGTCAGATTTGCATAAAGGGGGGCGGGGAATGGCTTTGTATGCGTCACGGAAGTTAGAATAACAATGATCCAGGATTTTCCCGGCCCGAGTCGCTCATTCGATATGCTGATAAAATTTAGGGAGCCTTGTTTTCAGATTATCCTTGTTAAAATCCCCAGCTACAATAAATGCAGCCTCAGGATATGTGGTTTCCAGTTTACATAGAGTCCAATGAAGTTCTTTCAAGGCCGTCGATATGTCAGCTTGAGGGGGGATATACGCGACTGATTATAACTGAAGAGAATTCTCTTGGTAGATAATACGGTCGGCATTTGATTGTAAGGAATTCTAGGTCAGGTGAACAAAAGGACTTGAGTTCCTGTATGTTGTTATGATCACACCACATCTCGTTAATCATAAGGCATACACCCCCGCCCTTCTTCTTACCAGATAATGTTTGTTTCTGTCGGCGCGATGCGTGAAGAAACCAGGTGGCTGTACCGACTCTAACATATCCTGAGTGAGCCATGTTTCCGTGAAGCAAAGAACGTTGCAATCTCTGTCTCTCTGGAAGGCAACCCTTGCTCGGATTTCGTCTACCTTGTTGTCAAGAGACTGGACATTGGCAAGTAGTGTACTCGGGAGCGGTGCGTGAGCCTGACCAGAAGACCGCCCCGTCTGCCCCTCCAGCGGCGACGTTGTTTTTCGCCGGCTGGGATCCGGTCTATTGTCCTGGTTGGTGGACCAAACAGAGGATCCGCTTTGGGAAAGTCGTATTCCTGGTCGTAATGTTGGTAAGTTGACGTTTCTCTTATATTCAATAGTTCCTCCCGGCTGTATGTAATAAAACATAAGATTTCCTGGGGTAACAATGTAAGAAATAATACATTAAAAAAAACAAAATACTGCATAGCTTCTTAAGAACGCGAAGCGAGGCGGCCATCTCTGTCGGCGGCGGAAATTGGGTATGACGCTACAAGCTTGGCACAACTGTATTTGGGGAGTTTCTTCCATTCTTCTTTGCAGAATCTCTCAAACTCTGTAAGGTTGGATGGGGAGTGTCGCTGCACAGCTATTTTCAGGTCTCTCCAGAGATGTTAGAGTCCGGGCTCTGGCTGGACCACTCAAGGACTTCAGAGAAGCCACTCATGCATTGTGTTGGCTGTGTGTTTAGGGTTGTTGTTCTGTTGGATAGTGAACCTTCGCCCCAGTCTGATGTCCTGAGTGCTCTGGAGCAGGTTTTCATAATCTCTCTGTACTTTGCTCTATTCATCTTTCCCTCGATCCTGACTAGTCTCCCAGTCCCTGCCAATGGAAAAACATCCCCACAGCATATTTATTTTATTTATTTAACCTTTATTTAACTGCTGCCACCACCATGCTTCACTGTAGGGATGGTCCCGGGTTTCCTCTAGATGTGACGCTTAGCATTCAGGCCAAAGCGTTCATTCTTGGTTTCACCAAACCAGAGAATCTTAGTCTGAGAGTCCTTTAGAAGCCTTTAGGTCAACTCCAAGCGGGCTGTCATGTGCCTTTTACTGATTGCTTCTGTCTGGCTGCTCTACCATAAAGGCCTGATTGGTGGAGTGCTGCAGAGATGGTTGTCCTTCTGGAAAGTTCTCCCATCTCAACAGAGGAACTCTGGACCCTCTGTCAGAGTGACCATTGAGTTCTTGGTCACCTCCCTGACCAAGGCCCTTCTCCCCCGATTGCTCAGTTTGGTCGTGGTTCCAAACTTCTTCCATTTAAGAATGATGGAGGCCACACTCCTTCCACCTCATGGCTTGGTTTTTGCTCTGACATGCATTGTCAACTGTGGGACCTTATATACTGTAGACAGGTGTGTGCCTTTCCAAATCATGTCCAATCAATTACATTTATCATAACAAAGGGTATGAATATTTACAGTATGTAAATAAGTTATTTCTGTTTTTATTTTTAATAAATTAGCAAACATTTCTAAAAACCTGTTTTCGCTTTGTCATTATGGGGTATTGTGTAGATTGATAGAAAATAAATAATTTAATACATTTTAGAATAAGGCTATAATGTAGCAAAATGTGGTATAAAGGAAGGGGTCTGAATACTTTCCAAATGCACCGTATGATCCCTTATTGATGTTACTTGTTAAATCCACTTCAATCAGTGTACATAAAGGGGAGATGGGTTAAAGAAGGATTTCTTAAGCCTTGAGACAATTGAGACATGGATTGTGTATGTGTGCCATTCAGATGGTGAATAGACAAAACAAAAGATTTAAGTGCCTTTGAACTGGGTATGGTAGTAGGTGCCAGGCGCACCAGTTTGTGTCAAGAATGGCAACACTCCTGGGGTTTTCATGCTCCAGTTTCCCGTGTGCATCAAGAATGGTTCACCACCCAAAGGACATCCAGCCAACTTGACACAACTGTGGGAAGCCTTGAGTATTGATAGCCACAGGTACTCTTAAATCTCTACCCAGTACACCCAGAAGAGGACTGGCCACACCTCGGAGCCTGGTTCTTATTTTTTCCTAGCCACTGTGCTTCTGCATCTGCATGGCTTGCTCTCTGGGGTTTTAGGTTGGGGATCTGTAAAGCACTTTGTGACAACTGATGATGTAAAAAGGGCTTAATAGATTTGATGATTGATTGAGTATTTTTTTTGTCCAGGGCTGCATTCCGTTCCAAATTATCATCTTCTCTTCCTCCCTTCACTTGGAGTGAACACTCGGTGACGTATGTATGATGTTTCCCCAAGGGAGCCTTTCCCGAGCGAGGGGGAGTGGAGGAGGGAAGAGGTCGCAAGTAAAGTGGATTGGGACGTCCCTCAGGACTAGGTTTAATCTGTATCCAGGAAACCGTCCCTCAAGGTTTTATAACTCTCTTCTCTCTTGTCCCCCTCTCTCCCCCTCTCCAGGTGAGTTTATCCCTCTGGACCAGACAGACATCAGTGTGGGTTTTGAGACGGGGGATGACCGCCTGTTCCTGGTGTCACCACTGGTCATCTCCCATGAGATCGACTGCCGCTCGCCCTTCTGGGATATGTCTCAGGGCCAGCTGGAGAAGGACGACTTCGAGATGGTCGTCATCCTGGAGGGAATGGTGGAGGCCACTGGTTAGTCCATTGTCGAGTCCCAAATGGCAACTTCTTGTAAAACAAGTTTTAAAACCCCACACTATGAAAGACAGGCAACCGACTCTACTATTCACTTTTCATTTTCAGTGACTCAACGACGCATTCCGCTTACAGTTTCTTCATCTTCTCATAAGGCTCTGGTCAAAGGTGGTGTGACTGGAATAGGGTGCCAATTATAGGATCTCTGGGTGCACCATGCCTTGGAAGTGGAAGTGGCTTTCCTGCCCACTGAGAAAATATTTGCTTAGTCATCATAGCAGCTGAAGGGGCACTGCCAGGGGAGGTTAATGTGTTCTTACAAAGTGTGTGTGTATGTGTTGGTACCCCCAGGTATGACGTGCCAGGCGCGGAGCTCTTACCTGGCAGACGAGGTCCAGTGGGGTCACAGGTTTAGTCCGATGATGTCACTGGCCGAAGGCTTCTTTGACATCGACTATGGTGCCTTCCATCAAACCTTTGAGGTAAGAACACACAGAACACTCCGGAAAGAGGAAAGGCTGAAAGCATCAAACCTTTGAGGTAAGAACACACAGAACACTCCGGAAAGAGGAAAGGCTGAAAGCAGCAGGGGTGCTGTGTTAGCTATCACCTGCTGGGTGGCGATTCAACATGGACAATGACGGCTTGCTGCTTTTAACCATGTGATCACTGCCACTAGTATAGAACAACACAACACAGCTTAACCATTTGTCAGTCTGGCGTGTCTCCACACTTACTCTTGTCATGTCACCAAAATGATTTTACCCTGATTCTGAAAGTTATTTTCCAAGTTGTCTGATACAGTAACCGACACTCATACCCCTCTCTTCCGTAGGTGGACACTCCCTCCTGCTCAGCGCACGAACTCTCATTGGCTGCGGCCCGATTGGAGGCTCATCTCTATTGGTCGATCTCCAGTAAATTGGACGAAGAGAAATGGGAGGGATCTTCTCTGACCAATCAATCAGGGAAGCAGCTAGACAATGGGAAAGGAGGTGTCGTTGGCCCTGTTTCATTTATTGTTGGTGAGATCACTGGAATAGAAGAACAATCCGGACCAGGGGAGTTGAATGGAAGTGTCACCACTGACCAGTCAGAATCAGAGGCCTAAAGTAGATTAGGGCACCCTATCCCCTATGCAGTGCACTTATTTTGAGCAGAGCCCTGGTCCACAGTACTATAAATGTCATGACAGGATGAACCACAGCTACAGTACTGTAAATTACTTTTAGCTAATGTATAACCATATATAGCCATAGAACATTTTTCCCCAAGGGAGAGTTGGGTGGTTTAAATGGTCCATGTTGCTCCTTCTTAGCTGTGTTTAATAACATTGACTTGGACATGACAAATTATATCAATTAAATTTTGTCTTTCATTTCTCGGGTGATATTTGATTATTACCATGAATGTCTGTGCTTTACTATAATTATATTCTATTGTTATAGCTCCAATATCCTCTGCCAAATTACATTATATTAATTAATACCGTTTTTATTTTTTTTTAAGAATTAAGTATTGACAATTCTTTGTCAGGAAAGAGGATGTTGTTCAGCCAGGTGAGATAATGGAATGTTCAGAGACAGAAAGAGAACTGTGTTTTGGAACGTTCTGGAACGTTCAGAGACAGAAAGAGAACTGTGTTTTGGAACGTTCTGGAACGTTCAGAGACAGAAAGAGAACTGTGTTTTGGAACGTTCTGGAACGTTCAGAGACATAGAAAGAGAAGCATGTCATGTGTTGGCTGAATGGGGGAGTCAATGTTTAAAAGGAATGATGTATTATGGATAGTGTGATAGAAGAGAACATGTATGGTTTTTCACTTTAGCATGTATATTGGATATCAAGGAATCAATTGAAATAGTATCTCTTTATCTCAAAAAAAAAACAAGGATTGTTTTAAAAGATATATAGAAGTGTACATTAAAGCAACCACCATTTTGTGATTAATTTAGATGTAGAATCATTTCTGTGTTAACAATTTTAAAGGGTCACATCATATGTACTGTAGCTTATCACTGACGATGTCCCAACTGGAGAATAGTGGAAGTATTCATCTAACAAAACCAAGTATTTTCTCTCTTGGGAATGTTTCTGTGTGCTTTCACGTAGAAAGTAAGTAGCACAATGAAATAGTTTCTTTCTATAGCCTCTTAGGATTTAAGCACAACGGTGTCCTGCTCTGCTCACCCCAACCTTCTGCTGCTGTGTACATTTCAGCCTTTTTACTTGATGTTTTTAATATAAAAAGAAATCTGAATTATTATCTATCAAAATTAATAAACTATAATCTTTGCTCTCACTTTTGTCAGTGTGGTTATCTGCAATTTGCACTAGTTATCCTTGGGAGTATTCACTGTTTCACGGAAAACCATTTGTCCAAATAGGTTTTTTTTTTTGGTTGAAACATTCTGGGCACTGGCAATACTTGACGAATCAGAAGTTGCCAGGTCACTCATTTGGCACAGCATCTGTGAGAAGAGACTATTTTGTCCACATGGGGGCACTAAAGAGCTCAGGCCTGTTGCATGGCACAGTCAGGGGTCTCCTAGGTAACAAGGGTCTAATGCCGCATTCAATTGCAAGTCTGAACTCGGAAATGTCCGACTTGGTTGAACAGCCTGGTCACGTAGGTACAAGGAGTTAACAGGTCTGAATTCTCCGATTTTTCTAGTTCTGACTAGTACTTAAACGCGGCAAAATGCAGAGAGAGGGCAGGGACTCAGAAAGGATCAAATGTTCAATGAACGCTGAGGACCAGATGATCAAAGAGATATGTGCTGAATTCGCCCAAACCCTTAGGCGCTCCTGTAGATCTGAAAATAATTAATACGTTTAACCTCGCCTTCTGATTAGCTGGCTGGAATTGTTCCCTATATTGCTTTCAGATCGGAGTACACGAGCGCCAGTCTGGAAAGTTCTGAGGTTCTATTTAAACGTGTGTGGTTCTCGTCACTCCCACAAGATGACGTAGTCGCGGTTTCCATGGCATCGAAAAAAGCGGAGCGACCATCTCCGTGGAAACAGTTGCCTAACACATTCCCACAGATAGGTTTAGTTATAAAACATCTTTGACGGGCAGGAATATATCCTGTCGCTGTGAATTTGTTTTGTTTAGATCATATTGATTCGCCTATTTTAGGTACACAGAGATTAGGTTTAGCGCGAGATTGACGCATCCAGCAATATTGTTTGTTGTGAACTTGCTAGCCGACTTTGGGAAGCCTTTGCTCCAGCAAGTGAATATTCTTTGACAGTGTCAATGGAGGGGTTGTCATCAGTCCAGAGTCTACAAGCGCTCTCCGCCCTCCTATCCACGCGGGACGACGATGATGAATATAATTGTAGAGTAAGGCATTGCTAAAGTGAATCTTTGAGATAAATTGCACTTCTCCAACGTTAGTTTTGCGTTAACAAGCTAGCTAATAAAATTGGTTTTGGCAAACAAAATGTAATAACTTGTCCAGTTAGCATGCTAGCAAAAACCCGATGATCATGCAGCTAGTTAACTTTAGATATGTGACAACAGCTACTTTCCACTTGATTTCTATATCCGTTTTTGAAAGTGATTTATTCTTTGAAATATTTTCTGAACAGAATATGACATCCTCAGCCGTAATGGGACCTGGAGATATTGGTCTCCCTTCACCTGCTGTCAACAAATCAGGTCTGTTTTTATCAGATGGCTTGTACCAAAAAAGTTATGGAATATGGAATAGGGTGCCATTTGGGATGTTAACAGTAACAAGCTGTGTTTGTTTGGGGCTCCCGAGTGGCACAGTGGTCTAAAGCAATGCATCTCAGTGCTACAGACACTCGTTCGACCCTGGTACAGACCCTGGTTAGATTCCGGGCTGTGATTGGGAGTCCCATAGAGCGGCGCACAATTGGCCTAGCGTCATCCGGGTTAGGGTATGGCCTGGGTAGGCCGTCATTGTAAATAATAATATGTTCTTAACTGACGTACCTAGTTAAATAAAGGTTAAATATATATTTTAAAAATGTAGTTACAAGCATAGAGATCATATTAAATGACTAATTATATGGTAACAACAGCCTACACCAAGAAGGACAGTAAAGCCATCTGGAGTGAGGAGGAGGTGACAGAGGGGTCGCAGTTTGATGACCTCACAGACACCCGGCCAAAGCCTGAGTAAGTCAAGTTTGCAGACTTAACACCATGAAAAAGAAAACAACATTCCAGACAAGGCAATTGGTACTCCCATCCCTCACATCTGATTTCTTCGTCATTGTTGTTGGCTGGGGAACGTGTGTGTGTTCAGGTATGACATATTGCTGAAGCAGAATGTTGGGACAGAGGATGTGTTTCTTGGGATGAGCAGAAAGGATCCTTCTTCCATGTGCTGTGACAGCATGCTGGTAACCATAGAGATCCTATAATTTATTCTATACATAATTCTATAGGATTCTATACATAATTCTATATGTAATTCTATGCTGTTGGTAACCATGTAGCTACAGTGTTGTGCTCTGTAATGAAATGTTTAATCTTCTTGCATCTATTACTTGGCTTGAATAGATTAATAGAATGTTCTCCATCTGGGTTGAGGGAAAGTTTTTTGGAGTCTATTACACCAATCTGAAATGTATAATACAGAACAATAATATACTAATAATATAACCTTTATCTCCTCAGGTGAAAATCAAACTGCCAGACACCAAAGCAACAGATGTAGTCTTGGATGTGAAGGAGAAATTCCTTGATCTGCGAACTCCAAACTTGTAAGATTCTTTAGAAAATTCTTTAGAATGTTGCTTGCCTGTCATCCTTCTGTAAAGAGTTCCAGACTTTCTATCCACAGCCAGAAATCGATTTGCTACTATTTGTTGACCTCTCTTGCTCATTTTTTCTTCATAACGAATGGTTTATCTCTATATTTATCTCTATCTTATAGCACGTGTCGTCATCTCACACTCACAATTTCTCTCTGTCTCTCATATCTATTTTACTCATTAAAGCTAGAATCCTTAATTAAAACCATAACAAAGTGGACACCCGCCTCTGTTTTGGTAAAAAATAATGGGCCTGGAAAAAATTTAATAACTCTCAAACTCTCACTCTCAAGACAGGGCTATGGATGCAAGGACTTATCGTTTTAACCATGTTTTGAAGCTTTATAGTGTTTGTTTACATTTACATTGTTTACATGTTAGGTTCTGATGGGGTATGACAGTTTAACTAAGATCAAACCAAATAAAATTTTATTTGTCACATGTTCCCGAATACAACAAGTGTAGACCTTACAGTGAAATGCTTACTTACAAGCCCTTAACCAACAATGCAGTTTTAAGAATAAGATAAGTAGAAAATAACAAATAATCAGAGAGCAGCAGTAAAATAACAGTAAAATAAGGCATTTATAAGTTATATTCTTCAAGAATCAATGGGTTTATATAATTCATTCATAAGTCCAAAAATTGATGTAGCAATTAAGGATTCTAGCTTTAAATCCTTTCTTCTCTCTCCACACAGTAAACTGGGCCTACACCTCCCTCACCCAGTCCACAGTCAGGATGGAAAAGCCCAGTTCTACAGTGAAAGACAGGAGCTGGAGGTCACTCTACCAATGAACCGCCTCATGGACCAAATCAACCTGCAGCGATGAGAGAAAGCTAGGAGAAAGGAAAAATAATTGAGGAGAAAACTGAACTCGAGAGGAAATTAAGCAAATCTTGGAGGACACGTGCATGTGGTTATGGGTTCCTAAGTTCCCGACGTCCTGAAGTCCCTATCTATCTAGGGTTTCCTTCAGTTCCTACTTACCTGACCTGTGCACAGGTGAGAGCAGAGACTCCAGTCTTCTGTCATGAAGCAGAAGAGATGGGTGTTGTCAATTTCTCGCAACATAGATTACTTGTATGTTTGAAGAGTTCCATGGTTTTCATCATAAAGTCTGACCATTTAATATGTTCATTGAATATATTTTTTATGTTCCATGGGATATATTGGCAGCGTTTCAATAAATACATTTGTCTGGTTTATTTTCCTCTTTGTGCTATATTCACCAACACCCTCTGCTATATTTTAGCGTTACCATTCTTGTTTGTTACTATGCAATATGCTGTGTTATCATAGGCAGTTGTGGGCTGTGTCGACCAATTATGGGGGAGTGTGCATGGTCTGACAGGCACAGCAGCGAACGTGTGATCATGTGACGCATACGTTTCAGACAAAATCCTGGACACAACAATATAACGGCTCCATATCATCGCGTTGCACGGTTCTGCTCCCCCCACGCCTTTGCTCTCGGTATGGCGGACGGCGAGAGGTCCCCGTTACTAGCAGATCTTGGAGATGGTGCTCTTGTCGGCGTTAACAGCGGAGTGTCACCAGGCTCGGCTCCCTATGGTTTACCAAATAAACCACAAAGTGAGTATCCATGGATGTTCTCCTACCTAGCCAAAGTGCCGGTCCCAATGATTTGCAGATGGCCAAGTGCACGAAAGGTTGCTTTCTTGGTATCTATATGGACAGTTAGTATCTGGGGAGTAAATCGTGGTTGCTAGCCAGCTGTTGATGCAAGCATGCCTGTTAGCTGGCTAACTAGCGGTTAGCTGGCCGCTACGCCCATCAAACTGAATAACTAGCTAGTCACCTGGCTAGTCAATTTGCTCGATTTTGTAACGTTTTGGCATTTTCTACGTTTGTCGGCTAGTCATCAGTTGCAGGGATGTACTACAAACAGAAACACCCATGATGTTTTATGTATGGGACTAACTATAACTTTGTCTACCCAATGATGGCTAGCTGGCTAACTAAGCTAATTGCTCAGTATAGTATGCAAGATACCAGGTGATCCACGTGTTATAATATTGTTGGTAATTCTGAGATATGTTGGTGGCCTACTATACAATTAGAGCTAGTAGTGTAATATTTCTATCGTTATTTGAAGATCTACCGCCAGTGATGTCTGGCTAGCTAGTAAATCTCTGTTGTATGAAACCAAAACACCTGATTTGATTGGCACCGCTCTGGGCCACTAGGGAAGCTCATAATTACTGCAATGTAAGACGACGACCAATTACTGTCTCCGTTGGGAGGGGCTGCTGTACTTGCCTACATATTAGAACAATGGCATGAGTTGGGTAAAACAGGTGTTTGTTCACAATATGCCTTTTAATGTATTTATTGTCAAACAACTTATTTACTTGAAGTTATTTGTATAGTGGTAACTGCTGATTTCTGTCAATCGTACTACAATTATGTTAAGATCCATACACACGGAGAGAGAGAAGTCCCAGCAGTCCTTCTATAAAGCTCCTTTTCAGTTGGAACTCAAGCCTCAAATTCTGTGTGTAACCCTTTCTTGTGCACTGCTCTGCCACTATGTTTACATTGTGTTAATAAGGCCTTAGTTAGTTGAATGCACTGACTGTAAGTCGCTTTGAATAAGAGTGTCTGCTAAAATGACCAACATTTAAATGTGCCTCCCTCTCTCTGTATTTCAGGCTTCCCTCCCTTCCCCAGCCCCACCCAGCCCTCAGTGCTCCTGGGGGAGGACCCTCCTCCATACTCCCCCCTCACCTCCCCAGAGAGTGGCAGCGCGCCAGTCATCAGCTGTAGGGTGTGTCAGAGCCTCATCAGCGTGGAGGGAAAGCTCCACCAGCATGTGGTCAAGTGTGGGGTCTGCAACGAGGCTACGGTGGCTAACCTGTTTAGTGTTTACTGCCTGCATGTTCATTTAGGTTGCGTCTCAAATGTTCACAGTGTAGTGCACTACTTCTGAACAGAGCCCTATGTGTACCTTACATCTACCTGTGTGTTCATTTAGGTTGTGTTGCAAAATGGTACCCTGATAATGACTTCTCTCCCCCTCTTCCTTCCTCTACCCCTCCTCTTCCTTCTTCTACCCCTCCTCTTCCTCTCGTCCTATTCCTCCTCCTCGTTCTATTCCTCCTCTTGTGTGTCTCTGTCTCCCTCTGTAGCCCATCAAGAATGCACCAGCAGGGAAGAAGTATGTCCGCTGTCCCTGTAACTGTCTACTCATCTGCAAAGTCACCTCTCAGAGGATTGCCTGTCCCCGCCCCTACTGGTAAGAAACCAAAAAGGGGTGATGATATTAATGAACAATTTTGATCCAAATGTGCGAACTGTTCAAACAGACCCGCAAACAAGGTGGATCCTTTTAAATATGCTATTGGACCATAAACAGATTTGGAACATTAATCTACTGTCCAAATAATTATGATCCACGCTGCTTTGAAAATAGATAGATAGATATCTCGAGCTTACAAGCAATACATGACTCAATTATTATGGTGAGAGATTATAATAAATTATTACCCTCATGCACTTAAGGAAATAACAAATATTATGGGCACTTTGGAACTAGTGGATATATGGAGGCTTAAATATCCTGACCTGAGTGAGATATACATGGAGGAGGTTTAATACCCTGACCTAGTGAGATATACACGGAGGAGGTTTAATACCCTGACCTAGTGAGATATACACGGAGGAGGTTTAATACCCTGACCTAGTGAGATATACACGGAGGAGGTTTAATACCCTGACCTAGTGAGATATACACGGAGGAGGTTTAATACCCTGACCTAGTGAGATATACACGGAGGAGGTTTAATACCCTGACCTAGTGAGATATACACGGAGGAGGTTTAATACCCTGACCTAGTGAGATATACACGGAGGAGGTTTAATACCCTGACCTAGTGAGATATACATGGAGGAGGTTTAATACCCTGACCTAGTGAGATATACATGGAGGAGGTTTAATACCCTGACCTAGTGAGATATACACGGAGGAGGTTTAATACCCTGACCTAGTGAGATATACACGGAGGAGGTTTAATACCCTGACCTAGTGAGATATACATGGAGGAGACTTAATCAAGCTAGTCGTCTTGACTACTTTCTTATTTCATTCTCGCTGGCACCAAAAGTTTTACAAGTATTGATGGGGGACAGAATGCGGTTGGACCATTAAATAATTGACATACAGTGCATTCGAAAAGTATTCAGACCCCTTCCCTTTTTCCACATTTTGTTACGTTACAGCATTATTCTAAAATTGATTAAGTAAAACCGTCTTCTCATCAATCAACACAATATACCCCATAATGACGAAGCGAAAACAGGTTTTTAGACATTTTTGCAAATGTATTACAAATAAAAAATTGAAATGCCTTATAAATATTCAGACCCTTTGCTATGAGACTTGAAATTGAGGTCAGGTGCATCCTGTTTCCATTGATCATCCTTGAGATATTTCTACAACTTGATTGGCGTCCACCTGTTGTAAATTCAATTGATTAGACATAATTTGTAAAGGCGCACACACCTGTCTATATAAGGTCCCACAGTTGACGATGCACATCGGAGCAAAAACCAAGCCATGAGGTCGAAGGAATTGTCCGTAGAGCTCCGAGACAGGATTGTGTCAAGGTACAGATCTGGGGAAGTGTACCAAAAAATGTCTGCAGCAATGAAGGTTCCCAAGAGCACAGTGGCCTCCATCGTTCTTGAATGGAAGAAGTTTGGAACCATCAAGCCTCTTCCTAGAGCTGGCCGCCCGGCAAAACAGTGCAATCGAGGGAGAAGGGCCTTGGTCAGGGAGGTGACCAAGAACCCGATGGTCACGCTCCAGAGTTCCTCTGTGGAGATGGGAGAACCTTCCAGAAGGAGAACCATCTCTGTAGCACTCCACCAAGCAGGCCTTTGTGGTAGAGTGGCCCGACTGAAGCCACTCCTCAGTAAAAGACGCATGACAGCCCACTTGTTTGCCAAAAGGCACCTGAAGACTCTCAGACCATGAGAAACAAGATTCTCTGGTCGAATGAAACCAATATTGAACTCTTTGGCCTGAATGCAAAGCGTCACGTCTGGAGGAAACCTGGCACCATCCCTACGGTGAAGCATGGTGGTGGCAGCATCATGCTGCGGGTTTGTTTTTCAGCAGCAGGGACTGGGAGACTAGTCAGGATCGAGGGAAAGATGAGTGGAGCAAAGTACAGAGATCCTTGATGAAAACCTGCTCCAGAGCACTCAGGACCTCCGACTGGGGAGAATGCAGATGTGACACTTGGCATTCAGGCTAAAGAGTTCAATCTTGGTTTCATCAGACCAGAGAGTCCGTTAGGTGCCTTTTGGCAACTCCAAGTGGGCTATCATGTGCCTTTTTACTGAGGAGTGGCTTCCTTCTGGCCACTCTACGATAAAGGCCTGTTTTGATTGAGTGCTGCAGAGATGGTTGTCCTTCTGGAAGGTTCTCCCATCTCCACAGAGGAACTCTAGAGCTCTGTCAGAGTGACCATCGGGTTCTTGGTCACCTCCCTGACCAAGGCCCTTCTCCCTCAATTGCCGGGTGTCCAGCTCTAGGAAGAGTCTTGGTGGTTCCTAACTTCTTCCATTTAAGAATGATGGAGGCCACTGGGCTCTTGGGGACCTTCAATCTGCAGACATTATCTGGTACCCTTCCCCAGATCTGTGCCTCGACACAATGCTGTCTCGGAGCTCTATGGACAATTCCTTTGACCTCTGCTTGGTTTTTGCTCTGACATGCACTGTCAATTGTGGGACCTTATATAGACAGGTATGTGCCTTTCCAAATCATGTCCAAACATTTGAATTTACCACAGTTGGACTTATGTAAATGTATTTCAGTTTTTATTTGATAAATTAGCAAAAATTACTAAACCTGTTTCTGCTTTGTTATTGTGGGGTATTGTGTGTAGATTGAGGTGAATTTTTTTTTAAATACATTTTTAGAATAAGACTAATGTAACAATGTGGAAAAAGTAAAGGGGTCTGAATACTACTTTCCGAATGCACTTGTTTTTGGTCGCAGGTTCAGGATAGTCAGAAAAATTGCAATTGCATTTACCTGGTGTTAACTCTGCAAATAGTGCTGCTGAGTGATTTGAAAAGTCAATCGATCAATAATATAATAATTGTATCTTTTAATTTACAATCTGTAGAAACTGTTAGAAAATAAATGTTCAGAGCTTTTGAGAAACTTCACAGCACTGTGTAAAAATAAATTGCACCTCGACCTCATGGCTTGGTTTTTGCTCCGATATGCATTGTGAACTGTGGGACCTTTTATATAGACGTGTGTGTGTGTGTGTGTGTGTGTGTGTGTGTGTGTGTGCCTTTCCAAATGATGTCCAATCAATAAAATTTACCACAGGTGGACTCCAATCAAGTTGTAGAAATATCTCAAGGATGATCAATGAAAACAGGATGGACCTGAGCTCAATTTCGAGTCTCATAGCTGAATACTTATGTAAATAAGGTATTTCAGTTTATTATTAGCAAAAAATGTCTAAAAAACTGTTTTCACTTTGTCATTATGGGGTATTGTGTGTAGGGGGGTAATTTAACCCAGTTTAGAATAAGGATGTAACAAAATGTGGGGGAAGGGGTCTGAATACTTTCCGAATGCACCGTATGACTGAAATGGCTCCCTATAATAGTGCACTACTTTTAACCCGAGCCATAGGGCCTAGTCAAAAGTAGTGCACTACCTATGGGCCCTGGTCAAAAGTAGTACACTGTATAGGGAATACGGTGCCATTTCGAACGCAGCCACTGCCTGGATATGAGAGTTTGTCCAGGTGGCATGTTGTCTACTTGGTGAATACAGTAGATACAGCATTTGAAACCCTGATACTAGTGCGTCAAGGGCTGCGATAGGCTAACCCAGGCCCCTAGATAAGTTTGTTGACTGGTATGGAACTTGCGCTCAGTTGCGTTTAAACCTAGCTAGTAATACCGACTTAGACTGAACAGTGAGGTAAGTGGTTGTGGTTTTTTTCTTCTTTGCACTGACTATGCTGATAACGGCTATTTGGAAAAAGGGTCTACTTGCAATGACTGTTTGGTTGTTTTTCCCTACTGTAGTCAGTGGATTGCACTGACTTCAAGTCACACTGGATGAGAGAATCTGCTAAATGACTCACATTTATGTTTGTTTTCCTGTGTGGTAACACTGTTTCATTTGAACCTAGCTAGGAATACTGACTTAGAGTTATGTGATTGTGCTCCCCCAGTAAGAGGATTATAAACCTGGGTCCAGTCCACCCTGGTCCAGCCAGCCCTGAACCCCAGCCGGCCGGAGCTCGCGTCTCCTGTGGACACTGCAACAACACTTTCCTGGTACGACCCTTCACCTCTCAAAGCCAGTATATAGGCTCTATCTCAATGAGTCATTCCATGATTCCTCACATCCTCTCTCCTCGACCTTTTAAGGAAGAGAAAGTTCCTCCCCATTAGACCTTCTTGTCCAATGTGTTTTCAGAAGGATGCGAGGAAAAGGAATCTAGGAAAGATTATTTGAGAAAGAGCCATGGTGTACACCAAAGCAGGAATTCTTTACTGTTGCTAACATGGATAATACTCTACTGGACTAATCAGTTGACGTACTGTATAATATTTGATATTTACATGAGTGTCTTGTAATGTGTTTCAGTGGACAGAGTTTACTGACAGGACACTCGCCAGGTGCCCCCACTGCAGGAAAGTGTGAGTACCTATTGGTTTCTCTGTCCATAGGCTGCTTGGTCAATACAGCCGAGTCCATCTGTGGTTATACCACAATTATGCTCAAGATGAAGTCCTTCAGTGGTGGCTGGTGGCACTTAAAATCGGAGGACAGACTCCTAGTAAAGATTGGAATGGAATTAATAGAACTTTTCAAGCGTATGCTTTCCATGTGTTTGGTTCCATTCCATCTATTATTATGAGTTGTCCTTTCCACACCAGCCTCCACTGATGTCCTTCATAGTAGATTTTAAATATGTATGTATCCCCTTGTGGGCTGTAGGCAGTTGTCAGCAGTCAGTCAGATTCCCATACCATTAGTCTTCAGGATAAGGTCCTTACGGTCTTGTTTGCAACATCTCAAGTCTGAGCTCAGTGACTCTTACGACTTGCTTCATCAACTAAGAATTGAAACCTATGAAGTTCCTCCATTACCATAAAAAAAAAAAAATGCTATTAAAAAAAACATTTTTTACAGTTTCCCCTTCTCTTTTGTCACACCCTTTGACATGCAGCTCCTCTATTGGTCAGAGGTACCCTCGAAGGCGGAGCTTGTGGTGTGTTCTACTATGCTTGCTTTTCAGCATCTCCACTGCTGGGCTGGTGGTGAGTACACACTCCACATTACATGACACGCCAGGCGATGACCTCACAATAAAAACAACCCCAAGAACACCTTTAAAAAATGCATAATATCGTCATGTTTCACAACCATGCCCTCTGCCATGCCAAATCGCCTAAGCCCTTTTTTTAGCTAAGGAAAAACCCTGTATGTGTCTTGCGTCTATGTCTCTCGTGTTCTCTCTCTCTCCCTCTGTTCTGTGCTGCAGGTGGGTACTGTACACTTGACATGACACACTGTCAGAGTCCTATCACAAACACACACCCCTTAGCCTTGTAACATGCTGCGTCTCTAAGTCTTCTTCCTCTGTGTTTTGTAGGCAGGTACGTGGGTGAAGGCCCAGACCTACGGGGGTATCTATGCCTCCTGGGCCATGCTGATCCTGCTGGTACTCCTGACCCTGGGTCGGGCTCTATACTGGGCCTGCATGCCTGTTAGTGAGCCCCTACAGAACTTCACATAGACACGCACACACACACACACAGGCGTAGGGTGAAGTTGCCCCTAGATGCTGATCTTGTCAGTTTTGCAATTTCCCCACTAATGGTTAAGGTCAGGATTGTGGGAAGGGACGCTGATCCTAGATCTGTACCTAGGGGAAACGTCACCCTTGAGTAGGGCTGGGCGATATATCTAATTCATTTTATGTTTTTCGCGATATTCCAAATCCCTGTATCGCAAGAATCTAGTTTATTTTTATATTGTTTTTCTGAGCGTTTATGTCCGCTTGTTCTCATGTTGTCTCGTCTCCTTCGCTCCTTCTGTGCCGTGCGCCTTCCCATTTACACCAGATATCTGTATATCATGAGGAGATGCGTATGTCTCTGCTATAAAACGGGAGTCGTTGTCCCAAAGGCAGCAAAGGAAAGCAGCCGATAAGCTTAGGTAAAAAAACAACATAGAAATGCATTGGGCTTATTTTGGTGAGCGAAACCTCTCGCTTCGCCTCTCTGACAAGCGGTTTCTATTTGCGGTTTGGTACAACAGAATTTGGTCATATGGACACCAAAAAACATTGCAACATTATTTTACTGTAACAGATGAGAAGTTTTTAACAATTCCCTTTTTTTATGTCTCAACTCCTCAAATTACGCGCAGAGCAGACACTCCCGTTTTAGTAGTATTAATGAACATCTATTCTGGAAAATATATGTTCAGTGTTGCGCGTGACATTACTGTTATACTAGCTGTCTAGTTTGGCTTTTAGAAATGTGCAATAATCAAAAAAACACAATTATATGAACTAGTTCTCTTTATGAGATAAGGTCACTTGATTTCAACATCTGAACAAAGTGGACAGACCTAGCATTCTGTTCAAACAATTGGAGACGGACAGAAGGGTGTGTTCACAACAATTCAACTGTTTTGCCTTGTTAGCTAGCATATCCAAGTTGGCTAAACTTGAAACCATAAAGATGAGTTGGCTACTCACTAGCACGTGGGCTTGTGCTTGAGAGGTGGTTTATGAGACGTGTGTTCATTTTCTGTAATGCTGCTACAAGAAGTTGGTCATTATTAGTGAATGTGTTATACATGGTTCTGGTTACATTTGTAATCAAAAAGGGCATTTTCATAGACAGACATGAATGTCAGATCAGTGATTTATATATTTTTTTTAAAGCAGGTTAAACTATTTTGATAAAATAATTAATTTGTTAGTGGGTCTGATGGTTGTGGTAGGCTCATATTTAGCCAAGATTAAATTTTACGAGCCCTGAATTAATTAGATTATTTCTGATTGTTTGAAATGTAGAGTATTTGACCTTTTTTAATTGTACAACAAAGCTTATTTAGAGAGAACATAAACAATCTAGGTGTGTGTATATATCGCCCAGCTCTACCCTGGAGCCTTTTATTTATTTAACTGAAGATCAAAACAAGTAGTTCCCATCCTCCTCCCCTTTAATCTGTTGTTCATTGTGTTTCCAAACTGGATGATGAATAATATCTACTCCTAACAGAACAGTAGCTTGACTTCTACGTTACTTATGAATTGATGAATAGTTCGCTTTAACATGTTCAACTACTTTCCCTTCCCTGTTTTAATTGTTGCTTAGGCCAGTCTATCTGTGGCAGGCGCTGGCAGCCACACCAGAGCCACATATCATGGCATGGCTGAGTCGAACCAAGTCTTAAATGATGACATAGCCCTCGGATAAGACTGCTCCTCCAACCCTGAATATATGTTCTGTTTTTGGGGCATTTGACATGAGATTCATTCATTTGTTTTGGAAAACCCTTGAAGCATTGTTAAAAGGCAAATTAAGCTAAATTGAGGCCAGTGTAAGGTGAACACCACCTAAATTACCCTCCTTTTCCCAGACATGGCGCTGGGTTTGAAGGGAGGTTAGGACTGTGTCCCAAAGGGCACCCTATTCCCTAAATAGTGCACAACTTTTGACCAGGGCTCAGTCTGGTCGAAGGTCAGAAGTAGTGTACTATATAGGGAATAGGGTGCCTATTGGGTTGCTTGCTAGGGCATGGTCAGAGTGAGGTCTGTCAGTATGTTGATATTTATTCTTCATAATCTGTCTGTGGGAGTGTTCGTCTTTGATCCAAAGCAGCTTAGAAGCCTTAAAGAAGTTGGAGGAAAAATATTCGACAATTGTGTGTGTGACTGGACACACACACACACACACACACACGTACGTACACACTCTCATCCCCCACACATAAATACCAAAATATGATTATTGTGACAGTCACTGTAGTGGTAGGCAGCCAGTGCGAAAAAGCATCTCTCCTCAAGGACTTCAGTTTATTCACAAGTTTGTTACAAGTGATCTGATCATCTCTTTATTGTGCTCTTGGTTAATACCGTATTCTTATCCATCTAATAGCTTACAAGTGAGGTCAACATGAGCTGTCAGTGGAACTCATAGAGATGTACTAGAGAGCTTCAAGGTGGCGAAAGCCCACCATGGCTCTGCCAATGTTAGAAAAAAGAAAACTAGCTTTGGTCCAAGTGTGTTCTCTATCCAACTCTATGGTCTTACTACACGAAATGTACCATGATCAAAATGAGGCCCTGGTGACAGAGGCAGGCTGTGGTTGTTGTAGACCCCTTACTCTTCTAGTGGTGCACTAAATAGGGAGTAGGGTGCCGTTGGGGATTCAGTCAGGGTAAGAGGAAACGGTTGCTGAAGATAATCTATACACACTACCTTCATTTTCAAACACTTCATCTAACCATATAACCGGTCTGTGGTTTGGATGTGGTCATAGTTATTATAACTTTATTTATTTTTTTACAGCAATGTTAATTTTTTGTTTTAATTGTACATATATTTGTTGTTGTTCATGTAAGAGTAATTATTGCTAAGCCGATATTGCACTTGTGTGCATAACACTACATTATTTGATTCTTGGAGAACTTTGTATTTTTTTTTGTTAATCAATAGGGTTATTTTTGCAACCCTTGTGAATTATTTTAACGGGAATTTGCAAAGTTGTTAGTTATTTGACCTACTAACACATTAAGCCTCTGGACACGGGAGTGTTGTTAGTTATTTGACCTACTAACACATTAAGCCTCTGGACACGGGAATGTGTGTCCAGATCTTAACCTCACACACATTCCTCCTTTACATATAGACAATCAAACATTTAAACACACACACACACACACACAGAGTGAGACAAACGGATGGATACACATACAGCTCTTTGAGATGGTTACCCTGCTTGACAGAACTGTGATGGTAGCAGTAATAGATATTTTAAAATATCTTGTTATTTATTATAATGAATCATGTTTCAATCATGATATGTACAATATTGATCATGTTAATGATGCCAATAATCAACAACCTGGCTGATGATGCTCATATCAGAGTTTGTTTACACACAATAAAGACATGATGTATGAAAATATCACATTGCGTTGTAGGCTATTTTTATGTTATTTTTTGTATTCCTATAAAGACAGTTTATTACAACATAATACATCACAATAATGAAAACCAAACAGTGGCATTACAGATACTCAGGCACATTCACAGGCTTTTATAATGGAATTATAGTGTCAGGTTACATTCTATTCAAATGAAAAGTTGTGGTTCTATTATGCTTTGCAATGTGCACCAGTGATCAAAAAAGTGTAAACACATTGTATGACCACACATGCACACCTAACCTGGCTCCTTTTGGGCTCTTGAGTTTCATACGAGTTTCATTATTTCGTCGACACGCGATTTTGAAGGATTAGTAACATTTAAAAACCTTATATATATATTTTTTTTTAAAGAGCTCTCTGGAGAGAGAGAACGAGGGAGGTGGCTGAGAAGTCAGCAGGAAAAAAGAGAGGTGTTCACATCCCAAATGGGACCCTATTCCCTACGTAGTGCACTACTTGACCAGGGCCCTATTGGGTTTGCACTATACAGGGAATATGGTGCCATTTGGGACGTGACCAAGGAAAGAGGGAGGAGAAGACAACTGGTCCTCAAGCCTTCTGGCTGTAAGTGGCTTTAGCTCTGAGGGGTACCATCGAGAGCATCTTGACCGGTTGCATCACGGCCTGGTATGGCAACTGCTCGGCATCTGACCACAAGGCGCTACAGAGGGTAGTGCGTATTGCCCAGTACATCTCTGGGGCCAAGCTTCCTGCCATCCAGGACCTCTATACCAGGCGGTGTCAAAGGAAAGCCCACAAAATTGTCAGACTCCAGTCACCCAAGTCATAGACTGTTATCTCTGCTACCACACGGCAAGCGGTACCAGAGAGCCAAGTCTAGGTCCAAAAGGCTACTTAACAGCTTCTACCCCCAAGCCGTAAGACTGGTTGTTGTCCTTGATGATCTCTTTGGCCTTCCTGTGACATCGGGTGGTGTAGGTGTCCTGGAGGGCAGGTAGTTTACCCCTGGTGATGCGTTGTGCAGACCTCACTACCCTCTGGAGAGCCTTACTGTTGTGGGTGGAGCAGTTGCCATACCTGGCGGTGATACAGCCTGACAGGATGCTCTCGATTGTGTATCTGTAGAAGTTTGAGTGTTTTTGGTGACAAGCCGAATTTCTTCAGCCTCCTGAGGTTGAAGAGGCGCTGTTGCGCCGCCTTCACCACGCTGTCTGTGTGGGTGGACCATTTCAGTTTGTCCGTGATGTGTACGCCGAGGAACATAAAACTTTCCACCTTCTCCACTACTGTCCTGTCTGTGGATAGGGGAGTGCTCCCTATCACGGTAAGGTCTACGCTTGTTGTATTCGGCGCATGTGACAAATAAAGTTTGATTTGATTGTCTTTAGCTCGGAGGGCGTTGTCTTTAGCTTTCTAGCCCTTCTGCTAGGTCCTGTTAAACACACACACACAGATTCTCACTTGCACTTTGCCTCCCATACACACATGATGTGAATTGACAGTGCCACTAAACTCATTGTCTGTACATGACCCCTCATCCCATACATCATACATTCCCCCATCCCATACGTCATACCATCCTCCTCTCACATATAGGCTATAGCAGCATCCATAACAGCACACTATTCCCTACTGTATACGAGGTAGTACTTTTGACCAGGGCCCAGTGGTGGAAAAAATACCCAATTGTCATACTTGAGTAAAAGTATAGATACCTTTTAATAGAAAGTTACTCAAGTAAAAGTCACCCAGTAAAATACTACTTGAGTAAAAGTCAAAGTATTTGTTGTAAATATACTTAAGTATCAAAAGTACAATTTTAAATAATTTAAAATTCCTTCTATTATGCAAAGCAGACAACAACATTTTCTTGTTTTTAAAATGCATGGATAGCCAGGGGAACACTCCAACACTCAGGCATTATTTACAAAAGATGCATTTGTGTTTAGTGAGTCCTCCAGATCAGAGGCAGAAGGGATGACCATGTGTTGTTTTGATAATTGTGTGAATTTGACCATTTTCCTCTCCTGCAAAGCATTCAAATACATTATGGAATCATTACCCTGAATCATAAACACCATGGAATCATTACCCTGAATCATAAACACCATGGAATCATTACCCTGAATCATATACACTATGGAATCATTACCCTGAATCATAAACACCATGGAATCATTACCCCGAATCATATACACTATGGAATCATTACCCTGAATCATAAACACCATGGAATCATTACCCTGAATCATATACACTATGGAATCATTACCCTGAATCATACACACAGTTCTCTCATCATATCCCTTCACTCTTACTCACTTTAAGCTATCTCTGTTCATGTAAAAGGAAGATAAATTAGGTGTATGAGGGATGATGGTAGAGCAGGAGTGGCTTGGATGGAGAGAGAGAGAGAGAGGAAGGAGGGAGGGAGAGAGGATGGAGAGTCGGGGAAAGAGGTTGATTTATTCATCCTACACTTGTCCTTTAACAAACCAGGAACAACACCATACCCTATTTTAAGTGTGTGAATTGGACCATTTTCCTGTCCCGCAAAGCCTTCAAAATGTAACGAGTACTTTTGGGTGTCAGGTTAAATGTATGGAGTAAAAAGTACATTATTTTCTTTAGGAATGTAGTGAAGTAAAAGTAAAAGTTGTCAAAAATATAAATATTAAAGTACAGATACCCCCAAAAAACTACTTAAGTAGTACTTTAAAGTATTTTTACACCACTGCCCAGAGGGCATAGAGTTCTATTTGGGACACAACCATACTCTCCTCTCTCATATACGCTATGGAATCATTACTCTGAATCATATACACAATGGAATCATTACTCTGAATCGTATATTTTATTTCACCCTTAATTATCCAGGTAAGTTGACTGAGAACACATTCTCATTTACAGCAACAACCTGGGGTATAAATACTGGGGATGAATGAGCCAATTGGAAGCTGGGGATGATCAGAGGGTCAGATTGGGAATTTAGCCAGGACACTGGAGTTAACACACCTACTCTTTTCTTGTTTAACCGGGCAAGTCAGTTCAGAAAGAAATCTGATTTACAATGACGGCCTAGGAACAGTGGGCTAACTGCCTTGCTCAGGGGCAGAACGACAGATTTTTACCTTGTCAGCTCAGGGATTTGATCCAGCAACCTTTCATTTACTGGCCCAACGCTCTAACCACTAGGTTACTTGCCACCCCACTTACAATAAGTGCCATGGAATCTTTAGTGACCACACAGAGTCAGGACACCTGTTTAACATCCCATCTGAAAGACAACACCCTACACAGGGCAATGTCCCCAATTATTGCCATGGGGCATATATACACTGTATATGTTTGACTGGAGGAAAGAGTTTCTTCTACTGGCCCTCCAACACCATCTAGTCTCCCATTCAGGGACTGACCAGGACCAATCCTGCTTAACTTTAGAGGCAAGCCAGCAGTGGGATGCAGGGTGGTATGCTGCACTATGGAATCATTACCCTGAATCATAAACACCATGGAATCATTACCCTGAATCATATACACTATGGAATCATTACCCTGAATCATATACACTATGGAATCATTACCCTGAATCATAAACACTATGGAATCATTACCCTGAATCATATACACTATGGAATCATTACCCTGAATCATATACACTATGGAATCATTACCCTGAATCATATACACTATGGAATCATTACCCTGAATCATATACACTATGGAATCATTACCCTGAATCATACACACAGTTCTCTCATCATATCCCTTCACTCTTACTCACTTTAAGCTATCTCTGTTCATGTAAAAGGAAGAGAAATGAGGTGTAGGAGGGAAATTAGGGATTATGTTAGATAGAAAGAGAGCAGGAGTGGCTTGGAGGGAGAGAGGATGGAGGGAGAGAGGATGGAGAGAGAGAGATGGAGAGAGAGATGATGGAGAGAGAGAGAGAGAGAGGATGAGAGAGAGAGGATGAAGAGAGAGGATGGAGAGAGAGAGAGAGAGAGATGATGGAGAGAGAGGATGGAGAGAGAGAGATGATGGAGAGAGAGAGGATGGAGAGAGAGAGGATGGAGAAAGAGGATGGAGAGAGAGAGAGAGATGATGAGAGAGAGATGATGGAGAGAGAGAGGATGAGAGAGAGGATGAGAGAGAGGATGGAGAGAGAGGATGGAGAGAAAGAGAGAGATGATGAGAGAGAGATGATTTAGAGAGAGGATGGAGAGAGAGAGATGATGGAGAGAGAGAGGATGAGAGAGAGAGGATGAGAGAGAGAGGATGGAGAGAGAGAGGATGGAGAGAGAGAGATGATGGAGAGAGAGAGGATGGAGAGAGAGATGATGGAGAGAGAGAGAGGATGGAGAGAGAGAGAGAATGGAGAGAGAGGATGGAGAGAGAGAGGATGGAGAGAGAGAGAGAGAGAGAGATGATGAGAGAGAGATGATGGAGAGAGAGGATGGAGAGAGAGAGAGAGAGATGATGGAGAGAGAGAGGATGGAGAGAGAGGATGGAGAGAGAGAGATGATGGAGAGAGAGAGGATGGAGAGAGAGAGGATGGAGAAAGAGGATGGAGAGAGAGAGAGAGATGATAAGAGAGAGATGATGGAGAGAGAGAGGATGAGAGAGAGGATGGAGAGAGAGGATGGAGAGAGAGAGAGAGATGATGAGAGAGAGATGATTTAGAGAGAGAGGATGGAGAGAGAGAGATGATGGAGAGAGAGAGGATGAGAGAGAGAGGATGAGAGAGAGAGGATGGAGAGAGAGAGGATGGAGAGAGAGAGAGATGATGGAGAGAGAGAGGGAGATGATGGAGAGAGAGAGGATGGAGAGAGAGATGATGGAGAGAGAGAGAGGATGGAGAGAGAGAGAGAATGGAGAGAGAGGATGGAGAGAGAGAGGATGGAGAGAGAGAGAGAGAGAGAGAGAGAGAGAGAGAGAGAGAGAGAGAGAGAGAGATGATGAGAGAGAGGATGGAGAGAGGATGGAGAGAGAGGATGGAGAGAGAGGATGGAGAGAGAGAGGATGGAGAGTCGGGGAAAGCGGTTGATTTATTCATCATACCCTCATCCTTTAAAACAACGCCATGCCCTGTTTTAACAACACACAATACCATTTGTGTGTTTTGTCGTGCTACATTTGGACATCATTAAATTCACATTTAACTACTAATACCACGTGATGGTTCAGCGGCATTATCGGAGGCCATTCAACAAGGAAAGACCCAATCACATTGCTTCACTGTGAAGATGTATGAACTGAATAGGAGGGTTTGGCATGTGTTACTGTGCTACATTATAACAGAGGAGGTCAAATGTATTACTAAACAACTTTACAGGTATTTTTGAATATCTGACTTCAGTGTGATGAGGATGATGATGATGAAGATATTTTACAGATGCAGTGTAACTATACTTCCTCCACAGGATCTCTCTCATTACCATATTGGAGCAAAAGTAAGGGTCCCACTTTAGATTGGAAATGAGGCAGTCAATTACATTGGTGGAAGCTACAATCTATCCGCAATGTTAAAGCTGATCTACCCCCTAAAATAATGAATTACAAATAAATGAAAACAAGGGTCCCACTTTAGATTGGAAATCAAATCAGCATTTCTTACATAGAAATGACCTACTGTCAGCACCACAGGAGGCTGGTGGCACCTTAATTGGGGAGGACGGGCTCGTGGTAATGACTGGAGCAGAGATTCACCCTGTGTCTGTACATTTACTTTGACTGATCCTCCTGACCTTTTGTCCCGGCTGTCAAGCTGAGAGGCTGGCGACACAGTGGGAAGAGAGAAACCCCACATGAACTACGACAAGCTGAGCAGAGCACAATGAGGTGAGGTGACACACTCACTATACCCACATGGAGAAAGGCTCAATACTACTGTTGTTCCCATAGATATATATACTCAGATACAGTCTCAATACTACTGTTGTTCCCATAGATACACTCACTCAGGTACAGTCTCAATACTACTGTTGTTCCTATAGATATACATACTCAGATACAGTCTCAATACTACTGTTGTTCCCATAGATATACATACTCAGGTACAGTCTCAATACTACTGTTGTTCCCATAGATACACTCAGTCAGGTACAGTCTCAATACTACTGTTGTTCCCATAGATACGCATGCTCAGGTACAGTCTCAATACTACTGTTGTTCCCATAGATACACATGCTCAGGTACAGTCTCAATACTACTGTTGTTCCCATAGATATACATACTCAGATACAGTCTCAATACTACTGTTGTTCCCATAGATACACTCACTCAGGTACAGTCTCAATACTACTGTTGTTCCCATAGATACGCATGCTCAGGTACAGTCTCAATACTACTGTTGTTCCCATAGATACGCATGCTCAGGTACAGTCTCAATACTACTGTTGTTCCCATAGATACGCATGCTCAGGTACAGTCTCAATACTACTGTTGTTCCCATAGATACACTCACTCAGGTACAGTCTCAATACTACTGTTGTTCCCATAGATACGCATACTCAGGTACAATACTACTGCTACTCCTTAATGCCAATAGATACTACTACAATAAGATAATCATCCATAAGACCAAAGGGAAGACCCCCTGAAGCCCCTTTTACACTGGTGGAATCAACATCCTCTCTCTTCAATGAAATTACGTTGAACCAATGTGGAATAGATGTTGAATTCACATCTGTGCCCGGTGGGGAGATTCACCTACAAGTTTAACTTCAGTAAACTGATCCTGGTCAACTACCAAGGGTACCCACCTTGTCACCAGGTCAGTATATTCCCTGTTTATCTCAAAGTGTATCAAATGGCACCATATTCCTATTAGCTCACTCATCTCATATAAGGACGTAGGACTTTGAAATGGACCTCTTACTTTTGGACTCCCAGCTGGTCCAGAGTGCTCCTCTTCTGTTCCTCCCCCTCCACCCTGAGGGAGGGGTACCACTGTGTGGAGGGGGGGAGGGGCCATGGAGGTCAGAGGTAAGAAGAACCCAACCCAAAATGTAATGACAACACACTCCACCAAATTGAGGTTGGGCGATTAGGCCTGGCTCGCAGTCGGTGTTCCAATTCATCCCAAAGGTGTTTGATGGGGTTGAGGTCAGGGCTCTGTGCAGGCCAGTCAAGTTCTTCCACAACGATCTCGACAAACTGTTTCTGTATGGACCTAGTTTTGTGCACAGGGGCTTTGTCATGCTGAAACAGAAAAGGGCCTTCCCCAAACTGTTGCAACAAAGTTGGAAGCACAGAATCGTCTATAATGTCATTGTATACTGTAGTGTTAAGATTTCCCTTCACTGGATCTAATGGGCCGAACCCAATTCATGAAGGTTATTCCTCCTCCACCATACTGGCACTATGCATTGTGGCAGGTAGCGTTCTCCTGGCATCCACCAAACCCAGATTCATCCGTCTGACTGCCAGATGGTGAAGCGTAATTCATCACTCCAGAGAACGCGTTTCCAGTGCTCCAGAGTCCAATGGCGGCAAGCTTTACACCACTCCAGCCGACACTTGGCATTGTGCATGGTGATCTTAGGCTTGCGGCTGCTCGGCCGTGGAAACCCATTTCATGAAAATCCCGACTAACAGTTCTTGTGCTGACATTGTTTCCAGAGGTAGTTTGGAACTCGGTAGTGTCGCAACCGAGGACAGACGATTTTTACACTCTACGCGCTTCAGCACTCGGTGAGCTTGTATGGCCTGCCACTTCGTGACTGAGCCGTTGTTTCTCCTAAACGTTTCCAGTTCACAATAACTGCACTTACAGTTGACCGGGCAGCTCTAGCAGTGCAGAAATTTGATGAACTGACTTGTTGGAAAGGTGGCATCCTATAACAGTGCCACGTTGAAAGTCACTGAGATCTTCAGTAAAGCCATTCCATTGCCAATGTTTCTCTATGGAAATTGCATAGCTGTGTGTTCAATTTTATACACCTGTTCGCCACTACGGCCTATTTATTGCCTTACCTCCCTAATCTTACCTAATTTGCACACACTGTATATCGTTTTTTTTCTATTGTGTTATTGACTGTACGTTTGTTTATTCCATGTGTAACTCTGTGTTGTTTGTGTCTCACTGCTTTGCTTTATCTTGGCCAGGTCGCAGTTGTAAATGAGAACTTGTTCTCAACTGGCCGACCTGGTTAAATAAAGGTGAAATAAAATAAAACAGGTGTTGCTGAAATAGTCAAATCCACTCATTTGAACGGATGTTCACATACTTTTGTGTATATAGTGTATTAGCCACTCCTTTGCCCCATCTCTTTCAACTATACAGTTTTAATCCCTCATCAATCTATGAAGCCGTAACAGTCAGTTTCTTATCAGGTGCATGTTTATTCAAAATTGGAAGAAGCAATTTCATAAATTAATCAAGTGCAGCGTCTGGATGTTCCTTATTAATCATATCAGACCAACAAATATTCATCCACATAAAGAGTCACAGCAAAATATTTTGTTGATACATACAGCCCCTACATACAGCCTCTCGTGTTCAAGATGTCTGACATATTTTTATGTACATCAATGTGTGTTTGACTGTCTGTCTGTGTTCCTCTTTATCGACAGCCTTCCAGTCGGTCACCCTCTCACCTTCTGCCGTACTACCTCCCGAAGCCCATCCCGTTGCCACACTCCCACCCTCTTCGGGGCCACTTCCCCTTCCTCTCTGTTCCCCCTCCTCCTGAGAGCCTCCACTACCGCCCTGGCACCTCAACCCCAATTGCTTCAACGGCTGGCATACCAAGAGCAATATCATCAGAACCCTGCTTGGTGTGGGACTGGGGGGGAAAGAGAGTGGGAGCTGAGGAGGAGAGAGGGATGTGGGGAATGATGGTGGAGAGTAGTGGAGGAGGAGGAGGAGGAGGAGGAGGAGGAGGAGGAGGAGGAGGAGGAGGAGGAAGAGGAGGAGAAATGCAAGGGAGAGTCTTTCCTCTTTTGACATTATAATAGATGTACTACTGGGATGTCTTTGTCTGTTGTTTTTACTCTCTCTCTTTAAGTTGTCCTCAGAATAAATCTGAAAAGGATATTATTGAAATGAGTATGATATAATATTATTGTTCCTCACAGATTGAGTGGGGATACTACTGATGTTGTGGGATTATGTGTTTGTGTAAAGGATCATGTATAGAACAGGATAATTGCAGTTGTGTGATATGTCTGATGAATTGTATGTGAATGTCACAGAGTTTACACTGTACTTTGATATTTATTCTATTTCACAGTGCATGTGCGTTTACTCATTCTACATTTCATGAAAAAAATAGCTTTAGAAGTACAAACCTGTGACATGAACAGTACACTTACTTTCTCAGCAATCTTCAACAGAGAAGTACCTGTTGTGTATGACAAATAAAATACTTCAATTGCCAAACGGTTGTGCTGCACTATAAGGCAAATTTGCTTTGCATGCCAAAAAGAAACAGTTCCACTTTGTGATCAATGATGTTATCAGAACATAGGCCTGAAAGACTCATCTGAAACATCCTCACGACCAGAGCCGTCCTGCTGCTATATGACTCCACTCCAGCGGGCGGCAGTAGCATCAGTGCGGTTAGCGCGACACCACTCTGGCGACGTGATTCCCTCCGTTGCAGAAACGTCTGACGTTGTTTTTGGCGGCGAACGTTTCAATCGCATTTCTGCGCGGGTAATGTCCTTATGTTGTTAGCTAAACACGAAGTTTAGTTGTAGTGTATAACCAGTAATTTACCGCATCAGAAAACTACAAGACAGCATGCAGCGAAGCATATCGTAAGTAAAGTCGGCATTGGGTTATTTCTGCAACATTAGCCAAGTTCCGTGATCCAGTTAGGTTGGCTAACAGCCTGTTTGCTTTGTGCTAGGTTAGGTTAGTTAGATGACATAATACTAACTAAAGGAGTTTCTTGCCATCATCTAGATAACTGGCTTGAGGTACATTGAACCTATCTAGCTGGCTTCGTTGTGTTTGCAAAGATGTGAAGAACACACCCGAGGTCACCCCCCTGGGACTGTGTTGGTGATCAAGTGAAAATGACTTCGTCTCAGGCCTAACTAAACCCGTGCCAATATCTCCTCCAACCACCGGCTGAGGGCATTATCCCTTTATACAGCCGGGTACCAACATATTCAAAAAACGATTGACATTTTCATTAACGTTATTTTTTTTGATTACTTTATTCATGCTAACACAATATATATTCCCGAAAAAAATCATTATAGAGTTGATCGTTCGGTTGGCAGAGACCCGACCCAGTCTTATGTTCTGGATGTCCCACTTTCTTATCCCTTACTTACTAGCTAACCAACTACAGCTAACTTAAAGTAACCTCAAAAAGAATAACAGCTGCGTTTGTTTTAAGTTTTCTAGTGACATTTATTTGGAAACATCCATAACAATGAACTAATGAGGCGCGATTTCGCCTGGCATAGAACATATGCTCTCTCGTCAGGACACTGTTGTTCAGAGGAACTAGCCAACAACACAGCTAACACAGTCACTTCCAACTGAATCTGGAAATACAGTGGGGGAAAAAAGTATTTAGTCAGCCACCAATTGTGCAAGTTCTCTCACTTAAAAAGATGAGAGGCCTGTAATTTTCATCATAGGTACACTTCAACTATGACAGACAAAATGAGGGGAAAAAAATCCAGAAAATCACATTGTAGGATTTTTTTATGAATTTATTTGCAAATTATGGTGGAAAATAAGTATTTGGTCAATAACAAAAGTTTATCTCAATACTTTGTTATATATCCTTTGTTGGCAATGACAGAGGTCAAACGTTTTCTGTAAGTCTTCACAAGGTTTTCACACACTGTTGCTGGTATTTTGGCCCATTCCTCCATGCAGATCTCCTCTAGAGCAGTGATGTTTTGGGGCTGTCGCTGGGCAACACAGACTTTCAACTCCCTCCAAAGATTTTCTATGGGGTTAAGATCTGGAGACTGGCTAGGCCACTCCAGGACCTTGAAATGCTTCTTACGAAGCCACTCCTTCGTTGCCTGGGCGGTGTGTTTGGGATCATTGTCATGCTGAAAGACCCAGCCACGTTTCATCTTCAATGCCCTTGCTGATGGAAGGAGGTTTTCACTCAAAATCTCACGATACATGGCCCCATTCATTCTTTCCTTTACACGGATCAGTCGTCCTGGTCCCTTTGCAGAAAAACAGCCCCAAAGCATGATGTTTCCACCCCCATGCTTCACAGTAGGTATGGTGTTCTTTGGATGCAACTCAGCATTCTTTGTCCTCCAAACACGACGAGTTGAGTTTTTACCAAAAAGTTATATTTTGGTTTCATCTGACATTCTCCCAATCCTCATCTGGCTCATCCAAATGCTCTCTAGCAAACTTTAGACGGGCCTGAACATGTACTGGCTTAAGCAGGGGGACACGTCTGGCACTGCAGGATTTGAGTCCCTGGCGGCGTAGTGTGTTACTGATGGTAGGCTTTGTTACTTTGGTCCCAGCTCTCTGCAGGTCATTCACTAGGTCCCCGTGTGGTTCTGGGATTTTTGCTCACCGTTCTTGTGATCATTTTGACCCCACGGAGGTGAGATCTTGCGTGGAGCCCCAGATCGAGGAAGATTATCAGTGGTCTTGTATGTCTTCCATTTCCTAATAATTGCTCCCACAGTTGATTTCTTCAAACCAAGCTGCTTACCTATTGCAGATTCAGTCTTCCCAACCTGGTGCAGGTCTACAATTTTGTTTCTGGTGTCCTTTGACAGCTCTTTGGTCTTGGCCATAGTGGAGTTTGGAGTGTGACTGTTTGAGGTTGTGGACAGGTGTCTTTTATACTGATAACAAGTTCAAACAGGTGCCATTAATACAGGTAATGAGTGGAGGACAGAGGAGCCTCTTAAAGAAGAAGTTACAGGTCTGTGAGAGCCAGAAATCTTGCTTGTTTGTATGTGACCAAATACTTATTTTCCACCATAATTTGCAAATAAATTCATAAAAAATCCTACAATGTGATTTTCTGGATTTTTTTCTCCTCATTTTGTCTGTCATAGTTGAAGTGTACCTATGATGAAAATTACAGGCCTCTCTCATCTTTTTAAGTGAGAGAACTTGCACAATTGGTGGCTGACTAAATACTTTTTTTCCCCACTGTATGGAAAACTAGCTGTACTTCGTTTCGTTGCACCTTTTTAATTGAAATGTCTTTTATTTTTATATATATATATATATATATATATATGCCAGCTGATTCATGATTTAGACTGGCTGAGAAAGTTTATACAAATCTCCGCTGTTGAAAACTAAATGTTAGTCTGAAAGAAATGTGAGATAATGTCTAGGTGCTTTTTAAAATGGAGATCAAGTTTTATAATTTGCCTGGCTGGGCTGATGAGACAGTGGATTGTGCAGTTGAATGAACAGAGTAAATGGTCCATTTTAATGTCATAGATTTAGCTGGTGGTAACTTGTGGAATAGACACCGGCTGGAATGTGCTTTTAACCAATCAGCATTCAGGATTAGACCCATCCGTTGCAATAAGGCTTGAGGAGGTGTGGTATATGGCCAATATACCACCGCTAAGGGCTGTTAGGCACGACGTAACGTGGAGTGCCTGGACACAGCCCTTAGCCGTGGTATATTGACCCTATTTCACAAACCCCTGAGGTGCCTTATTGCTATTAAAAACTGTTTACCATCGCAATTAGAGCAGTCAAAATAAGTTTTGTCATACCCGTGGTATACGGTCTGATATACCACGGCTGTCAGCCAATCACCATTCAGGGCTCAAACCACCCAGTTTATAATATCATATAATGTTAGTGCCTGTCTCAATTTTACCTGACACCTGCCTTAATATAAAGTGAATCATGAGACTCAACAGCGTGTTTGTGTCATGCATAATGTACTTTTTCCCTTAAAATATGTAGCTACTGTATTCTTTCTGACTTCTGTTAAATATTCTTCTGCCCTAAAGATCTTTCTTTCAGCCCAAAATGGGCAAAGAGAAGGAGAGCAAAACAAGTGATGGGCCGGTGAAAGACAAGCCGGTGAAAGACAAGCCGGTGAAAGACAAGCCGGTGAAAGACAAGCCGGTGAAAGACAAACCGGTGAAAGACAAGCCAGAGTAAGTGTTTAAGGCCAGGGAGTGAGGGTGGCAGGATTTTCACGGGTGTAGCCAGAGCCATATATTTAAGTTAAATACATGGCCCTGGGTGTAGTTGTCCATACAGGTAGCGGATTACCCTTGAAGTTCGTGGTAGAGTACTTTCCTGAATAGCAAAGCAATCAGCAACGGCGAAGCAAACAGACTGTAGAATGACCAATATGAGAGTAGGTATTTGCAGTGTCTGTCTATAATGTATTTTTATTTTCCATCCTTGCTAGACCAGTCAAAAGGCCTCTCAAAGTTCAGAATGGGGTCCATAAAGAGCCTGATTCACCAGTGAAGAAGTTCACTAAACGCAGTCGTCAGATCTTGGACAGTGATGATGATGATGATGAGGCTCCAGCCGGAATTGAAAAGGAGCAAGAGGACAAGGTTGTGGAGCCCAAGGTAGCTTTTACATTTCCCACCTCATATCCTCCTCTACGTAAACAAGCTCTAATCAGCACATTGGATCCATCCCATATCGCACCATATTCCCCACATAGTGCACCAGTTTTGACCAGGCCCTATTGGTTCTGGTCAAAAGTAGCACACTATAGGAAATAGGGTGCCATTTGGGACTCATATGATTTGTATACTCTGCAGTATGCTTGGGCTGTATACTGTTTACTGGGGTATTTTCAAATACCAACGGTATGATTGTCAATACCGTCAACACTGCTTATAACTAAGTTCACTGTCTAAGATGTGCCAAATAAATGATCTCCAGTTCAGTGCTCCAGCCATGCATTTGGTTTGCTAACGCTCTAGCTAAGTGGCTAAATGTCAAGATCAATCTTCTTGGCTACAGCAGAGATAATCAAGCCCCTCCTGGATCAAGATCCCTGCTGTCTAAATTAGTTTTGTGCATCAAAACAATAACACTTTCCATGCACTGCTGGTAATACCGTATACCCTAGTATGGTACAGGAACAGCATGACTATGAAAATGTGGTTACCACCCAACCCTACTCTGGTCTTTACCATTTGAAACAACTGTAAAGCCGAAAGAGGGTGTGTCTATATAAAGATTCAGCTGAGTATGCATTCCAAATGGAATCATATTCCCAATACAGGGCAGTCTTGACCAGGTCGCTCTTGAAAAACAGATTTGACCTAAATGAGAGCAAACCTGGGTAAACAAATACAAATCTAGGAAATAGTGGCCATTTGTGACCCACTCTGTGCATATAGATCTGAACTGTGTCTCCCCCACAGGATGATGTATTCAAGGCTGTTACCACCCCCCTATCCCCCGCCGCTCCAGTGACCCCAGCCGCCTCCACCACCCCTGGAACCCCTGACACCCCCACTTCCATCTCACCCTCCGGAATACCCAAACGCCGCACCGGTCAGTCTCTAGCTGTACAACATCCTCTACTAACACACTGTTAACTAAGTTGTCTGTTATTTAATGCAGCCTGCATGTTTAAATATGTCTGAAAATAGGAAAAAGCACTTACATATCTGGGGTTACTTGTTGCAGGTGCATGGGGAATTATTCAATGATAACAAAAAGAAAATACTTCCACACAAGTTGTAAAAAGGACTAAGGACTACATCAATATGATTAATGCCACAAAAATGTGTTCAGCAATGATGCATCTCTAGTTGTTTCTATCTTCTCTGTAGAGTAGTGATGCATCTCTAGTTGTGTTTCTGTCATCTCTGTAGAGTAGTGATGCATCTCTAGTTCAAATCAAATGTATTTATAAAGCCCCCCTTACATCAGCTGATGTCACAGAGTGCTGTACAGAAACCCAGCCTAAAACCCCAAACAGCAAGCAATGCAGGTGTAAAAGCACGGTGGCTAGGAAAAACTCCCTAGAAAGGCCAAAACCTAGGAATAAACCTAGAGAGGAACCAGGCTGTGAGGGGTGGCCAGTCCTCTTCTGGCTGTGCCGGGCGCAGATTATAACAGAACATGGACAAGATTTTAAAATGTTCATAAAACAGGCAGAACAGTTGAAACTGGAGAAGCAGCACGCCAGGTGGACTCGGGACATCAAGGAGTCATCAGGCCAGGTAGGCCTTGAGGAATGGTCCTAATGCTCAGGTCCTCAGAGAGAGAGAGAGAGAGAGAGAGAGAGAGAGAGAGAGAGAGAGAGAGAGAGAGAGAGAGAGAGAGAGAGAGAGAGAGAGAGAGAGAGAGAGAGAGAGAGAGAGAGAGAGAGAGAGAGAGAGAGAGAGAGAGAGAGAGAGAGAGAGAGAGAGAGAGAGAGAGAGAGAGAGAGAGAGAGAGAGAGAGAGAGAGAGAGAGAGAGAGAGAGAGAGAGAGAGAGAGAGAGAGAGAGAGAGAGAGAGAATACTTAAATTCACACAGGACACCAGATAAGAGAAGAAATACTCCAGATATAACAGACGGACCCTAGCCCCCGACACATAAACTACTGCAGCATAAATACTGGGGCTGAGACAGGAGGGGTCGGGAGACACTGTGGCCCGTCGGCGAAACCCGGACATGGCCAAACAGGCAGGATATAACCCCACCCACTCTGCCAAGCACAGCCCCACACCACTAGAGGGATATCTTCAACCACCAACTTACCATCCTGAGACAAGGCCGAGTATAGCCCACAAGATCTCCGCCACGGCACCAGAAGCCAGTGACTCAGCCCCTGTAATAGGGTTAGAGGCAGAGAATCCCAGTGGAGGGGAACCGGCCAGGCAAAGACAGCAAGGGTGGTTCGTTGCTCCAGTGCCTTTCCGTTCACCTTCACACTCCTGGGCCACTGGGCCAGACTACACTCAGTCATAGGACCTACTGAAGAGATGAGTCTTCAGTAAAGACTTAAAGGTCGAGACCGAGTCTGCGTCTCTCACATGGATAGGCAGACCATTCCATAAAAATGGAGCTCTATAGGAAAAAGCCCTGCCTCCAGCTGTTTGCTTAGAAATTCTAGGGACAGTAAGGAGGCCTGCGTCTTGTGACCGTAGCGTACGTGTAGGTATGTACGGCAGGACCAAATCGGAAAGATAGGTAGGAGCAAGCCCATGTAATGCTTTGTAGGTTAGCAGTAAAACCTTGAAATCAGCCCTTGCCTTAACAGGAAGCCAGTGTAGAGAGGCTAGTACTGGAGTAATATGATCAAATTTTGGGGTTCTAGTCAAGATTCTAGCAGCCGTGTTTAGCACTAACTGAAGTTTATTTAGTGCTTTATCCGGTAGCCGGAAAGTAAAGCATTGCAGTAGTCTAACCTAGAAGTTACAAACGCATGGATTAACTTTTTCTGCATTATTTTTGGACAGAAAGTTTCTGATTTTTACAATGTTACGTAAATGGAAAAAGCTGTCCTTGAAACAGTCTTGATATGTTCGTCAAAAGAGAGATCAGGGTCCAGAGTAACGCCGAGGTCCTTCACAGTTTTATTTGAGACGACTGTACAACCATCAAGATTAATTGTCAGATTCAACAGAAGATCTCTTTGTTTCTTGGGACCTAGAACTAGCATCTCTGTTTTGTCAGAGTTTAAAAGTAGAAAATTGTCCGCCATCCACTTCCTTATGTCTGAAACACAGGCTTCCAGGGAGGGCAATTTTGGGGCTTCACCATGTTTCATCGAAATGTACAGCTGTGTGTCATCCGCATAGCAGTGAAAGTTAACATTATGTTTCCGAATGACATCACCAAGTGGTAAAATATATAGTGAAAACAATAGTGGTCCCAAAACAAAGCCTTGAGGAACACCGAAATGTACAGTTGATTTGTCAGAGGACAAACCATCCACAGAGACAAACTGATATCTTTCCGACAGATCTAAACCAGGCCAGAACTTGTCCATGTAGACCAATTTGGGTTTCCAATCTCTCTTGTGTTTCTGTCATTTCTGTAGAGTAGTGATGCATCTCTAGTTGTGTTTCTGTCATCTCTGTAGAGTAGTGATGCATCTCTAGTTGTGTTTCTATGATCTCTGTAGAGTAGTGATGCATCTCTAACTAGTTGTGTTTCTATCATCTCTGTAGCAAGGAAGCAGTTCCCCAAGAGAAAGCTGGACAGCAGGAGTGGCAGTGAAAAGGAGGAGGAAGAACAAGGACAGCAGAATAAAAGAGCAAAGGTTGATGAGACACTTGACAGCACCGGTAAGTGTTTCCTCCATTACAAGTGTTCCTTCCTGCCCCTTCTCTCTTCTGTTGCATCACTCCATTTCTCTTTCTCTCTGTAGAGAATGAAGAGGAAGCGATGGACGTTGGAGGAGAGAACAGTGTGGATAAGCCTGAGGTGGCGCAGATCAACCCGGAGGAGAAAGAGACAGATGAAGAGAAGACCAAAGATGGAGAGAAAGAGAAAGCACTTGATGTGAAAGAGACTGTGACCGAGAAGGCTGAGGAGGGAAAGGGAAAAAGTGAAAAGGCTGAAGAGAGCAGTCCTAAAGGTCAGAAGGCTGAAGGAAAAAGTCCTAAAGGTCAGAAGGCTGAAGAGAGCAGTCCTAAAGGTCAAAAGGTGGTAAAGGATGAGAAAGAAAAAGGAAGTCCTAAAAATGAAAGGAAAGCAGTGAAGGAGGAGAACGTGTCAGAAAGCCCCCAAGCCAAAAAAGCCCCCACCATCAGCAGTTTCTTTGGTGAGATTTTTCCCCATTTACTTCCTGCCTTGCACAGGAACCTCTCTATGAATGAGTTTGCATTCTGCAGTTTGTTTAGAAGAAACCTGAAGGAGTGTAACATTGCTTCTCAAGTGGTACGGAATAGGGTGCCGTTTGGGATTTAACCTACATTTGTTTTGGGAAGTTTTTGAAGAAATCAGAAGAAATCTGAAGGAGTGTAAGAGACTTGTAAACTGCAGAGATGGCAGTGGAACAATGACATGTAACATCCTTTGTACTTTATACTTTAAAAAGCTTGTTTGACAAACCGTGTGCTCCAAACTCCAAGTCTGAATGTTGGTTTCTTCTCTGTTATCTAGCTCCCAGGAAGGCAGCTGTGAAGAGACCAGAGAAGAGCGAGGGAGGCGGAAAGGAGAAGAGCGAGGGAGGCGGAAAGGAGAAGAGCGAGGGAGGCGGAAAGGAGAAGAGCGAGGGAGGCGGAAAGGAGAAGAGCGAGGGAGGCGGAAAGGAGAAGAGCGAGGGAGGCGGAAAGGAGAAGAGCGAGGGAGGCGGAAAGGAGAAGAGCGAAGTGTTTATGAAGGAAGAGGCGAAGGTGTCCCGTACCACGGAGGACATTAAAGACAAGAAAGGGTAAGAGAGAATCACAGATGGTTATGAAGATGTGTTTACACCACGGCTTCATCCCATTCTCCAACCTTTTCCCAATATTGGTGCTTTGGTCAATGGTGGAATCTCCCTCCAGCCAATGATTACAACAATCCATTGCTTTTAAACCGGTCACTAAGTGTGCAGGTGAAGAAAGGCCATGTCCTGATTCTCTGGCCATCTCTTTTGAAGGAGTAGCTGTACATGTGTACATTTCTGGATGTTTTCTCCAGTGAGTTGAATAGTGCAGTATACTGTATTAATCTGAGTGTCTTTGACCCCCAGAGAGAAGACTGACCAGGCCCAGTATGACCCGTCCAGACCCAACTACCACCCAGTAGACCACGCCTGCTGGAGTCGGGGACAGAGGTACGTCCAACCCACTTAACACAGCTAGAGCTGGGACGATAAACTGGAAATGATCGACACTGACCAACCCAACCATTTATAAAATAAATCAATAATTATACATTTTACTGACATCGATAAAAACGTTAAGTTGCTTTTACTAGGAGTTAAATAGGCCTAATATGGGCTATTGCTATTGAGAAAATTAAGAATATAAACATTTGTAGGAGTATTTTAAAGGTTCAAATAAAGTAATGCTTATTCGTTTGATAAATGTATTGTTCAATTTATCGTTATCGTGCTACAATTCAGTCAATTTATCACGTTGTGGATTTTGGTCCCTATTGCCCAGCTCTAGCCACACGACTCGGCTGTATACCTCAACCTGGGTCCTATTCACTAGGCACCAAATGGAAGCAAACGGGCCGAAACGGAGAGGGACTACCTGAACCTATCCAATAAGAAACGCTTGTTTTAATTTCCTGTTCCAAAATGGTTTTGCTACGGTGTGCTCTAATGAATTCCACCCTTAACAACCTGCACTGGACATATGTACTGTAAAGAAGTCTCTCAATGGAGTAGTTTTGATGCTGTAAATACGTCTGTCGATGGTATTGTTTTGATAGTGTAAATAAGTCTCTCAATGAAGTTGTAATTCAATGTTTGTCTAATTTTCTCTTTCACAGGGTCCCGTATTTGGCTGTTGCGCGCACCTTTGAAAAGATAGAGGAAGATTCTGGCAGGTAAGAGGTTTCAATAGACCTCCCAAGTCGTGACTGTTCTTGTGTGTCCCAAATGGCACCCAATTCCCTATGTGTTGCACTATCTAGGTAATGGGGTGCAATTTGGGACAGCCTGTGTTTTATTGTAGTGTAATTTTCCCTTCTACATTGTTTTACATACTAATTGCATTTTTATTTTTTGCTAGATTGAGGAACATTGAAACATTATCAAATCTCCTACGCTCTGTGATCGTCCTCTCTCCAGGTAAAATAGCTCCCCCTAAAGTGTGTACAAGTGGAGCCCGGTGCCGGATGCCAACGTCCCAAATGGCATTCTAATATTCCCTATTTAGTGCACTACTTTTGACCTGACCTCTACGGCACTACTATCCTGTAAAGGAACGCTGTGAAATACCCTGGATATGTCCCAAATGCCACCCAATTCCCTATGGGCCCTCGTCAAAAGTTGTGCGCTATATTAGGGACTAGTGTGCTGAGTGTTTGTCTCTCTTGTTGTTCTTGCTCAGAGGACCTGCTGTGCTGCGTCTACCTGTGTCTCAATCAGCTGGGTCCTGCTTACATGGGGCTGGAGCTGGGAGTGGGAGAAACTGTACTGATGAAGGCTGTCGCCCAAGCTACTGGTGAGACACACACACACACTCTCTCTCGCTCTCTCAGCGTTGTTGTTTATCATTTCTCTTCCTTTGCTTTTGGGCTTAGAACTCTCTCACATCTTTATTCTTGTTGCCAGGGCGACAGTTGGACAAAATCAAGGCGGAGGCTGCAGAGAAGGGGGACTTGGGGTTGGTGGCTGAGAGTTCCCGTAACAACCAGAGAATTATGTTCCAGCCAGCCAATCTGATTGCAGGGGGTGTGTTCAACAAACTGAAAGACATCGGGAACATGAGTGGGAATTCTGTGAGTGTCTGTGTGTGTGTGAGAGTTTAACACAGTAAAATTCTCAAATCGTTTAGGTAAATTTACTGATTGTAAGAAAACAACACAATTCTCCTCTGTCCTGGGAATAGGATGATAAATTGATTTGTAATCAGGAATGGAATGAATGAATTCCTTTCTCTGTCTCTCTCCCTGCCTGCAGGCCATGAATAAGAAGATTGACATCATTAAAGGTCTCTTTGTAGCCTGTCGTTTCTCTGAAGCCAGATACATTGTCAGGTAATGGTCCCCCCACTTCCTTCACTCTACTACTGGTCAACCTGAGGAGGTCTCCTAAATGGCAGCCTTTGCTCTCTGTAATGCAGTACTTCTGGCCTTTGTTCATTTTATATGTGATCAATGTGTTGTTGCTGCTGCTTCCGGTCTCCTGTTGTTGGTTTACACAGGATGTAGTTGAGCATGTTGTCTTGCTTCATTAGTCAAGCTGAACGTATTGTCACTGTCTGCCTGCCCATTCACAAGTAGTCCCCCCTGCTGGTCGGCACGTTAATGGATTCAAATAAGATCATTTAATATTGGGATCTCTGACTGTGTGTAATTCTATAGTACTTTATAACTGTTTGTTGACCAGCTGCTACGTACAACACCAGTACATGCACAACATCAGACAAAAAGCAGGACATCATCAATACATGTCTGTATTGATCGACAGGTCGCTGGCAGGGAAGCTGAGGATTGGCTTGGCTGAACAGAGTGTACTGGCTGCCCTGAGTCAGGCCGTGTGTCTGACTCCTCCAGGACAAGGTTAGCCAGCCAACGTTATTAAATTTTCACAACGTTCTCACAATGTTTAAACAACATTACCATCCAACGTTCTCACAATGTTTAAACAACATTACCTTTCAACTTTATCACGTTTTCACAATAGTATCACATTACCCCCCAACATTACCACAACATCGTCACAGCGTTTTCACAACAGTGCCCCCCCCCAGACATTATCACCACGTTCGTTCACAACATAACCTCTACATACAATATTCATGTCTGCCTTTGATGCAACTGAGCCTTTTGTGTGTCTATTCCAGAC
Organism: Brachymystax lenok tsinlingensis; assembly: GCA_030435695.1. Lineage (NCBI taxonomy): Eukaryota > Metazoa > Chordata > Actinopteri > Salmoniformes > Salmonidae > Brachymystax > Brachymystax lenok. Next base: position 38,943,751 of record CM059788.1, read on the forward strand.
TTCCCTCCGGCAGTGATTGACGCAGGGAAAGGAATGAGTGCAGAAAAACAGAAAGCTTGGATAGAAGAGAAGAGCCTTATCCTCAAACAGACTTACTGGTACTAAACGGGCCCCTATTCCCTATATAGTGCATTACTTTTGGCTCATAGGGTTCTGCACAATGTAGTACACTATGTAGGGAATGTAGTGCCATTTGGGACAAACGCCTGTGTGAATTTTATTTTCTTAATGGTTTTGTTCCGTTTGTCCCGTCCAGTGAGATGCCCAACTATGATGTCATCATCCCGGTCATTCTGAAGGAAGGGATTGATGAACTACCCAACCACTGCAAACTCACTCCAGGCAATAATCAGCATTTATTACATTTTTATAGCGCTTACAGCGGGAGGGGAAATGACAGCCTTTTATGAGTAGATGAGGTACTGACCATCAGGGTTGTGAGAGTGTGTGTGGGGGGGGGTGTATTGTTTGTTTTAATGTGGTATTTCTGACCCCTCTCTTCCTCAGGTGTACCGTTGAGGCCCATGCTGGCTCACCCCACCAAAGGTGTAGGAGAGGTGATGAAGAGATTTGATGAAGCCGCCTTCACCTGCGAGTACAAGTATGATGGAGAACGAGCACAGGTAAGTGAGGCTGTAGAGAGCCCTGCGAGGCCCTCCCAGGTGGAGGCTGTAGAGAGCCCTGCGAGGCCCTCCCAGGTGGAGGCTGTAGAGAGCCCTGCGAGGCCCTCCCAGGTGGAGGCTGTAGAGAGCCCTGTGACGTTTTGTCCTCTTGGCCATTAAGATGCTGTCTGACTCCTGAAATGGCCACCAGATGGCGCTCTAACATACAACTGGCTCGTAGCGCTTGTGTTCCATTTTTACTGCAGGATAGCCTAGTGGTTAGAGCGTTGGACTAGTAACCGAAAGGTTGCAAGTTCAAATCCCCGAGCTGACAAGGTACAAATCTGTCGTTGTGTTCCTAGGCCGTCATTGAAAATAAGAATTTGTTGTTATCTGACTTGCCTAGTAAAATAAAAGTAAACAGGTGGACCCTGCATTTTTCTGTCTAATATAACATGTTATGACAGGCAGCAGATGCGCATTCAAAGCAACGCACAGTAGTGCCTGCGTCCATTTATCTAATGAGTGGCCCCTGCGGGAGTTGAACCTACTGTCCTGGCGTTTTTTCAGTATTATACTCCACCAACTGAGCCACACAGCTCTACTCTGCATACAACAGGGAACTCGTTGTTGTTGGTTGAATGGGGCAACTATTGATACTTGTATGTATTGTGCAGATCCATATCTTGGAGAACGGGGAAGTGCGTATTTTCAGTCGCAACCAGGAGGATAATACCACCAAATATCCTGACATCATCTCTCGCATTCCTACGGTAACAATGACCCTCTCAACACTAGCACACTCAATGAGCATCCCAAATGACAACCTATTCCCTATATAGTGCACTACTTTTGTCCAGAGTACACTACATAGAGAATAGGGTGCAATTTCGGACACAACCGGAGATCATCTTAGCCCCTTTTATCATGGACATAAGCACACTGCATGAATAATACAATTTCCTGTCTCTGTCGCTGTGTCTCTCTCAGGTAAAGAATGAGTCTGTGGTATCCTGTGTGTTGGACTCTGAGGCAGTAGCTTGGGACAGAGAAAAGAAACAGATCCAACCATTCCAGGTTCTCACCACACGGAAGAGAAAGGTGACAGGAAGGAAATGAGTGGGCCTCATACTGGGGTATCCATAGTTTTGGTTTCTCTAATCATTTTCATTACAGCTGGATGGCTGATTAGCCCAGGTGACGGTTTCCACAACTTATCCTCAGTGGTCGTAGATCGTTTTCCTACCAGGCTCCGATCAAGACGTGGACTGCTTTGTCTAACCCTCGACCTGTTTGGTTTGACCTGCCGGGAGTTGGGCTACCTCCCATCGGCATAGCGCTGAGGGGCTGTCAAGCCCTCTCACTGTGACAATATACTGAGTACAGGGACCAAAATATCTAGGTTTGAATGATCTTTTACTGGGTGTGTGGGTGGGATTGGTGTTAAGTGACCTGTACTGTGTGTTCTGTAGGATGTGGCTGCAGCTCATATCAATGACCTGTACTGTGTGTTCTGTAGGATGTGGCTGCAGCTCATATCAATGACCTGTACTGTGTGTTCTGTAGGATGTGGCTGCAGCTCATATCAATGACCTGTACTGTGTGTTCTGTAGGATGTGGCTGCAGCTCATATCAATGACCTGTACTGTGTGTTCTGTAGGATGTGGCTGCAGCTCATATCAATTACCTGTACTGTGTGTTCTGTAGGATGTGGCTGCAGCTCATATCAATGACCTGTACTGTGTGTTCTGTAGGATGTGGCTGCAGCTGATATCAAGGTCCAAGTGTGTGTGTACGCCTTCGACCTGCTGTATCTCAATGGAGAGGTGAGTGGATGAGAATAGGAATTATTCGGTCTGTTAGACATGGACACTTTTTCCTATTTAGTGGACTAGTTTTGACCAGGGCCTCTAGGTTTCTGGTCCAGAGAAGTGCACTATATAGAGAATAGGGTGCCATATGGGACGTTTAAGTAATGTTACTGTTGTCCCGTTGACCATTTTGATTCTTATTATTTTCATATTGTAAATAACCAAAGTAAGCTTTGGCAATATCTACATTGTTACGTCATGCCAATAAAGCGACTTGAATGAGAGAGAGACACCCAGAGAGAGAGGAGACACACTATTACCACCAATGAAGTAACAAACATAACAATCAATATCTAATTAATCAATACAAACTGGGTGGTTCGAGCCCTGAGTGCTGATTGGTTGAAAGCCGTGGTAACCCGTTTATAATAGCAATAAGGCACCTCGGGGGGGGTGTGGTATATGGCCAATTTACCACAGCTAAGGGCTGTTCTCAGGCACGCCGCGGAGTAATAAGAATCAAAATTGTCAACGGGACAACAGTAACACCAATAATCAAGGGTGAAAATAACCACACATTAAGCATACAGTAGAGGACATGTGCAGGTTGATTGGTCTGTCAGACACTGTCCCTCATCTTATGGCAGGCAGCAATGTAGTGTGCTGCCAACCCACAGCTCTCTGCGTCCTCCCCCAACAGGACGGGTAGTCTATCCTCATCAGAGGGGTCTTTGAAACCTTGAATAAGGGTTTCACATTTGGGAAAATGACACTCTAATTGTTTTATATTTTGTCAGGACTCTGTCTCTCTCTGTCTCTGTATTTACATTGTTTGTTCTCCACTGGTTGTCCTTTTCTCATGGCAACGGCCACAAATCTTGACACTGCGGTATTTCGCCTAATGGATATGGGAGTTTATCAATATTTGATTTGTTTTCAAATTCTTTTTGGATCTGTTGAAAATATGTCTCTAATGTGGTCTGGCTCTCTCTGGGTGTGTCAGTCTCTAGTGAAGCAGCCCTTGTCATGTCGCAGAGCTCTGTTGAAGGAGAGCTTCCAGGAGAAGGAGGGAGAGTTTGTGTTCGCCCGTGCCATCGACTCAGACAACACAGACGCCATCGCTGAGTTCCTAGAGCAATCGGTTCGAGGTCTGTGGGATGAGTCTGTGTGTTTTATAACGTGTGTGTGTGCGCAGTCTGTTTGTTTGTGAGGTCACTCTTGTCTTCTGTGATCTCCTTCTGTCCTCGACTTGTTTATTCATGTCTTATTTATTCATGTCTTGTTTATTCATGTCTTATTCCCTATATAGTGCACTACTTAAGACCAGAGCTCTATCTATGGTCCCTGGTCAAAGGTCATGCACTATTGTTGCCAAGGATGGTGTAGCGTTCTAAGCCGCTTCCTCTTGATCACATATATAGTACTGCAGCCACCATCCAGCCAAATGCTATTTCAGCCCTCTGTCTTTCCTCTCTAGCTCTCTCTCTATCCTGTACAATAAACAAAACATATATGAGGAGTGGGACTGCCCCACTCCTTTAAATTAAAAAATAAAAGCTGTGCACTGTACAGAGAAGGATTTACCAAGAATATTCCAGAAGGACTAATTTGAGGCAGAAAGGGAATTGTCATTGTCTTACGTCACTCCTATGCAACGCTCGTCCCTCAATCAATCTGTCAATCAGGACGTCGAACTCATCCTAAAATGTTGGGATTCCCGAGCGTCCGCCATTCAAAAATGGAAACAGTTTTCAAAATGTTATATCAATGCGCTCTTGTATGAAATAGGCAGAATAACAAGCTCAAGTAAGACAAATGTTGTGACAATGATTTAATAGTTTGAGACTTTGTTTTTAATTTTCTATCTTCTGCAAAAATGTTGTCTGCCGCAAGTGCAGTGACTTAATCAGCTTCTTAGCTGTTCTAGCTAGCTGTCCTACTGACGCGGTACGCTAGCTAGCTGTCCTACTGACGCGGTGCGCTAGCTAGCTGTCGTACTGACGCGGTACGCTAGCTAGCTGTCCTACTGACGCGGTACGCTAGCTAGCTGTCCTACTGACGCGGTACGCTGGCTAGCTGTCGTACTGACGCGGTACGCCAGCTAGCTGTCCTACTGACGCGGTACGCTGGCTAGCTGTCGTACTGACGCGGTACGCTAGCTAGCTGTCCTACTGACGCGGTACGCTAGCTAGCTGTCCTACTGACGCGGTACGCTAGCTAGCTGTCGTACTGACGCGGTGCGCTAGCTAGCTGTCCTACTGACGCGGTACGCTAGCTAGCTGTCGTACTGACGCGGTACGCTAGCTAGCTGTCCTACTGACGCGGTGCGCTAGCTAGCTGTCCTACTGACGCGGTACGCTAGCTAGCTGTCGTACTGACGCGGTACGCTAGCTAGCTGTCCTACTGACGCGGTACGCTAGCTAGCTGTCGTACTGACGCGGTACGCTAGCTAGCTGTCCTACTGACGCGGTACGCTAGCTAGCTGTCGTACTGACGCGGTACGCTAGCTAGCTGTCGTACTGACGCGGTGCGCTAGCTAGCTGTCGTACTGACGCGGTGCGCTAGCTAGCTGTCGTACTGACGCGGTGCGCTAGCTAGCTCTACCTTTACTGCCATTTTTTTTTAAAGCTTGCTTAACATGTTTAAATTACCCTGCCGTTATAGACTTGCAGCCCCAAAGTTAAGAGGGACTGTGATCAGAAATCAGTTTGTAGATCAGCATCTTTCCCTGCGATCGCTAACGTTACTCTGTATGCTTGGGTCAGCTGAGCACAGCAGCTAACTTGGGAGGCTACTGCAATGACCAACAGCTGCTTCATGAAAACTCATCATGTGAGCGGCAGCGCTACTAAAGTAGCTTGCTTAGCTAGCTTTTGTTGGAAGCATTCAACATTGTGTGTGTGTGTGTGTGTGTGTGTATTACTAAGTAGAGGGTTGGTTGGTTAGCAGCATCGTTTCAGGGACTGGTTTAGCAAGCTAATGTTGGACATTTTATGTTCGCTTTCGTGCCCATTGTCAAACTTCAGAAATGCTTGGAGAAGCACCAAGTCTTCGCTAGATGTAAAATGGAGCGACTAAGACTTCCTCACCAAAAACATTATTGATGTGTTGTTTTAGCTTAGATTCATTCAGACTGTTTTCAGGCAAAATTGTGTTCAGCAGACGATGTCACCTAGGTAATATTTTTTTTTAATGTTAGACAACACATTGTAGCTGAATTATCCCATCACCCTTGCGAGATACGAGACAGATCAGTGCCGGCAGAACCGACACGCTATCTGACTTAGGACGATGGCGAAACCAACACGCTATCTGACTTAGGACGATGGCGATTTGGCTGCCATTTAGGGGACACAGTAAGTGTTATGTTTCTATGGGCCCTAGTTAAAAGTAGTGCACTATATAGGGAATCGGTTGCCATTTCCTGTTTTTAAATACATTTTATACAAGTTTGGGACGCACTGTAAATGTTGTTTCTGTATGTAATTCTGGGTTCATCAGACTCCTGCGAGGGACTCATGGTGAAGACTCTGGAGAAAGATGCCACGTATGAAATCGCCAAGCGCTCTCACAACTGGCTCAAGGTACAGACACACCACAGGGTTCTCCCCAGCATTTAACAAGGTGGTGCTGCTGAGTACAGCCGTGGGGACGCTCGGACAGGGGCAGTCCCCCCTTTTTTGAACATCGTTAACTGCCATTTCCTGCTATCTAGAACTAAAAAGTGCCAGAACAAATAAAGTAACAATAAATATATTGACCTTTTTTATACATACATACATACATACATAAAGTTGAAGTCGGAAGTTTACATACACTAAGGTTGGGGTCATTAAAACTCATTTTTCAACCACTCCACAAATTTCAAGTTAACTATAGTTTTGTCAAGTCGGTTAGGACATATACTGTGTGCATGACACAAGTAATTTTTCCAACAATTGTTTACAGACAGATTATTTCACTTATAATTCACTGTATCACAATTCCAGTGGGTCAGAAGTTTATGTACACTAAGTTGACTGTGCCTTTTAAACAGCTTAGGAAATTCCAGAAAATTATGTCATGGCTTTAGAAGCTTCTGATTGACTCAAATGATGTCAATTAGTCTATCGGAGGTGTACCTGTGGATGTATTTCAAGGCCTACCTTCAAACTCAGTGCCTCTTTGCTTGACATCATGGGAAAATCTAAAGAAATCAGCCAAGACTTCAGCAAAATAATTGTAGACCTCCACAAGTCTGGTTCATCCTTGGGAGCAATTTCCAAATCTGAAGGTACCACGTTCATCTGTACAAACAATAGTACGCAAGTAGAAACACCATGGGACCACGTAGCGGTCATACCGCTCAGGAAGGAGACTCGTTCTGTCTCCTAGAGATGAACGTACTTTGGTACGAAAAAGAGCAAGTCAATCCCAGAACAACAGCAAAGGACCTTGTGAATATGCTGGAGGAAACGGGTACAAAAGTATCTATATCCACAGTAAAACGAGTCCTATATTGACGTAACCTGAAAGGCCGCTCAGCAAGGAAGAAGCCACTGCTCCAAAACCGCCATAAAAAAGCCAGACTACGGTTTGCAGCTGCACATGGGGACAAAGATCGTACTTTTTGGAGAAATGTCCTCTGGTCTGATGAAACAAAAATAGAACTGTTTGGTCATAATGACCATCGTTATGTTTGGAGGGAAAAGGGGGAGGGTTGCTATCCGAAGAACACCATCCCAACCGTGAAACACGGGGGTGGCAGCATCATGTTGTGGGGGTGCTTTGCTGCAGGAGGGACTGGTGCACTTCACAAAATAGATGGCATCATGATGAAGGGAAAATTATGTGGATATATTGAAGCAACATCTCAAGACGTCAGTCAGGAAGTTGGTCGCAAATGGGTAAAGCTTGGTCGCAAATGGGTCTTCCAAATGGACCATGACCCAAAGCATGCTTCCAAAGTTGTGTCAAAATGGCTTAAGGACAACAAAGTCAAGGTATTGGAGTGGCCATCACAAAGCCCTGACCTCAATCCTATAGAAAATGTGTGTGCAGAACTGAAAAAGCGTGTGCGAGCAAGGAGGCCTACAAACCTGACTCAGTTACACCAGCTCTGTCAGAAGGAATGGGCCAAAATTCACCTAACTTATTGTGGGAAGCTTGTGGAAGGCTACCTGAAACGTTTGACCCAAGTTAAACAATTTAAAGGCAATGCTACCAAATACTAATTGAGTGTATGTAAACTTCTTACCCACTGGGAATGTGATGAAAGAAAGGCTGAAATAAATCATTCTCTCTACTATTATTCTGACATTTCACATTCTTAAAATAAAGTGGTGATCCTAACTGACCTAAGACATGGATTTTCTACTATGATTAAATGTAAGGAATTGTGAGAAACTGAGTTTAAATGTATTTGGCTAAGGTGTATGTGAACTTGCATACATATATGTGTGTGTGTGTATATGTATGGCGCAGCCAGTCCACAAGGTGGCACAGCTCCTCTTACATTCTTTGGTGAGAACCCTGCACTACACGTGCACACAAACACACGCACACACATAAACAAGAACTTCTTATACGTTTCTATAAATACTTCCTATCTCTGTGTAGCTGAAAAAGGACTATCTGGATGGCGTGGGGGACACGATGGATCTGTGTGTGATCGGAGCGTATCTGGGGAAGGGGAAGAGAACCGGGACCTACGGAGGCTTTCTGCTCGCATGCTACGATGAGGACAATGAAGAGTTCCAGTCAGTCTGCAAGGTCAGTGTGTGTGAGAGGGGGTTTCTTTGTGTGGGGTGTGTGTGTGTGTGTGTGTGTGTGTGTGTGTGTGTGTGTGTGTGTACCTGTCTGCCTGCCTTGAATGCGAGGTGACTTTTTTTTCTGTCTCTGCTGGTTTGTCTGTTTCTGAAAGGTGACAGCGCCTCGGGCCAATTAGGCTAAAGGCATTTAACACAGGGACTTCTGTCAGGTCTGTTATTCTACTCTGCTAAAGGTCTCATCTAGTTTATCCCAGGGGAATATCTTTTTCTGGTTCTTTTTTCTTTGCAGATTGGGACAGGTTTCAAGGATGAAGATTTGGAGCAACATTACAAATTCTTAAAGGTACAATACAGAGACCGTTTCTGTGTTCTATTCTTGTTTGTATAGCAACGGCCAGAGTTTCTGTTCCAAAGCTGCCAGAAGTCTTTAGATCCAATTAACTATGAAGGCATTGTCTTTTCCAGGAGCATATTTTGCCAAATCCCCGCCCCTATTACCGTGTGGACCAATCAACTGAGCCCGACTTGTGGCTCGATGCCGTGCAAGTATGGGAAGTGAAGTGTGCCGACCTATCGCTGTCGCCGATCTACAAGGCTGGCATGGGATTGGTTAGTGCCACTCTTGTTTGTACACTGGCACATCAATACTAATAATATAAAGACTGAGCCTATTCCTTTTGTAGTGCACTACTTTTGACCAGGTCCCAATTAAAGTAGTGCACTATATAGGGAATAGGGTGCCATTTGGGACATAACCAAAGTAATTTGGGAATTATTAATTCGATTCAATGCAATTTAATCTTTGAGGACCGACAGGGATGCAACCGCCACAGACTCACCTCATTAATCCCTTCTGCAAATCTAAAATGTGTTGTTGATTCTCAACCAACTGTTTACGTCTCTAGATTTAAGTATTTAAAAAGTGCCCCCAAATTTCTTGAGATCATGGCTCTTGTTGCTTTCCTTTGGGAATGATATTATTTAAGACTTACCATGAACCCATGTTACCCACAACTTAAATATACACTCATATAGGCCTAGGTCCAATATTTAGGCTACATCTCCCGAGAGGCCTAAGGTCTAAGGCACTGCACCTCAGTGTTAGAGGCGTCACTTCAGACTCTGGTTCGATTCCAGGCTGTATCACAACCGCCCGTGATTGTGCGCTGGCCTATGGGACTCCCAATCGGCTCAGCGTCGTCCGGGTTAGGGTTTGGCTGGGGTAGGCCGTCATTGTAAATAAGAATTTGTTCTTAACTGACTTAAATAAATGTTAAGTAAAAATAAATCTCAGGGCCAGAGTATGAGTAGCAGTGCTGCTGTCCATAAATCCTATTCATATCAGCACTCCTACTCTGAAGCGCTTTGTCGATATGGGCCCTAATCTGTGATTTATACAAGGTATGTGTCCCAAATGGCCCCCTATTTCCTATATAGTGCATAACTCTTGATCAGATCCTTATAGGTAGTGTACTACATAGGGAAGAGGGTGCCATTTGGAACAGTGGCCAGGTCTCAAAGTGCTTTACTGCTCAAGTCTTCGGGTGCTTGGTTAGTAATGCATCAACTGGGAAAGGAAAACCCACACTCACTGACAGGGTCTGTTTTAATGTATTTTCTCTGGTCCTCGTATCTTCTCTCTTTGTGACCCAGAGAATGGCTTCAACCGTTTGCTAGGATTATGGTTTGGGCGTAGTTAGTTTAAATGTTGTTGACAGTCTACAAAACAATTTTGGACTATCCCAAATAGTGTTGCTGATGATTCATGTATTTTCTCTCTGCTGTCTCCCAGTGTGACCCAGAGAAGGGCATCTCTCTTCGGTTCCCACGCTTCCTGAGGATCAGAGATGATAAGAAGCCAGAGGAGGCCACTTCAGGAGGACAGGTACGTTGAGTCACTACTGTGACACACTGGAGTTGTCTTGTTGCACATTTCTCTTTCTCAATTCATCTTTCCATGATTCCTCACATCCTTTCTTCTCTCCTCCCTCTCAACTGTATTGGAGGAGAATGTCCAAGGTCCCTCCCCCTTGGACTTTCTCCAGTTCGTTTTTGTCAAGGGGAGATTTATTTGTATGCTTTTTTTTCACAGCGCGTTCTCTGTATTTAACGTCTCCCTCAGAACCATTTGTATATCTCTCTCAGAAATCACTGATTTCTGTCATTCTATTTTTCTGTTTCAGATTGCTGATTTATACAGGAAGCAGCAGGTTGTTCAGAATCAGGGCGACAAACCTGACCTTGAGGACTACTACTAACCTCTGACCTGATCAGTTGACCGTCCAGTCGCCAAAATCTCAATGTGTACATAATTATAATTTTTTTTAAAGTGATGAACCTGAATAAGGCTCTGCCAATGCGAAAATGAAAGCTAAGGCCCTGTGAACAGCTGTGTTTCTAGATATGGGCTTTGCTAATGTTATGACGTTCAACATTTTGTTGTTGAGCCTAAGGCTTATTTTTGGGATCGTATACACAGCAGTATAAAGTACAGTTGTCAATGACTCAAATAAATCATCATAATGAATGTGAATAAAGGCTTTTGCCAATTTTATAATGTGTGTGCTCATTTCAGCCACTAAATGTATTTTTCTCAACATATGCAGTAAAAAAACATCAAGACTATTGATGACTTCCGTTCAGATTGTTACGATGCGTATCTAGGTAACGCTTTACCTGAATCTTGCAGATATGCTTTATAACTCTACGCATGTATGAGCCTGACGGCATTCAGTTGTACAGCTGACTAGATATCCCCCTTTTCCCTTTTATCCTTTTAATGTCTTCTATGGTTTTATAATTCAGTCAGTGAATACCGCTTTGTTGCTGTCCTATGTGCCAGCCAGTATAATGAAGAGTTGAATAGCACTTGCTTAATATTTGCCGTACAGTGTCTTCAATAGAGTCCACAGGAGTAAACAAAAAGCTCAGTACCTCTCACTCACCACTTCATTACAGATGTGTGCCAAATTGCATCCCATTTTAGTGTACTATTTGGTTTAATGTCATTGGCACCATACTCCCTATATAGTGCACTACTTTGAACCTGAGCCCTATAGGTCTACTATATACCCTACATGACCTGCTCATCCAACATCTCATTCCAAAATCATGGGCATTAATAGGAAGTTGGTCCCCTCTTTGCTGCTATAACAGCCTCCACTCTTGGAAGGTTTTCCACTAGATATTGGAACATTACTGTGGGGACTTGCTTCCATTCAGCCTCGAGCATTAGTGAGGTCGGGCACTGATGTTGGGCGATTAGGCGTTTCACAGTCGGCATTCCAATTCATCCCAAAGGTGTTCGATGGGGTTCAGGTTAAGGTCAGGGCTCTGTGCAGGCCAGTCAAGTTCTTCCACACTGATCTAGACAAACCGTTTCTGTATGAACGTCGCTTTGTGCACGGGGCATTGTCATGCTGAAACAGAAAAGCGCCTTCCCCCTAACTGTTGCCTGAAGTTGGAAGCACAGAATCGTCTAGAAAATCATTGTTTGCTGTAGCATTAAGATTTCCCTTCACTTGAGCTAGGGTCTAGCTGTTGTTGCTTCTAGATGTTTCCACTTCACAGTAACAGCACTTACAGTTGACCGGGGAAGCTCTAACAGGGCAGAAATTTGATGAACTGACTTGGTAAGGTGGCATTCTATGACTGGGAAATGTTGAAAGTTATTGAGCTTTTCATTAAGGCCATTCTACTGCCAATGTTTGTCTATGGCGATTGCATGGCGGTGTGCCTGATTTTTATACACCTGTCAGCAATGGTTGTGGCTGGAATAGCTGAATCCGTTAATTTGAAGAGGTGTCCACATACTTTTGTGTAGTGTAGGTAATATGGTCTCATACTTTTCAGTTCATCCTCTTGTAGAGTTACACCATTGAAGTCTGAAGCTGATTCGCAGGAATGTGAGGCAAGGTCAACTCTTAACATTGCTCACATTGCTTGTATCGTTGGATCTGAAGAGGTTCATTCTAGTTTACCCAATAACCCACAAAGCTTTATTAACTCATCTCAAGTCAGTTACAATTATTGACTATTCAAATATTACTGCACACAATGAAACAATGAGTACATCTCAACAGTTCCCCAGAGTTAAATTAACGTCCACACTATCCAAGATCCCTGTAGAAATCACCAGAACAATACAACAAGAGATGAGATTTCCTCAAGACATGAATTTATGCAGAATATCGGTGTAACACAATTTCCAATGTTCTGTGTATATTCAGAAGAACAAGGACGAAACAAGGACACCGCCTGGTTTGATGGGATGCAAAACGAAAGAGGGTTGACGGTTCATGGAGCAGAACAAAACAGATGCGTTTCCAGCCTCCATTAGACAAGGAAAATCCACAAAGTCTGTAGAAGGAAGTCTGGACTCCATCCACTATAATACGATGCAGGTCAGTGAAGAGAGCCAAGGTCACGTGGTCTTTACAGGAAGTAAAATGGATTGAAGAGAGTTCTGTGCACAGTAATAACAATCGGAGTGGCGTGTGCCCTAGTTATGTGTTTGCCAAGATGCTATACTTGGTGGTTGTTTCGTTTGTATGTGGCTTCTACTTGGTCAAAAGTAGTGCTCTATGTAGGGAAAAGGGGGCTATTTGGAACGCAACCCCAGAGTGAGCGTGTGTTGTGGCGTGCATGTGGAAGTGAGGGGGTTGTGATGTGACCTGTGCTGGGGCGTCAGTCTGCTTCTGCAGGGGAGGAGAAGGGCTCCGTTGTGCCAGCCTGGGCATGGACATGTAGATTGTCTTCCTCTTTCCCATCTGTTTATTATTGGGTTTTCTCTCTCTCTCTAAATTCAACCATGTGGGTTTCCTCTCCTAGCGTTTCTTGCTAATTCTATTATGAATAAATTGTGGCAGATTTTATACATATACTTTTTGATATTTAATTCATACCTGAAACAAGAAAGAATCAGCTAATGTTTGCACAGTAGAATGTAAGCTATTTATAAACATACTGTACCTGTCCCTGGGTTGTCTGTCTCTGTCCCAGGGTTGTCTGTCTCTCTGTCCCTGGGTTGTCTGTATCTGTCTCTGGGTTGTCTCTTCTGATAAAACAACTCCTGAAACTAGGAAGATGAAGAAGCAGCTAATGTTTGCACAGTAGAATATGAGCTATAGAATATCCTCCTTCTGTGGTAGTGTATCGGGACAGTGGGGTTGCAGAGCGGGGGAGGACAGGGAGCTGGTGTTCAGTGTTCACCGAGGGGCAGCTGGCTCAGAACATGTGCCTGCAGGGCAGAGTACTGCTCTGGTTTTGTGCTCAATGAGACCCAACTCCCTGTATAGTGCACTACTTTCAACCAGGGCCCTGATGTTCCATTTGGTACGCAGAACTGGTTTCCATTTATAGCATCTGTTTCCACTATTTCCAGATTAACTAACCTGATGTTGGACCAGATTAACTAACCTGATGTTGGACCAGATTAACTAACCTGATGTTGGACCAGATTAACAAAACTGATGTTGGCTCAGATTAACTAACCTGATGTTGGACCAGATTAACATGTAGGTCTACATGTCTGCATCCCTGATGGAGTAGCTACATGTCTACATCCCTGAAGGAGTAGCTACATGTCTACATCCCTGATGGAGTATTTACATGTCTACATGCCCTGATGGAGTAGCTACATGTCTATATCCCTGATGGAGTAGCTACCTTCTGTATCTCTGATGGAGTAGCTACATCCCTGAAGGAGTAGCTACATGTCTACATCCCTGATGGAGTAGCAACATGTCTACATGCCCTGATGGAGTAGCTACATGTCTACATCCCTGAAGGAGTAGCTACATGTCTATATCCCTGAAGGAGTACCTACATGTCTACATGCCCTGATGGAGTAGCTACATGTCTATATCCCTGATGGAGTAGCTACATGTCTATATCCCTGAAGGAGTAGCTACATGTCTACATCCCTGATGGAGTAGCTACATGTCTGCATCCCTGATGGAGTAGCTACATGTCTACATCCCTGAAGGAGTAGCTACATGTCTACATCCCTGATGGAGTAGCTACATGTCTATATCCCTGATGGAGTAGCTACCTTCTGTATCCCTGATGGAGTAGCTACATGTCTACATGCCCTGATGGAGTAGCTACATGTCTACATCCCTGAAGGAGTAGCTACATGTCTATATCCCTGAAGGAGTACCTACATGTCTACATGCCCTGATGGAGTAGCTACATGTCTACATCCCTGATGGAGTAGCTACATGTCTACATGCCCTGATGGAGTAGCTACATGTCTACATCCCTGATGGAGTAGCAACATGTCTACATGCCCTGATGGAGTAGCTACATGTCTACATCCCTGAAGGAGTAGCTACATGTCTATATCCCTGAAGGAGTACCTACATGTCTACATGCCCTGATGGAGTAGCTACATGTCTACATCCCTGATGGAGTAGCTACATGTCTACATGCCCTGATGGAGTAGCTACATGTCTACATCCCTGAAGGAGTAGCTACATGTCTATATCCCTGATGGAGTAGCTACATGTCTACATCCCTGATGGAGTAGCAACATGTCTACATGCCCTGATGGAGTAGCTACATGTCTACATCCCTGAAGGAGTAGCTACATGTCTATATCCCTGAAGGAGTACCTACATGTCTACATGCCCTGATGGAGTAGCTACATGTCTACATCCCTGATGGAGTAGCTACATGTCTACATGCCCTGATGGAGTAGCTACATGTCTACATCCCTGAAGGAGTAGCTACATGTCTATATCCCTGATGGAGTAGCTACATGTCTACGTCCCTGATGGAGTACCTACATGTCTACATCCCTGATGGAGTAGCTACATGTCTATATCCCTGAAGGAGTAGCTACATGTCTACATCCCTGATGGAGTAGCTACATGTCTGCATCCCTGATGGAGTAGCTACATGTCTACATCCCTGAAGGAGTAGCTACATGTCTACATCCCTGATGGAGTAGCTACATGTCTATATCCCTGATGGAGTAGCTACCTTCTGTATCCCTGATGGAGTAGCTACATCCCTGAAGGAGTAGCTACATGTCTACATCCCTGATGGAGTAGCAACATGTCTACATGCCCTGATGGAGTAGCTACATGTCTACATCCCTGAAGGAGTAGCTACATGTCTATATCCCTGAAGGAGTACCTACATGTCTACATGCCCTGATGGAGTAGCTACATGTCTACATCCCTGATGGAGTAGCTACATGTCTACATGCCCTGATGGAGTAGCTACATGTCTACATCCCTGATGGAGTAGCAACATGTCTACATGCCCTGATGGAGTAGCTACATGTCTACATCCCTGAAGGAGTAGCTACATGTCTATATCCCTGAAGGAGTACCTACATGTCTACATGCCCTGATGGAGTAGCTACATGTCTACATCCCTGATGGAGTAGCTACATGTCTACATGCCCTGATGGAGTAGCTACATGTCTACATCCCTGAAGGAGTAGCTACATGTCTATATCCCTGATGGAGTAGCTACATGTCTACGTCCCTGATGGAGTACCTACATGTCTACATCCCTGATGGAGTAGCTACATGTCTATATCCCTGAAGGAGTAGCTACATGTCTACATCCCTTATGGAGTACCTACATGTCTATATCCCTGATGGAGTAGCTACATGTCTACATCCCTGATGGAGTAGCTACATGTAAATGTAAAGAAAAAGCAACTGACACATCACATGACATCACTGCTCAGCTCTGTTCACAGACGTCAAATGAAATGGAGATGTTGTTTCACTAGCTTTTGGTTCAGAGAGAGAGGCATAGTGGGAAGGCCTGGTAACAGTGCTGAGAAATTGGCTGAAATGCACAGCCTCCCTCCTGAGCTCCAATAGTCCCTAAACACTCTTATGCATTATCTCAAACAGTTAGGATTTTATTTGGGGTGTTTGACAAATAACGGGTTTCACCTCTCTCTGTCCTTTTGTCTCCTCTCCTCTTTCTCCCACCACGGCTATCTGTCTTGCACACAATACCCCTTTTCTCAACCCAGAACAATGTGTTTGTTCTCTTCCATCGCTCCCGCTCTCTCTGCCCCTCCATCCCTTGTTTTGTGCTTTCTGTGACATCTCGGGCCATGCGAGGGCACGAGGGAGAGAAGGAGCGAGGGACAGGCCCTACCATTGTCCTCATCTGAACCCACAGAATATGAGTGTTTTTCTTGAGGCATAGGACCACCGAGCATTGGCCAATAACCTTTAGATAAATGGACTTGATGATGTCAGGCCAGCTTTATCACCCTAGCTGAGTTCCTAATGGTGCCTTATCCACTGCATAGTTCCCTATGGGTCCTGGTCAAAAGTAGTGCACTGTATAGTGTATAGGGTGCCACTTAGGATGCAGACAGCCCCATGTTCTTTCCACAGTCTCCACTGGCACTTTATTGTAATATATTATTGAATACAATAGACCTGCATGTCTCGTCAATGCAATCTACCAAGACCATATTAAGCCAAATCCTATTTCTATTCAGATTCTACCATTATTGAAATAATTGTTTTTTTAAATCCTGATTTGCAGTCTCTAAGCTGGAGGATATTCTGGAGTTGTCTACTGTGTGTTCTCATGGCTGGTTTGGCTGCTTGTGGCACTCTGGGCTTTGGATGGATAATTCTCCTTTCTCCCGTTAGCTCTAGTTTGGGAGCAGAATCTTGGCCTGTATTCATAAAGCGTCTCAGAGTAGGTGTGCTGATCTAGGATCAGGTGCCCCCTGTCCATGTAATCTTATTCATTATGATCTAAAAGGCTAAACTGATCCTAGATCAGCAATTATACTCTGACTGAGACGCTTTGTTAATATTGGCCCATGGTGTTTGTGTTGTGATTAGTCCACAGCAGTGGTTGTTTTCCCCAGTGCTGCTTGGCGTAGGCCCACACTGCTGCTCCTCTGAGGGACTGACTGACTGTCTGGCAACTCCATTGGATCACTTCTTTGGACATTAGCTAAATGACCAGATGCCTCTGTCCCTCTGTCCCTCTGTCTCTCTGTCCCTCTATCTCTGTCTCCCTCTGTCTCTCCCTCTGCCTCTCTCTCTGTTTCTCTCTCTGGCCTCTCTCTCCCCCTCTGCCTCTCCCTCTGTCTCTCTCTCTGGCCTCTCTCTCCCCCTCTGCCTCTCCCTCTGTCTCTCTCTGGCCTCTGTCTCTCCCTCTGACTCTCCCTCTCTCCCTCTGCCCTCTGCCTATCTCTCTCTGCCTTTCCTTCTGTCCTACTCTCTCTCTCTGCCTCTGCCTCTGCATCCCTCCCTCTGTCTCTCCCTCCCTCTCTCCCTCCGTCTATCCCTCCGTCTCTGTTTCCCTCTCCCTCTCCCTCTCCCTCTCCCTCTCCCTCTCCCTCTACCTCTTTCCTCATGACCAGAGAGTATTGTCTGTGTCCAAACACCACCCTATTCCCTGTGTAATGCACTACTTTTGACCTTGACCCATCTGGAAAAGCATACGGGAAAACCAGTGTGCCATTTGGGACATATCCTCGGCCTCCCGCCACCTCCCACCAGCCCTCAAGACTCTAACCAGATCCCTCTAACCCTCCGACCCGGCCAGTCCAAGAATTCCACTGGTGCTCATCTACCAACATGCCTGGTAATTATCCCACTGTCTGGCCTGTTACACCCAGACACTGTAGACAACTGGCCTGTTACTCCCAGACACTGTAGACAACTGGCCTGTTACTCCCAGACACTGTAGACAACTGGCCTGTTACACCCAGACAGTGTAGACAGCTGGCCTGTTACACCCAGACACTGTAGACAGCTGGCCTGTTACATCCAGACAGTGTAGACAGCTGGCCTGTTACACCCAGACAGTGTAGACAGCTGGCCTGTTACTCCCAGACAGTGTAGACAGCTGGCCTGTTACACCCAGACAGTGTAGACAGCTGGCCTGTTACACCCAGACAGTGTAGACAGCTGGCCTGTTACTCCCAGACAGTGTAGACAGCTGGCCTGTTACACCCAGACACTGTAGACAGCTGGCCTGTTACTCCCAGACAGTGTAGACAGCTGGCCTGTTACACCCAGACACTGTAGACAGCTGGCCTGTTACTCCCAGACAGTGTAGACAGCTGGCCTGTTACACCCAGACAGTGTAGACAGCTGGCCTGTTACACCCAGACAGTGTAGACAGCTGGCCTGTTACACCCAGACACTGTAGACAGCTGGCCTGTTACTCCCAGACAGTGTAGACAGCTGGCCTGTTACACCCAGACAGTGTAGACAGCTGGCCTGTTACTCCCAGACAGTGTAGACAGCTGGCCTGTTACACCCAGACAGTGTAGACAGCTGGCCTGTTACTCCCAGACAGTGTAGACAGCTGGCCTAGACATATTATGTATATATACAGTGTTGTAATGATGTGCAAATAGTTAAAGTACGAAAGGGAAAATAAATAAACATAAATATATGTTGTATTTACAATGGTGTTTGTTCTTCACTGGTTGCCCTTTTCTTGTAGCAACAGGTCACAAATCTTGCTGCTGTGATTGCACACTGTGTTATGTCACCCAATAGATATGGGAGTTTATAAATTTGTTTTCAAATTCTTTGTGGGTCTGTGTAGTCTGTGGGAAATATGTGTCTCTAATATGGTCATACATTTGGCAGGAGGTTAGGAAGTGCAGCTCAGTTTCCACCTCATTTTGTGGGCAGTGTGCACATAGCCTGTCTTCTCTTGAGATCCAGGTCTGCCTACGGTGGCCTCTCTCAATAGCAAGGCAATGCTCACTGACTCTGTACATAGTCAAAGATTTTCTTAATTTTGGGTCAGTCACAGTGGTCAGGTATTCTGCCACTGTGTACTCTCTGTTTAGGGCCAGATAGCATTCTAGTTTGCTCTGTTTTTTGGTAAATTCTTTCCAATGTGTCAAGTAAATATCTTTTTGAGTCTAATTGTGTTGCTGTCCTGGGGTTCTGTGGGGTCTGTTTGTGTTTGTGAACAGAGCCCCAGGACCAGCTTGCTTAGGGGGCTCTTCTCCAGGTTTATTTCTCTGTAGGGGATGGCTTTGTTATGGAAGGTTTGCAGAATTCTGCATGCGGTGTCTCAATTTAGTGTTTGTCCCTCATCCGGGGGGCCGGAACTAATGGGCCTGGAATCGGGTGTCAGACTCGGCCCCAAAATCAAAATTAATCACTGCCCAGAATCGGTCCGCTTCCGTCGACCGGACTACTGCCCCGACTATCAGCCGGAATCGGCCCAGATCCACTGTGCTAGCTGGGTGGTTGGTGAGCGGACCCCAGACCTCACAACCATAAAGGGCAATGGGTTCTATAACTGATTCAAGTATGTTTAGCTAGATCCTATTTTGTATGTCAAATTTTATGTTCCTTTTGATGGAAAAGAAGGCCCTTCTTGCCTTGTCTCTGATTCGTTCACAGCTTTGTGGAAGTTACCTGTGGAGCTGATGTTTTTGTTATTTTTTATTTTACCTTTATTTAACTAGGCAAGTCAGTTAATAACAAATTCTTATTATCAATGACGGCCTAGGAACAGTGCATTGCCTTGTTCAGAGGCAGAACGACAGATTTTTTTGGCATGTCGGTTAGGACATCTACTTTGTGCATGACACAAGAAATTTTTCCAACAATTGTTTATAGACATATTATTTCACTTATAATTCACTGTATCACAATTCCAGTGGGTCAGAAGTTTATATACACTAAGTTGCCTTTAAACAGCTTGGAACATTCCAGAAAATGATGTAATGGCTTTAGAAGCTTTTGATGGGCTAATTGACATAATTTGAGTCAATTGGAGGTGTACCTGTGGATGTATTTCATGGCCTACCTTCAAACTCAGTGCCTCTTTTCTTGACATCATGGGAAAATCCAAAGAAATCAGCCAAGACCTCAGCAAAAAACCCCAGAAAAGTCTGGTTCATCCTTGGGAACAATTTCCAAATGCCTGAAGGTACCACGTTCATCTGTACAAACAATAGTACACAAGTATAAACACCATGGGACCATGCAGGCGTCATACCGCTCAAGAAGGAGACGCGTTCTGCCTCCTAGAGATGAACGTACTTTGGTGCGAAAAGTGCAAATCAATCCCAGAACAACAGCAAAGGACCATGTGAAGATTCTGGAGGAAACAGGTACAAAAGTATCTATATCCACAGTAAAACGAGTCCTATATCGACATAACCTGAAAGGCCGCTCAGCAAGGAAGAAGCCTCTGCTCCAAAACCACCATAAAAAAAAGCCAGACTATGGTTTGCAACTGCACATGGGGACAAAGATCGTACTTTTTGGAGAAATGTCCTCTGGTCTGATGAAACAAACATAGAACTGTTTGGCCATAATGACCATCGTTATGTTTGGAGGAAAAAGGGTGAGGCTTGCAAGCCGAAGAACACCATCCCAACCGTGAAGCACGGGGGTGGCAGCATCATGTTGTGGGGGTGCTTTGCTGCAGGAGGGACTGGTGCACTTCACAAAATAGATGGCATCATGAGGAAAGACAATTATGTGGATATATTGAAGCAACATCTCAAGACATCAGTCAGGAAGTTAAAGCTTGGTCGCAAATGGGTCTTCCAAATGGACAATGACCCAAAGCATACTTCCAAAGTTGTGACAAAATGGCTTAAGGACAACAAAGTCAAGGTATTGGAGTGGCCATCACAAAGCCCTGACCTCAATCCTATAGAAAATTAGTGGTTAGAACTGAAAAAGCGTGCGAGCAGGGAGGCCTACAAACCTGACTCAGTTACACCAGCTCTGTCAGGAGGAATGGGCCAAAATTCACCCAACTTATTGTGGGATGCTTGTGGAAGGATACCCGGGAACGTTTGACCCAAGTTAAACAATTTAAAGGCAATGCTACCATATACTAATTGAGTGTATGTAAACTTCTGACCCACTGGAAATGTGATGAAAGAAATAAAAGCTGAAATAAATCATTCTCTCCACTATTATTCTGACATTTCACGTTCTTAAAATAAAGTGGTGACTGACCTAAAACACAGAGTTTTTACTAGGATTAAATGTCAGGAATTGTCAGGAGTTTAAATGTATTTGGCTAAGGTGTATGTAAACTTCCGACTTCAACTGTATGTATAGTTTTTTGTGTTCTCTAGGACAACGGTGTCTAGATGGAATTTGTATTTGTGGTCCTGGGAACTGGACCTTTTTTCGAACACCATTATTTTTGTCTTACTGAGATTTACTGTCAGGGCCCAGGTCTGGCTGAATCTGTGCAGAAGATCTAGGTGCTGCTGTAGGCTGTCCTTGGTTGGGGACAGAAGCACCAGATCATCAGCAAAGAGTAGGCATTTGACTTCAGATTCTAGTAGGGTGAGGCAAGGTGCTGCAGACTGTTCTAGTGCCCTATTGGTTGGTGAAAGGACCCCAGACCTCACAACCATAAAGGTCTCTCTCTCTCTCTCTCTCTCTCTCTCTCTCTCTCTCTCTCTCTCTCTCTCTCTCTATCTCTCGCTCTCTCGCTCTCTCGCTCTGTCTCTCTCTCTCTGTCTCTCACTCTGTCTCTCTCTGTCTCTCTGTCTGTCTCTCTCTCTCCTCTCTCTCTCTCTCTTACTCTCACTCTCTCTCTCTAATACAGTAGTTTGCCATGGCAATCTTCATTCTGCTACTGCAGAAAACTTTGGAAGTTTGCCACACGTTCCTTTCAGTGGACAGATTTATAAAATATTTCCTGTTTCCTCTGCCTTATGGCAAGCCTTAATCATTTAGCACACACTGAGCTTGATCTCTGCCAACAGGTTTAGTGAAGTGATCCGTCGGTATGGTGTTGAAACGGAACCCTGTTCCCTACATAGTGCACTACTTTTGACAAGAGCCATCCATCTTCTGGCCCACTAGTTGTTCTTCCTATGGGCTCTGGTCAAAAGAAGTGCACTATATAGGGAATAGGGTGCCCTTTGGGATGCAACCCTGATCTAATGGGAAGCCACATGACATGTTCTGATAGGGAGAGGAGAGCGACCTAATAGTGGGTCAGCGGATAGCAGGAGTGTAATGTTAAACAATAGTCACCGCATAGACTCAATCGACCCACCGTAGATGTCATCGTCGGCTAAACTAATGCATATTTATGTCATATGACAGGTTGATGGATTGTGGGTCCTCCTGGAGTGGATGGCTCTCGTACTTATAAAGAAAACCTTTCTCTGCGTCTTTCCCACTCTATCGCCGTTGGCTCTTATGTCTGTGTGTCCTCATGTCAACCCATCTATATATATCTGGTCTCTCCCCACTCTATTTCTCTCTCTCTCTCTCTCTCTCTCTCTCTCTCTCTCTCTCTCTCTCTCTCTCTCTCTCTCTCTCTCTCTCTCTCTCTCTCTCTCTCTCTCTCTCTCTCTCTCTCTCGCTCTCTGTTTTACAGGAATACGTGGAGTGGGAGCTCTGCGGAGGGAGGCAGGAGGAGAATGCAACGCTTTGTCTGGATGGAGAGAGAGAGGTTGGAGAGGAAGAAAGCTCCATTGAAAGACAGTCCAGTCTCCCCCTGTGCCTCTGTCCCTCTCTCCATTGAAAGACAGTCCAGTCTCCCCCCTGTGCCTCTGTCCCTCTCTCCATTGAAAGACAGGCCAGTCTCCCCCCTGTGCCTCTGTCCCTCTCTCCCTCCATTGTTTGTCTGCTAGATGTCAGCAAACAGGAATTTGGAGAGAGAAAGGGAGAGAGGGAAGACTTGGGACCTTTGTTTTCCATTCCTCTCTACGCATCCCGGTGAAAGTGCAGGGAGAGGAAAACAGGGGGATGATGGACAGGGTTACACTGACCTTGTTAGAGACAGGACCCCCATCCTCATTCTTCCCTTCTAATCAAGGACTGATTTAGACCTAGGACACCAGGTTGGTGCAGGTAACTATCAGATAGAACAGAAAACCTCCAGACCCCAATTCTGAATCTCCCTGTCCTGTCCTATCACACGCAGGAAATGGCATTATTCTGGCTGGGACAATACATGATGTGGTAAAGAGTGACGGTGTAGATTGTTGTACATATGAGGTTGAGGTGGAGCGAGGGAGAGAGGGAAGAATGGGCCGGGCCGTGGAGAGAGAGAGGGGTGTGGTTGGGTATAAAACCTGGGACAGTAGGGTTCTGTTGTTGTCCTCTGCCCTGGCACCCTGCATCACTCTGTCCTATCTCTCCACCCTTCTCCATCGCTCCATAGTGGGACTCCTCCATCTGCAACATCCCTTTAGGAACCCAAAGAGTCAGGAACCATGCTGACCATTTTGGCGCTGCGTCGGTCATACTGCTGGGAATAGGTAAACATTTCATTTTATTTGTCTTCATATATCCCTAATCTCAGGCCTAACCCTAATTATTTTAACAATTATAAGGCCACTGTAATGTGGAGTGTAACTGCGTTCAATTTCTTTGATTCATGCTAAAAACAAATACTTATAATATGTTAATTCTATGATTAAACCTTCTAATTTGATTTGTGAATAGTGCTGCCAGACCTTTATAAACATCTGGGTTAAAGGTAAAAGAGAACACAGGGTCAGTTCCACAATTTGAATGAATAACAGATATGATGAATGATCTCCTATGCTTTACACAGGCTTGGTTTTTCATTCTCAGCTGTACATTGAATGAATCCCCGTGGGTCGCTGACTCTGGGTGAACCTGGGTGACTCTGGGTGACTCTGGGTGACTCTGGGTGACTGATATTGGTAGTTATTAATTAAAGGGAAGGCAAGTAAAGGAAACCTGTCAGCTGATTGGTTGGTCTTGTAATACATTGTTATGCAGATATTGTTGTGACGGGTATTGTTATATCTACAGAACATCTTGTCCCTCATCTGCGTGCCTTTCTTATACAGAGTGAATTCCATAAGGCTTACAAAGTTAGAGTGGGTATCGATATTGGGACTCACTCTGAGACAGTGTGTTGACAGCATTTTTACACTTGAGCAGATAGCCTTTTTCTTCCCCTGATTTTTACAGCTTTGTCAAAATGTTTATTAAAAAACGTCAAGTCTTATTCCATTGACATGTTCACTGCTGGCTGCCATCAGTTATTCAAGGGCGCTGGAGTTGTGATCTGCTGAGAGTTTCAGCCTGTGAACATTTTAAATGTGTATTTTTTATATATATACACTACCGTTCAAAAGTTTGGGGTCACTTAGAAATGTCTTTGTTTTTTAAACAAATGCAAATTTTTTGTCCATTAAAACAACATCAAATTGATCAGAAATACAGTGTAGACATTGTTATAGTTGTAAATGACTATTGTAGCTGGAAACGGCAGATTGTTTATGGAATATCTACATAAGAGTACAGAGGCCCGTTATCAGCAAACATCACTCCTGTGTTCCAATGGCACGTTGTGTTAGCTAATACAAGTTTATCATTTTAAAAGGCTAATTGATGATTAGAAAACCCTTTTGCAATTATGTTAGCACAACTGAAAACTGTTGTTCTGATTAAAGAAGCAATAAAACTGTCCTTCTTTAGACTGGTTGAGTATCTGGAGCATCAGTAATTGTGGTTTTGATTACAGGCTCAATATGGCCAGAAACCAAGACCTTTCTTCTGAAACTTGTCAGTCTATTCTTGTTCTGAGAAATGAAGGCTATTCCGTGCGCGAAATTACCAATAAACTGAAGATCTCGTACAACACTGTGTACTACTCTCTTCACAGAACAGCGCAAACTGGCTCTAACCAGATTAGAAAGAGTAGTGGGAGACCCCGGTGCACAACTGAGCAAGAGGACAAGTACATTAGAGTGTCTAGTTTGAGAAACAGATGCCTCACACGTCCTCAACTGGCAGTTTCATTAAATAGTACCCGCAAAACACCAGTCTCAACATCAACAGTGAAGAGGCGACTCCGGGATGCTGGCCTTCTAGGCAGAGTTGCAAAATAAAAGCCATATCTCAGACTGGCCAATAAAAATAAAAAATGAAGATGGGCAAAAGAACACAGACACTGGACAGAGGAACTATCCAGCATCCCGGAGTCGCCTCTTCACTGTTGACGTTGAGACTGGTGTTTTGCGGGTATTATTTAATGAAGCTGCCAGTTGAGGACTTGTGAGGCGTCTGTTTCTAATGACCACTTAGCCTTTTAAAATGATAAACTTGTATTAGCTAACACAACGTGCCATTGGAACACAGGAGTGATGTTTTCTGATAATGGGACTCTGTACGCCTATGTAGATATTCCATAAACAATCTGCCGTTTCCAACTACAATAGTCATTTACAACATGAACAATGTCTACACTGTATTTCTGATCAATTTGATGTTATTTTAATGGACAGAAAATGTGCTTTTCTTTCAAAAACAAGGACAGTTCTAAGTGAACTTTTGAACGGTAGTGTATATTTTAACATGATTTGTGTGTGAGTCAGTATCTTGAATCAAAAGGAATTCCTAATACCCCAAAATAGTAGTGATAATAATTGATGATAGCATTGTGTGTAGATGTCATTATGTTGGTGGTAGTTAATGTACTGTGGTATGTATTGCATTTACTATGATAGTGTTATATAGATCCTATTGCAAATACAGAATTTACATTCATATTTTAAGGACACAGCATAGATAAATAAGCTATGGATATTTATATTCTGTGGGTAGTTTTTTGTTAGTATCAATCAACTCCAATCCTTGTTACCTGCCATCATAACTCATGTTCACAGGGCATTGTGCCCTTGGATAAGCATTGTGCCCTTGGATAAACCTTGTGCCCTTGGATAAACGGTGGTTGTGTTGTGTATGGATTTTGAAGTGTATAAAAAGGCTTTGAAACGTTGAAAATAACATGTCTATTCCACTAGGTCAACTTGTCTGTATTTTCAAAGTAAATTAAATGGCCCATCCACACCATTCTAGTGTTGAAGGTTGTTGTTGGTTTATTGATAGACTCCACAATAGTCTGGAAGGATAGTTTTGAAAAAAAAAAACGCCTTTCAACTAAAAAACATTCTCTACTCCACTCTATCCCTCTGTCTCTGTCTTATTACCAAGGGACAAAGTTTTGGCATGTGGAGCTAAGATTTTTCTTATTTAACCCTGCGTGCCCCAGTCCACTTTATCATCTTGTCTGTTTTTATAGTGTTGTCTTTTTTATCCCCAGAAAAATACTTTTGAACCGTGCAGTGCTGATCTTTCGTGTTTATATTTTTTATTGAAAGCGCCATAAAAGTGAACAATGGTGGAAACATAAACACATAGAGAGAATGCTACAATGAAAAGATGTTATTATGAACCACATGAGTGTTCATCTTTCTTATTTAACCCCTCTAGTGCCCCAGCAGTCGGAGGCCATCGTCATCTACACGGGCTGGGAGCGTCACGCCCTGGTGGGGTCAGACATCCGTCTGTCATGTTCATTCTTCTCCTGGCGCTGGACTTCCGATGACGTCACCTTCTCCTGGAGCTACCGGGCCGACGGAGCCAGGGACAGCATCTATGTATATAACCACCTTTTCTTTATCAATCCATGCTCTATCACTCCATTATCCTCCTCTATCCTTCTCTATCACTCCATCCTCTATCACTCCATTATCCTCCTCTAGATTTCTCTATCACTCCATCCTCTATCACTCTTATCCTCCTCTATCTGTCTCTATCACTCCATCTTCTATCACTCCATTATCCTCTCTATCATTCTCTATCACTCCATGCTCTATCACTCTTATCCTCCTATATCCTTCTCTATCACTCCATTCTCTATCACTCTTATCCTCCTCTATCTTTCTCTATCACTCCATCTTCTATCACTCCATTATCCTCTCTATCATTCTCTATCACTCCATCCTCTATCACTCTTATCCTCCTATATCCTTCTCTATCACTCCATTCTCTATCACTCTTATCCTCCTCTATCTTTCTCTATCACTCCATCCTCTATCACTCTTATCCTCCTCTAACCTTCTCTATCACTCCATCCTCTATCACTCTTATCCTCTCCTATCTTTCTCTATCACTCCATCTTCTATCACTCCATTATCCTTCTCTATCATTCTCTATCACTCCATCCTCTATCACTCTTGTCTCTATCCTTCTCTATCACTCCATCCTCTATCACTCCATTATCCTCCTCTATCCTTCTCTATCACTCCATCCTCTATCACTCTATCCTCTATCACTCCATTATCCTCCTCTATCTTTCTCTATCACTCCCTACTCCATCATTCATCCTCTATCACTCCATTATCCTCCTCTAGCTTTCTCTATCACTCTATCCTCTATCACTCCATTATCCTCCTCTATCTTTCTCTATCACTCCATCCTCTATCACTCCATTATCCTCCTCTATATTTCTCTATCACTCCATCCTCTATCACTCCATTATCCTCCTCTATCTTTCTCTATCACTCCATTCTCTATCACTCCATTATCCTCCTCTATCCTTCTCTATCACTCCATCCTCTATCACTCTTATCCTCCTCTATCTTTCTCTATCACTCCATCCTCTATCACTCCATTATACTCCTCTAGATTTCTCTATCACTCCATCCTCTATCACTCTTATCCTCCTCTATCTTTCTCTATCACTCCATCTTCTATCACTCCATTATCCTCTCTATCATTCTCTATCACTCCATCCTCTATCACTCTTGTCCTCCTATATCCTTCTCTATCACTCCATTCTCTATCACTCTTATCCTCCTCTATCTTTCTCTATCACTCCATCCTCTATCACCTCATCTTCTATCACTCCATTATCCTCTCTATCATTCTCTATCACTCCATCCTCTATCACTCTTATCCTCCTCTAACCTTCTCTATCACTCCATCCTCTATCACTCTTATCCTCTCCTATCTTTCTCTATCACTCCATCTTCTATCACTCCATTATCCTTCTCTATCATTCTCTATCACTCCATCCTCTATCACTCTTATCTCTATCCTTCTCTATCACTCCATCCTCTATCACTCCATTATCCTCCTCTATCCTTCTCTATCACTCCATCCTCTATCACTCTATCCTCTATCACTCCATTATCCTCCTCTACCTTTCTCTATCACTCCATACTCCATCATTCATCCTCTATCACTCCATTATCCTCCTCTAGCTTTCTCTATCACTCTATCCTCTATCACTCCATTATCCTCCTCTATATTTCTCTATCACTCCATCCTCTATCACTCCATTATCTTCCTCTATCTTTCTCTATCACTCCATCCTCTATCACTCTTATCCTCCTCTATCTTTCTCTATCACTCCATCTTCTATCACTCCATTATCCTCCTCTATCCTTCTCTATCACTCCATCCTCTATCACTCTTATCCTCCTCTATCTTTCTCTATCACTCAGTCATCATCTCCTTCTCATTGCACTCATCTCCCCATCTCACCCTTTCCTCCTCTATGGCTGCGTCCCAAATGACAAATTCCCTATACAGTGAGGGAAAAAAGTATTTGATCCCCTGCTGATTTTGTACGTTTGCCCACTGACAAAGAAATGATCAGTCTATAATTTTAATGGTAGGTTTATTTGAACAGTGAGAGACAGAATAACAACAAAAAAATCCAGAAAAACGCATGTGATATTTTTTATAAATGGAATTGCATTTTAATGAGGGAAATAAGTATTTGACCCCCTCTCAATCAGAAAGATTTCTGGCTCCCAAGTGTCTTTTATACAGGCAATGAGGTGAGATTAGGATCACACTCTTAAAGGGAGTGCTCCTAATCTCAGTTTGTTACCTGTATAAAAGACACTTGTCCACAGAAGCAATCAATCAATCAGATTCCAAACTCTCCACCATGGCCAAGACCAAAGAGCTCTCCAAGGATGTCAGGGACAAGATTGTAGACCTACACAAGGCTGGAATGGGCTACAAGACCATCGCCAAGCAGCTTGGTGAGAAGGTGACAACAGTTGGTGCGATTATTCGCAAATGGAAGAAACACAAAAGAACTGTCCATCTCCCTCGGCCTGGGGCTCCATGCAAGATCTCACCTCGTGGAGTTGCAATGATCATGAGAACGGTGAGGAATCAGCCCAGAACTACACGGGAGGATCTTGTCAATGATCTCAAGGCAGCTGGGACCATAGTCACCAAGAAAACAATTGGTAACACACTACACCGTGAAGGACTGAAATCCTGCAGCACCCGCAAGGTCCCAATGCTCAAGAAAGCACATACATGCCCGTCTGAAGTTTGCAAATGAACATCTGAATGATTCAGAGGACATCTGGGTGAAAGTGTTGTGGTCAGATGAGACCAAAATGGAGCTCTTTGGCATCAACTCAACTCGCCGTGTTTGGAGGAGGAGGAATGCTGCCTATGACCCCAAGGAAACCATCCCCACCGTCAAATATTGAGGTGGAAACATTATGCTTTGGGGGTGTTTTTCTGCTAAGGGGACAGGACAATTTCACCGCATCAAAGGGATGATGGACGGGGCCATGTACCGTCAGATCTTGGGTGAGAACCTCCTTCCCTCAGCCAGGGCATTGAAAATGGGTCATGGATGGGTATTCCAGCATGACAATGACCCAAAACACACGGTCAAGGCAACAAAGGAGTGGCTCAAGAAGAAGCACATTAAGGTCCTGGAGTGGCCTAGCCAGTCTCCAGACCTTAATCCCATAGAAAATCTGTGGAGGGAGCTGAAGGTTCGAGTTGCCAAACGTCAGCCTCGAAACCTTAATGACTTGGAGAAGATCTGCAAAGAGGAGTGGGACAAAATCCCTCCTGAGATGTGTGCAAACCTGGTGGCCAACTACAAGAAACGTCTGACCTCTGTGATTGCCAACAAGGGTTTTGCCACCAAGTACTAAGTAATGTTTTGCAGAGGGGTCAAATACTTATTTTGCTCATTAAAATGCAATTCCATTTATAAAAATGTTCACATGCGTTTTTCTGGATTGTTTTGTTGTTATTCTGTCTCTCACTGTTCAAATAAACCTACCATTAAAATTATAGACTGATCATTTCTTTGTCAGTGGGCAAACGTACAAAATCAGCAGGGGCTCAAATACTTTTTTCCCTCACTGTATAGGGCACTACTTTTGACTAGAGCCCTGGTCAAAAGTGGTGCACTAAATAGGGAATAGGGTGCTATTTGGGATGCAACCTTTCACTCGGTTCTCATCTTCTCCTCATTCCCGTCCTCTCACCTCTCCTCTTTCATTTCAGTCTCTCTCACCTTATCTGACTGTTTCCATCTTATTATGTCTCTCTCATCGTTGTGACTTGCCCTCCATGGCTCCTAATCTCCCCCTCTAATCCCCCCACCCCGTCTCTCTCTCTCCTACTCTCATTATCTATCTCCTTCTCTCCTCCGCTTTCATCTACCTCTTGCCTCCCTCTGAAATGATATCACTTCCTTCCTTCTTACTCCTCTCCAAAACAGTTAATGAACTCTACTTACAAGCCTCTTCTTTTAACACATTTCATCTCACACTACTGTATGGGCTGGTCTAAAATGGCACCTTAGTATTCCCTAATTTTGACCTTTACCAATACAAAGGTAGTTCACTACATAGGGAATAGGGTGCCATTTTGGATTCAACCTTATCCTAGATGTAAAAGCAGACAAGAAACTGAATACCTTCCCTGTTCCGTGCTCCAGGTCTTCCACTACACTGGTGGAGCCCCCTATGTGGACAACAAGGGACCGTTCAGAGACAGGCTGGAGTTTGTGGGGAACCCTGGTCGCCGGGATGGATCCATCCTACTCAAGAACCTGGACTACGGAGACAACGGCACCTTCACCTGTGACGCCAAGAACCCGCCTGACATAGTGGGACGCGCCTCCAGTGTCAGACTGCTGGTCTTTGAGAAGGGTAAGAGCATAGAACTACTAGCCTGGGGATCAGTCTGTTTGTCACACTCCATGCTTTGGCTAGTGGCAAAGGAGTGGCATGATGGCACAAACAGATCTGGGACTGGGTTATAGAATTACATATATTCAGTTCCTAGAATAGATATTGGCATCCTAGCAACATGCCTAATACATCCATCTGCCATCTTGGTCAGGAAAACTTTAATTCTAGAAACGGATCAAATTCTATCTAGGTTTATACAGACAGGTCTATTTCATCAGCCACTGTAGTGAATTAAAGGGGCCGTTGTCACAATCAGAAGCAGCACAGTGCCACAATCATCCAGGATCATGATCAGAATTTATAAACAAGCAAGCCCTTATTTGTGCTAATATGTTGTTTAATGTCAAAGTCATCCAGAAGACTGGTTCTTGTTTTGCTTTCTCTTCTTCATATTTCTCTCCATCCCTCTTTCTTTTCATCCTCATTCCTCTCTTTCTTTCTCTCTTTCATTCTTTCTTTCTCTCTTTCTTTTTAATCTCTCTCTCTCTCTCTCTCTCTCTCTCTCTCTCTCTCTCTCTCTCTCTCTCTCTCTCTCTCTCTCTCTCTCTCTCTCTCTCTCTCTCTCTCTCTCTCTCTCTCTCTCTCTCTCTCTCTTTCACCCCCTTCCCTTCAATCTCTCAGTTCCCATCCAGGCTGGAGTGATCACGGGGGCCATCATCGGTGCGGTGCTGGGTCTGTTGGTGCTCGTCGTGGTCATCTACTATCTCATGAGGTTCCTGGTGGCCCGCAGAGTCTTCAACCTCAGTGTCAGGTCAGTGTCCCTATGCCTGGGTCTGAGGCCCAAGCTTGAGCTCATTCTGTATGGCTTAGCTGGCACTAGGTGATATTTTTCTGATTTGATTGAACAGCTAGAGAGAGAGGATGGAAGTGCAGAAAGTTAGGTACAGGTTGTGTCAAAGCTAGCCATGCTTGTCAGAGGCTGAGACATTACCGCTAGACCAGCCCTCTGCACAGGAACAAAGTTGACCTCTATTGACATTTTACAGTCTATCTATGTTGCTGTGTCTCATAACCTAGCAGGAGAAACAGTGCTGTGTTCTTTGCGATAGCTAGAAGGCAGTACTATACTGTTACAGGAGCAGTACATCCCTTTGACCACCGGAGGCAGAGGTTCTACATCCTCCTAACTTGGTTCTCTTTTGTTTCCTCCAGCAAACATGGAAAGAAAGGGAAGGGTAAAGAGGGATCACAGCAGAGACAGGCAAGTCCTCTCAGAGTCGGCTCACTCACAAGGACTACACAACGTTAGCATCTCACTCACAACAACTACACATCGACAGCACCTCACTCACAACAACTACACAACGACAGTACCTCACTCACAACTACACATCGACAGCATCTCACTCACAACTACACATCGACAGTACCTCACTCACAACTACACATTGACAGCATCTCACTCACAACAACTACATAACGACAGTACCTCACTCACAACTACACATCGACAGCATCTCACTCACAACAACTACACATCGACAGCACCTCACTCACAACTACACATCAACAATACCTCACTCACAACAACTACACATCAACAGCACCTCACTCACAACTACACATCGACAGTACCTCACTCACAACAACTACACATCGACAGTACCTCACTCACAACAACTACACATCGACAGTACCTCACTCACAACTACACATTGACAGCATCTCACTCACAACAACTACACATCGACAGCATCTCACTCACAACTACACATTGACAGCATCTCACTCACAACAACTACATAACGACAGTACCTCACTCACAACTACACATCGACAGCATCTCACTCACAACAACTACACATCGACAGCACCTCACTCACAACTACACATCAACAGTACCTCACTCACAACTACACATTGACAGTACCTCACTCACAACAACTACACAACGACAGTACCTAACTCACAACTACACATCGACAGCACCTCACTCACAACTACACATCGACAGCACCTCACTCACAACTACACATCGACAGCACCTCACTCACAACTACACATCAACAGTACCTCACTCACAACAACTACACAACGACAGTACCTCACTCACAACTACACATCGACAACACCTCACTCACAACTACACATCGACAGTACCTCACTCACAACAACTACACATCGACAGTACCTCACTCACAACAACTACACAACGACAGTACCTCACTCACAACTACACATTGACAGCATCTCACTCACAACAACTACACATCGACAGTACCTCACTCACAACAACTACACAATGCCAGTACCTAACTCACAACTACACATCGACAGTACCTCACTCACAACAACTACACATCGACAGCACCTCACTCACAACTACACATCGACAGTACCTCACTCACAACAACTACACATCGACAGTACCTCACTCACAACAACTACACATCGACAGTACCTCACTCACAACTACACATTGACAGCATATCACTCACAACAACTAAACATCGACAGCATCTCACTCACAACTACACATTGACAGCATCTCACTCACAACAACTACATAACGACAGTACCTCACTCACAACTACACATCGACAGCATCTCACTCACAACAACTACACATCGACAGCACCTCACTCACAACTACACATCAACAGTACCTCACTCACAACTACACATTGACAGTACCTCACTCACAACAACTACACAACGACAGTACCTCACTCACAACTACACATCGACAGCACCTCACTCACAACTACACATCGACAGACCTCACTCACAACTACACATTGACAGCATCTCACTCACAACAACTACACATCGACAGCACCTCACTAACAACTACACATCGACAGCATCTCACTCACAACAACTACACAACGACAGTACCTCACTCACAACTACACATCGACAGCACCTCACTCACAACTACACATCGACAGTACCTCACTCACAACAACTACACATCGACAGTACCTCACTCACAACAACTACACAACGACAGTACCTCACTCACAACTACACATTGACAGCATCTCACTCACAACTACACATTGACAGCATCTCACTCACAACAACTACACATCGACAGTACCTCACTCACAACAACTACACAACGACAGTACCTAACTCACAACTACACATCGACAGCATCTCACTCACAACAACTACACATCGACAGTACCTCACTCACAACAACTACACATTGACATAATCTCACTCACAACAACTGCACATCGACAGCATCTCACTCACAACTACACATCGACAGCATCTCACTCACAACTGCACATCGACAGCATCTCACTCACAACTACACATCGACAGCATCTCACTCACAACTACACATTGACAGTACCTCACTCACAACTACACATCGACATCATCTCACTCACAACAACTACACATTGACAGTACCTCACTCACAACAACTACACAACAACAGCAGTTCAATCACAACAACAGCAGCTCACAACTACAGCACACAAGTGCCGTACAACACAAGTCATGTCAGAGGACAGCACCTATATAACACCTCATACTGTAACAACATGGTTACACAGTCCCAGAACCACACAGTCTCAGAACCACACAGTCCCAGAACCACACAGTCTCAGAACCACACAGTCCCAGAACCACACAGTCTCAGAACCACACAGTCTCAGAACCACACAGTCTCAGAACCACACAGTCCCAGAACCACACAGTCTCAGAACTACACAGTCTCAGAAACACTTGAGCTAAAGTACCGCCCCTCCCTCTCGTACCCCTTCATTTGAAACCTCCTCAAAGGCCAGACAAACACAATGGGTAAATAGCTTCAAGGCATAATGATAATAATACAGAAGAGCAGCACTGTGAAATGGCTGCAGCAAGGTCCTGTTGTACAGTAATTCAATTCCCTGTGAATGGAACTGATTTGCTCTCAGTGGGAGAGAAAGGAGAATAAGAGGGAGACCTGCTGATTCTACTTCCTTTGAGTCAAATGTAAATCACTGGCCCATTATTGGCTCACAGTTATCCCAAATTACACAGAGTCACACTGCGGATAAGTGCAGGGCTTGGGGATGGATAGCTCTTTGGCTGCGTCCCAAAATGGTACCCTATTCCCTATACACTGCACTACATTTGACCAGAATAGTGCACTATATAGGAAATAGGGTGCCATTTTGGGACATGACCTTAGTATTGGATTAATTCAACACTCATTATTTCTTGTGTGCTTTTGGGATTACTAGCAGTTCCTCCAGGGCGAATCAAGTTTTATTATTTAGTGAGAGAGATTTCTTGTTAAATAGATGATGATGTATAACATGTTGCTAAACTACAAACACCTAAAGACCTATTATTCCATCCTATCAATCAATTCAACTCAGTCTAAAAATGAAATAAACTAAGACATCTTAATGGAAGTAGTCCAGGGACTAGGTTTGCAAAATTCGGGTAACTTGAAAAAAATATCCAGGATTTCCTGAACCTGGAATTTCGGGAAAACCTCGACATTTTGGGAAATTTTACAGAATTATATAACCCTGCCAGGGAAAGTGTGGCATGTAGTTACTTTCTTACAGCATTGTTCAGAAACAGACATGTAAAAGCAAGTATGCAGCTAGCGAATATACTGTAGCACTGGGTCATGGGAATGCGGCGGGAGGTCAGTATAGTATCAAGGGTTAGTCAGGGGTTAGAGTCAGGGTTCGCTTCTGTATAGCTCAGCACCAGAGTGATCTCTAATTCTCATCTTCACACAGCTCACTGGCTGCATCCCAAATGGCATCCTATTCCCTACATCAGGGGTAGACAACTAGATTCAGCTACGGCTGATTTTTGTTGGAACGGATGGTCTGGGGACCGGAACAGAATTATAACAATATGTACACTGTAAATTGACCACAACTAAGCCCAAAAAGATATTGTATTTGAAAAGAAAAAAAATGTCATACCTTGATTACATTGAGACACGATCACATATTTAAAAAAAAATATCAGTGGGAATACTTATTTCCTACATTAAACACATTTTTTGTTGAATTCCTGGTAATTTTAGTCTTTTTTTTTTCCCAAAATAATTTGGGGACCAAAATAAATCACTCGCGGGTCAGTTTTGGCCACGGGCCACCTATTGCTGACCACTGACCCATATAGTCTACTTTCAAATCAAAGTTTATTTGTCACGTGCACTGAATACAACAGGTGTAGACCTTACAGTGAAATGCTTACTTACAGGCTCTAACCAACAGTGTAAAAAATGTATTAGGTGAACAATAGGTAAGTGAAGAAATAAAAACAACAGTAAAAAGACAGTGAAAAATAACAGTAGCAAGGCTATAACAGTAGCGAGGCTACATACAGGCACCGGTTAGTCGGGCTGATTGAGGTAGTATGTACATGTAGCTATGGTTAAAGTGACTATGCATATATGATAAACAGAGAGTAGCAGTAGCGTAAAAGAGGGGTTGGCGGGTGGTGGGTGGCGGTACACAATACAGATAGATAGCCCGGTTAGCTAATGTGCGGGGACACTGATTGGTCGGGCCAATTGAGGTAGTATGTACATGAATGTATAGTTAAAGTGACTATGCATATATGATACACAGAGAGTAGTAAAAGAGGGGTTGGCGGTGGGCACACAATGCAAATAGTCCGGGTAGCCATTTGATTACCTGTTCAGGAGTTATGGCTTGGGGGTAAAAACTGTTGAGAAGCCTTTTTGTCCTAGACTTGGCACTCCGGTACCGATTGACATGCGGTAGTAGAGAGAGCAGTCTATGACTGGGGTGGCTGGGCTCTTTGACAATTCTTAGGGCCTTCCTCTGACACCGCCTGGTGTAGAGGTCCTGGATGGCAGGCAGCTTAGCCCCAGTGATGTACTAGGCCGTACGCACTACCCTCTGTAATGCCTTGCGGTCGGAGGCCGAGCAATTGCCGAACCAGGCAGTGATGCAACCAGTCAGAATGCTCTTGATGTTGCAGCTGTAGAATCTTTTGAGGATCTCAGGACCCATGCCAAATCTTTTTAGTTTCCTGAGGGGGAATAGGCTTTGTCGTGCCCTCTTCATGACTGTCTTGGTGTGTTTGGACCATTCTAGTTTGTTGGTGATGTGGACACCAAGGAACTTGAAGCTCTCAACCTGCTTCACTACAGCCCCATCGATGGGAATGGGGGCGTGCTCTGTCCTCCTTTTCCTGTAGTCCAATCAATCATCTCCTTAGTCTTGGTTATGTTGAGGGATACAGTGAGGGAAAAAAGTATTGGATCCCCTGCTGATTTTGTATGTTTGCCCACTGACAAAGAAATGATCAGTCTATAATTTTAATGGTAGGTTTATTTGAACAGTGAGAGACAGAATAACAACAAAGAAATCCAGAAAAACGCATGTGAAAAATGTTATAAATTGATTTGCATTTTAATGAAGGAAATAAGTATTTGACCCCCCTCTCAATGAGAAAGATTTCTGGCTCCCAGGTGTCTTTTATACAGGTAACGAGCTGAGATTAGGAGCACACTCTTAAAGGGAGTGCTCCTAATCTCAGCTTGTTACCTGTATAAAAGACACCTGTCCACAGAAGCAATCAATCAATCAGATTCCAAACTCTCCACCATGGCCAAGACCAAAGAGCTCTCCAAGGATGTCAGGGACAAGATTGTAGACCTACACAAGGCTGGAATGGGATACAAGACCATCGCCAAGCAGCTTGGTGAGAAGGTGACAACAGTTGGTGCGATTATTCGCAAATGGAAGAAACACAAAAGAACTGTCCATCTCCCTCGGCCTGGGGCTCCATGCAAGATCTCACCTCGTGGAGTTGCAATGATCATGAGAATGGTGAGGAATCAGCCCAGAACTACACGGAAGGATCTTGTCAATGATCTTAAGGCAGCTGGGACCATAGTCACCAAGAAAACAATTGGTAACACACTACGCCGTGAAGGACTGAAATCCTGCAGCGCCCGCAAGGTCCCCCTGCTCAAGAAAGCACATACATGCCCGTCTGAAGTTTGCCAATGAACATCAACATCTGAGGACAACTGGGTGAAAGTGTTGTAGTCAGATGAGACCAAAATGGAGCTCTTTGGCATCAACTCAACTCACTGTGTTTGGAGGAGGAGGAATGCTGCCTATGACCCCAAGGAAACCATCCCCACCGTCAAACATGGAGGTGGAAACATTATGCTTTGGGGGTGTTTTTATGCTAAGGGGACAGGACAACTTCACCGCATAAAGGGATGACGGACGGGGCCATGTACCATCAAATCTTGGGTGAGAACCTCCTTCCCTCAGCCAGGGCATTGAAAATGGGTCGTGGATGGGTATTCCAGCATGACAATGACCCAAAACACACGGCCAAGGCAACAAAGAAGTGGCTCAAGAAGAAGCACATTAAGGTCCTGGCGTGGCCTAGCCAGTCTCCACACCTTAATCCCATAGAAAATCTGTGGAGGGAGCTGAAGGTTCGAGTTGCCAAACGTCAGCATCGAAACCTTAATGACTTGGAGAAGATCTGCAAAGAGGAGTGGGACAAAATCCTTCCTGAGATGTGTGCAAACCTGGTGGCCAACTACAAGAAACATCTGACCTCTGTGATTGCCAACAAGGGTTTTGCCACCAAGTACTAAGTCATGTTTTGTAGAGGGGTCAAATACTTATTTCCCTCATTAAAATGCAAATCAATTTATAAACTTTTTCGAAAAACATGGGTTTTTCTGGATTTTTTTTTTTGTTGTTATTCTGTCTCTCACTGTTCAAATAAATCTACCATTAAAATTATAGACTGATCATTTCTTTGTCAGTGGGCAAACGTACAAAATCAGAAGGGGATCAAATACTTTTTTCCCTCACTGTAGGTTGTTATTCTGGCACCACCCGGCCAGGTCTCTGACCTCCTCCCTATAGGCTGTCTCGTCGTTGTCTGTGATCAAGCCTACCACTGTTGTGTCGTCAGCAAACTTAATGAGGGTGTTGGAGTCGTGCCTGGCCATGCATTCGTGAGTGAACAGGGAGTACAGGAGGGGACTGAGCACGCACCCCTGGGGGGCTCCAGTGTTGAGGATCAGCGTGGCAGATGTGTTGCTACCTACTCTCACCACCTGGGGGGCGGCCCGTCAGGAAGTCCAGGATCCAGTTGCAGAGGGAGGTGTTTAGTCCCAGGATCTTTAGCTTAGTGATGAGCTTTGAGGGTACTATGGTGTTGAACGCTGAGCTGTAGTCAATGAATAGCATTCTCACATAAGTGCTCCTTTTGTCCAGGTGGGAAAGGGAAGTGTGGAGTGCAATAGAGATTGCATCATCTGTGGATCTGTTTGGGCGGTATGCAAATTGGAGTGGGTCTAGGGTTTCTGGGATAATGGTGTTGATGTGAGCCATTACCAGCCTTTCAAAGCACTTCATGGCTACGGACGTGAGTGCTACGGGTCTATAGTCATTTAGGCAGGTTTCCTTCGTGTTCTTGGGCACAGGGACTATGGTGGTCTGCTTGAAACATGTTGGTATTACAGAATCAGTCAGGGACATGTTGAAAATGTCAGTGAATACACCTGCCAGTTGGTTAGCACATGCCCGGAGCACACGTCCTGGTAATCCGTCTAGCCCCGCAGCCTTGTAAATGTTGACTTGTTTAAAGGTCTTACTCACGTCGGCTACGGAGAGCGTGATCACACAGTTGTCAGGAACAGCTGATGCTCTCATGCATCCCTCGGTGTTGCTTTCCTCGAAGCGAGCATAGAAGTGATTTAGCTCGTCTGGTAGGCTCGTGTCACTGGGCAGCTCGCGGCTGTGCTTCCCTTTGTAGTCTGTAATAGTTTGCAAGCCCTGCCACATAAGACGAGCGTCGGAGACGGTGTAGTACGATTCAATCTTAGCCCTGTATTGACGCTTTGCCTGTTTGATGGTTCGTCAGAGGGCATAGCAAGATTTCTTATAAGCTTCCTACTACTAGCAGAACTCTATGGTCCTTGGTCAAAAGTAGTACACTCTTTTAGTAATAGTGTTAAAACCTCTGTATTTT
This sequence comes from Brachymystax lenok tsinlingensis, assembly GCA_030435695.1. NCBI lineage: Eukaryota > Metazoa > Chordata > Actinopteri > Salmoniformes > Salmonidae > Brachymystax > Brachymystax lenok. The sequence continues at coordinate 38,983,631 of CM059788.1, forward strand.
GTGTATGTGAACAATAAACATTGATTTGATTTTTGTAAAAAGTAGTCGACTATATGGGGAATAGAGTGCTACTTGGGGCGCACACACTGTCACATGACTGACAGTCAGTTTGAGTTGCAGTCAGTCACACAACGCCCGGAGGTTGGCTGCATAAATGAATAATAAAACACAAAGCCAAAGGTTTCTGAAATATAAACTTGAAGTCTCCCCATGTGTGATTCATTTCTCCTCACTATGGCTGCTCTCTTTTAAACCTACAGTATGTAAACATGTTTACAGGTTAAATCTACAGTATGTAAACATGTTTACAGGTTAAACCTACAGTATTTAAACACGTTTACAGGTTAAACCTACAGTATGTTAACGCGTTTACAGGTTAAATCTACAGTATGTAAACACGTTTACAGGTTAAATCTACAGTATGTAAACATGTTTACAGGTTAAACCTACGGTATGTAAACATGTTTACAGGTTAAACCTAGAGTATGTAAACACGTTTACTGGTTAAGCCTACGGTATGTTAACGAGTTTACAGGTTAAACCTACGGTATGTTAACGCGTTTACAGGTTAAACCTACGGTATGTAAACACGTTTAAAGGTTAAATCTACGGTATGTAAACACGTTTACAGGTTAAACCTAGAGTATGTAAACACGTTTAAAGGTTAAACCTACAGTATGTAAACACGTTTACAGGTTAAACATAGAGTACGTAAACACATTTACAGGTTAAACCTAGAGAATGTAAACACGTTTACAGGTTAAACCTAGAGTATGTAAACACGTTTACAGGTTAAACCTAGAGTATGTAAACACGTTTACAGGTTAAACCTACGGTATGTAAACACGTTTACAGGTTAAACCTAGAGTATGTAAACATGTTTACAGGTTAAGCCTACGGTATGTAAACACATTTACAGGTTAAACCTAGAGTATGTAAACACGTTTACAGGTTAAACCTACGGTATGTAAACACGTTTACAGGTTAAACCTTCAGTATGTTAACGCGTTTACATGTTAAACCTACGGTATGTAAACACGTTTACAGGTTAAACCTACAGTATGTTAACGCGTTTACAGGTTGAACCTACAGTATGTAAACACGTTTACAGGTTAAAACTACAGTATGTAAACACGTTTACAGGTTAAACCTACAGTATGTTAACGAGTTTACAGGTTAAACCTACAGTATGTAAACACGTTTACAGGTTAAACCTACGTTATGTAAACACGCTTACGGGTTAAACCTACAGTATGTTAACACGTTTACAGGTTAAACCTACGGTATGTAAACACGTTTACAGGTTAAACCTATGTTATATAAACACGTTTACAGGTTAAACCTACGTTATGTAAACACGTTTACAGGTTAAACCTACGGTATGTAAACACGTTTACAGGTTAAACCTACAGTATGTTAACACGTTTACAGGTTAAACCTACGGTATGTAAACACGTTTACAGGTTAAACCTACAGTATGTTAACACGTTTGCAGGGTTTTCATATATAGAGTTTACTTACACTCTAAAACAGGCCGTATCTACGTCCCAAATGTCATCCTATGGAGTACATAGTGCACTACTTTTGACCAGAGCTCTTTGGGCCCCTAGACAGAATTAGTGCACTATACAGTATAGGGAATAGGGTGCCATTTGGGACAAAATAGGGTTTTCCTATATAGGGTATAGTTACAGTCGTAAAACGTCCCGTTTGATCAAACGGCCTTATTTAGTGCTACGCTGACTCGCCACAATGTGTATCCGCCACTGTATCTTCATTATTTCTGTTTGCTTGGCTTGCTCAATGATATCTACGTCCCAAATGGCACCCTATTCCCTATATAGTGCACTACTTTTGACCAGGGCCCTATGGGGTGTATTTTATTTATTTTTATTTTACCTTTATTTTAGGAGGGAGTCACCATTATAGGGTACCATTAAAAAATAGTGCACTATTATGTAGGGAATAGGGTGCTATTTGGGATGCAATATTGTGTGGCTTCTTCATTCACCATTACTGAGGGAGGGAGGGAGGGAGGAGAACAGCTAGTAGCTGACTGCCCTGGAGGCTGAAGCAGCAGCAGCATCACACTATCAGGCTGTACTGGAATGATAATACAGTGCATTTAATATTAATCCCGGCTAACGCACCATCCCCACCCATTCTCTCCTGCCATCCCTACACTATTTCCTCTCTCTCACTGACTCATTCACATTCTCTTTACCCAGGCGCTGTCTCCCCCTTTCCTTCAGTCACACCTCCCTCCTTCTCCTGTCTGTCTATCTTTCGTCTCTTCTCTCCAGATGGCCGTGAGAAGCCCCTGTCTTTCTTTCTTTCTCTTGCTCTGTCTCTTTCTCTACAGGTGACCGGTTAGTCGTTAGCGTTTGGATCAGTTTCTGTTCAACTGATCCATCCTCTAATCAATCTCTACTGGTCTCTCTACCTGTCTCTCTACCTGTCTCTCTACCTGTCTCTACCTGTCTCTACCTCTCTACCTGTCTCTACCTCTCTTCCTGTCTCTACCTGTCTCTCTACCTGTCTCTCTACCTGTCTCTACCTGTCTCTACCTCTCTACCTGTCTCTACCCGTCTCTCTACCTGTCTCTCTACCTGTCTCTCTACCTGTCTCTCTACCTGTCTCTACCTGTCTCTCTACCTATCTCTCTACCTGTCTCTCTACCTGTCTCTTTACCTGTCTCTTTACCTGTCTCTACCTCTCTACCTGTCTCTACCTCTCTACCTGTCTCTATCTCTCTAACGTTTCTACCTCTCTACCTGTCTCTATCTCTCTACCTGTCTCTACCTCTCTATCTGTCTCTACCTCTCTACCTGTCTCTATCTCTCTACCTGTCTCTACCTCTCTATCTGTTTCTACCTCTCTACCTGTCTCTATCTCTCTGCCTGTCTCTACCTCTCTATCTGTCTCTACCTCTATACCTGTCTCTATCTCTCTACCTGTCTCTACCTCTCTATCTGTCTCTACCTCTCTACCTGTCTCTATCTCTCTACCTGTCTCTACCTCTCTATCTGTCTCTACCTCTCTACCTGTCTCTATCTCTCTACCTGTCTCTACCTCTCTATCTGTCTCTACCTCTCTACCTGTCTCTATCTCTCTACCTGTCTCTACCTCTCTATCTGTCTCTACCTCTCTACCTGTCTCTATCTCTCTACCTGTCTCTACCTCTCTACCTGTCTCTATCTCTCTACCTGTCTCTACCTCTCTACCTGTCTCTACCTCTCTACCTGTCTCTACCTCTCTACCTGTCTCTACCTCTCTACCTGTCTCTACCTCTACCTGTCTCTATTTCTCTACCTGTCTCTACCTCTCTACCTGTCTCTACCTCTCTATCTGTCTCTACCTCTCTACCTCTTTCTACCTCTCTCGTGTCTCTACCTCTCTACCTGTCTCTACCTGTCTCTCAACCTCTCTACCTCTCTACCTGTCTCAACCTCTCTATCTGTCTCTACCTGTCTCTCTACCTCTCTACCTGTCTCTACCTCTCTACCTGTCTCTACCTCTCTACCTCTCTACCTGTCTCTACCTCTCTACCTCTCTACCTGTCTCCACCTTTCTACCTGTCTCTACTTCTCTACCTGTCTCTCTATCTGTCTCTCTACTTCTCTACCTGTCTCTACCTCTCTACCTGTCTCTACCTGTCTCTCAACCTCTCTACCTCTCTACCTGTCTCAACCTCTCTATCTGTCTCTACCTGTCTCTCTACCTCTCTACCTGTCTCTACCTCTCTACCTGTCTCTACCTCTCTACCTCTCTACCTGTCTCTACCTCTCTACCTCTCTACCTGTCTCCACCTTTCTACCTGTCTCTACTTCTCTACCTGTCTCTCTATCTGTCTCTCTACTTCTCTACCTGTCTCTACCTCTCTGCCTGTCTCTACTTGTCTCTCTACCTCTCTACCTGTCTCTCTACCCACCTCTACTCTACATGTCTCTCTACCTGTCTCTACTTGTCTCTCTACCTCTCTACTTGTCTCTCTACCCACCTCTACCTCTACCTGTCTCTCTACCCACCTCTACATGTCTCTCTACCTGTCTCTCTGTCTGTCAGTGAGTTGTGTTAGTATTCAGGTAGAGACTTAGCTCCTAAACCCCTCCCTAGTCACCTTCTGACTAATTTCTCTGTCTGTCAGTGAGCTGTGTTAGTATTCAGGCAGAGACTTAGCTCCTAAACCCCTCCCTAGTCACCTTCTGACTGATTTATCTGGCTGCGTCCGAAATGGCACCCTGTTCTCTATGGGCTCTGGACAAAAGTAGTGCACTATATAGGTATGGGCACTGGTCAAAAGTATTGCACTGTATACTGCCCTACAAATGCAAAACTCACTAACTACGAATTTGGTCAAATGTCTTTGATCTGTTGTAATGGCCAGGTATAGTAATGATTAATGTGGTATTTAGTTTCCTGACACAAAAACAAGCCAGTTGATCAGAATATATCATGGAGTGTCAGAAATTGCTGTCTGTCTAGACAGAAAAATACTTTGAAGTCAGATTTTGCCTTTGTCGTGCAGTAGCAGGGAATAGGGTATATGGAATAGGGAATAGGGTATAGGGAATAGGGAATAGGGTATAGGGAATAGGGTATAGGGTATAGGGAATAAGGTATAGGGAATAGGGTGCCATTTAGGATGCAATATCTGTCCATAGCCACCGTAGCTAGAGCCATGTATCTTGTCCATTGCAGCCCAGTGTATATTTCTACTAGTGTTTATTTTTTAGTCATTCAATTAGATTGCTCTGACCTTTTCCTTTTAACTAACTCAGAAGCTGTATTTTCCATACAGACCATGGCTGAGTCCCCAATGGCAGCCCTATTCTATTTAGTGTGTATTAATTTTAAACCAGGGCCCATAGGGTTCTGGCCAAAATCAGTGCAGTATATAGGGAATAGGGGACCATTTGGGATATACCCTGTGCCCTTACCCCTTGAGCTTCCTCTTACTTGCAATATACCCATTTAAATAGTAACCACTTGTGGGTGGCCTCTCTCTCTCCTGTGCCCTTACCTTCCCAGCCCACTCACATGTTTTTAGCTGCAGTAAGATGAGGGTTTGCTGTCATTATCAAGGTCCATTCTATAGTGCTGATGAATGAGTGAGTGAACAGATGCACGTGTGAATTGTGTTGATTCAGTGACAAATTGAATGTGAGATGTGTAGCAGGTGAGACGTGTTGATTCAGTGTTGATTCAGTGTTGATTCAGTGATAAGCTGAATGTGAGATGTGTAGCAGGTGAGACGTGTTGATTCAGTGTTGATTCAGTGTTGATTCGGTGATAAGCTGAATGTGAGATGTGTAGCAGTCCTGTGTCAGATGTTAGATCTGTATGTATCAGTCCTGTCTCTAACTCATGGATGCTTGTTTTGTCACCCCCTGCAGCCCTGGAGACCTCCCCCCGTCACTTGCCTACCCCTTACCTCCTAAATATGACTCTCTCTGTCTCTTTTCCTCCTAAATGTACCTCTCTTCTCTGATGTAAATACCTTCAATCCCAATCCATCTGTTTCCTCATTTTTAACACGCCATCTCTCCCCCATGTCCCCTGTGCTAACACACCTCTCGTCTCTCCTCTCCTCCCTCCTCCTCTCTCCTCCCTCTCCCCCTCTCTCCTTTCTCACACTCCTCCTTTCCTGCTGAAGTGACTTCTCTCCTCCCCTCTTCCCTCCTCCTCTCCACAGGTCCCAGTTCTCTCCATCGGGGACCCGTCTAAGCTGAAGGCCGCCGCCTCAGAAAAGAAGAAGCAGGAGTCACGCAAGGACAAGAAATAGGATACGGAGAGCAGAGAGCCCTAAAACATAGCCCACACAGCCCACACAACCCACACAACCCACACAACCCACACAGTCCACACAGTCCACACAGTCCACACAGTCCAGCACAAAGCACTGAGACAGCCAGGGAGAGCAGGAACAGGAAGAGGGGACTCATCCAAGGGGGCGGGGCCTGACAAGGAGCTGGAGCTCTCCAAATGGGACAAAGAGGGGGAGGGGAATGGGGGTGGGTCCGCCTCAGCCAAATCAGCCATTTTCCTGTCCCAGAACGCCAAAAAACTGACCCTGAAATAAGTGAATGAGACAGACAGGGGTTTTAAATGGAGGACGATGCTGTCCAAAATCACACTGGAGAGAGAGGCAGAGGAGGGTCTTAGAGAGGTGGTCCTAATGAACTAAAAGGCTGTGTCTCAAATAGTACCCTATTCCTTATATAATACACTACTTTAGACCAGAGCCCTATCGGTAGTAGTGCACTATATAGGGAATAGGGTGCCATTTGGGAGGCAGAGTAAGTCTGTCTAGTACAGTATATTTCTTCCCACGAGATCTAAGCCTTTACAACTGAAATGATCATCATTAGGATCTTAATGCCACACTAGGGTGAACATAGACACAATACTAGGGTGAACATAGACACAATACTGGGGTGAATATAGACACAATACTGGGGTGAATATAGACAAAATAGTGATTCCAGGCGTATGATAAGTCAATCAAATCCCTCCAACTACTAACTGTTACTGTCAGATCATGAAACATGCCTTCTGGACTACAACATCTAACTGCTGGTTGGATAACAACATCTGACTGCTGGTTGGATAACAGCATCTGACTGCTGGTTGGATAACAGCATCTGACTGCTGGTTGGATAACAGCATCTGACTGCTGGTTGGATAACAACATCTGACTGCTGGTTGGATAACAGCATCTGACTGCTGGTTGGATAACAGCATCTGACTGCTGGTTGGATAACAGCATCTGACTGCTGGTTGGATAACAGCATCTGACTGCTGGTTGGATAACAACATCTGACTGCTGGTTGGATAACAGCATCTGACTGCTGGTTGGATAACAGCATCTGACTGCTGGTTGGATAACAGCATCTGACTGCTGGTTGGATAACAACATCTGACTGCTGGTTGGATAACAACATCTGACTGCTGGTTGGATAACAGCATCTGACTGCTGGTTGGATAACAACATCTAACTGCTGGTTGGATAACAGCATCTGACTGCTGGTTGGATAACAGCATCTGACTGCTGGTTGGATAACAACATCTGACTGCTGGTTGGATAACAGCATCTGACTGCTGGTTGGATAACAGCATCTAACTGCTGGTTGGATAACAACATCTGACTGCTGGTTGGATAACAACATCTGACTGCTGGTTGGATAACAGCAGCATCTGACTGCTGGTTGGATAACAGCAGCATCTGACTGCTGGTTGGATAACAGCATCTGACTGCTGGTTGGATAACAGCATCTGACTGCTGGTTGGATAACAGCATCTGACTGCTGGTTGGATAACAGCATCTGACTGCTGGTTGGATAACAACATCTGACTGCTGGTTGGATAACAGCATCTGACTGCTGGTTGGATAACAGCATCTAACTGCTGGTTGGATAACAACATCTGACTGCTGGTTGGATAACAACATCTGACTGCTGGTTGGATAACAGCATCTAACTGCTGGTTGGATAACAACATCTGACTGCTGGTTGGATAACAACATCTGACTGCTGGTTGGATAACAACATCTGACTGCTGGTTGGATAACAGCAGCATCTGACTGCTGGTTGGATAACAGCAGCATCTGACTGCTGGTTGGATAACAGCATCTGACTGCTGGTTGGATAACAGCATCTGACTGCTGGTTGGATAACAGCATCTGACTGCTGGTTGGATAACAGCATCTGACTGCTGGTTGGATAACAACATCTGAAAATCTTTTTTCTATCCTGACATCTTAGATTTGATGCAAGGCAGTATTTCTCTACCACGTCTGCCTGACACTCATCACAAGGGTCCTGGATACAGGGACAACCCAATTTGTTATTTTCATCTGTGTCCCAAATGGCACCATGTTCCCTACATGGTGCACTCTGGGTCCTGGTCAAAAGTACTGCACTATGTAAGGAATAGGGTGCCATTTGGGACACAGTCTGACTTCCCCCTCATACTGGCGTTCTCTCTTTCCCTTTCCTCCTTTCAGTGGAACACATTGTATTCTGACTCTTCTCATTCAAACTGTTCAAGTGGTTTTAAAAACTTTTAATGCTAACTCTTTCACATCCTCTCTTTCCTATTTACCCCCGGCCTCTCTCCCTCTCTCTCTCTCTCTCTCTCTCTCTCTCTCTCTCTCTCTCTCTCTCTCTCTCTCTCTCTCTCTCTCTCTCTCTCTCTCTCTCTCTCTCTCTCTCTTTCCCCACTCTCTCTCCTCTCTCTCTCTCTCTCTCTCTCTCTCTCTCTCTCTCTCTCTCTCTCTCTCTCTCACTCTCTCTTTCCCCCACTCTCTCTCCCCCTCTCTCGCTCTCTCTCTCCCGCTCTCTCTCTCGCACTCTCTCTTTCCCCATCTCTCTCTCCCTCTCTCTCTCCCCCTCTCTCTCGCTCTCTCTCTCGCTCTCTTTCTCTCTCCTGCTCTCTCTCTCCCCCTGCCTCTTCTCCTCCTGTCTCTTTTTCTCTCTCCCCCTCTCCAATAGATTTTCTGAATCTTATTTCTCAAGGTCTTGATTTCCTTCCACCTGACTGCTTCAGCTTCCACAGACCCCACCCCTTTAGACCACAACCCTTTAGGCCACACCCCTTTAGACCACACCCCTTTAGAACACACCCATTTAGACCACACCCCTTTCGGCTACAGCCCTTTCCACCTGCCCCACCTCCTGATGCACTTCTCCTATCTCATTGAGCCCTATGAAAGAGTAGTCCTATCAAACTCAGTGTCTCCTCTGCAGAATATACAACATATAACCCCTCCAGCTAGCATCAAGTAGAGCTGACCCAGTATAGACATGCAGTGTAATATATGGACCCTGCTAATGTAGAGATACTAATGACTTCAGGGAGGGGTCAAATAGTTCCTGAAACTTCTATTAATGTTTCCTGCTGCTGGTTGCTTTGCTCAATGGCTCAATCAGATCAGATGAGAGTGGTACGGAAAGAGAGTGTGAGTGCACCCTGCATTGACGAGTCAGACGAGTCAGAGAAATATGATTCCAAGCTCTTAGCTTGTGTCGATGGGTTCAACCCGAAGTTCATTTCACCGGGTGATTCAATCCCTTCACATTTGAGCTAATGGAGGTCATAGTTCTACGCTGTGCTGCTTGGCTGTCAGTGCATGCTGAAGGTTAGGTTATTCCTGGCTCCATAAGGGCGTATACAGGATTACTGTAACAGCTGCAAAACAGGAAAATACCTGTTTGTTTGTGACTGAGAGTATGTCCCAAATATCATTCTATTCTCTCTGTTGTTGTGACTGAGAGTATGTCCTGAATGGCATTCTGTTCTCTCTGTTGTTGTGACTGAGAGTATGTCCTGAATGGCATTCTGTTCTCTCTGTTGTTGTGACTGAGAGTATGTCCTGAATGGCATTCTGTTCTCTCTGTTGTTGTGACTGAGAGTATGTTCCAAATATCATTCTATTCTCTCTGTTGTTGTGACTGAGAGTATGTCCTGAATGGCATTCTGTTCTCTCTGTTGTTGTGACTGAGTACTTGAAATGATGTCACGTTGACAGCCAGTGGACATTCTCAGGCCCTGACAACAGAGGGATATGACAGCTAGTGGACATTCTCAGGCCCTGACAACAGAGGGATCCCAACAAGTGATGCATCCTTATACTCCTTCTGGTTATTTTGGTCCCGTTAATCCCTCCTGCATGTGTCTCCCCCACTCAGATCATTATTTTAGCACTTGCTGGCAACTGAATCTCTCTCTCTCTCTCTCTCTCTCTCTCTCTCTCTCTCTCTCTCTCTCTCTCTTTCTTTCTCTCTCTCTCTCTCTCTCTCTCTCTCTCTCTCTCTCTCTCTCTCTCTCTCTCTCTCTCTCTCTCTCTCTCTCTCTCTCTCTCTCTCTCTCTCTCTCTCTCTCTCTCTCTCTCTCTCTCTCTCTCTCTCTCTCTCTCTCACAAACACAGACACTCTCTCTCTCTATCCTTTAGTGACACTACGCTATGTTCCCTCATAGACAACCCAATCCACTCTCCACTCTATACTTAAGCCTGTTCTATCTGTATAGATACAGACTGTATCAGATGTCTTCTATCTGTATAGATACAGACTGTATCAGACCTCTTCTATCTATATAGATATAGGCTGTATCAGGCAAAGGCAGACCCCATCTTAAACAAACTCAGCAATTCTTTCCTCCTCTTCATCCTCATCCATCCTTCATCATCCTCATTAGTTCTCATTGAAGAATTTAATCTAGCTATAGCTCTCTGCCTGGTGTGTGTTTTATGTGTCTGTGTGTCTAGTCAGACTGTCATGTCAAACAACAAATGTAGATATGTATGTCACCCTGAAGTAAAGTAAATACTTATACATTACATTTTACTTTACATGTGCACGAAAACACATGGAAACCATGTTTTGTTTGAGAGAGGCAGACATGTGATAGATCTTCTTATGACATTTCTGCTCTTGTATCTGGAGGGGGATTCTGTGTGGCTGTTAATTGTTTTTGGTGCATATTTTCCAGGGGCGGAAAATAACATCATTTTTCATTTCAGGTGTTTGTAAGCTGCATGGGGCTACAGGAGGCACTGGCACAGTGAGGGGCAGATTAAGGGGAGGACAAGGGAGGTAAACTTCAGATGTTGCCCGTGGTAATGTGATTGGAAAAAAGAAGGTGGTTGCTGGGATGAAGATACTTTGGCGAGAGAGAGACTTATCTTGTGTGTTAAGTCAAGCCAAAGTCAATATGTATCAGTAAAGATAAGGCCTCAGCTCTCTCTTTCAAGATCCTTAACCTGAGCTTCTGTTCTGAATGCTTGATAGGCTATGCAAGATGGTTAGTGTAGTTCTGAAGGCTTGATAGGCTATGCAAGGTGGTTAGTGTAGTTCTGAAGGCTTGATAGGCTATGCAAGGTGGTTAGTGTAGTTCTGAAGGCTTGATAGGCTATGCAAGGTGGTTAGTGTAGTTCTGAATGCGTTCTGTTCTTTTAGGTGTGGTCATAGGGAGTGTGCTGGTGTGAAGCACATTGCGATTCATTAAGGCAACAGGAACTAGATATCTCTGTTTACCCCAACGCTGTTCAACCAACTCTCCATCATCAGATGTGAGTAGTTCAAATGTTTCTTTCATACCTCTTTCAGTACGGCCACACAGACTCCTGCTACAATACTACAAACTACATTAAAATGTCTTCACACTGTTTTGTTGGATGCATTGTGTACTGCATTAGTTTAAGTTGTTAGATAACATTCCTTTCTTAGAAATGTTAAGTGTCTTACATTTTTATGTTTTTTGATGCTTATAATTGAAGTGCACTAGTAATATAAATTCTACAGTCATATAAAATGTGTTGTCACGGAAGGTAAATAAAAATTAAAGCATCAAACACATCTCGGTTGTTTAAGAAGAATAAAATAAACTCAAATTAAAACATCTATTCTCCATGTATGTTTGAGTCCAATATATTATGATATATTATGATTGGATCATTTATTTCATGGATTGAGGTGGGGGCCACAAAAAATCGGAGCGCATCCTGAGGGGGCCGCAGTGGCTCCCGGGTCTGCATACCCACACATGCAATGAGAGCCGGCCCTAGACTTTTGGAGGCCCTAGGTGACATGTTGTTGACCCCCCCTCCCCCTCCCCCCCACACCTTGCGAGCCAACATTTTAGCGGCCCCCATCTTGACTGCAAAGAGAAACATTTATATATTTTTTGTTAATTTCCTTCAATTCTACACATTTTTCCATTAGGCATAAAGGACATTTTGCAGTTTTTAAGCAAGTTTACTGCAATTCTACAAATTTTGCCATGAGGCGGGAGAAAAATGTGCAGTTTACAGGAAATTTCCTGCAATTCTACACATTTTGCCATGAGGAGGAGAAAAAATTGCAGTTTTACAGCTAATTTCCTGCAATTCCACACATTGTGCCATAGGATGGAGCGATCTGTTTGCACACACATTTCTACCCCCTGTACACGGAGGGGGCTTTTGTGTGTTTATAATTTTCTTGGTGCATATTTTCCAGGGGCGCGAAAATAAATAAATTTTCATTTCAGGTGTTTGTAAGCTGCATGGGACTACAGGAGGCACTGGCACAGTGAGGGGCAGATTAAGGGGAGGACAAGGGAGGTAAACTTCAGATGTTGCCCGTGGTAATGTGATTGGAAAAAAGAAGGTGGTTGCTGGGAGGAAAATACTTTGGCGAGAGAGAGACTTATCTTGTGTGTTAAGTCAAGCCAAAGTCAATATGTATCAGTAAAGATAAAGCCTCAGCTCTCTCTTTCAAGATCCTTAACCTGAGCTTCTGTTCTGAATGCTTGATAGGCTATGCAAGGTGGTTAGTGTAGTTCTGAAGGCTTGATAGGCTATGCAAGGTGGTTAGTGTAGTTCTGAAGGATTGTTAGGCTATGCAAGGTGGTTAATCCCAAATCAAATGTTATTTGTCACATACACATGGTTAGCAGATGTTAATGTGAGTGTAGCGAAATGCTTGTAATACATAAAAAAACTAAATACTGCATAGCTTCCTAAGTACGCGAAGTGAGGCGGCCATCTCTGTCGGCGCCGGAAACACACACGCGACCACACATGCATGACAGGCTATGCAAGGTGGTTAGTGTAGTTCTGAATGATTGATAGGCTATGCAAGATGGTTAGTGTAGTTCTGAAGGCTTGATAGGCTATGCAAGGTGGTTAGTGTAGTTCTGAAGGCTTGATAGGCTACGCAAGGTGGTTAGTGTAGTTCTGAATGCTTGATAGGCTACGCAAGGTGGTTAGTGTAGTTCTGAATGCTTGATAGGCTATGCAAGATGGTTAGTGTAGTTCTGAAGGCTTGTTAGGCTATGCAAGGTGGTTAGTGTAGTTCTGAAGGCTTGATAGGCTACACAAGGTGGTTAGTGTAGTTGTGAATGCTTGATAGGCTACGCAAGGTGGTTAGTGTAGTTCTGAATGCTTGATAGGCTATGCATGGTGGTTAGTGTAGTTCTGAAGGCTTGATAGGCTACGCAAGGTGGTTAGTGTAGTTCTGAATGCTTGATAGGCTACGCAAGGTGGTTAGTGTAGTTCTGAATGCTTGATAGGCTATGCAAGATGGTTAGTGTAGTTCTGAAGGCTTGTTAGGCTATGCAAGGTGGTTAGTGTAGTTCTGAAGGCTTGATAGGCTATGCAAGGTGGTTAGTGTAGTTCTGAAGGCTTGATAGGCTATGCAAGGTGGTTAGTGTAGTTCTGAATGCGTTCTGTTCTTTTAGGTTTGGTCATAGGGAGTGTGCTGGTGTGAAGCACATTGCGATTCATTAAGGCAACAGGAACTAGATATCTCTGTTTACCCCAACGCTGTTCAACCAACTCTCCATCATCAGATGTGAGTAGTTCAAATGTTTCTTTCATACCTCTTTCAGTACGGCCACACAGACTCCTGCTACAATACTACAAACTACATTAAAATGTCTTCACACTGTTTTGTTGGATGCATTGTGTACTGCATTAGTTTAAGTTGTTAGATAACATTCCTTTCTTAGAAATGTTAAGTGTCTTACATTTTTTATGTTTTTTGATGCTTATAATTGAAGTGCACTAGTAATATAAATTCTACAGTCATATAAAATGTGTTGTCACGGGAAGGTAAATAAAAATTAAAGCATCAAACACATCTCGGTTGTTTAAGAAGAATAAAATAAACTCAAATTAAAACATCTATTCTCCATGTATGTTTGAGTCCAATATATTATGATATATTATGATTGGATCATTTATTTCATGGATTGAGGTGGGGGCCACAAAAAATCGGAGCGCATCCTGAGGGGGCCGCAGTGGCTCCCGGGTCTGCATACCCACACATGCAATGAGAGCCGGCCCTAGACTTTTGGAGGCCCTAGGTGACATGTTGTTGACCCCCTCCCCACACCTTGCGAGCCAACATTTTAGCGGCCCCCATCTTGACTGCAAAGAGAAACATTTATAGTTTTTTAGTTAATTTCCTTCAATTCTACACATTTTTCCATTAGGCATAAAGGACATTTTGCAGTTTTTAAGCAAGTTTACTGCAATTCTACAAATTTTGCCATGAGGCGGGAGAAAAATGTGCAGTTTTACAGGAAATTTCCTGCAATTCTACACATTTTGCCATGAGGAGGGAGAAAAAATTGCAGTTTTACAGCTAATTTCCTGCAATTCCACACATTGTGCCATAGGATGGAGCGATCTGTTTGCACACACATTTCTACCCCTGTACACGGAGGGGCTTTTGTGTGTTTATAATTTTCTTGGTGCATATTTTCCAGGGGCGGAAAATAAATAAATTTTCATTTCAGGTGTTTGTAAGCTGCATGGGACTACAGGAGGCACTGGCACAGTGAGGGGCAGATTAAGGGGAGGACAAGGGAGGTAAACTTCAGATGTTGCCCGTGGTAATGTGATTGGAAAAAAGAAGGTGGTTGCTGGGAGGAAAATACTTTGGCGAGAGAGAGACTTATCTTGTGTGTTAAGTCAAGCCAAAGTCAATATGTATCAGTAAAGATAAGGCCTCAGCTCTCTCTTTCAAGATCCTTAACCGGAGCTTCTGTTCTGAATGCTTGATAGGCTATGCAAGGTGGTTAGTGTAGTTCTGAAGGCTTGATAGGCTATGCAAGGTGGTTAGTGTAGTTCTGAAGGATTGTTAGGCTATGCAAGGTGGTTAATCCCAAATCAAATGTTATTTGTCACATACACATGGTTAGCAGATGTTAATGTGAGTGTAGCGAAATGCTTGTAATACATAAAAAAACTAAATACTGCATAGCTTCCTAAGTACGCGAAGTGGCGGCCATCTCTGTCGGCGCCGGAAACACACACGCGACCACACATGCATGACAGGCTATGCAAGGTGGTTAGTGTAGTTCTGAATGATTGATAGGCTATGCAAGATGGTTAGTGTAGTTCTGAAGGCTTGATAGGCTATGCAAGGTGGTTAGTGTAGTTCTGAAGGCTTGATAGGCTACGCAAGGTGGTTAGTGTAGTTCTGAATGCTTGATAGGCTACGCAAGGTGGTTAGTGTAGTTCTGAATGCTTGATAGGCTATGCAAGATGGTTAGTGTAGTTCTGAAGGCTTGTTAGGTTATGCAAGGTGGTTAGTGTAGTTCTGAAGGCTTGATAGGCTACACAAGGTGGTTAGTGTAGTTGTGAATGCTTGATAGGCTACATAGGGTGGTTAGTGTAGTTCTGAATGCTTGATAGGCTATGCATGGTGGTTAGTGTAGTTCTGAAGGCTTGATAGGCTACTTGCCAAGGTGGTTAGTGTAGTTCTGAATGCTTGATAGGCTACGCAAGGTGGTTAGTGTAGTTCTGAATGCTTGATAGGCTATGCAAGATGGTTAGTGTAGTTCTGAAGGCTTGTTAGGCTATGCAAGGTGGTTAGTGTAGTTCTGAAGGCTTGATAGGCTATGCAAGGTGGTTAGTGTAGTTCTGAATGCGTTCTGTTCTTTTAGGTTTGGTCATAGGGAGTGTGCTGGTGTGAAGCACATTGCGATTCATTAAGGCAACAGGAACTAGATATCTCTGTTTACCCCAACGCTGTTCAACCAACTCTCCATCATCAGATGTGAGTAGTTCAAATGTTTCTTTCATACCTCTTTCAGTACGCCACACAGACTCCTGCTACAATACTACAAACTACATTAAAATGTCTTCACACTGTTTTGTTGGATGCATTGTGTACTGCATTAGTTTAAGTTGTTAGATAACATTCCTTTCTTAGAAATGTTAAGTGTCTTACATTTTTATGTTTTTGATGCTTATAATTGAAGTGCACTAGTAATATAAATTCTACAGTCATATAAAATGTGTTGTCACGGAAGGTAAATAAAAATTAAAGCATCAAACACATCTCGGTTGTTTAAGAAGAATAAAATAAACTCAAATTAAAACATCTATTCTCCATGTATGTTTGAGTCCAATATATTATGATATATTATGATTGGATCATTTATTTCATGGATTGAGGTGGGGGCCACAAAAAATCCGAGCGCATCCTGAGGGGGCCGCAGTGGCTCCCGGGTCTGCATACCCACACATGCAATGAGAGCCGGCCCTAGACTTTCGGAGGCCCTAGGTGACATGTTGTTGACCCCCTCCCCCTCCCCCCACACCTTGCGAGCCAACATTTTAGCGGCCCCCATCTTGACTGCAAAGAGAAACATTTATAGTTTTTTTAGTTAATTTCCTTCAATTCTACACATTTTTCCATTAGGCATAAAGGACATTTTGCAGTTTTTAAGCAAGTTTACTGCAATTCTACAAATTTTGCCATGAGGCGGGAGAAAAATGTGCAGTTTTACAGCTAATTTCCTGCAATTCTACACATTTTGCCATGAGGAGGGAGAAAACATTGCAGTTTTACAGCTAATTTCCTGCAATTCCACACATTGTGCCATAGGATGGAGCGATCTGTTTGCACACACATTTCTACCCCTGTACACGGAGGGGCTTTTGTGTGTTTATAATTTTCTTGGTGCATATTTTCCAGGGGCGGAAAATAAATAAATTTTCATTTCAGGTGTTTGTAAGCTGCATGGGACTACAGGAGGCACTGGCACAGTGAGGGGCAGATTAAGGGGAGGACAAGGGAGGTAAACTTCAGATGTTGCCCGTGGTAATGTGATTGGAAAAAAAGAAGGTGGTTGCTGGGAGGAAAATACTTTGGCGAGAGAGAGACTTATCTTGTGTGTTAAGTCAAGCCAAAGTCAATATGTATCAGTAAAGATAAAGCCTCAGCTCTCTCTTTCAAGATCCTTAACCTGAGCTTCTGTTCTGAATGCTTGATAGGCTATGCAAGGTGGTTAGTGTAGTTCTGAAGGCTTGATAGGCTATGCAAGGTGGTTAGTGTAGTTCTGAAGGATTGTTAGGCTATGCAAGGTGGTTAATCCCAAATCAAATGTTATTTGTCACATACACATGGTTAGCAGATGTTAATGTGAGTGTAGCGAAATGCTTGTAATACATAAAAAAACTAAATACTGCATAGCTTCCTAAGTACGCAAAGTGAGGCGGCCATCTCTGTCGGCGCCGGAAACACACACGCGACCACACATGCATGACAGGCTATGCAAGGTGGTTAGTGTAGTTCTGAATGATTGATAGGCTATGCAAGATGGTTAGTGTAGTTCTGAAGGCTTGATAGGCTATGCAAGGTGGTTAGTGTAGTTCTGAAGGCTTGATAGGCTACGCAAGGTGGTTAGTGTAGTTCTGAATGCTTGATAGGCTACGTAAGGTGGTTAGTGTAGTTCTGAATGCTTGATAGGCTATGCAAGATGGTTAGTGTAGTTCTGAAGGCTTGTTAGGCTATGCAAGGTGGTTAGTGTAGTTCTGAAGGCTTGATAGGCTACACAAGGTGGTTAGTGTAGTTGTGAATGCTTGATAGGCTACAAGGTGGTTAGTGTAGTTCTGAATGCTTGATAGGCTATGCATGGTGGTTAGTGTAGTTCTGAAGGCTTGATAGGCTACGCAAGGTGGTTAGTGTAGTTCTGAATGCTTGATAGGCTACGCAAGGTGGTTAGTGTAGTTCTGAATGCTTGATAGGCTATGCAAGATGGTTAGTGTAGTTCTGAAGGCTTGTTAGGCTATGCAAGGTGGTTAGTGTAGTTCTGAAGGCTTGATAGGCTATGCAAGGTGGTTAGTGTAGTTCTGAATGCGTTCTGTTCTTTTAGGTTTGGTCATAGGGAGTGTGCTGGTGTGAAGCACATTGCGATTCATTAAGGCAACAGGAACTAGATATCTCTGTTTACCCCAACGCTGTTCAACCAACTCTCCATCATCAGATGTGAGTAGTTCAAATGTTTCTTTCATACCTCTTTCAGTACGGCCACACAGACTCCTGCTACAATACTACAAACTACATTAAAATGTCTTCACACTGTTTTGTTGGATGTATTGTGTACTGCATTAGTTTAAGTTGTTAGATAACATTCCTTTCTTAGAAATGTTAAGTGTCTTACATTTTTATGTTTTTGATGCTTATAATTGAAATGCACTAGTAATATAAATTCTACAGTCATATAAAATGTGTTGTCACGGGAAGGTAAATAAAAATTAAAGCATCAAACACATCTCGGTTGTTTAAGAAGAATAAAATAAACTCAAATTAAAACATCTATTCTCCATGTATGTTTGAGTCCAATATATTATGATATATTATGATTGGATCATTTATTTCATGGATTGAGGTGGGGGCCACAAAAAATCGGAGCGCATCCTGAGGGGGCCAGTGGCTCCCGGGTCTGCATACCCACACATGCAATGAGAGCCGGCCCTAGACTTTTGGAGGCCCTAGGTGACATGTTGTTGACTCCCCTCCCCTCCCCACACCTTGCGAGCCAACATTTTAGCGGCCCCATCTTGACTGCAAAGAGAAACATTTATAGTTTTTAGTTAATTTCCTTCAATTCTACACATTTTTCCATTAGGCATAAAGGACATTTTGCAGTTTTTAAGCAAGTTTACTGCAATTCTACAAATTTTGCCATGAGGCGGGAGAAAAATGTGCAGTTTTACAGCTAATTTCCTGCAATTCTACACATTTTGCCATGAGGAGGGAGAAAACATTGCAGTTTTACAGCTAATTTCCTGCAATTCCACACATTGTGCCATAGGATGGAGCGATCTGTTTGCACACACATTTCTACCCCTGTACACGGAGGGGCTTTTGTGTGTTTATAATTTTCTTGGTGCATATTTTCCAGGGGCGGAAAATAAATAAATTTTCATTTCAGGTGTTTGTAAGCTGCATGGGACTACAGGAGGCACTGGCACAGTGAGGGGCAGATTAAGGGGAGGACAAGGGAGGTAAACTTCAGATGTTGCCCGTGGTAATGTGATTGGAAAAAAGAAGGTGGTTGCTGGGAGGAAAATACTTTGGCGAGAGAGAGACTTATCTTGTGTGTTAAGTCAAGCCAAAGTCAATATGTATCAGTAAAGATAAAGCCTCAGCTCTCTCTTTCAAGATCCTTAACCTGAGCTTCTGTTCTGAATGCTTGATAGGCTATGCAAGGTGGTTAGTGTAGTTCTGAATGCTTGTTAGGCTATGCAAGGTGGTTAGTGTAGTTCTGAAGGATTGTTAGGCTATGCAAGGTGGTTAATCCCAAATCAAATGTTATTTGTCACATACACATGGTTAGCAGATGTTAATGCGAGTGTAGCGAAATGCTTGTAATACATAAAAAAACTAAATACTGCATAGCTTCCTAAGTACGCGAAGTGAGGCGGCCATCTCTGTCGGCACAGGAAACACACACGCGACCACACACGCGTGACAGGCTATGCAAGGTGGTTAGTGTAGTTCTGAAGGCTTGTTAGGCTATGCAAGGTGGTTAGTGTAGTTCTGAAGGCTTGATAGGCTATGCAAGGTGGTTAGTGTAGTTCTGAATGCTTGATAGGCTATGCAAGGTGGTTAGTGTAGTTCTGAAGGCTTGTTAGGCTATGCAAGGTGGTTAGTGTAGTTCTGAAGGCTTGATAGGCTATGCAAGGTGGTTAGTGTAGTTCTGAATGCTTGATAGGCTATGCAAGGTGGTTAGTGTAGTTCTGAAGGCTTGATAGGCTATGCAAGGTGGTTAGTGTAGTTCTGAAGGCTTGATAGGCTATGCAAGGTGGTTAGTGTAATTCTGAAGGCTTGATAGGCTATGCAAGGTGGTTAGTGTAGTTCTGAATGTGTAGTTGGGGGTGGTTCCTCACACAGGGGGCAGGGCAGGGAAACAACAGGTGCAGGTTCCAGCACACAGCCCCCTCTGTGTACCCAGGGGCCGGGGAAGGGGTCCTGGGAAGGTTCAGGTTACCCTGACAGGGAGCAAGAGGCAAGGGTAGGGGGGAAGGAGTGGGTGTCAGTCCCAAAAAAAGCGACCCGTGTCTTTTCCATGTGTTAAAGATCAGGACTGTCTGTCTGTCTGTCAGGACGAAACGTCTGTCCTTCACATTTCAACCTAGAGTTGAAACGCTGCAAGCATGGGGAAAGGGGTAAGTTCTCTTAACCTACTTATTCACGCTTATAAATAGGGGTATTCTGTTATCCTTTAAACCAGGGCTGGACTCAATTCTATTTTCATTTACAAAGTAAACTCAAAGCATTCCAAAACATTGACAAATATTTGAATTTCAGTTTACTTCCTGAATTTCCTGAAATGAAAAGGAATTGACCCCAACTCTGCTTTATACACACACACACACACACACACACACACACACACACACACACAAATGCAGTCCATCACATGACTATATGGTTGTGTTTGGGTTGGGTCAACCTATTGTCTAACATCAACCAGTCATGTCTAGGGTTGGGTCAACCTATTGTCTAACACCAACCAGTCATGTCTAGGGTTGGGTCAACCTATTGTCTAACATCAACCAGTCATGTCTAGGGTTGGGTCAACCTATTGTCTAACACCAACCAGTCATGTCTAGGGTTGTAAAATGCCGGTTACTTGGTTGGAGGATTCCGGATTTCCTGCTGATGCCAGAGATCTTCCAAACTCAAAAACTTTTGGCAAAGTTAGCTAGACATTTCACATACAGTAAGAGGCATCATGGAAAATCTACGATTTTTTTCTAATAGCGTCTGCAATGATTCTGGTTATGCCGCAGTGTTGAGGCACATTTTAAGCACACTGCATAGTAGGATTAGGGCCTAGATAACTGGAATCATCATTATATTATCAATATTTCTAATTCTAGCTGACATTTGTTGTTAGCAGGTGTCTGCGATTATCTGTCATACAGTATCATAGAGAAGAGCAAACTGGGGAAAATGCTGTCGAGAGACATTTCCTGCACTCCACCAGCTCGCTACTTTCTAAAAGACTTTTGATTTGCTTTTTCAATGTGTCAATCTCACACACGTTCATTCTCTCTGTCGCTCTTTCACTCATTCACACGTGCTGCTGGGAAATAAAGAGTGACAGCAGCAGATGATATCCACCATGCTGCATTCTTCAACACTGTTCCAATCTGAACAACACACAGACACACACAGACACACACACACTCAGACGGTCAGTATGTGGGAGGTTTGAGTTAAGTGCTTGAGTTTAATGTGATAATCATTCCTCAGAGTGGTGCTGAAAATGGAGGAGGAAAAAAGAAGAAGAAGGAGAAGGATCTGGATGAGCTCAAGAAGGAGGTGTCCATGGTAAGAGTAACAGTCTGAGTCCCAAATGGCACCCTGTTACCTACAGCGCCTTCAGATATTCACACCCCTTGCTAAGTCCCAAATGGCACCCTGTTACCTACAGCGCCTTCAGATATTCACACCCCTTGCTAAGTCCCAAATGGCACCCTGTTACCTACAGCGCCTTCAGATATTCACACCCTTGCTAAGTCCCAAATGGCACCCTGTTACCTACAGCGCCTTCAGATATTCACACCCCTTGCTAAGTCCCAAATGGCACCCTGTTACCTACAGCGCCTTCAGATATTCACACCCCTTGCTAAGTCCCAAATGGCACCCTGTTACCTACAGCGCCTTCAGATATTCACACCCCTTGCTAAGTCCCAAATGGCACCCAGCGCCTTGAGAAAGTATTCACACCCCTTGACTTTTTCCACATTGTGTTGTGTTACAGCCTGAATGTAAAATGGATTACATTGAGATTTCTTTTTTGTCATTGGCCTACACACAATACCCCATAATGCCAAAGTGGAATTATGTTTTCAGAAATGTTTACAATATTAATTAAAAATGAAATGCTGAAATGTCTTGAGTCAATAAGTATTCAACCCCTTTGTTATGGCAAGCCTAAATACATTCAGGAGTAAACATTTGCTTAAAAAGTAATATAATAAGTTGCATGGACTCACTATGTGTGCAATAATAGTGTTTAACATGATTATTGAATGACTACCTCATATCTGTACTCCACACCTACAATTTTCTGTCAGGTCCCTCGGTCAAGCAGTGAATTTCAAACACAAATTCAACCACAATGACCAGGGAGGTTTTCCAGTGCCTCACAAAGAAGGGCACCTATTGGTAGATTAGTAAAAAGATAAAAAAACAGACATTGAATATCCCTTTGAGCATGGTGGTTATTAATTACACTTTGGATGGTGTATCAATACACCCAGTCACTACAAAGATACAGGCATCCTTCCTAACTCAGTTGCCAGAGAGGAGGGAACCCCCTCAGAGATTTCACCATGAGGCCAATGGTGACTTTAAAACAGTTACAGAGTTTATTGGCTGTGATAGGAGAAAACTGAGGATGGATCAACAACATTCTAGTTACTCCGCAATGCTAACCTAAATGACAGAGTGAAAAGAAGGAAGCCTGTACAGAATAAAACATATTCAAAAACATGCATCCTGTTTGCAATATGGCACTAATGTAAAACTGGAAATAACTTTATGTCCTGAATACAAAACATTATGTTTGGGGCAAACACAACACATCACTGAGTACCACTCTTTATATTTCCAAGCATGGTGTTGGCTGCATCATGGTGTGGATATGCTTGTCAGCGGCAAAGACTGGGGAGTTTTTTTTTTTTTTTTTTTTAATTAACAGAATAGCTAAGCATAGGAAAAATCCAAGAAGAAAACCTGGTTCAGTCTGCTTTCCAACAGATACTGGAAGACAAATTCACCTTACAGCAGGACAATAACCTAAAACACAAGGCCAAATATATACTGGAGTTGGTTACCAAGACGACATTGAATGTTCCTGAGTGGCCAAGTTACAGTTTCAACTTAAATCGTCTTGAAAATCTATGGCAAGTTCTATGTAATCGCCGCCAAAGGTGATTCTAACACGTATTGACTCAGGGGTGTGAATACTTATGTTTTCACTTTATCGTTATGGGGCATTGTGTGTACGTAGATGGCTGAGAAAAAAATCTATTTCATACATTTTGTCATAATCGCCGAAAGGTGTAGACCTTTCAGTGAAATGCTTACTTACAAGCCCTTAACCAACAATGCAGATTTAAGAAAAATAACAACAACAAAAAGGAAATAAAAGCGACAAATAACTAAAGAGCAGCAGTCTGGGTAGCCATTTGACTAGATGTTCAGGAGTCTTATGTTTGGGGGTAGAAGCTGTATAGAAGCCTCTTGGACCTAAACTTGGCGCCCCGGTACCGCTTGCCGTGCGGTAGCAGAGAGAACAGTCTATGACTAGCGTGGCCTTCCTCTGACACCGCCTGGTATAGAGGTCCTGGATGGCAGGACCTCAGGCTGTAACACAACAACATGTGGATTAAGTCAGGAGGTCTGAATACTTTCTGAAGCCAATCTATGTAGTGCACTACTTGACCAGAGCAGTAGTTAATTAGTCTGAGTACCAGTCTGTTTGTGCCATCAAGCCACTCCTTGTCATGTCAAACATGTTTGTAAGGATAACACAAACAGATAAGGGACCAGACTAGTACCAAACAGATACTGGACCAGACTAGCACCAAACGGATAAGGGACCAGACTAGTACCAAGCAGATAAGGGACCAGACTAGTACCAAACAGATAAGGGACCAGACTAGCACCAAACAGATAAGGGACCAGACTAGTACCAAACAGATAAGGGACCAGACTAGTACCAAACAGATAAGGGACCAGACTAGCACCAAACGGATAAGGGACCAGACTAGTACCAAACAGATACTGGACCAGACTAGTACCAAACAGATAAGGGACCAGACTAGTACCAAACAGATAAGGGACCAGACTAGTACCAAACAGATAAGGGACCAGACTAGCACCAAACAGATAAGGAACCAGACTAGTACCAAACAGATAAGGGACCAGACT
The DNA here is from genome assembly GCA_030435695.1 of Brachymystax lenok tsinlingensis. Lineage (NCBI taxonomy): Eukaryota > Metazoa > Chordata > Actinopteri > Salmoniformes > Salmonidae > Brachymystax > Brachymystax lenok. The sequence goes on from CM059788.1 coordinate 39,007,363, forward strand.
AGCACCAAACAGATAAGGGACCAGACTAGTACCAAACAGATAAGGGACCAGACTAGTACCAAACAGATAAGGGACCAGACTAGTACCAAACAGATAAGGGACCAGACTAGCACCAAACAGATAAGGGACCAGACTAGTACCAAACAGATAAGGGACCAGACTAGTACCAAACAGATACTGGACAAGACTAGTACCAAACAGATAAGGGACCAGACTAGTACCAAACAGATAAGGGACCAGACTAGTACCAAACAGATAAGGGACCAGACTAGTACCAAACAGATAAGGGACCAGACTAGTACCAAACAGATAAGGGACCAGACTAGTACCAAACAGATACTGGACAAGACTAGTACCAAACAGATAAGGGACAAGACTAGTACCAAACAGATAAGGGACCAGACTAGTACCAAACAGATAAGGGACCAGACTAGTACCAAACAGATAAGGGACCAGACTAGCACCAAACAGATAAGGGACCAGACTAGTACCAAGCAGATAAGGGACCAGACTAGTACCAAACAGATAAGGGACCAGACTAGCACCAAACAGATACTGGACCAGACTAGTACCAAACAGATACTGGACCAGACTAGCACCAAACAGATAAGGGACCAGACTAGCACCAAATGAATAAGGGACCAGACTAGCACCAAATGGATAAGGGACCAGACTAGTACCAAACAGATAAGGGACCAGACTAGTACCAAACAGATAAGGGACCAGACTAGTACCAAACAGATAAGGGACCAGACTAGTACCAAACAGATAAGGGACCAGACTAGTACCAAACAGATAAGGGACCAGACTAGTACCAAACAGATAAGGGACTAGACTAGTACCAAACAGATAAGGGACCAGACTAGTACCAAACAGATAAGCGACCAGACTAGTACCAAACAGATAAGGGACCAGACTAGTACCAAACAGATAAGGGACCAGACTAGTACCAAACAGATACTGGGCAAGACTAGTACCAAACAGATAAGGGACAAGACTAGTACCAAACAGATAAGGGACCAGACTAGTACCAAACAGATAAGGGACCAGACTAGTACCAAACAGATAAGGGACCAGACTAGCACCAAACAGATACTGGACCAGACTAGTACCAAGCAGATAAGGGACCAGACTAGTACCAAACAGATAAGGGACCAGACTAGCACCAAACAGATACTGGACCAGACTAGTACCAAACAGATACTGGACCAGACTAGCACCAAACAGATAAGGGACCAGACTAGCACCAAATGAATAAGGGACCAGACTAGCACCAAATGGATAAGGGACCAGACTAGTACCAAACAGATAAGGGACCAGACTAGTACCAAACAGATAAGGGACCAGACTAGTACCAAACAGATAAGGGACCAGACTAGTACCAAACAGATAAGGGACCAGACTAGTACCGAACAGATAAGGGACCAGACTAGTACCAAACAGATAAGGGACCAGACTAGTACCAAACAGATAAGGGACCAGACTAGCACCAAACAGATAAGGGACCAGACTAGTACCAAACAGATAAGGGACCAGACTAGCACAAAACAGGGAATAGGGGTGCCATCTGGCTGTCACGTGTGTAAAAACGTGATTGTGATACATTTAATTTTGAATAGTGACCTGGTTGTGACAGTACGTTTGAGGAAATCAGAGTATTCTGCTGTTATTTCACAGGATGATCACAAGATATCATTGGACGATCTGGGAAGACGCTATGGAGTCGACCTGGCTCGGGTAACAAGCATGCACGTACACACACACACACACACACACACACACACACACACACACACACACACACACACACACACACACACACACACACACACACACACACACACACACACACACACACACACACACACACACACACACACACAGCTGCTTTCTCTTCCTTCTGCTCTGCTATTTAATAACTTTAGTCTCCCAGGTCTGATCTAATCTCTACATAGCCATTGCCTCTGTCCTCGCTACACACACACAACTGTTACTTTGGTCCATGGTGGTCCAAATTGAGTCCACAGGGTTCTTATCCCTGTCCCACATGGGAACGCAGCCAAGGGATCTTTATTAGTTGTGTTCAGTGGTATTATAGTGAATATCAGTGAAGTAACAGAGGTCTATATACCACATCCTTAATCCTACTGACCTTATCTCACACAGAACCACAATGTTGTTCAGTGGCCATATTGGAAATGGACGCCAGGGACAAAATAAATGGCACTATAGTCAAAAATACTTCTTTAGACATGTCATAGTTGTGTGTGAAATGTGGTGCTTCTATCACAAAGGGCAACTACAAATAAAAAAACATGATTCTGTTGTTGTGAATGTGACTGTCTCCGTAGTGATGGTGTGTCTATTGACTTATTCCTTGACGGACAGTACTTGTGTTCCAGGGTCTGACCAATGCCAAGGCTCTGGAGGTGCTGGCCAGGGAGGGGCCCAACGTGTTGACTCCTCCTCCCACCACCCCAGAGTGGGTGAAGTTCTGCCGTCAGCTGTTCGGGGGTTTCTCCTTGCTCCTCTGGATCGGTGCCATCCTCTGCTTCCTGGCCTACAGTATCCAGGTGGCCACAGAGGACGAGCCAACTAATGACAACGTAAGAACCACCACAAGGCTAGGCAACATAACATCTGTTCACTACACGATCACACTCCACTCCTTCGCACAGGCATGGCCCTTTGATCCCATTTGGTAGCTATCAATCACTCCAGATTCCCTACAGTATAGCAGGCTATACACTACAACCCTTCTTCACGTCTAACATGGTCTATCAGCCAGACTATGGTACGTTATATGTTCATGTTACATTTGTCAGTTACTAGCCTGAGTCCCAGATCTGTGTGTGCTCTGGCCTTTTGTAATGGGACTGAGTGACAAGGAGATGGCACGATATAGCACAAACAGACTGGCACTCAGGCTACTTAGTCACAGACTGGCACTCAGGCTATATAGGCACAGTACAGTTATTACCTAACACTGTCTATTGTAATAAGTGCACACCTGACTGCAAACATATTACATGCTACATACTACAAACAACCATCGTCATCAACTTCACTTGTCATGTCATATACTGTGTAGTGCAAAGCCAATAACCTATACATAAAAAAAATGTTGCACGCATGACTGTAAATCGCTTTGGATTAGGGTTGTAAACTATATTACTAGAATCTTTTGACGTTTACCAGTAAACTACCAGAATTTTGGTAACTTTCACGTTTTTATTTTTAATTTTATCAGATGACTGCCAGTGGTATTTTGGGGTACTTCAGATTATTACAGGTGTCTGTAATTATCTCTGTCCCTCTGTGTGGCCGTTTCACATGTCAAATATAGAAAAGAATAGTTGGAAGATAATAACCTTTGTCTGCTCATCCGGTTCTCTGTCTCTCTACCTCCCACTCTCTCTCTCTATCTTTACTTCCACCCCCTCTCTCTCTCTACCTCCCCCCCTCTCTCTCTACCTCACCCAATCTCTCTCTCTACCTCCACCCTCTCTCTCACTCTATCTCTACCTCCACCACCTCTCTCTCTCTAACCCCGCCCTCTCTCTCTCTACCTCACCCCTCTCTCTCTCTACCTCACCCCCTTTCTACCTCCCCTTTCTCTCTCTCTTTACCTCCCCATCTCTCTTTCTCTACCTCCCTCCCTCCATCTCTCTCTCTCTACCCCCTCTCTCTCTACCTCACCCCTCTCTACCTCCCCTTTCTCTCTCTCTTTACCTCCCCATCTCTCTTTCTCTACCTCCCTCCCTCCATCTCTCTCTCTCTACCTCCCCCTCTCTCTCTACCTCACCCCCTCTCTACCTCCCCCTTTCTCTCTCTCTTTACCTCCCCATCTCTCTTTCTCTACCTCCCTCCCTCCATCTCTCTCTCTATCTCCCCCCTCTCTCATTTCAATTTAAGGGTTTTATTGACATGGGAAACACGTTTGGGGTACTTCAGATTATTACAGGTGTCTGTGAAGCAAGTGAAGCAAGTGAAGTAGATAATAAACAAAAGTGAAATAAACAGTAAAAATTAACAGTAAACATTACACTCACAAAGGTTCCGAAAGAATAAAGACATTTCACATATCATATTATGTGCAAATAGTTAAAGTACAAAAGGGAAAATAAATAAACATAGATATGGATTGTATTTACAATGGTGTTTGTTCTTCACTGGTTGCCCTTTTCTTGTGGCAACAGTTCACAAATCTTGCTGCTGTGCTGGCACACTGTGGTATTTCACCCAGTAGATATGGGAGTTTATCAAAATTGAATTTGTTTTTAAATTCTTTGTGGATCTGTGTAATCTGAGGGAAATATGTGTCTCTAATAGGGTCGTACATTTGACAGGAGGTTAGAAAGTACAGCTCAGTTTCCACCTCATTTTGTGGGCAGTGTGCACATAGCCTGTCTTCTCTTGAGAGCCAGGTCTGCCTACGGTGGCCTTTCTAAATAGCAAGGCTATGCTCACTGAATCTGTACATAGTCAAATCTTTCCTTAAGTTTGGGTCAGTCACAGTGGTCAGGGATTCTGTCACTGTGTGCTCTCTGTTTAGGGCCAAATAGCATTACAGTTTGCCCTGTTTTTAAGTAAATTCTTTCCAATGTGCCAAGTAATTGTCTTTTTGCTATCTCATGATTTGGTTGGGTCTAATTGTGTTGCTGTCCTGGGCTCTGTGGGGTCTGTATGTGTTTTTGAACAGCATTAGATCCAGCTTGCTTAGGGGACTCTTCTCCAAGTTCATATCTCTGTAGGTGATGGCTTTGTTATGGAAGGTTTGGGAATTGCTTCCTTTTAGATGGTTGAAGAATTTAACGGCTCGTTTCTGGATATTGATCATTAGCGGGTATCGGCCTAATTCTGCTCTGCATGCATTATTTGGTATTTTACGTTGTACACTGAGGATATTTTTGCAGAATTCTGCATGCAGAGTCTCAATTTGGTGATTGTCATATTTTGTGAATTCTTGCTTGGTGAGCGGACCCCAGACCTCACAACCATAAAGGGAAAGAAATGTGTGTGTATAGCAGACCCTGCCAAATTGAGTCAAAAGCTTTTTTGAAATCAACAAAGCATGTGAAGACTTTGCTTTTGTTTTGGTTTGTTTGTTTGTCAATTAGGGTGTGCAGGGTGAATACGTGGTCTGTCATATGGTAATTTGCTATAAAGACAATTTGACATTTGTTCAGTACATTGTTTTCACTGAGGAAATGTACGAGTCTTCTGTTAATGATAATGCAGAGGATTTTCCCAAGGTTGCTGTTGACGCATATCCTACAGTATACATTGCGGTGAAATATATGTCCACTTTTGTGGATTGGGGTGATCAGTCCTTGGTTCCAAATATTGGCGAAGAATTCAGAGCCAAGGATGATTTAAAGAGTTTAAGTATTGCCAATTGGAATTTGTGGTCTGTATATTTTATTATTTCATTGAGGATACACCACAGGCCGTTTTGTGTTGGAGCTGTTGTGTTTTGTCCTGTAGTTCATTCAATGTAATTGGAGAATCCAGTGTGTTAGGGTTTTGTATTTCATTATGTATATGTTTTTGCTGTTTGTTCTTTGTTATAGAGCCAAAAAGATTGGAGGAGTGGTTTACCCACACATCTCCATTTTGGATAGATAACTCTTCATGTTGTTGTTTGTTTAGTGTTTTCCAATTTTCCCAGAAGTGGTTAGAGTCTATGGATTCTTCAATTACATTGAGCTTATTTCTGACGTGCTGTTCCTTCTTTTCCGTAGTGTATTTCTGTATTGTTTTAATGATTCACTATAGTGAAGGCGTAGACTCAGGTTTACTGGGTCTCTATGCTTTTGGTTGGATAGGTTTCTCAATTTCTTTCTTAGGTTTTTGCGTTCTTCATCAAACCACTTGTCATTGTTGTTAATTTTCTTAGAATTATTTCTGTTTGACATTTTTAGATTTGACAGGGAAGTTAGAGTTCAAATATATGGTTTAGGTTTTCTACTGCCAAGTTTACACCTTCACTATTACAGTGAAATGTTTTGTCCAGGAAGTTGTCTAAAAGGGATTTAATGGGTTGTTGCCTAATTGTTTTTTGGTAGGTTTCCACACTACTTTCATTCCATCTATAGCGTTTCTTAATATTATTCAGCTCCGTTGATTTGATGCCTCATGATTGAGTATTGCTCAAGTAGACTGTGATTTTGCTGTGGTCTGATAGGGGTGTCAGTGGGCTGACTGTGAATTCTCTGAGAGATCCTGGGTTGAGGTCAGTGATAGTAGTCGACAATACTACTGCCAAGAGATGAGCTATAAGTGTACCTACCATAGGAGTCCCCTCAAAGCCTACCATGGACTATGTAAATACCCAGCGTGAGACAGAGCTGCAGGAGTTGTGACCCGTTTTTGTTGGTTAAGTTGTTGTGCCTAGGGGGGCACATGGGGGTGGTAATGCTTTCATCTCCAGGTAGGTGTTTGTCCTGCTGTGTGCTGAGGGTGTCAGGTTCTTGTCCAGTTCTGGCATTTAGGTCGCCACAGACTAGTACATGTCCCTGGGCCTGGAAATGATTGATTTCCCCCTCCAGGGTGGAGAAGCTGTCTTCATTAAAGTATGGGGATTCTAGTGGGGGGATATAGGTAGCACACAGGATGACATTTTTCTCTGTTGAGATAATTTCCTTTTGAATTTCTAGCCAAATGTAAAATGTTCCTGTTTTTACTAATTTAATGGAGTGAGTTAGATCTGCTCTATACCAAGTTAGCATACCTCCTGAGTCCCTTCCCTGTTTCACACCTGGTAGTTTGGTGGATGGGACTACCAGCTCTCTGTAACCTAGAGGGCAACCAGTGGGTCAGTCTCCTCTATACCATGTTTCTTGTAGGATGACAATATCTGTGTGTGGCATAGGTCTGATCTGAGGGGGCCTAAATGGGGTGTGGGCATGATTGATATGGGGAGGTGTTGATTTGTTGGGGTGGGGGTATGTATGTGGCTGGTGGTGTTGTGGTCTGGATGTAGGTCCTCTCGGGGTGGATCCTCTATGTGTAGGTCCAGGGGGTCCCGCTGGTCTGGGAGAGTGTCTGGGTCTGGGCGGGGTGTCTACTGTGTGAGGTATTGGGGCTGCGGTTGAGGGCGATATGGTCATAGAGGCTGTTCAAGTCCAGGGTGGAGTGGTGGGCCAGGAAAACATTTGGTTTTGAGGCACAGTCACGGGAAATCCTTGTGTTTACCCGCTGTATGGTAGCAGGGTGGAAGTCTTTTCGTGGTAGCAGTGTGGAGATAACCATTTTTCAATCACTCCCTTGAGTGCTGTGGCCACCCTTTCCTGCTGTGCTCTCAGGTCGTTTGTGCCTGTGTATATTATTATGTGGCTGGGTGAACCTAGTTGGTCCTCAGACAGAAGGTCTAGGGGGTGGACTGTTCTACTGTTGTGCCAAGACTTTGGTCGGGAGCTGAGGTGCGCTGTTCTGCTGGCTTCTCTGTGGGGGTGGCCACCTCTCTAGTGGGTTGTTCTCTGTCACACGTCACCCCCCTCACCCTCTCCTCCAGCACTCTGATCCTCTCCTCTAGTGCTCTGTTCTTCTCCTGCTCTTTCTCCTGTTGATGTCGTCTCACCACAATCCAGAGTGCAGATATGTCTCTCTCAAGCTCCAGCTGTCGTCAAGGCAAAGGGTGGCTACTTTGAAGAATCTAAAATAAAATAAACACTTTTTTGTGATTCCGTATGTGTTATTTCATAGTTTTGATGTCTTCTATTATTCTAAAATAAAGAAGAACCCTTGGATGAGTAGGTGTGTACAAACTTTTGATTGGTGCGGTACTATAGTCAAAGATTTCCTTAATTTTGGGTCAGTCACAGTGGTCAGGTATTCTGCCACCGTGTACTCTCTGTTTGCTCTTATTTTTGTTAATTCTTTCCAATGTGTCAAGTAATTATCTTTTTATTAAAAAATTATTTGGTTGGGTCTAATTCTCTCTCTCTCTCTCTGTCTCTCTCTCTCTCTCTCTCTCTCTCTCTCTCTCTCTCTCTCTCTCTCTCTCTCTCTCTCTCTCTCTCTCTGTCTCTCTCTCTCTCTCTCTCTCTCTCTCTCTCTCTCTCTCTCTCTCTCTCTCTCTCTCTCTCTCTCTTTCCCTCCCTTTCCCATAATAGTTGTACCTGGGTGTTGTCTTGTCAGCTGTGGTCATCATAACTGGCTGTTTCTCCTACTACCAAGAGGCCAAGAGCTCCCGCATCATGGACTCCTTCAAGAACATGGTTCCTCAGGTGAGCTGAGACTGCACAGTGTATGTGTGATTCCCAAATGGCACCCTATTCCCTTTATAGTGCACTACTTTTGACCAGGGCCTAGGGCCATATTCCCGTTATAGTGCAATACTTTTGACCAGGGCCCAGGGTGCTGGTTAGATTTAATGCACTATATAGGGTGTAGGGTGCAATTTGGGACACCGGCAACTTGGAACAGGCTAAAATCACTTGTATAGTCTTAGATTTAGACTAATTATCTATAATATAATAACAATATATGCCATTTAGAAGACGTTTTTATCCAAAGCGACTTACTGTTGCTCGTGCATACAATTCATGTATGGGTGGTCCTGGGAATTGAATCCACTATGCTGGCATTGTAAGTACCAAGCTCCTCCAACTGAGCTTCAGAGGACCATGTTCTTTCCTTTGAGTGCCTCGAGTGGGCCTTACACTGACTTGATAAGCATAATAAGCTTACCCAACATAACACAGCTAATAATATGAGCCAACTTTGGATTTGCCAATGAATGTTTGCCAAAAAACGTTTAATTCTCTTATTTCATCCTCCCCTTTGTCTTGTTCCTTCATCCCTCCTCTCGCTTATCCATCCCTCCTCTCACTTATCCATCCCTCCATCCCTCCATCCCTGGCAGCAAGCCCTGGTGATCAGGGAAGGAGAGAAGATGACGATCAATGCAGAGCTAGTGGTGAGGGGAGACCTGGTTGAGATCAAAGGAGGAGACAGGATCCCTGCCGACCTTCGAGTCGTCTCAGCCGAGGGCTGCAAGGTAAGTAGAGAGGAGACGAGAGGAGACGAGAGGAGAGGAGAGGAGACGAGAGGAGAGGAGAGGGATTCCAAGAAGGCTTGATTATGTAGTTGCTCTCTCTCTCTCTCTCTCTCTCTCTCTCTCTCTCTCTCTCTCTCTCTCTCTCTCTCTCTCAATAACTTTTTTCTGTCTGTGTGTGAAAGGTGGATAACTCCTCTCTGACTGGAGAATCAGAGCCTCAGACACGCACACCGGAGTTCACCCATGAGAACCCCCTTGAGACTCGAAACATTGCCTTCTTCTCAACCAACTGTGTGGAGGGTCAGTAGGAGAAACCCTTTCCTGTCTTTTTATTAATTTATTTGTATTTAACCTTTATTTATATAGGAAGTCCCATTTCAGTCAGAAGACCTGTTTTACAAGGGAGACCTGACCCCCCATCACTCCCTCCCTCAGGTACAGCCCATGGTGTAGTAGTAGGGACAGGAGACCATACAGTAATGGGCCGTAGTGCCACCCTGGCCTCGGGGCTGGAGACGGGCCAGACTCCCATCAATATGGAGATTGAACACTTCATTCAACTGATCACGGCCGTGGCTGTGTTCCTGGGGGTCAGCTTTTTCATCCTGGCCATCATCCTGGGGTACACCTGGCTCGAGGCCGTCATCTTCCTCATTGGCATCATCGTTGCCAACGTCCCTGAGGGCCTGCTGGCCACAGTCACTGTGAGTTAAGCCTTGTATGTCCGAGGCAGAATGAACCATAGTGCAGGAGTGTACACCCCCTGGACAAGATACTAGTCTGTCACAGCGACCATCACTGAGTCCGACTGTTATATGGGCCAAATATTTTATATTTTGATAAGGAGTGGGGAAGTCCTTCTCCTTACGTATGTTTTATTTATTGGACAGGACAGAGAGGTGGAGAGGGAAGGTATATGGGTGTGCTGTAAAGGGTTTTCCACTGTGATATCACCAACTACGCTACAGAGCTCCGTTTGCGTCGCTTTGCAAAAAAGTTCAGCTGAACAAATGTACTTAGAACTATGTAGAGAGCTACGCAAACAAAGCTCTGTCGGATCCGTTGAGGATCCATTGCATAGACCATACATCTCTCTCTCTCTCCACCCATCTCTCTCTCTCTCTCTCTCTCTCTCTCCATCTGTCTCTCTCTCTCCATCTGTCTCTCCATACATCTCTCTATCCATCCATCCATCTCTCCATCCATTCCTCTCTCCATCCATCTCTCTCTCTCTCTCTCTCTCTCTCTCTCTCTCTCTCTCTCTCTCTCTCTCTCTCTCCATCCATCCATCCATCTCCATCCATCTCTCTCTCCATCCATCCATCTCTCCATCCATCTCTCTCTCTCCATCTGTCTCTCCATCCATCTCTCTCTTCATACATCCATCTCTCCATCTCTCTCTCTCTATCCATCTCCATCCATCTCTCCATCATCCATCTCTCTCTCTCTCCATACATCTCTCCATCCATCTCTCTCTCTCTCCATCCATCTCTCCCTCCATCTCTCTCTCTCTCCATCCATTCTCCATCCATCCCTCTCTCTCTCTCTTCATACATCTCCCTATCCATCTCTCTCTCTCTCTCTCCATCCATCCTCCATCTCTCTCTCTCTCTCCATCCATCCATCCATCTCTCCATCCATCCATCCATCTCTCTCTCTCTCTCTCTCTCTCTCTCTCTCTCTCTCTCTCTCTCTCTCTCTCTCTCTCTCTCTCTCTCTCTCTCTCTCAGGTATGTCTCACCCTCACTGCCAAGCGTATGGCCAAGAAGAACTGCCTGGTCAAGAATCTGGAGGCTGTAGAGACCCTGGGTTCTACATCCACCATCTGTTCCGACAAGACAGGCACCCTGACCCAGAACCGCATGACCGTGGCCCACATGTGGTTCGACAACATGATCCATGAGGCCGACACTACGGAGGACCAGTCTGGTGAGACCACCCACAGACATCATCTGTCTTTTCTACACTCAACCAGACACATTGAATTAGTGGACTACTCTGCTCTGAAAAACGAGCTGAATTATAATATGAATGCTGATACTGATAGAGCTGGTTCACATTGACAGTGCATCATTCCTCTAAGTCTAGGGTAGCAAAATGACCAGGTTTTCCAGAAATTCCAGTTGGAATATTCCCAGAATCAGGATGAAAAACACAGGAAATCTGGGAATTCTTCACCCGGGAATTTCTTGAAAACCTAGGAATGTGGGGAAAATAACCAGAATATTTGCAACCTTAGCTCAGTCACATTGATACAGTACATCCTGCCTCAGTAAAGTCTAATGCTTCTCATGTGTTTTCTCTCTCAGGTGCTACCTTTGATAAGAGCTCGGCTACATGGCATGCTCTGTCCCGCGTAGCTGGACTCTGTAACCGTGCTGAGTTCAAAGCTGGGCAGGAAAACTTCCCCATTCTGAAGGTAGGAAATGTTCACATAGAGTTGGTTGTAGCAAGGGTGCGCTCTATCCAACTCTATGAAGGGACACTTTACACCTATACCGATGTGACTAAACATAATTTAGACACACCCACTGCCTGCATCCTAAATGGCGCCTATTTAGTGCACTTAATAGAAGATAGTGTAGCTCTATTGGTAGAGCATATGTGCTTGCAACACCAGGGTTGTGGGTTCAATTCCCACGAGGGACCAGTACCTCAAATATGAAAATGTATTCACTCCCTACTGTGAAGTTGCTCTGGATAAAAGCGCCTGCTTAAAAAAAAAAACATTTTGGAGAAGCAGACATTGAATCGAATAAAATCCCTTCATTACTGCTACAATAACAGCAGAGTCCCATACTGAAAGTTCTGACAACATTTTCCCAGCCAGCAACCCATTCTGACAATGTGAATACTGTTTGATGCTGTGCGTTTCTTAGAGGGACACTGCGGGCGATTCGTCGGAATCTGCTCTGTTGAAATGTATTGAGCTCTCCTGTGGGTGTGTCCGCTCCATGAGAGAAAGAAACGCCAAAGTGGGAGAGATACCCTTCAACTCGACCAACAAGTACCAGGTATAGAATTACCCCCTACAACCATTTACTACACGAACATATACATCAAAGAAACAACTGCATAAACCAAAATGTTTTATTGTTGTGCAAACACACCTACAGCACTATCCAAGTCCTTTGAACCACCAAATATGTAATGACAGCAAAGATAAAAAGTTGAAAATGTAAAAACCACTTCCCACTAATATATACTCTCATCTTCTACCATCTCTCTCTCCTTTTAAAGCTATCCATTCATGAACAAGAGGACAATGAAAATGGCCACCTACTCGTTATGAAGGGAGCACCTGAAAGAATATTGGACAGGTATTTATTTACATCAAACCTGATGTGTGTCTCTTAATGGGTAGATACCAAAGAGTTGGATAGAGATATTTGGATATAGTGCTCAATGGTGCTGCCCATGCTGTCAAAGAAACCATAATGCCAAAGAAACATAGATATGCCCTCTATCCAACTCTATGGCAAATACATATTCTTTTTGACAAATACAACCTTACAGTGATCAGCGTGGCAGATCATACAGAGCCTTCAGAAAGTATTCATACCCCTTGACCTTTTCCACATTTTGTTGTGTTACGGCCTGAATTTAAAATGGATTCAATTGAGATTAGGTGTCATTGGTCTACACACAATACCTCATAATGGAAAACACTGAAAGAAAAATAAATGCAACATGCAACAATTTCAAAGATTTTTATGAGTTACAGTTCATATAAGGAAATCAATCAATTTAAATTAATTAATTAGGTCCTAATCTATGGACTTCACATGACTGGGAATACAGATATGCATCTGTTGGTCACAGATACCTTAAAAAAACAGGTAGGGGCGTGGGTCAGAAACCCAGTCAGTATCTGGTGTGACCACCATTTGCCTCATGCAGTGCAACACATCTCCTTCGCATTGACTTGATCAGGCTGTTGATTGTGGCCTGTGGAATGTTGTCCCACTCTCTCTTCAATGGCTGTGCAAAGTTGATGGATATTGGCGGGAACTGGAACACGCTGCCGTACACGTCAATCCAGAGCACCCCAAACATGGTCAATGGGTGACATGTCTGGTGAGTATGCAGGCCATGGAAGATCTGGGACATTTTCAACTTCCAGGAATTGTGTACAGATCCTTGTGACATGGGGTCGTGCATTATCATGCTGAAACATGAGGTGATGGTGGCGGATGAATGGCAATACAATGGACCTCAGGATCTCATCACGGTATCTCTGTGCAATCAAATTGTCATCGATAAAATGCAATTGTGTTCATTGTCCGTAGCTTATGCCTGCCCATACCATAACCCCACCGCCACCATGGGCACCCTGTTCACATTGTTGACATCAGCAAATTACACAACGCACATGCTGTCTGCCATCTGTCCGGTACAGTTGAAACCGGGATTCATCCGTGAATAGCACACTTTTCCAGCTTTCCAATAGTCATGAAAGGAGAGCATTTTCCCACTGAAGTCGGTTACGACGCCAAACTGCAGTCAGGTCAAGACCCTGGTGAGGACGACGACCACGTGGATGATCTTCCGTGAGATGGTTTCTGATAGTTTGTGCAGAAATTCTTCAGTTGGCAAACGCACAGTTTCATCAACTGTCGGGGTGGCTGGTCTCAGATGATCCTGCAGGTTAAGAAGCCAGATATGGAAGTCCTGGGTTGATGTGGTTATACATGGTTTGTGGTTGTGAGGCTGGTTGGATGTACTGCCAAATTCTCTAAAACAATGTTGGAGGTGGCTTATGGTAGAAAAATGAACATTCAATTATCTGCCAATTGTATGCTCCATAAAAACTTGATATATCTGTGGAATTGTGCTGTGTGACAAAACTGCACATTTTAGAGTGGCCTTTTTCTGTCCCCAGCACAAGGTGCACCTGTGTAATGATCATGCTATTTAATCAGCTTCTTGATATGCCACACCTGTCAGGTGGATGGATTATCTTGGCGAAGGAGAATTGCTCACTAACAGGGATGTAAACACATTTGTGCACAACATTTGAGAGAAATAAGCTTTTTGTGCTTACGGAAAATTTCTGGGATATTTTATTTCAGCTCACGTTTACATTTTTGTTCAATGTATGCTTTTAGAAATGTTTACAAATTAATACTAAATGAAAAGCTGAAATGTCTTGAGTCATTAAGTAGTCAATCCCTTTTCAAGCCTAAATAAGTTCAGGAGTAAAAATGTGCGAAATAAATTGCGTGGACTCACTCTGTGTGCAATAATAGTGTTCAACACAATTATGGAATGACTACCTCTGTACCCCACACATACAATTAAATGTAAGGTCCCGCAGTCGAGCAATGAATTTCAAACACAGATTCAACTACAAAGACAAGGGAGGTTTTCCATTGCCTCGTAAAGAAGGTCACCTATTGGTAGATGGATAAAACAAAAAAAATAAAAGATTTAATACCTCTTTGAGCATGGTGAAGTTATTAATGACACTTTGGATGGTGTATCAATATACCCAGTCACTACAAAGATACAGGCGTCCTTCCAAACTCAGTTGCCGGAGAGGAAGGAAACCGCTCAGGGATTTCAGCATGAGGCCCAATGGGTGTTTTTAAAACAGTTACAGACTTTAATGGCTGTGATAGGAGAAAACGGAGGATGGATCAACAACATTGTAGTTACTCCACAATACTAACCTAATTGACAGAGAAGGAAGCCTGTACAGAAGAAAAAAATATGCATCCTGTTTGCAGTAAGGCACTAAAGTAAAACTGCAAAAAATGTGGCAAAGAAATTAACTTTATGTCCTGAATACCAAGCATTATGTTTGGGTCAAATCCAACACATCACTGAGTACCACTCTTCATATTTTCAGGCATGGTGGTGGCTGCATCATGTTATAGGTGTGCTTGTCATCGACAATGAATAGGGAGTTTTTTTTTGATAAAAATAAACAGAATGGAGCTAAGCACAGTCAAAATCCTAGAGGAAAACCTGGTTCAGTCTGCTTTCCAACAGGCCCTGGGAGACAAATTCACCTTTCATCAGGACAATAACCTAAAACACAAGGCCAAATATATACTGTAGTTGCTTACCAAGACGACATTGAATGTTCCTGAGTGGCCAAGTTACAGTTTTGACTTAAATCGGCTTGAAAATCTTTGACAAGACTTGAAAATGGCTGTATAGCAATGATCAAAAACAACCAACTTGACAGAGCCTGAATATTTTTTTATATATAGTAATGTGCAAATGTTGTACAATCCAGGCATGCAAAGCTCTTAGACTGTAATCACTGCCTAAGGTGATTCTAACATATGTTGACACAGGTGTTTGAATATTTATGTAAATTATATCTTTCTGTATTTCATTTTCATAACATTTGCTAACATTTCTAAAAACATGTTTTCACTTTGTCATTCTGGGGTGTTGTGTTTAGATGGGAAAAGAAAAAAAAGAATGGAATCCATTTTGAATTCAGGCTGTAACACAACAAAAGGTGGAATATGTCAACAGGAATGAAAACTTTCTGAAGGGACTGTATCTCACTGATTGACAGCAACAGGTGAATAATAACTGCCGTTGTGCGTCTCTCAGGTGCAGCACCATCTTGATCCACGGCCAGGAGGTTCCAATGGACGCCAACTGGAACGAAGCTTTCCAGAGTGCCTACATGGAGCTGGGAGGGCTGGGAGAGAGAGTTCTAGGTATGTACAGCACACAGGTTGAGTCCCAAATGGCACTATGTTTGCTATATCCGGACCACACATGCCACCTGGCTATTGTCTGTGCCTTTCCTTTTCACGTCCCATCTCCTGATCTGTTCCTTACATCTGTCCCATCCAAAACACTCAATAAAATACAAAAGAACATCAGAACCTTGATCTCCTTCCCCCAAAATATATTTTTTAATTGTTCCTGTCTGTTTGCTGTGTTTCTCTCTCCATCAGGGTTCTGCCACTTGCCTTTGTCTCCGGCCCAGTTCCCTCGGGGATTCTCCTTTGACTGTGAGGAAGTCAACTTCCCTATAAAGGGGCTGTGTTTCGTTGGTCTCATGTCCATGATCGACCCTCCTCGTGCCGCCGTCCCCGACGCTGTGGGGAAATGCCGCTCCGCAGGGATTAAGGTGAGTGGCACAATAAACCAACCAACAAACCATTCAACAAACCACCTAATCAATAAACCAACCAACAAACCATTCAACCCACCAACTAATCAATAAACCAACCAACAAACCAATAAACCAACCAACAAACCATTCAACCAACCACCTAATCAATAAACCAACCAACAAACCATTCAACCCACCAACTAATCAATAAACCAACCAACAAACCAATCAACCAACCACCTAATCAATAAACCAACCAACAAACCATTCAACCAACCACCTAATCAATAAACCAACCAACAAACCATTCAACCAACCAACTAATCAATTAATCAACCAACAACCAACTAATTAATTAATTAATCAACCAACCACCAAACCAATAAACCAACCAACAAACCATTCAACCAACCAACTAATCAATAAACCAACCAACAAACCATTCAACCAACCAACTAATCAATAAACCAACCAACAAACCATTCAACCCACCAACTAATCAATAAACCAACCAACAAACCATTCAACCAACCAACTAATCAGTAAACCAACCAACAAACCATTCAACCAACCACCTAACTACCTAATCAATTAATCAATCAACCAACCAACTAACTAATCAATTAATCAACCAACCAACTAACTAACTAACTAATCAATTACTCAACCAACCAACAAACTAACTTATCAATGAATCAACCAACCAACCATCCAACTAACTATTCAATTAATCAATCAACCAACGAACAAATACATTAATCAACCAACCAACTAACTAACTAACAATTAATCAACCAATTAATCAATCAATCAACCAATCCAACAATCACAAAAAAATGTAACTTTCCCAAATTCCCAGGTTTTCCAGAAATCATGGATGGAAAATTCTTGGAATCAGGAGGGAGTAATTAGGAAATTCAGGAATCCTCCAACTGGAATTTCTGGAAAACCTGGGCATTTTGAGAGCTACTAGAGTAAAATGAAAATAAAAATGACATCCAAAAATATATATATATATATCTCTTCTGGAAGTCTATAAATGAGCAAAATAAAAGGAACAAGCAGAAGTACAGTCTATGTGGTGACAGGCATAGATTTGTTTATAGTTGTGATGATGTTTATGAGTCTCTATGTCGTCAGGTCATCATGGTGACTGGTGACCATCCCATCACTGCCAAAGCCATCGCTAAAGGCGTGGGTATCATCTCCGAGGGCAACGAGACTGTGGAGGACATCGCTGAAAGACTGAACATTCCCCTGAGTCAAGTCAACCCCAGGTGTTTGTGCATGCTTTCCACGTGTGCGCGTGTGTTGTTCTCATATGTCATTACATTTTTGCTTCTGTTTTTTTTACTGTGCCAAATTTGCCAAACTTGACAAATGCTATCATGAAAGAAGACCACAATGGAAATAAGTTGTTTACTTTTTTTGTGTTTATACTAGATGATTCTTAATCAAGTGAATAATGTTATATGTGTACCTTTACATTTTTAAATAAACTAAACAAAAAAAACACTATTTGCTTGTATCTGTGTCTCTCTCTCAGAGAGTGTGTGCCTGTGTTTGTGTGTGTGTGTGTGTGCGTGCGTCCGTGCATATGTGAGAGCTTGTGTGTGTGTGTCTGTTCTGTGTGTTTGTGTGGTTTTTCACTGGGGGCTGGTGTCTGTGTCTCTTCCAGGGATGCCAAGGCCTGTGTGGTGCATGGAGGGGACCTGAAGGACATGAGCGCAGAGTACCTGGATGACCTGCTCAGGAACCACACTGAGATAGTGTTCGCCCGCACATCACCTCAGCAGAAACTCATCATCGTAGAGGGCTGCCAGAGAACGGTGAAAGGATGTCTGTGTGTGCGCGCTTGTGTCTGTGTGCGGGTGTGTGTGTTTGAGTCTCTATAATTAAAGCATGAGTCAGGGATTCTAAATCTATTCTCCTGTTCAGAGTTAGATACTGGGAAGCTATTATCCCAATAGAAAAATATTTTATGGGAAAGTTGCCACAAAATTGACATACCATAAAACTTACAGTACCGTTCAAAAGTTTGGGGTCACTTAGAAATGTCTTCATTTTTTTTAAAGAAAAGCACGTTTTTTTGTCCGTTAAAATAATTGATCAGAAATACAGTGTAGACATTGTTAATGTTGTAAATGTCTATTGTAGCTGTAAACGGCTGATTTTTCATGGAATATCTACATAGGCGTACAGAGGCCCATTATCAGCAACCATCACTCCTGTGTTCCAATGGCACGTTGTGTTAGCTAATACAAGTTTATCATTTTAAAAGGCTAATTGATCATTAGAAAACCCTTTAGCAATTTTGCTAGCACAGCTGAAAACTGTTGTTCTGATTAAAGAAGCAATAAAACTGGCCTTCTTTAGACTAGTTGAGTATCTGGAGCTTCAACATTTGTGGGTTCGATTACAGGCTCAAAATGGCCAGAAATTAAGAACTTTCTTTTGAAACTCGTCAGTCTATTCTTGTTCTGAGAAACGAAGGCTATTCCATGCGAGAAATTGCCAAGAAACTGAAGATCTCGTACAACGCTGTGTAGTACTCTAATCAGAATAGAAAGAGGAGTGGAAGGCCCTGGTTTACAACTGAGCAAGTGGACAAGTACATTAGTGTCTAGTTTGAGAAACAGACGCCTCACAAGTCCTCAACTGGCAGCTTCATTAAATAGTACCCACAAAACACCATTCTCAACGTCAACAGTGAAGAGGCGACTCCGGGATGCTGGCCTTCTAGGCAGAGGTCCTCTGTCCAGTGTCTGTGTTCTTTTGCCCATCTTAATCTTTTATTTTTATTGGCCAGTCTGAGATATGGCTTGCGTAGAAGGATTGATTCTATCAAGGTAGTTTTTTTTATTATTATATTTTTTTTTAAATAGAGGCATACTAAGACAAAAGAAACGTGACAGTGTGTAAAAGATAACACATTATTGCAGGAAATTAAGAAATGTATTAAAATGCTGGAAGTGAATGCTGGAATTAAAAAAATTACTATGCAAATGAGCAAAAGGAAATATAAGCCTGACTCAAATAGAAGCCTGTCTCTAATAAGCCCCTGTTGTGTTCATTGATTTAAGCAAATAAACACCTAGGCTATTCCTTTTAGTTTTACAGTTGAAGGAAAACATTGAAACACTCCATTTTACCTCCCATTCACAGCAGTTATTCAACTCAAATGTTTCTTATTTCCTGACTCTAAATTCTCTTGTTCTAGGGGGCAATCGTGGCGGTTACTGGGGACGGAGTGAACGACTCGCCTGCCCTGAAGAAGGCTGACATTGGGGTTGCTATGGGGATCGCCGGGTCTGACGTCTCCAAGCAGGCTGCAGACATGATCCTCCTGGATGACAATTTCGCCTCTATTGTTACAGGAGTGGAGGAAGGTAAGGAAAGAAGGAGAGAAGGAAGGAAGGAAGGAAGGAAGGAAGGAAGGAAGGAAGGAAGGAAGGAAGGAAGGAAGGAAGGAAGGAAGGAAGGAGAGAAGAAAATAATAAAAGAAGGAAAGATCAAAAGAAAGAAAGTGAAAAAACTTAATCTATCTGTTCTTCTTCAATCCCAAACAGGTCGTCTGATCTTTGATAACTTGAAGAAGTCTATCGCCTACACACTGACAAGTAACATTCCAGAGATCAGCCCCTTCCTCCTCTTCATCATTGCCAGCATTCCCCTGCCCCTGGGCACCGTCACCATCCTCTGTATCGACCTGGGCACAGACATGGTGAGGACTCGCCATACAGACTGGAAAAGGAAAACCCGCACACTGAAATAGTCTTTGTGGCAGTTTCCCGGACACAGTATAAGCATTAGTCCTGTCCTTAAAAGCAAGCTCAATGGAGAATCACCATTTGAAAGTGCTTTTAAGTCCAGGACTACTTAATCGGTCCCTTAAGTTGTAATGTTCTTTAGCAGCCCATTTGTTTGAACTTTTCTTCTGCTGCTAAAGAACATTACATCTTAAAGACTATTTCAGTGAGTGCAGGTTTCCCTTTTCCAGTTTATATGCACAGGTCATATTTCTACTCCTCGACACAAGCAGACATTCTCTCAGCTTGATCGTACATTACCTTTCAATCTATAACTCACCACTACCCTGCCCTGGGTCAGGGTGAGAGCTACTAAATCCCGTAAAGCAAACTGGATTTGTATCCACTGCTGTGAGGACTCCAGTCTCACACTGGGTTATGTCCATTTTCCACTTCAACTCACACATTACCCTGTTGTTGCCTCACTGGTAATACCTTCAACCAATAGTCAGGGCTTTTTCTTATTACGGAACCTATAACTTTGTCACATTGTTCTGTCTGTCATACACTCAAAATTCCCTCTCCCTCTCTCTCTCTCTCTCTCTCTCTCTCTCTCTCTCTCTCTCTCTCTCTCTCTCTCTCTCCATCTCTCTTCTTTAACTCCCTCTCCTCTCCCCCCTATCTCTGGTTACAGGTTCCTGCTATCTCATTGGCCTATGAGACAGCTGAGAGTGACATCATGAAGCGTCAGCCCAGGTGTCCAAAGACAGACAAGCTGGTGAACGACAGACTGATCAGCATGGCTTATGGACAGATAGGTCAGAATACCTGACAGGCTCATCCATGTCTCTGTGTCCTAAAATGGAACCCTATTATGAGCGCTGGTCAAAAGTAGTGCAATATATAGGGAATAGGGCTCCATTCGGGATGCTAGCCTTGTGTCTGTCCACCACAGAACTAAAGCACACATCAATGGTTGTACACAAGTACTATGATGTACTGTAACAAATTATTTTGATTGCGTCCCAAATGGTACACTATTCCCTATATAGTGCACTACTTTTGACCAGGGCCCATAGGGGTAGTGGTCAAAAGTAGTGCACCAAAAAGAGAATAGGTTGCCACTTGGGACGCACACAAAATAATTTGTTACAGTACATCATAGTACTTTTTTGCCCTCTGTTGTTCATGCCAGTTATTGTATTGTGTATTATATTGTGGTATTATATTGTGCTGATGGACTTGTCTCTCTCTCTCCAGGTATGATTCAGGCTCTGGCTGGTTTTTTCACCTACTTTGTGATCCTGGCTGAGAATGGCTTCTGGCCAGAGACCCTGCTGGGCATCCGTCTGAACTGGGACGACCGTGCTAACAACGAGGTGGAGGACAGCTATGGACAGCAATGGGTGAGACTGAGAGGGTTTAACATATCCATATAGTCAATAGCTATATTTATCAAATCCACAGCAAAGATTTTAAAAAAGTAAACTCGCACACCTTGACATACTACTGCCATCAATAAAAATACAAAGTGTAGTCAATATAAAATCTAAACTGTTGGAAGCATCAAGAGTACCAGAGTGTTTGTTTTTATTCACAACTACAACAGGGTTTCAACTGTAAGTACACTAGGATGTGTTTTTCTTTCGCAGACCTACGAGCAGCGGAAGATCATTGAGTTCACCTGTCACACCTCGTTCTTTGTGAGCATCGTGGTGGTGCAGTGGGCTGATGTGATTATCTGCAAGACCAGGAGGAACTCTGTCTTTCAGCAGGGCATGAAGTGGGTGGAAAAGGCTCAAATGGCACACTAGTGCACTGCCCATAGGACTCTGTTCAAAAGTAGTGTACTGTTGTATATAGGGAATAGGATTTTTTACTTTGTATAAGTATGTGCTGTATTTGTCCAGGCTGTATCACAACCGGCCGTGATTGGGAGTCCCATAGGGCGGCGCACAATTGGCCCAGCGTCGTCCGGTATAGGCCGTCATTGTAAATAATAATTTGTTATTAACTGACTTGCCTAGTTAAATAAAAAAATAAAAAAATGCACCTGAGTGTTACAAACGTATCCATTAAATAAAAAAATATATATATTTTAATTTGTTAAAAATGTAAATGTGTCTTGGCCAACTCTCCCATCTCAACAGGAATCGTATCCTGATCTTTGGCCTGTTTGCTGAGACTGCTTTGGCTGCCTTTTTATCCTACTGCCCAGGAATGGACATCGCTCTCCGCATGTATCCCCTGAAGTCAGTACCACACAACACCCTAAAAACAAGGACATCCCATCCCCGATACTCCTTGTCTTTAATTCTACCCCCAAGTCCCTCACACTCTTTTCTCATATCACACCCTCAACTCCGTGGATTTTACAATCAACTGTATCCTCTGAAGTCAGTACGACACACGTCTCCGCTCTGCAATACCCTAAACACTCCTAAAACAAGTCTCTCACACGCCTTGCTCAGATCACACCCTCATATCATCTCATGGATTCAGTGTGAACCTGAATAGATTTTACAATGAACTCCATCAACCACTCCTCCCTTATCTCTCTCTCTCTCTCTCTCTCTCTCTCTCTCTGTCTCTCTCTCCCTCTGTCTCTCTCTCCCTCGGTCTCCCTCTCTGTCTCTCTCTCCGTCTCTGTCTCTCTCTCTCTCTCTCCCTCTCCCTCTCTCTCCATCTCTGTCTCCCTCTCTGTCTCTCTCTCTCTCCCTCTCTCTCATTCAGGGTCTCCTGGTGGTTCTGTGCCCTCCCCTACAGTCTACTCATCTTCGTCTACGATGAGGTCCGCAAGCTCATCATCAGGAGTTATCCTGGAGGTGGGTGACATAGTGACATAGAATGACATAGGTGACATAGAGAGAGGTACACAGAGAGTCACAGAAGATGCCAGTTGTCTGTCACTGAGTGTATGTTCTGTAAGGAAGAGACTAATAGAGAGATTCACAAAAGATCATTCATCATGACAGTTATTCGCTCATGTTAATCAGTCATGTTAATAATCATATTGGTGTGCTGGGGATCAGAGAGTCACTGAGTTAAACGTGTTTTGTCATATTAAAGCACTAAGAGGAAGAGGTAATGGTATGTAATGATGACTAATCCAATCATTCTTGTCTGACTCATTTTAATCTTTCTCTGTTATAGGTTGGGTGGAACTGGAGACATATTACTAACGTTCAGAAAAATATTATTGTGAGTTTGAATTTCTGTGAGTCTGTGTGTATGTGAATGAGTGAGTCTGTGTGTATGTGAATGAGTGAGTCTGTGTGTATGTGAATGAGTGAGTCTGTGTGTATGTGAATGAGTGAGTCTGTGTGTACGTGAATGAGTGAGTCTGTGTGTATGTGAATGAGTGAGTCTGTGTGTATGTGAATGAGTGAGTCTGTGTGTATGTGAATGAGTGAGTCTGTGTGTACGTGAATGAGTGAGTCTGTGTGTACGTGAATGAGTGAGTCTGTGTGTACGTGAATGAGTGAGTCTGTGTGTACGTGAATGAGTGAGTCTGTGTGTATGTGAATGAGTGAGTCTGTGTGTACGTGAATGAGTGAGTCTGTGTGTACGTGAATGAGTGAGTCTGTGTGTATGTGAATGAGTGAGTCTGTGTGTATGTGAATGAGTGAGTCTGTGTGTATGTGAATGAGTGAGTCTGTGTGTCTGTGAATGAGTGATTCTGTGTGTATGTGAATGAGTGAGTCTGTGTGTATGTGAATGAGTGAGTCTGTGTGCCTGTGAATGAGTGAGTCTGTGTGTATGCAAGGTCTAGCTAAGCGAAGAACACAGCTTTTGTATGCGCAGCAAAACTACCTTACAATTTGCATTTTGTCTTTGAAAATAACAATCAAGCCTACATAATCAGGCTACATTACCAATGAAAATCAGCTTATATTACCACCGTAAATAAGCCTGTATTACCACCGTAAATGCTGCTAGTGTGTGTGTGTGTGTGTGTGTGTGTGTGTGTGTGTGTGTGTGTGTGTGTGTGTGTGTGTGTGTGTGTGTGTGTGTGTGTGTGTGTGTGTGTGTGTGTGTGTGTGTGTGTGTGTGTGTGTGTGTGTGTGTGTGTACAAAACATTAGGAACACATTCCTACTATCGAGTCAAAGGCACTTAAATCGTTTGTCTTGCCCATCCACCCTCTGAATGGCTCACATACACAGGTCTCAATTGTCTCAAGGCTTAACGATCCTTCTTTAACCTGTCTCCTCCCCTTCATCTACACTGATTGAAGTCCATTTAAGTGACATTAATAAGGGATCATAATTTTAACATGGATTCACCTGGTCAGTCTATGTCATGGAAAGACGATGTTCATAATGTTTTGTACACTCAGAGTATGTCTGTTTTTACAGTATGTGTGTGTGCTTTGTGTTTGTCTGTCAGCCATTTGGTCTGTTATTGCACGGATCAGTACACCATTCTGGTTATCATAGAGAATACTGCTGCAAATAAAGTCTGTAACTGTGATTGATATTACTGAGTTTTGACAATAACTATACTGGAAGGGCTTTCCAAAACCCAAACAAGATGTTGCAAAACGGGTGTGGCATAAAAATGCACCCTAAATAGTTTTTTGCTTCACTAAATAAAAATGTATTTCAAAATCAAAACGTTAATTGCATCAATCATCAGTACTGAAGGCTAGGGTTCCGTTCCAAATGACACCCTATTCCATACACAGTGCACTACGTTTGACCAGAGCCATATGGGCACTGGTCAAAAGTAGTGCCCTATATAGGGAATATAGGGTGCCATTGGGACACACTAAATGACAGATGGGGTGTTGTGTGAAAATAAATTGCCCTGAAATGTGTCTCAATATGAAATAAAGTTCATCTGCACAGAGCGGTTGTTGATGTTTGTCCTTTTTTGTAACCAAATATATTAGTACAACATTAGTACTATTAGGTCCTGAATGACAAGAGCATCCACTACCTAGGTCAATATACAGGCTGTATGACCTTAGCCCTTGATCATGACTCTCAGTTCCATTACATCACACATTAGAGTCATTGGACGAAGGCGTCATTTGTTGAGCGGCGACGCTCTGTCTGAACATTAACAGGCATCGCTTGACGTACGGTTTTGGAAGCATAGGGACCTTATCTTTCATATCTGGGAGAAAAATAAAATAAAATTTTAAGGTTAAATTTATACACACCTTTATGGGGTTAGTGTTCCCAAACGGCCATATCTTCATGTAACAGCGCTTTTTTATGGAAGACAGAGTGGACTGTGCATTCGGATGTTAAAGCGCTTGTTTATGTTAGACATAGAGGACAGTACATTATGGAAGACAGTGGACAGTGCATTATGGAAGACAGAGTGAACTACAGTGCATTATGGAAGACAGAGTGGACTACAGTGCATTATGGAAGACAGAGTGCACAGTGCATTATGGAAGACAGAGTGGACAGTGCATTATGGAAGACAGAGTGAACAGTGCATTATGGAAGACAGAGTGGACAGTGCAATATGGAAGACAGAGTGGACAGTGCATTATGGAAGACAGAGTGGACAGTGCATTATGGAAGACAGAGTGGACAGTGCATTATGGAAGACAGAGTGAACAGTGCATTATGGAAGACAGAGTGGACAGTGCAATATGGAAGACAGAGTGGACAGTGCATTATGGAAGACAGAGTGGACAGTGCATTATGGAAGACAGAGTGGACAGTGCATTATGTTAGACAGAGTGGACAGTGCATTATGTTAGACAGAGTGGACAGTGCATTATGGAAGACAGAGTGGACAGTGCATTATGGAAGACAGAGTGGACAGTGCATTATGTTAGACAGAGTGCACAGTGCATTATGGAAGACAGAGTGGACAGTGCATTATGGAAGACAGAGTGGACAGTGCATTATGGAAGACAGAGTGGACAGTGCATTATGTTAGACAGAGTGGACAGTGCATTATGTTAGACAGAGTGGACAGTGCATTATGGAAGACAGAGTGGACAGTGCATTATGGAAGACAGAGTGGACAGTGCATTATGGAAGACAGATTGGACAGTGCATTATGGAAGACAGAGTGGACAGTGCATTATGGAAGAAAGAGTGGACAGTGCAGTATGGAAGACAGGGTGGACAGTGCATTATGTTAGACAGAGTGGACAGTGCATTATGGAAGACATAGTGGACAGTGCATTATGGAAGACAGAGTGGACAGTGCATTATGGAAGACAGAGTGGACAGTGCATTATGGAAGACAGAGTGGACAGTGCATTATGGAAGACAGAGTGGACAGTGAATTATGGAAGACAGAGTGAACTACAGTGCATTATGGAAGACAGAGTGGACAGTGCATTATGGAAGACAGAGTGGACAGTGCATTATGGAAGACAGAGTGGACAGTGCATTATGGAAGACAGAGTGGACAGTGCATTATGTTAGACAGAGTGGACAGTGCATTATGGAAGACAGAGTGGACAGTGCATTATGTTAGACAGAGTGGACAGTGCATTATGTTAGACAGAGTGGACAGTGCATTATGGAAGACAGAGTGGACAGTGCATTATGGAAGACAGAGTGGACAGTGCATTATGGAAGACAGATTGGACAGTGCATTATGGAAGACAGAGTGGACAGTGCATTATGGAAGAAAGAGTGGACAGTGCAGTATGGAAGACAGGGTGGACAGTGCATTATGTTAGACAGAGTGGACAGTGCATTATGGAAGACAGAGTGGACAGTGCATTATGGAAGACAGAGTGGACAGTGCATTATGGAAGACAGAGTGGACAGTGCATTATGGAAGACAGAGTGGACAGTGCATTATGTTAGACAGAGTGGACAGTGCATTATGTTAGACAGATTGGACGGTGCATTATGGAAGACAGAGTGGACAGTGCATTATGGAAGACAGAGTGGACAGTGCATTATGGAAGACAGAGTGGACAGCGCATTATGTTAGACAGAGTGGACAGCGCATTATGTTAGACAGAGTGGACAGTGCATTATGTTAGACAGAGTGGACAGTGCATTATGGAAGACAGAGTGGACAGTGCATTATGTTAGACAGAGTGGACAGTGCATTATGGAAGACAGAGTGGACAGTGAATTATGGAAGACAGAGTGAACTACAGTGCATTATGGAAGACAGAGTGCACAGTGCATTATGGAAGACAGAGTGGACAGTGCATTATGGAAGACAGAGTGGACAGTGCATTATGGAAGACAGAGTGGACAGTGCATTATGGAAGACAGAGTGGACAGTGCATTATGTTAGACAGAGTGGACAGTGCATTATGGAAGACAGAGTGGACAGTGCATTATGGAAGACAGAGTGGACAGTGCATTATGGAAGACAGAGTGGACTACAGTGCATTATGGAAGACAGAGTGGACAGTGGTGGTATTGTATTGTTATGTATTGTATCGTTATGCATTGTATTGTATTGTATTGTATTGTATTGTATTGTATTGTTATGTATTGTATTGTATTGTATTGTATTGTTATGTATTGTATTGTATTGTATTGTATTGTATTGTTATGTATTGTATTGTATTGTATTGTATTGTATTGTATTGTTATGTATTGTATTGTATTGTATTGTTATGTATTGTATTGTATTGTATTGTTATGTATTGTATTGTATTGTATTGTATTGTTATGTATTGTATTGTATTGTATTGTATTGTTATGCCTTTCTTTACAATTGATGAAATTGTTGTTGTTTTTTGTTCCTTCATCAATCTACATACGATACCTCAATGACAAAGCAAAAAACAGGTTTTATACATTTTTGCTAATTTATATTTGAAAAAAAAACTTAAATATGACATTAGTATTCATTCACTTTACTCAGTACTCTGTTGAATCACCTTTGGCAATGATTACAGCCTCGTGTCTTCTTGAGTATGACATTACAGACATGGCACACCTGTATTTGGGTAGTTTCTCTCATTCTTCTCTGCAGATACTCTCAAGCTCTGTCAGGTTGGATGGGGAGCGTAACTGCACAGCTGTTTTCATATCTCTCCAGAGATGTTCGATCGGGTTCAAGTCCGGGCTCTGGCTGGGCCACTCAAGGAATTTCAGAGATGTGCTTAGGGTTGTTGTCCTGTTGGAAGGTGAACCTTTACTCCAGTATGAGGTCCTGAGCACTCTGGAGCAAGTTTTCATCAAGGATCTCTCCGTACTTTGCTCCAGTCATCTTTCCCTCTATACTGACTAGTCTCCCAGTCCCTGCCCATTGAAAAACATCCCCACAGCATGATGCTGCCACCACCATGCTTCACCGTAGGGATGGTGCCAGGTTTCCTCCAGACGTGACGCTTGGCATTCAGGCCAAGGAGTTTAATCTTGGTTTCATCAGACCAGAGAATCTTGATTTGCATAGTCAGAGTCCTTTATGTGCCTTTTGGCAAACTCCAAGCGGGCTTTCATTTGCCTTTTACTGAGGAGTGGCTTCCGTCTGGCCACTCTACCATAAAGGCCTGATTGGTGGAGTGCTGCAGAGATGGCTGTCCTTCTGGAAGATTCTCCCATCTCCACAGAGGAACTCTGGAGCTCTGTCAGAGTGACCATCGGGTTCTTGGTCACCACCCTGACCAAGACCCTTCTCCACCGATTGCTCAAACTTCTTCCATTTAAGAATGATGGAGGCCACTGTGTTCTTGGGGATCTTCAACGTTGCAGAAATGTTTTGCTACCCTGCCCCAGATCTGTGCCTCAACACAATCCTGTCTTGGAGTTCTACGGACAATTCCTTTAATCTCATGGCTTGGTTTTTGCTCTGACATGCACTGTCAATTGTTGGACCTTCTATACACTGTAGACAGTTGTGTGCCTTTCCAAATCATGTCCAATCAATTGAATTTACTCAAGTGGACTCCAATCAAGTTGTATTAACATCTCAAGGATGATCAATGGAAACAGGATGCACCTGAGCTCAATTTCGAGTCTCATAGCAAAGGGTCTGAATACTTATGTAAATAAGGTATTTCTGTTTTTAAGTTTTAATACATTTTCAAAAATTTCAAAAAAAAAATGTTGCTTTGTAATTATGGGGTATTGTGTGTATATATATTTTTTGGAATCCGTTTTAGAATAAGGCTGTAACGTAACAAAATGTGGAAAAGTCAAGGGGTCTGAATACTTTCTAATTAGCTATCTACGTCTCCGAACACCTGTGTGTAATAAACCCTTTTTTTGTATGGAGGTCTTTGAGAGAGTGTCAAATTACACCAGGCTTATTTGATCTAATATAAGTTGTATGTCTGTTGTTCATGTGCATATCTGCCCTCTGATTGGCTAGAATGGTCCCACCTGATCTCGCTTGCCCGCAATAATTGAGGACATGTATTTCAATTTTTTCAATGTAATAGATAATCTCTGGTGTAGATAATTGTTTTCCTTAGGTCTTTTGACCTTCCATTCTGACCTTCTCACGGGGACCGTCAGGGTATTTGTAACTGGGTTCCTTGGGACATACATACCCCCGATTGAAATGTAAATTTTTTATGGGTAAGGGTCATGGTTAATGTTAGGGGTAAGGGTGAAGGTCATGGTTAATGTTAGGGGTAAGGGTGAAGGTCATGGTTAATGTTAGGGGTAAGGGTGAAGGTCATGGTTAATGTTAGGGGTAAGGGTGAAGGTCATGGTCAGGTCGTTGGGGTATGGATGTCCCAAGCATCCCGTCTAGTACTACTCGGACCGTCAGGAAAAATATAATAACATCCGTTAACGCCATATCCTGTTTCAGCTGTTAAAGAAACAATGGCGTTGCTTCTAAGGTCAGTAGTTACCAGTGCTTTATCTAACTTTGAGACAATCTATTTATCTTTACATTCCGTTTGTTGGTTAGACATATGTGTAATACTTATTAATTTGTCTTAGAGTGGTGTTCAAATAGATGTATTTAGCCAGAGAGCTTGCTTCACCCTACTATCGTCATAACATTGTTGCTTGTTACACATACTAACGTTAGCATGCTTAGTTAGCTAACTAGCTCCTCCAGTGACAACAGATTGTAGATTTACACCAAGTTATTTTGATCGCTATGAACGCTACAATGAGCTTTACATTCCTATGGAAGCAATGCTTCCAAGTTCCATCTATATAACTAGTTAGCTAGATTACTTGTGTGGTATACTAGCTAGCTAACACAATATGTACTCTTAAGGAGCCTACCTTTAGTCCTTAAGGTCCAAGGATGTTATTGATGTTATGTTATTTAACGTTATACGCTCTGGCAGCCAAAACAGCCAAATACCCCATCTAAACGTTAATTAATTCACAGTTGTGATACGGTTGTTGAACAAAGACCTTTTATATCACGTTCTTCAGTTACACACAGGTCTTGATAATGAGACAAAGTTCCATTACATTACACGTACAGTACCAGTCAAAAGTTTGGACACGCCTACTTATTCAAGGGTTTTTCTTTATTTTTTTACTATTTTCTACGTTGTATAATAATATTAAAGACATCACTACTATGAAGTAACACATATGGAATCATGTAGTAAAGTGTTGAACAAATCAAATATATATTTATATTTGAGATTCTTCAAAGTAGCCACCCTTTGCCTTGATGACAGCTTTGCACACTCTTGGAATTCTCAACCAGCTTCATGAGGAATGCTTTTCCAACAGTCTTGAAGGAGAACCCCTCAAATAAGCAAAGAGAAATGACAGTCCATCATTACTTTAAGACGTGAAGGTCAGTCAATCTGGAAAATTTCAAGACCTTAAAAAGTTTCTTTAAGTGCAGTTGCAAAAACCATCAAGCGCTATGATGAAACTGGCTCTCATGAGGACCGCCACAGGAAAGGAAGACCCAGAGTTACCTCTGCTGCAGAGGATTAATTCAATTGAGTTACGAGCCTCAGAATTAGCAGCCCAAATAAAAGCTTCAGAGTTCAAGTAACAGACACATCTCAACATCAACTGTTCAGAGGAGACTGCGTGATTCTAGCCTTCATGGTGGAATTGCTGCAAAGAAGCCACTAAAGGACACGAATAAGAAGAGACCTGCTTGGGCCAAGAAACACGAGCAATGGACATTAGACCGGTGGAAATATGTCCTTTGGTCTGATGAGTCCAAATTTGAGAATTTTGGTTCCAACCGCCGTGTCTTTGTGAGACTCAGAGTAAGTGGATGGATGATCTCTGCATGTGTGGTTCCCACCGTGAAGCATGGAGGAGGAGGTGTGACTGTGTCGGCTGCTTTGCTGGTGACACTATCAGTGATTTTATTTAGAATTCAAGGCACACTTAACCAGCATGGCTACCACAGCATTCTGCAGCGATGCACCATCCCATCTGGTTTTCTCTTAGTGGGCCTATCATTTCTTTTTTTAACAGGACAATGACCCAACACACCTCCAGGCTGTGTAAGGGCTATTTAACCAAGGAGAGTGATGGAGTGCTGCATCAGATGACCTGGCCTCCACAATCACCCGACCTCAACCCAATTGAGATGGTTTGGGGTGAGTTGGACCACAGAGTGAAGGAAAAGCAGCCAACAAGTGCTCAGCATATGTGGGTACTACTTCAAGGCTGTTGGAAAAGCATTCCAGGTGTGTGAGTAGCTACAGTAACGGTTCCACTCGGGCTGCTCTTCTTATTGACCAGACATTAGAGAGCTGTTAGCAACTTTTCATTACTCTAAATTTAGACTAAATGAAATAATCTCTCCTGTTTTTATATTTGACTGAGGTTGAAGCACTTCTGACACCATCTCTTATTATCTTAGTCGTATGAGTACTGCGCAGCAGAGCACGAGGAAAATGGCTCAGCTTTTAAATATTAGTGATCAGTTTGGTGATACCAGAGCCCTGCCCTACCCTAGCTATTGATGGAAAAACTGGCCCTAACCTACCCTAGTTATTGAAAAAAACAGGCCCTACCCTAGTTATTGATAAAAATCAGGCCCTACCCTAGTTATTGTTGAAAAACAGGCCCTACCTAGTTACTGATGAATAACAGGTCCTACCCTAGTTATTGATGAAAAACAGGCCCTACCCTAGTTATTGATGAAAAACAGGCCCTACCCTAGTTATTGATAAAAAACAGGCCCTACCCTAGTTATTTCTGAAAAACAGGCCCTACCCTAGTTATTGTTGAAAAACAGGTCCTACCCTAGTTATTTCTGAAAAACATCCCCTACCCTAGTTATTTCTGAAAAACAGGCCCTACCCTACCCTAGTTACTGATGAAAAACAGGCCCTACCTTAGTTATTTCTGAAAAACAGGCCCTACCCTAGTTATTGTTGAAAAACAGGTCCTACCCTAGTTACTGATAAAAAACAGGCCCTGCCCTAGTTACTGTTAAAAAACTGTCCCTACCCTAGTTACTGATGAAAAACAGGCCCTACCCTATCCTGGTTATTGATGAAAAACAGGCCCTACCCTAGTTATTAATGAAAAACAGGCCCTGCCCTAGTTATTGATGGAAAAACAGGCCCTGCCCTAGTTATTGATGATAAACAGGCCGTACCTGTGCCCTAGTTATTTATGGGAAAACAGGCCCTGCCCTAGTTATTGATGGAAAACAGGCCGTGCCCTAGTTATTGATGGGAAAACAGGCCCTGCCCTAGTTATTGATGGAAAACAGGCCCTGCCCTAGTTATTGATGGAAAACAGGCCCTGCCCTAGTTATTGATGGAAAACAGGACCTGCCCTAGTTATTGATGGAAAACAGGACCTGCCCTAGTTATTGTTGGAAAAACAGGACCTGCCCTAGTTATTGTTGGAAAAACAGGCCCTGCCCTATTTATTGATGATAAACAGGCCGTACCTGTGCCCTAATTATTGATGGAAAAACAGGCCGTAGCTGTGCCCTAGTTATTGATGGAAAAACAGGCCCTGCCCTAGTTATTGATGGAAAACAGGACCTGCCCTAGTTATTGATGGAAAAACAGGCCCTGCCCTAGTTATTGATGGACAAACAGGCCCTGCCCTAGTTATTGATGGACAAACAGGCCCTGCCCTAGTTATTGATGGACAAACAGGCCCTGCCCTAGTTATTGATGGACAAACAGGCCCTGCCCTAGTTATTGATGGAAAACAGGCCCTGCCCTAGTTATTGATGGAAAAACAGGCCCTGCCCTAGTTATTGATGGAAAAACAGGCCCTGCCCTAGTTATTGATGGAAAAACAGGCCCTGCCCTAGTTATTGATGGAAAAACAGGCTCTGCCCTAGTTATTGATGGAAAAACAGGCTCTGCCCTAGTTATTGATGGAAAACAGGCTCTGCCCTAGTTATTGATGGAAAACAGGCCCTGCCCTAGTTATTGATGGACAAACAGGCCCTGCCCTAGTTATTGATGGACAAACAGGCCCTGCCCTAGTTATTGATGGACAAACAGGCCCTGCCCTAGTTATTGATGGAAAACAGGCTCTGCCCTAGTTATTGATGGAAAACAGGCTCTGCCCTAGTTATTGATGGAAAACAGGCTCTGCCCTAGTTATTGATGGAAAACAGGCTCTGCCCTAGTTATTGATGGAAAACAGGCTCTGCCCTAGTTATTGATGGAAAACAGGCCCGACTGAGTCGGGAAGCAGAACATGAACATCCATGAAAATGTTGAACTCTGCTTTGCTTGTGCATTATTATTTCAGCTATTGCTCAACATGGTTTCACCATTATCAAACTGGGAGTTATCAGTGTAGGCTCTAATCTCCTCTGAGGAAGGGAGTTGCTCAGTGATACAAACTTTGTTGTTACTACTAAACCATGTTATTACTAACATTACTAAATGTATGTTGTTTGATCTTTCTCACAGGACACTAGCCCGACAGAGCACTTGCTTGTCCCGCCCTCAGCTTGGCGTTTTCTACAGACAGTGAGTAGATTTTGTGTGTGTGTCAGTGTCAGGTGTTGGAGCTGAAATTATTTTCCAATCGTTTCGTTCTGAACTGAACCATTCTTTTTCTCCTTCTGTTGCACTGTTCCGACCAGCAAAAAAAAGTTCTGAACTGGTTCAAACTCCCCAAAAATACTGCTTTATATCATTCCTTTTTAATCCTCTGAAATATACACTACCATTCAAAAGTTTAGTGTCACTTAGACATTTCCTTGTTTTCCATGAAAACATACATGAAATGAGTTGGAAAATGAATAGGAAAGGTTTTAAATAATAATTTTTAAATTGAAATAATAATTGTCCTTCCAACTTTGCTTTCGACAAAGAATCCTCCATTTGCAGCCTTGCAGACCTTTGGCATTCTAGTTGTAAATTTGTTGAGGTAATCTGAAGAGATTTCACCCCATGCTTCCTGAAGCACCTCCCACAAGTTGGATTGTCTTGATGGGCACTTCTTATGTACCATACGGTCAAGCTGCTCCCACAACAGCTCAATAAGGTTGAGATCCGGTGGTTGTGCTGGCCACTCCATTATAGACAGAATTCCAGCTGACTTCTTCCCTAAATATTTATTGAATAGTTTGGAGCTGTGCTTTGGGTCATTGTCCTGTTGTAGGAGGAAATTGGCTCCAATTAAGCGCCATCCACAGGGTAAGGCATGGCATTGCAAAATGGAGTGATAGCCTTCCTTCCTCAAGATCCCTTTTACCCTGTACAAATCTCCCACTTTACCACCACCAAGGCACCCCCAGACCATCACATTGCCTCCACCATGCTTGACAGATGGCGTCAAGTACTCTTCCAGTATCTTTTCATTTTTTCTGGGTCTCACGAATGTTCTTTGTTGTGATCCGAACACCTCAAACATAGATTAGTCTGTCCATAACACTTTTTTCCAATCTTTCTGTCCAGTGTCTGTGTTCTTTTGCCCATCTTAATCTTTATTTTTATTGGCCAGTCTGAGATATGGCTTTTTCTTTACAACTCTGCCTAGAAGGCCAGCATCCCGGAGTCACCTCTTCACTGTTGACGTTGAGACTGGTGTTTTGTGCGTACTATTTAATGAACCTCCCACTCCTCTTTCTATTCTGGTTAGAGCCAGTTTGCGCTGTTCTGTGAAGGGAGTAGTACACAGCATTGTACGAGATCTTCAGTTTCTTGGCAATTTCTCGCATGGAATAGCCTTCATTTCTCAGAACAATAATAAATTGACGAGTTTCAGAAAAAAGTAATTTGTTTCTGGCTATTTTGAGCCTGCAATCGAACACTCAACTAGTCTAAAAGCCAGTTGTATTTCTTCTTTAATCAGAACAACAGTTTTCAGCTGTGCTAAAATAATTGCAAAAGAGTTTTCTAATGATCAATTAGCCTTTTAAAATGATCAACTTGGATTAGCTAACACAACGTGCCATTGGAACACAGGAGTGATGGTTACTGATAATGGGCCTCTGTACGCCTATGTAGATATTCCATAAAAAATCTGCCGTTTCCAACTACAATAGTCATTTACAACATTAACAATGTCTACACTGTATTTCTGATCAATATGATGTTATTTTAATGGACAAAAAATGTGAATTTTTTTCCAAAACTATGACATTTCTAAGTGACTCAACACTTTTGAACGGTAGTGTATATATTTTTACATTTAACTCAACATTAAATTACCAATCAGTGCACATAGAGCAGCTTGGTGTGGAGTGGGTAAGCACTTTCATTTGTATAGGGAAGTCGTTAAGAGCAAATTGTATTTTGCAGTAACGGCATGGTTTAATCATAATGGAAGACACACACACACTGTGCTGCCATTTACAGTGTAGGGCGTGAGATGCAACTGACATTTTGAGGGTGAGGAGAGAGGATGGGGGAAGCTTGCCTTGAAGCGCTGGGCATCTTATGACATGCATTATCTGAATTAGGTCCACAGAGTTATAACTACAGAGGAGTGACTTCTATAGAGTAACTTTGTCTTTGAACTTCCGAGTTGGTTTAATGTTCTCTAGCTAACACGCTTGTAGAGCAGCACTTCATTTTTTTTACAATGTTTATTTCAATTTTTTTATGATTTAACAATCAACAAAATAGGACACAGATAATGCCCCGTTATTCCTCCCACCTACACAAAATAGCATGCTGAATGGGAGCACTTCGTGCCAAAGCCTTCCTTCCCCAACACATGAACACCATCCCCTCATCCGGTATTGGCTTCAATGATTAACAAAAACAAATAATACATTAAGAAAGTCAGGCAGTTAAAGTGACGACGCGAGGACTGCTGAAAGTCCCCCCAGACATCAGTCAACTCACAGGAGTTATTACGTAAATTGTACGTTATTTTTCTTTCAGATGGAATATAGAAAGTTCTTTTAGCCACATCTGTTTGGCAGAGTGTTACTTCTCCATATAAAAGCTGTGCATTTATTGGCTGCATTGACTGCTGATGAAATGAATCTGGTTTTGCTACCAATATTAACTGGTTGAACAGATTCATCTCCAAGAAGAATAAGGGAAGGATCTAGTGGTACTGTCATATTAGTGACCTGTGATAAGATCTGAATAATGTCTTTCCAATAATTGCTTAGTTCAGTGCAGGACAGAAACATATGCGTAAGTGTGCCCAGCCCCGTTTTACACCTTGGGAAACATGTAGATTATTTAGAATGAATCTTAATCTCTGGTGTAAAGTAGACCTTAATGTAAAATATTGAATTGCATCAACTTGAGGCTTGTGTTAAATGAAACACACTGAGCATCTAAAAAGAGCTCTCCCCAATTCTCATCCTCAAAAATGAGACCAAGGTCATCATGCCACTTCATGCAAGCGTTCTGTTAGTTCCACTTTTCTGGGCTCTGTTATTTACTTAACAAACAAGGAATACTCAATGTGCATAGATAAAATTAAGATATTTTAATTAGAATACAGCCGCAGACAGAAGTCAAAGATCAACATACAACTTATGTCTATCCTGAGTTCTGCCCCGAACCAAAGAAAGACAGAATCTTATACACCCGATGGTGTGATCTCCTATGTCAAAACCTGCATGCGCAGCTAAAAGAACAAGTTATTCTGATCACAAAGTTTCTGAGAACCTGTCTCAGCTGTATGCAAATCTGCCCTTGTTTCAGTGAAAAACAGACGCTGTCTCTCTGTGTCTCGCTATCACCCTCAGTCCCTTTTCTCACCTCTTCTCACAGACGTGGGGCTGCGGGTTTTGGCAGAGAGCTAGACACAGACAGAGGCCTCAATACTATACAGCTGTACAGTGAGCATACGTATAACGGCACGTAAGCATATTAATAACAACATAATCAGTGGTGGGGTCTTTAGAAGACCCCCAAATCAATTTTAACAAGTCAGTTCAGAGTTTCATCGTTCCCCCAACAGAGCTTGAAGACTAGAGTACATGTAACAAATGAAACCTTATACCCCTTTCCTCTTCAGCCACAGTTTATCAGGTGTAGGTTTACTCATGGACTGAATCCTCCCTCCCTGCTGAGTGGCAACATAACGCCTGACCTGTAGGTACTTGAAGAAATGAGTTTGAGGTAGCTGAAAATGAGATGCCAGTTGTTGAAAGGATAGTAGTTAACCTTCTCTGTAGAGATGACCAAATGTTTTAATTCCTTTGTTGAACCAAGAACATGTAATACCATGTCTCAGGGCTTTGGGTAAGATGGGGTTATTATAGAAAGGTGTTTATTCATATATAGATCGATGCCCTTCTGTTTGTTTACAGACTTCAATCAATATATGTAAAGTGTTTTTAATTAAACGGTTGTTTATGAGACCTAGCAAAGCTTTAGGTGGGGCTAATATAAGGTATAGATGCCGGTGAAACCGGGGAAAGACACTGTCTCCGAGGGTGAACTTGTTGTTGTATCTTTCCATACCCACACAGCCTTTAACTGAGATGCCCAGTAATACAACTGGAGGTCAGGTAGAGTAAGTCCTCCTTCTGAGTATGGTTTGAATAAAGTTGTGTTACGCTCCTTTACACAGAAATGAAGAGACATTCCTATTTAGTTGTTTGAAATAAAATTGTCAATAGGAAAGGGTTAGATTTGAAAAAGGTACAAGAATTGTGGTAATATATTCATCTTTACACAATTGACCCGCCCAATAAGAGAAATTTGTAAATCCCGCCATCTATCTAATTCTTCTCCAACCTTTTTGAGAAGTGGAGTATAGTTCAGTTGATATGTCTTAATAATTTCAGAAGAAATTTGCAATCCCAGATATGTAATCTTCTGAAGTCTCCAAAGAAAACGGCTGGTCTAAGATGGGTTGGGTTCTGCATAGCTGCCCTGTTAATTTAATATCCTGAAAAGGTCCCATATTCTTTTAGGATGGCTTTGCCCGGAGTGACATTTTCTGGTTTGGTGAGGTAAAGCAGAATGTCATTAGCATATAGCGAGACCAGATGTTCACGACCACCTATACGAACACCATGGATGGATGGGATCTAAAAGCTTCTGCCAGTGGCTCGATAGCCAAAGAAAAAAGGAGCGGACTAGTGGGGCAACCCTGTCTTGTGCCACGTGATGGGGCGAACTGTGAGGAAACGTTTCCATTAGTCAGGATCTGAGCTACCGGACAGTAATCTAATCAGACCTACATACTGAGGTCCAATATTCATCCTTTTCCCCACATCTAATGAAGCTGCCACTACAGGTTATTGGTCATTCTCTACATAATGCATAATATTAAATAAACTTCTGATATTATCAGGAGATGAGCGGTTTCTTACATAGCCTGTTTGTTCCCTATCAACCAAGTCAGGAAGAACCTTATCTAGTCTTAAGAGCTATGATTTTTTTGCTAGAATCTTATATGAAGTGTTCGATAAGATATTGGTCTATACGACCCGCAAAGCAGAGGGTCTTTCCCAGGTTTTAACAAAACTGTGATCAGTGCTTGTTCAAGTGCGTCTGGGAGCTTTTCTGTCTATGGCATGGTTAAATATATTGCAAAGAGACTCAATTAGTTTGCGTAAACAGGGTCTATAGAATTCAATAGGAAATCCATCTAACCCTGGTGATTTTCCCCCAGCAGTGTTGAAAATGGATTCCCTAATTTCCTCAGATGTGATATCTTTCTCCAAGTTCTCACTATCCTCATCAGTTAAAGCTTGTCAATTGAGTTTGTTCAAAAACTCATGCATTGTGGCAGGGGCATCCACTTTAGACTTGTACAATGTTTTCATGAAACTCCCTAAAGACTAGATTCATTTCCTCAGGACCCTGAACAACTGTGTTATTGGGCAGCTTAATAGAGCCAATAACTCTTAATCGCTTCCTCTCTCCTTATCTGCCAAGCAAGCAACTTTCCTCCTTGATCTCTATGTTCATAGTCGTTTTTTTTGTTCTCCTAAGAACGCTTTCTGCTTTGTGGGTCGTCAGGGTTTCTACTTTTAGCCTTATACGTCTTACAAGCACCTGAGGTAAACAAAATGATTTGCCCCCTCAGATATGCAACGACAGCTTCCCATAAAATTAGTTGTTATGGTGCTGCTGCTCCAGTTTCAACTGTTCTGCCTGAGGCGATGGAACCCTGACCTGTTCACTAGACATGCTACCTGTCCCAGACCTGCTATGGGACAGGTAGACAGCAGGAGCGGTAGAGATACTCTGAATGATCGGCTATGAAAAGCCAACTGACATTTACTCCTGAGGTGCTGACCTGTTGCACCCTCGACAACCACTGTGATTATTATTATTTGACCCTGCTGGTCATCTATGAACATTTTAACATCTTGTCCATGTTCTGTTATAATCTGCACCCCTCACAGCCTGGTTCCTCTCTAGGTTTCTTCCTAGGTTCTGGCCTATCTAGGGAGTTTTTCCTAACCACTGTGCTTTTACACCTGCATTACTTGCTGTTTGGGGTTTTAGGCTGGGTTTCTGTACAGCACTCTGTGACATCAGCTGATGTAAGAAGGGCTTTATAAATACATTTGATTGGATTTGTTATTGGTGCTAAAACATATGTTGATATGAGTGTTCAGAAATGTTACATGTGTGGGATTATTTAGTAAGTATGTTCCAAACCTCCACCTTCTTGAGGGTGGTTGTGTTTTACTGACTGGTAATGAAGTCAGCAGGGCAGAATGATCTGATATATAGATCTTGGTAAATACTTACACCCAGTAGTTAAACTTCCCTTACCTGCAGGAATAAGAGAGAAGTCGATTCTAGAGTAACTGTTATGGAGTAACTGTTAAAGCGAGTGTTCTTTTAACCTTTTGGTTGTGCACTCAGGATGATGGTGATGATTTACGAATTGTCCCTATTTCATTGTTGAGGGAGGATGGTTATCGTCTGGTAAAGGTTTTCATTTGTTCATTCTAGCTCGTCTTTTTTCCTGTGCTGCATGGATGCGCTTGTGGTTATCGCTTTTGTCACCGTGCGGCACAGGCTTCAGGGCGCCTTGGGGATTGCCGATTTGGTTGATATTTGAGTGCGGCTGGTGACCATGAAAACACCCTCTGTGTTTGTTTTTGTTTTGTTACAACATGCTCAAGTGGAAGGGGAACCTTCGCCCCAGTCTGTGATCTTGAGCACTCTGGAGCAGGTTTTCATCAAGGAGCTCTCTGTACTTTGCTCTGTTCATCATTCTCTCGATCCTGACTAGTCTCCCAGTTCCTGCCCGTTGAAAAACATCCCCACAGCATGATGCTGCCACCACCATGCTTCACCGTAGGGATGGTGCCAGGTTTCCTCCAGACGTGACGCTTGGCATTCAGGCCAAGGAGTTTAATCTTGGTTTCATCAGACCAGAGAATCTTGTTTCTCATGGTCAGAGTCCTTTAGTTGTCTTTTGGCAAGTGGGCTGTCATGTGCAAGTGGGCTGTCATGTGCATTTTACTGAGGAGTGGCTTCCATCTGGCCACTCTACCATAAAGGCCTGATTGGTGGAGTGCTGCAGAGATGGTTGTCCTTCTGGAAGGTTCTCCCATCTCCACAGAGGAACTCTGGAGCTCTGTCAGAGTGACCATCGGATTCTTGGTCACCTCCCTGACCAAGGCCCTTCTCTCCCGATTGCTCAGTTTGGCTGAGGGGACCAGCTCTAGGAAGTGTCTTGGTGGTTCCAAACTTCTTCCATTTAAGAGTAATGGAGGCCACTGTGTTCTTGGGGACCTTCAATGCTGCAGAAATGTTTTGTTACCCTTCCCCAGATCTATGCCTCAACACAATCCTGTCTCTGAGCTCTACGGACAATTCCTTCAACCTCATGGTTTGGTTTTAACAGGTGTGCCTTGTTAAAAGTTAATTTGTGGAATTTCTTTCTTCAATGTGTTTGAGCCAATCAGTTGTGTTGTGACAAGGTAGGGGTGATATACAGAAGATAGCCCTTTTTGGTAATAGACCAAGTCTATATTATGGCAAGAACACCTAAAATAAGCAATGAGAAACGACCATCCATCATTACTTTACGACATGAAGGTCAGTCAATCTGGAAAATTTCAAAAACTTTTTGAAAGTTTCTTCAAGTGCAGTTGCAAAAAAACATCAAGTGCTATGATGAAACTGGCTCTCATGAGGACCACCACAGGAAAGGAGACCCAGAGTTACTTCTGCTGCAGAGGATAAGTTAACTGCACCTCAGATTGCAGCCCAAATAAATGCTTCACAGAGTTCAAGTTACAGACACATCTCATTTATTTAACTAGGCAAGTCAGTTAAGAACAAATTCTTATTTACAATGACGGCCTACCCCAGCCAAACCCGGACGAAGCTGGGCCAATTGTGCGCCGCCCTATGGGACTCCCAATCACGGCCAGATGTGATTCTGCCTGGATTCGAACCAGGGACTATAGTGACGCCTCTTGCACTGAGATGCAGTGCCTTAGACCGCGCCGCTACTCTGGAGCCCAAAAGTTCATGGTCGAATTGCTGCAAAGAAACCACTACTCAAGGACACCAATAATAAGAAGAGACTTGCTTGGGCCAAGAAACACAAGAAATGGACATTAGACCGGTGGAAATCTGTCCTTTGGTCCAAATTTGAGATATTTGGTTCCAACCACCGTGTCTTTGTGAGACGCAGAGTAGGTGAACGGATTATCTCCTCATGTGTGGTTCCCACCGTGAAGCATAAAGGAGGTGGTGTGATGGTGTGGGGGTGCTTTGCTGGTGACACCGCAGCGATATGCCATCCCATCTGGTTTGCGCTTAGTCCCACTATCATTTGTTTTTCAACAGGACAATTACTCACAATACACCTCCAGGATGTGTTAGGGCTATTGACCAAGGATAGTGCTGCATCAGATGACCTGGCCTCCACAATCACCTGACCTCAACCCAATTGAGATGGTTTGGTATGAGTTGGACTGCAGAGTAAAGGGAAAGCAGCCAACAAGTGCTCAGCATATGTGGGGTCTCCTTCAAGACTATTGGAAAAGCATTCCTCATGAAGCTGGTTGAGAGAATGCCAAGAGTGTGCAAAGCTGTCATCAAGGCAAAGGGTGGCTACTTTGAAGAATATCAAATATAAAATATATTTTGATTTGTTAAACACCTTTTTGGTTACTATATGATTCCTCTTTAGTGAAGAGAAAGCCATCCTCTTGTGTTGTGTGGGAGAAAGATCCGGAATGATCATTATTCTGTCATCTCCGTACTTGAGCTCTCCCTTTGCTCGGGCAGCTGAGAGAATGCGGACAGTGTCCTGATACCGTAGAAATATAATGACAAATGCTCTGGGTGCAACCTGGCCAGGCAGCCGCCTCCGTAGGGTGCGATGGGCCCTCTCGATTTCCAGTGGGTGCGCGGAAGGGGGTACATTTGGGGAATCCATTCCC
Source organism: Brachymystax lenok tsinlingensis (assembly GCA_030435695.1). Taxonomy (NCBI): domain Eukaryota; kingdom Metazoa; phylum Chordata; class Actinopteri; order Salmoniformes; family Salmonidae; genus Brachymystax; species Brachymystax lenok. The sequence continues at coordinate 39,049,825 of CM059788.1, forward strand.
GTAGAAAGGAGATGGCGTCTCTCCCATTCGGGAAACCTTGAAATCTGAAATTGATGTGCTTTTGGTAATTTTCATAATCTAATTTCTCCTCGAGTTTAGAAGTGGCGTCTTCCAACTTCTTGTACTTTTGATCCACGTCCTCATGGACGTCCAGGATGGCAGCCTGGTGGTCAGCATGGTCTTTTCCTAACTTTGTCACTCGTCCCTTTGTGACTTTCTGGTCTTCGTGGAGTTTATCGACCAGCACATACATTTTGACGAGGTGTTCAGAAAGTGTCTCTTGGATTTTTCTTATACCCTTTCTGAACCATGCTGGTGCTAGTTCCGGGAAATCATCCGTGAGGCTGAAGAAGGGCTGTCAGAAGGGGGCACCTTTCCATGCATCTTCTGAGGCTTTGCAAGATTGGGCATATTTTGTTTTGGGCGATAAAAGAGATGTATTAACTTCCAACTATTACCGAACTGGTAAACCGTGTCAAAATGCCTCAACATTTTTCCGAAGTTCGAGGATGCTAGGCAGATGCGTCTTGTTAGAGCTTCGCCATTGCCCATTAAAAACACTTCTTACCTATTTGTAGTTAATAAATCCAATGTGAAACGTGATTACTATACTATCCTTAACTAGCATTGGAAAAAGTCAATCCATTCTTCTCTAATTAAATATCTTCCTAATTTCTGAATCACTCTTGTAACGTCGTCAGTAGGCTACAGTAACCTGCGCTTCAGAGGGGCAGGCAGCCTACATATACATTCACACTGGTAAAGATTTCTAGCTGGCAGGCAGACACTGGAATACGTTTCTGAGTGACAGAGGGAGGGCTTTGCATAGGCAAATGTGTTGTTATTTTTGTGGGACTGGAAAAAAAATGCCTGGAACGTAAAATAACGGTTTCCCATTTCCAAAGGTTCTGTTCTGGAACAGTATAGATCACTTTCGGTTTGGGTTCTGTTCCCTGAACCGGTTCCAACCCCTGGTGTATGTGCCTGCCCTCTTGTCTCTGTTATTCTTTAATGTGATTACATGTTATGTTGGAATTTAATGTGTGTGTTTTCTCTAGCATATTACGTGTTCTAAATATACCTTTTCTCTATTTCTTTAGTGCTGTTCCAATGGGAACCACAGCAAAGGAGGAAATGAACAAGTTCTGGGACAAAAACAACAATTTGAACCGACCCATGTCGCCACATATCACCGTCTACCAGTAAGTTGGCTACGTGCGTAATAATGAATAAATTAAGAAACTCACACTCCGCAATGCCTGTGTCAAATTGAAATTGTGAAAGGGTGCTCGTCTGATTTGTACTCTCCATAGTCTCCTGGCCGTTTCAGCGATCACTCCAATAGGAAGACAATACACACCGCTTTGATTCAGTGCTTTGTGACATTGTTTATGGATCAGGGGAGCAAGTACCTTTTTAAACCACAAAACAACCACTCAGGCGCTCCTCACAAGATAATTAGCTCATTATTAGGGGTGTAATTGTTCACCAAACCCACGGTTCGGTACAAATTGCGCTTTTGGGGTTAAGGTTCGGTACAGCAGGAAAATGAAAGACAAACTGTAGTTAATTTTTGATTTGACAAAAGATTTCAAACTAACCCCAGGATCTTGAGCTATATAATGTAGGGCCTAATTCCAATTTCTCCATTTTTGTTTTTGTTTTTACAGGTTTCAGTTTTTTCCCAGTTTTTCAGGTTTTCACTCTCTTAAAATCACACTTTTTAAAAATATATAATAACAACATAATTGTGTGTTCTACATCTACAACAATGTTTAAACCACCAGGGGACCATTCCTGAGGTCTGGGGGAAAATGTAAGGCATTTTTGGGTGTAGATACCCTTTAATCATGAGATTATTCTGCCAGGCGTGCGTCGTCTACTTTGTAGTTTAATATTTTAAATTGAGAAGCCTTTTCATCTACCAGAAGCCTGTTGTCATTAGCATCATCGCTAACGGCTACACAAAGTGGTAGACACACAGAGAGCGAGAGGGGGGGGCCTTCCTGCACCATTGCCTTTTCAGAAAGTTAAAGGAACATACCAAACACGTCTTATCATGTTGGGCAAATTAATTAATTCAATACATTTAGTTGATTTCCTGCTAAGTTCAATACATTTTTGATTCTACTGGGAGCTTTAAACAACAATGGAGGATCCTCCAATTCTGGGTTATCGACCCCCACCACGTGCTATTGTACAGAACTAGTTCCCAGCTGCGCCTCACAAAAGCGTAGTTTGAAATGCGCCAATTAAGATTTACATTTGTATTACAACGTGCGCATAGCCTCGTTGTTTTTAGTGGAATAGCCTACAATGTTTTTTCAGCTCAGATTTACTCGAGGCATAAATGCAGTGTGGGACGTAACCTTTGGGCCTGGTGGTTTACAGTGTGGGGACGTAGCCTTTGGGCCTGGTGGTTTACAGTGTGGGGGCGTAACCATTGGGCCTGGTGGTTTACAGTGTGGGGGCGTAACCATTGGGCCTGGTGGTTTACAGTGTGGGGGCGTAACCTTTGGGCCTGGTGGTTTACAGTGTGGGGACGTAGCCTTTGGGCCTAGTGGTTTACAGTGTGGGGGCGTAGCCTTTGGGCCTAGTGGTTTACAGTGTGGGGACGTAGCCTTTGGGCCTGGTGGTTGTTGTTTTCTTCCATATACACTGTTTTTGTAAGAATTCATTCAGATTTACAGTTCACGCAGAAACCGAGGTCCCTGTACCGGACGGTTTGGTAGGAATACGTGTACTGTTCCAACCCTACTAATTATGTAAAGAGCCTTTTATTGATTTTGCTATTAACAGTGGATGTGTTAGATTTAACCACTGGGTCACGTGACCAGGTAAAACGCAAGGGACCTATCTTTAGGTATTGACAGGGTTTATATCCAGTGTGAACTACAAATGCTGTGTTTGTATACTGTATGTGTGTCTTGCAGTGTGTTGTCATGGTACCCTGTGTCTTGCAGGTGGTCTGTGCCTATGATGATGTCCATCACACACAGAGTCACGGGAGTGGGACTCAGTGGAGGTATAATTAATATACTAACTTCTTACAGCACACTCCAGGGTCAACTCTTCCCTGAACCATTATTGGGGGAAATTCAAAAACTGACCCCAAGATCAACGTCTAGTGGCAACTTCACTCTGCTCCTGTACAGTACAGAACATAGAAAAGATCACAGTCCTATAAAAACATGTTGTTCTCTCTGTCTTTCAGGTATCTCGGCGTTTGCTCTCTTAGCGTTGGTGTTGCCAGGTAACTACCCATACTACCTTGACCTGATCCACTCCCTGTCCATTGGCCCTGCTCTACTCGGTCTAGCTAAGTTGGGCATTGCCTTCCCTGTGTCCTACCACACCTTGAATGGAATCCGCCATCTGGTAAGTAAAGTCCACAGCGCATGACACTAGGTCATCGCCTTAACTAATATACTGCTATGTTAGTCCTTGTTGATGTCTGTCCTTTATTGTATCCTCCTTTTCTTTCTCTCCCGTTCTTTACTGTTCTCTCTCTCTCTCTCTCTCTCTCTCTCTCTCTCTCTCTCTCTCTCTCTCTCTCTCTCTCTCTCTCTCTCTCTCTCTCTCTCCCGTCTGTCTCTCTCTTCCGTCTGTCTGTAAGTTCTGGGACAGTGGTAAGGGCTTTGCGCTTCCTGAGGTGTATCGCTCGGGCTACGTGGTCATCGCGCTGTCAATACTGACCTCCATAGCTGCCGTTGCATACATGTGAGCAGCATGGCGAAGGAAGCGAGGCGGAGAGAATATGGAGTGAGGGACGAAGGGGTTGTTTTGTTTATATTATCTGGTCTTTGTGTCACCAACTCAGTAATTGAATGGATAAATGTATAAATAAATGTATAAATAAATAAAATGTTTTGTGGTTTATCATGGAAAGGTTTAGCCTGGTCAATCAGCTAACATGGTCTCCTGGGTAGACGTAACATAGTAAATGTAAATCCAGGCGACTCAATTACTACGATATGTTATGGTATGTATTCATATGTGGATGTTTCGCATGGTATGTTATAAATTGCAATTTGTATAATATGTTACAAATTTGCAGAACGTATGATATGTTAAGAATTCCAATTTGTTGTGGCTAACGTTAGCTAGATTAGGGGTAAAAGGAATCTCTTTAAAAAGTCACAAGTAGTTTCTAAAATGATCCGTGATTAGTTTAGAACACGCATTCATTATTTGGGTTGCTAGACGTTGACGTTATACACCCATCCAACCACTCTACTTTCATTGTTGCCTTAAGTAACCATCTGTCTTATGTAACCATACCAAACGTAACATATCATACTCATTTGAGGGTGCCGGATTTAGATGTACTATGTTATTTCTAGTCTATGAGACCAGGCTGGCTGTGCTCAAGTTTAATTTCAAGTGAAATGCATGTGAACAGAATGGGTGCTACACAAAGACAGTGTTGTGTGATGGAAGAAATGAAACCAAAAAAATTGAAATATGACCCTAACATCACCTGGTTTGTTATCTAACTGAATATGATTACATTTTATCACTAATTATGGGAGGAACAATGATGTCAACAGCACAAATGGCTCTCTATGAAGTGCACTACTTTTGACGTATGGCCCATTAGGCTCTGTTCAAAAGTAGTGCACTGTGTGGGGAAATGGGGTGCTATTTGGGATAAGAGTTGCCTCGTTTCCTAAATCGGTCTCCTGTGATGTAATTTATTTGCAGTAGATCCTCATGTAGATCACTCAGAGCATCAAATTATCAGTAATGCCATTTGCCAGTCAGATCTTACGCTTGTGTGTCAGCTCCAATCTTTTCTGTCTACAGTAGCCATCTTCGGGAGAGGTTTTGTCTCCATCCTAGCCCATTATGTTGTTTTCTTTCCACCAACAGCATTTTGGGCAGAAAAAAGGCAGCCTGACTTGAGTTATGTTTTTTTCTGAAATATTGATGAAAGCTCCCACAGTTTGTGTGCAGATTTTTCCACTGTGGATATCAGTTTTTATTCCATGAGGTCATTAACACCTGCAAGTTATTGGATGTGTGCACACTTATGTTTGAAACAACTTTTCTGAACTAGCTACGAAGTTGCCTGAGGCTTCCACCGAGCCACACAGGAGCTCTTTCTGCACCTAATCATGTTTGGTTTGTTGCAGTCTGAAGGGAATACCATGTTGTGATGTAATGGTGGGCCTCAACCTCAATGTGGTGTGTGTGCGCGTGCGCCGAGTGTCTTAAATGGTACCCTATTCCCTATGCACTACATAGGGAATAGGTTGCCATTTGGAATGCGGTCCTGTGTGTGCACAGTCGATGACGAATGTAACAGAATGAAAGACCCACCTACTGTTCCAATATTATTTCGTAACAGTGAAATGTTGTACCATGGGGCGGAACCTGCTTTGGTAAATACATTATCAATGAGATGGTCAACACAATAACTTAAGAACACCTTCCTGATATTGAGTTGCACCGCCCCGCCCCTTTTGCCCCTCAGAACAGCCTCAATTCGTTGGGACATTGACTCTACAAGGAGTCAATCCCTACAGTTGTGTCAAGTTGGCTGAATGTATTTTGGGTGGTGGACAATTCTTGATACAGATGGGAAACTGTTGAGCGTGAATAACCCAGCAGCGTTGCAGTTCATGACACAAACCGGTGCGTCTGGCACCTACTACCATACCCCGTTCAAAGGCACTTAAATATTTTCTTGCCCATTCAACCTCTGATTGGCACACATACACAATCCATGTCAATTGTCTCGAGGCTTAAAAAGAATTTAACCGGTCTCCCCTTCATCTACACTGGTTGAAGTAGATTGAACAAGTAACATCAATAATGGATCATAGATTTCACCTGTGTTCACCTGGTCAGTCTATGTCATGGAAAGAGCAGGTGTTCATAATGTTTTATGCACTGTATTTTGGCTTAATGCACAGCTTGTGTCTTTAAAATTATATTGTAATTTTGCATTTGTGCATTTTCAGAAGAACACACATTGCCAACATTATTGCTTAGCATGATTGTTGTAAATGTCATTTTAATACTGCAGGCAAATTCAAATCTGGACTTGAAGACTGATCGCTTTCTTCCTTTGTAATCAAGAACTGATTTTGACCTGGGAGGACACTAAATGGGTGCTATAGTATATTATAAAAGATGATGGAACACTGATTTGCATGATGGAACACTGATTTGTATTCCTTCATTTTTTTTATCCAATCAAACATGGCCAACTGTAAAAGCTGAAGTTCTCAGCCCTAGGCTATTTATGTCCTATATATTGTCATGTTTTTGTGTGTGAAAATGTATAGTTTCTTCATTCTCAATGGAAGCACAGTGTAGGCTACCTGACGCCCTTTAGTTTGCTGAAAGAGAGGGGGGGGGTCGCCAAGATTAGTGCTAATTTTATCGGATGATTTTCTGATATTTACAAGTTGTATTAAATTATTAGAAATACACAAAAAATCATATTTTACAGATGGGGCCCTGTGTGTTGGGCAGTCATGTCACATGACTTGGGTTTTAACTTTTTAAATGTAAAGCTTTTTCATTAAACTGTCCCCTTTTTATATCATATCCAGCACCGTCCTCACACAATTGCTTTCATTTTTTGTGTAATTATCATTTCTGGAAAAGGCTTAAAAAATAAAGGATACAATCTAGTTCATGTGACATGATAGCCTGAAACACAGGTCCCTATTTATAGAGCACATATATTGGTCTGCATTGCATGAATTTTACTCTGAGGCTGAAGAAATTCGGCTTGGCCCCTAAGACCCTCACAAACTTTTACAGATGCACAATTGAGAGCATTCTGTCGAGCTGTATCACTGCCTGGTACAGCAACTGCACCACCTGCACCCGCAGGGCTCTCCAGAGGGTGGTGCGGTCTGCCCAACGTATCACCGGGGGCACACTGCCTGCCCTCCAGGACACCTACAGCACCCGATGTCACAGGAAGGCCATTAAGGACATTAACCACCCGAGCCACGGCCTGTCTACCCCGCTATCATCCAGAAGGCGAGGTCAGTACAGGTGCATCAAAGTTGGCACCGAGGGAATGAAAAACAGCTTCTTCTCAAGGCCATCAGACTCTTAAATAGCCATCACCAGCCAGCTACCACCCGGTTACTCAACTCTGCACCTTCGAGGCTGCTGCCCTTTGTACAGAGACATGGAATCACTGGTAACTTTAATAATGGAACACCAGTCACTTTAATGTTTACATACTGTTTTACTCATTTCATATGCGTATACTGTATTCTACTGTACTCATCCTAATATTTATAAATCTCTTAATTCTATTATTTTACTTTTAGGTTTGTGTGTATTGTTGTGAATTGTTAGCTACTGCTGCACCGTTGGAGCTAGTAAGTAAAGCATCGCTACACCAGCAATAACATCTGCTAAATATGTGTATGTGACCAATACAATTTGATTTATTGATGATATCAAAGACTTTCGCTTATCCCTCAGATGAAACACACAGGGACTGATATCGCCATCTTGACGCTGAATAGTGATGCGCACCTATCGGTCTGTCCGGGAACAGCAGCCAAGTGGTCCTGATGCTGCGTTATGTCATGAGGATGGTCAATACGATTAGGAAGGCGGAATATAGAGACGGTTTTCATTTAACGGTGAGACTCAGTCTCTGTGGCGCAATGGAATAGCGCGCTGGACTTCTAATCCAGAGGCTCCGGGTTCGAGTCCCGGCAGAGATGGGTTTGCTAGGGAGCCGGTTGGCTTTTTAGAAAAAATACATTTACTAAATTGGTCAATTGAAGCATACTTTTTATTGCATTATACAAGCAATTGTGTCCATTCGAATGTGTGCTTAGTTTCTCAATGTGGAGCTGGATACACCATTTAGATAATGCAATTTTTCATATTAAATGAAACATGTATTCTCCACAACAGATAGATGCTTTTGGGTTTCTCTGCCCACACATGGGCTATCATATTCCATTTACAATCAGTTCTCATCGCAGCACCGGGATATCGTTATCAGGGATGTATGCACAATGCATGCTGCACTCGGTAGGCTGACTTCCCTCATCAAACACTTTACCTCGGAAGACTGCAGCTTTAGCTCGATATCTTGTTAAGTCCGACACCCATCTCTTTCCATTCACCCTCTCCCTCCCCCCACTTATCATTTCTTTCATGTGATCTGAATTCATTCACGCATCCATACACAAGTCAAAATAATATAGGCTATAGGCCTACCTTTGGACTGCCAGTATGTGAAAAATTATGATAATTTTAATTATAGGCAATAATGAGTGTCTTTTAATTATACATTTGGCCTAAGCCATATTTTACAAAACAATTAACAAAAACACACATTTAACATGGGACTCATTACAAACACACGCACGCGCCTGTGTGAAAATGTTTGTTTATTTTTTTATTACACAAATTAAATAGTAGACTATACTAGGTCTAAATTATCATCAGAATAATCATCAGAATCACTAAATAGCCCAAATGACATATCGACACGGTATGTTGCTGATGATATATAGGAAAGCGCGCGCAACGACAACTCCTGGCGGTGTGCTTCTGTTTTCAGCACCTGGAGCTGTCCTGCACTCTCATGCCCCGTCAGTGACAGTTTTTTTTTGTTTTGTTGTATAGAGCCATGAATTTCAGTCCTCTCTAACAACTAATTCAACAACCACATTTGAGTTTTAACGGATGTATAAAAGCTGGAATGAGTAAGCATAAGAAGGCCTATGTCTATATTTAATTTTAAACAGAGGCATTACATTTAGCAACAAACATTCCTTCTGCTAGTGCAGCTGTCTGGTGATCTCCTCTCCTATCCCCGCCCAGTTTAAGATATATTTTTTTCCCTGCCTCCTGCTTGTCGCCTATGGTGATAGGGCTTTTCGTGCCGCCGCGCCATCCACCATTTTAACCCCATGTCTCCCCCTACACACGAACTAATCCGCATGCAAACTAATCCTTAATCCCCTCGCGAGTTGAACGCCCCCACCCCACCCTCCTCCACTGAACACCCACCAGTATAGTCTGTCGGGCCTTGAGCGTTGCGACTCCACTCAGAAAGACCACGTCTCGCGCTGTCAGTCAAAAAGGCTACTCCCTAACGGAAAGCAGAGAAAAACATTGATTCATGACTGATGTAGCTAGACCTAACACTTATCTATGGGCATTGGGTACTAGCCTACTACCACTACCTAGGCTATTAAACCTATAATAATAGAGGAACTAGATTAAAGAAGAACAATTCAGAAAAAACAATTAGCCTATTATTTTTCTATGATATGACAAATAACATAATATTTAGGCATAGGATACAGTCTATATGAATATGACATCTCAGTTTCTCTTTCTCCAATATACACTATATGACCAAAAGTATGTGGACACCTGGTTGTCTAACATCTCATTCCAAAATCATTGGCATTAATACGGACTAGATGTTGGAACATTGCTGTGGGGACTTGCTTCCATTCAGCCACAAAAGCATTAGTGAGGTCGGGCACTGATGTTGGGCGATTAGGCCTGGCTCGCAGTCGGAGTTCCAATTCATCCCAAAGGTGTTCGATGGGGTTGAGGTCAGGGCTCTGTGCAGGCCAGTCAAGTTCTTCCATACCGACCTCGACAAACAATTTCTGTGTGTACCTCGCTTTGTGCACGGGGGCATTGCGATGCTGAAACAGGAAAGGGTCTTCCCCAAACTGTTGCCACAAATTTGGAAGCACAGAATCGTCTACAGCGTAATTGTATGCTGTAGCGTTAAGATTTCCCTTCACTGGAACTAAGGGGCCTAGCCCGAACCATGAAAAACAGCACCAGACCATTATTCCTCCTCCACCAAACGTTACAGTTGGCACTATGCATTCTGGCAGGTAACGTTTTCCTGGCATCCGCCAAACACAGATTCGTCCATCGGACTGCCAGATCGTGAAGTGTGATTCATCACTCCAGAAAACGCGTATCCACTGTTCCAGAGTCCAATGGGGAAAAGCTTTACACCACCAGCTGATGCTTGGCATTGCACATGGTGATCTTAGGCTTGTGTGCAGCTGCCCGTCCATGGAAACCCATTTCATGAAGCTCCCAATGAACAGTATTTAAGCTGACGTTGCTTCCAGAGGCAGTTTGGAACTCAGTAGTGAGTGTTGCAACAGAAGACAGATGATTTTTATGCACTACATTGGCAGTCCCCTTCTGTGAGCTTGTGTGGCCTACCACTAGACATTTCCACTTCACAATAACAGCACTTACAATTGACCGGGCAGCTCTGTTTGTTTGTGGAGATTGCATGGCCTGTGCTCGATTTTATACACCTGTCAGCAACGGGTGCGGCTGAAATAGCCGAATCCACTAATTTGAAGGGGTGTCCATATACTTTTGTATAGTGTATCTATCTCTATCTTTCCCTGCATGTCTATCCTTCTCCCAGGCAGTATGCTCTTGCCCTGTTATCCGAATGGTACGGGCCAAATCGTATTAAAGTCCCCTCCCCCTCGCTCCCTCCCCCTCCACACGCCACCTCCTTTCTTTCAGACAGACTGTTTTTGCTGCAGTAAACGGTAGCGGTGGAGAGAGAGGGAACAGCTAGAAAAACAACAATCCGAAGAAGGAAGGAAAAAGTCAATATAGACGGATCCAGGGAGGCATCAGAGCAAGCGCCAGTTTTCCTGCAATACAGGGACCACTTCCAGAAACAACGGCGACAAATAGCCTATCCGCTCAGGAACGGGAATCCAGAGGCAGGCCTATATCGGTGTGTATGCTGTTATGTCCCTAACAATATTATTGTTGTTGGTTGTGTCCGGGCTGTAACAAACGATCAACACCTGTCACTGTTGTAAATACTATGCTTTCGTGTCCTGGAATGTTCCTGCGTGCGCCTCACTCAGTAAGTAGCCTAAGTTACTGGCAGGTGCTGGAGGTAAACCATTATCTTGACCCGAGAATACAATACTAGACGCGTTGTATAATTTAGTGCGAATTTGCTTTTTGTTATTGGACTGTAGGCTACGTTATGCCTCGCCATCTCTCCCCTCCCTTTCCTGCATGCAAGGCTTTTATCTATGGTCGTGTTGCTATAACGGTGTGCTTTGTGCACCTTACTTTCTATGTATAGGCTACGAGGTGTCCCTCTGATTACCATTACACAGGACTAATTTCCTTTATTGGGAAAAAGGTGTAGGCAGGCTAGGGAAATGAGGAGGCGCGATAAACCATACCGGGCTCCGTTCTACGCGGCATCCAGCAACATTGCAGGTGCTTTATAGGCTGTAGCCTGCCACTAACCCCCTCATGTGCATTTTACCAGTAAGCCTATGGTCTCATGAGACTTCTCAAGTACCCCCTTTGGACCGGCCAAGTACCTCCAGGGGTCCTAGTACCCAAGGTTGGGAACCACTGGACTATAGGACCTATCTTTAGATTGGACTTATCCAACCCCTTAAAGGCTATTAGTGGTGATCAGCACTAACGTTATTCTGCAAATCAGTTCTGTTTTTTCCTCGACACACTCTTCTCTAATGGATCCAACAACAATAACCCCCCATCTTATCCCCGCCCTATTCGCCCGTCCGTCCGTCCCACTGGCAACCTCTCTCTAGCCATGGCCCGCGCTGAACCGAACGGTGAAGGAGAATTTCGAGGATAGATCCTAGCCTTGGCTCGGCCGCCATGTAAGGTTATGTCAGTGTGTGTGTGAGAGGCTGAGGGTACTATAGTGACACGGTGTCATGTGAAGAGAGAAGCACAGTCAGGCAATTCTCAGCAGGCGACAGGTCCAAGCATTTTGCTGTCCATTCCGGCGTTTTGCTTGGCCAAAAGGGGGATTTGGATTTGGTTCATTTGTGATATTTGTAATTAACAACAGTTGTTTTGGACCCAGAAAACATCCCACTTATACTCAGAGCTTGAATACATTTAGAGATCAATTTAATACATTTAGGGTAATGACAGCCCACACTGATTTTCCGCCTTTAGTGATTTAGAACGTTGCCTTATACGGTGGTAGGCAATAGGCTCGATCACCGCGTCGCTCCCGGTACGATATGACACAGGCAGCAGATCTACGAACCCCACGGAGAAGCGCGTGAGCAACGATGTCCAAAAAGTGCATTAATAATAAGCACCGGCCAACCAATCAGAACGCAACCAATTAATCCGAACGGCTTGGTCTTGTTTTATCGCCCTCTTCACGCAGGTAGCGCCAGTGCTACTCTCTTCTCCCCCCACAGGTAACACTCCGGTGCTCCTCTCCCCCCGCAGGTAACACTCCCGTGCTCCTCTCCCCTGCGCCCTGCCTAACCCTCCTGAGGATTGAGACGAACCAACCAACCATGGCATTCCCTTCTTACCTGGTCCCAAATCTATGGACTCTGAGTTTATTGACAATACTGGCAGCCTCTGTTCAGTGCAACTTCATTGTCTTTGGTAAGAATCTCTCTCATCCCCTCTAGGCTAGTCTCAACCTCCTCTACTCTCATCCTCTACTCTCACCCTGCTCTGATGTCACCCTCCTCTACTCTCATCCTCTACTCTCACCCTCCTCTACTCTCACCCTGCTCTGATGTCACCCTCCTCTACTCTCATCCTCTACTCTCACCCTGCTCTGATGTCACCCTCCTCTACTCTCATCCTCTACTCTCACCCTGCTCTGATGTCACCCTCCTCTACTCTCACCCTGCTCTGATGTCACCCTCCTCTACTCTCATCCTCTACTCTCACCCTGCTCTGATGTCACCCTCCTCTACTCTCATCCTCTACTCTCATCCTCCTCTACTCTCACCCTCCTACTCTCACACTCCTCTACTGTCACTACTGTCATCCTCTACTCTCATCATCCTCTACTCTCACCCTCCTCTACTCTCACCCTCTTCCAGTCTCACCCTCTTCCAGTCTCACCCTCTTCCAGTCTCACCCTCCTCTACTCTCACCCTCCTCTACTCTCACCCTCCTCTACTCTCACCTTCCTCTACTCTCACCTTCCTCTACTCTCACCCTCCTCTACTCTCACCCTCCTCTACTGTCACCCTCCTCTACTCTCACCCTCCTCTATCTTCTACTCTATCCTGTTGACGTCAGTGTTTTTAGTTGTTACTGTGTTATTACAAGGGAGTGAGTCACCAAGCCGCCCCTTTCCCCCCGAAATCTTTGAAGAATGTGTGTGATTTACACTTTCACAGGTTGGCCTGTGCTCTGCCTCTCTCTGTGTGTGTCACACACACACACACACACACACACACACACACACACACACACACACACACACACACACACACACACACACACACACACACACACACACACCATAACAGTCTCACTAATCCCACAGATTAACCACTGTAATAGTCTCACTAATCCCACAGATTAACCACTGTAACAGTCTCACTAATCCCACAGACTAACCACTGTAACAGTCATTAATCTCACAGACTAACCACTGTAACAGTCTCACTAATCCCACAGACTAACCACTGTAACAGTCTCACTAATCCCACAGACTAACCACTGTACCAGTCTCACTAATCCCACAGACTAACCACTGTACCAGTCTCACTAATCCCACAGACTAACCACTGTACCAGTCCCACAGATTAACCACTGTAACAGTCTCACTAATCCCACAGACTAACCACTGTAACAGTCTCACTAATCCCACAGACTAACCACTGTACCAGTCCCACAGATTAACCACTGTAACAGTCTCACTAATCCCACAGACTAACCACTGTAACAGTCTCACTAATCCCACAGACTAACCACTGTAACAGTCTCACTAATCCCACAGATTAACCACTGTAACAGTCTCACTAATCCCACAGACTAACCACTGTACCAGTCCCACAGATTAACCACTGTAATAGTCTCACTAATCCCACAGATTAACCACTGTAACAGTCTCACTAATCCCACAGACTAACCACTGTAACAGTCTCACTAATCCCACAGATTAACCACTGTCACAGTCTCACTAATCCCACAGACTAACCACTGTACCAGTCCCACAGATTAACCACTGTACCAGTCTCACTAATCCCACAGACTAACCACTGTAATAGTCTCACTAATCCCACAGATTAACCACTGTAACAGTCTCACTAATCCCACAGACTAACCACTGTAACAGTCTCACTAATCCCACAGATTAACCACTGTAACAGTCTCACTAATCCCAAAGACTAACCACTGTACCAGTCCCACAGATTAACCACTGTAATAGTCTCACTAATCCCACAGATTAACCACTGTAATAGTCACTAATCAGATGAGGGTTTTATTAGAAATGGGCAGCTTGGACCAGTGAGCGATCCCTGGTTTCCCATACAGGGATTACATGTGGACTAGAGTTGGCAGTGTTACCTATTCAGCCAAACTCAGACACACAGTAGCCTATATTATCTCACGCCTATGTGCTCACTCTTGCAGATGTGATGTGCCCCCACACAGAACCCCACGAATTTAAAAGCATGCAAACACACGCACCTACTTTAACTACGTCCGCTGTTTTTACTGTCTGTTGTTGAATTATGCATAATTGTATTTTTATGTGCTTCTGCGTATGAAATTTGTGTAGAACAGTTTGGAGGAGTTGTCAGTGAGAAGTTGTACTGTATACTGCTGGGGGTAACAATGGTAAACAAACTTCTGCAGATACTGAGATGAGGGCTCGTCCCAAGTGCCACCCTATTCCCTATATAGGGCACTACTGTTGACCAGGGCCAATAGAGCTCCGGTAAAAAGTAATGCACTATGTAGGGAATATGGTGGCACTTGGGACGTAACCGAGGTCAGTGTTGGGAACATGCTAATGAAATCAAATAGAAACAAAGATTGCAATTATCAAAATAATTATCAAATTCAAGACATTGATGAGATGCAATGATGTATGAAACAGAGGGCGTCGACCTTATAATGCTTGTGGTTCGTCATGTGGAGCTTATTTTGTCAATTCAACACGAGTTTGCAATTTGCACGTGTATTGCAAAAAGGACTTCTCGCATTCAGAAATATGTCACATTCGATTAGGGTTTTGTATTGGTGCAGAATTGACCATGCAATAACAAACCGATGGAATCACTGACCTTTGTTGTTTGTAGCTAAGAGAGGTTTTGCACTATTGTCGATCAACTGGGAGCCATGAATCAAGGTTGTCTAGTCGTTTATCTGGGATTGACACTGTACATACATTATACAAATTTGACTTTTAAATTCATGATGTGCAGTATAGCCATTGATTCTTGGAGAATCTAACAGATTTTTGGGCTTGACATTTCTCCAGACCCATCCTTCAGCTGTTTACCATAACATGGCAGGGTTACTGCTTTGTTATTTTTCTAATCCCAGATTGCCCCTTTTAAAGGGTACATGTGGCTTAATGTTGCGTGTCCGACCTAAACTATGACACAGCTGTGCTGCCTGTTAACTGGGTGTCTGCACCTCAAATGGCAACCTATTCCCTATACAGTGCACTACTTTTCCCTATATAGTGCACTACTTTTCCCTATATAGTGCACTACTTTTCCCTATATAGTGCACTACTTTTCCCTATATAGTGCACTACTTTTCCCTATATAGTGCACTACTTTTCCCTATATAGTGCACTACTTTTCCCTATATAGTGCACCACTCTTCCCTATATAGTGCACTACCTTTCCCTATATAGTGCACTACTTTTGACCAGAGGCACATGGGGGGTTAAGGTGCCATTTGGGATGCTGACCTAGATAAATGGAGAGGAATGGGAGAGAGGCTCCAATAATGGCCGGTAGTGGCCAGTAAATGGGGAGTTCATTTTAAAAGGCCCAAACAGAAGGGCCTACTTTGCATAAATAATGCAATGTTAAGTTTCAGGGAGGAAAATCGATTAGTACGGCAGATCAATGCACCACAGATTAACGATCAGATGCACCAAGCCTGTCTGTCACTACAGCATGTCCTCAAAATCTATACTGCTTCTTTCAAGCTTTCAAAACCTCCATTGTATTGTTGTGTCTTGCTTTCTTCCTCCCGGAAACAAAATGCTCATCAATGATATTAGCAAAACAATACAAGTGAGAGCTCACATATGTCAGCAACTCGGCGCTCATTTAAACATTTGATGCGGAAGGAATCCCCATATGAGCAGCATGTCAAAGTCAGAGAAGAACAGCGCTGTTTGTCTGTGCTGGGCCCCTATACAGAGAGCCTCTAATTGTGTACAGTATCTCTTTTCCACAGCTGGATGTGCAGTGGAGCAGTTCAACTGGACTAGCTCTCTGAAGGGTACAGATTAGAGCTGTGATTGGCCAAGTGAGTACCAAATGGTACCCTATTCCCTATATAGTGCACTACTTTTGACCAAAGCTTTATGGATAAACTATGGACCCTGGGTAAAAGTAGTGTACTACATAGGGAACAGTGTACCATTTGGAAAGAAACTCTGTTCTGTACCACTAACCAAGTTACCTCAGGCCAGGGTGTCATGGCCACCCTCTGTAGCACTCATCAGCGCACAGCATGACACACACACACACACACACACACACACACTAGCTTCCCGTTACTGACCGTGCCCATTCTCAGTGGAGACCTCAGGGAATAATGTCTGTGAAACCAAATGGCACCCTATTCCCTGTGTAGTGCACTTCTTTTAACAAGGGCTCATAAGGCCATTGGAACCAGGGGCCATAGGGCTCAGGTCAAAATAGTGCACATTATAGGGAATAGGGTGCTATTTTGGACGCACCCATTGTGTCATCTCAAGACCACAACACAACGTGATTAATCGTTTATTTTCCTCAGTGTATACTCTCTCGCGTCTGGGCAGGATTGAGTGGGGCAGAGAGAGGCTGCACTTCCAGCTGTGACCAATAATGAATACAGATGAAAGGATGGGCATGATGGGGGTAGACCAATCATTAATGTGGGTGAGATTTACAGGCCGGAGGGAGGGAGGGAGGGCCTCTGTGTTCTGTGTTCTGTGCCAGCAGTTGACTTTAGTTTGCTCAGGGAATCGGGCTCTGGCAGAACACAGGCCTCCTGAAAGAACCACTAATTTCCAGTTTGGGCAATTTATTGTTGATGACTGGCTGACTGAGGGTTGGTCCTAAATGGCACCCTATTCCCTGTATAGTGCACTACTTTTGACCAGAGCGAAGATAGGGAACAGGGTGCCGTTTTGAGATACAGCTCTGGTTCTGTATCGCTAACCTAGTTACCTCAGGCCAGGGTGACTTCCTGTGTGGTGTTTGTTTGCTGACTACCTGCGTCCCAAATGGCATGATATTCCCTATATAGTGCACTACTCTGGTCAAAAGTTGTGCACTATATAGGGAATAGGATGCCATTTGAGAGGCAGACGCTGACTGGGCATCCTGTGTGCCAGCCAGACCAGGCCAGGGCTAATGGGAAACATGTCGCTAAGTACTCCCCAAATGGATGGACTCCTGTCAAAAGTGGTGTACTAAATAGGGAATAGGGTGCCATTTGGGACAAAGACTAATACACAGACAGGTCTGGTACCTCCACAATAGTGAGTGGGTGGAGGCAGGCAGGCAGGGAGGGAGGGGGGCTCTACCTATCCTGTCAGCAATGATGACTGATAAGCAGCGCTGAATCATTAACAACTGGACAACAAGAAGCCTGAGGCCCTAGTTATTTTGTTGAATGGAAAGAACTGATCCTAGATCTCTACTCTGGATGGACCCGCCCAGACCACTGATATCCAGTTCATCCCTATTCTCCACCCTTCTTGCACACTTCCTTTCATAGATTTAAAAGCATTGCATTGGTGTAATCACTGTCTAAAGGCAGTTCTTTTGAATCCATGACAGGAAGTCTTAGCACTTTGGGAGAAGAATGAGGATGCAGTGAGTGAGTGAGTGAGTGACAGACAGAGTGAGTGAGTGAGTGAGTGAGTGAGTGACAGATGTGAGAGAGACAGACGTGAGAGAGACAGACAGACGTGAGAGAGACAGACGTGAGAGAGACAGACAGACAGACGTGAGAGAGACAGACAGACAGACAGACAGCGTGAGAGAGACAGACAGACAGACAGACGTGAGTGAGTGAGTGAGTGAGTGAGTGAAGAGAGAAAGACAGACTGAGTGAGTGAGACAGACTGAGTTATAGAGAGAGACGTGAGTGAGTGAGTGAGTGAGTGAGTGAGAGAGAGAGAGACTGAGTGAGAGAGACAAACTGAGGGAGAGACAGACAGACAGACGTGAGACAGACGTGAGAGAGACAGACAGACAGACAGACGTGAGAGAGACAGACAGACGTGAGAGAAACAGACAGACAGACAGACGTGAGAGAGACAGACAGACGTAAGTGAGTGAGTGAAAGAGAAAGACAGACGGAGTGAGTGAGAGAGAGACAGACTGAGTGAGTCAGACTGAGTTATAGAGAGAGACTGAGTGAGTGAGTGTGTGAGAGAGCGAGAGACAGAGAGAGTGAGTGAGACACAGAATAATGTCCTCCTGTGTGCTACCTATATCCCCCCACTAGAATCCCCATACTTTAATGAAGACAGCTTCTCCACCCTGGAGGGGGAAATCAATCATTTCAAGGCCCAGGGACATGTACTAGTCTGTGGCAACCTAAATGCCAGAACTGGACAAGAACTTGACAACCTCAGCACACAAGGGGACACACACCTACCTGGAGGTGAAAGCATTCCCTCCCCCATGTGCCCCCCTAGGCACAACTACGACAACTTAACCAACAAAAACGGGTCACAACTCCTGCAGCTCTGTCTCACGCTGGGTATTTACATAGTCAATGGTAGGCTTCGAGGGGACTCCTATGGTAGGTACACTTATAGCTCATCTCTTGGCAGTAGTACTGTAGACTACTTTATCACTGACCTCAACCCAGAGTCTCTCAGAGTGTTCACAGTCAGTGCACTGACACCCCTATCAGACCACAGAAAAATCACAGTCTACTTGAGCAGTACCCAATCACGAGGCATCAAAGCCAAAGGAACTGAATAATATTAAGAAATGCTATAGATGGAAGGAAAGTAGTATAAACCTACCAAAAAACAATTAGGCAACAACCCATTCAATCCCTTTTAGACAACTTCCTGGACAAAACGTTTCACTGTAATAGTGAAGGTGTAAACTTCGCAGTAGAAAATCTTAACAGTATATTTGTCCTCTCAGCTTCCCTATCAAATCTAAAAATCTAAAATAGAAAATGCAATGACAAATGGTTTGATGAAGAATGCAAAAACCTAAGAAAGAAATTGAGAAACCTGTCCAACCAAAAGCATAGAAACCCAGAACCTGAGTCTACACCTTCACTGTGGTGAATCACTAAAACAATACAGAAATACAAAACGGAAAAAGAAGGAACAGTATGTCAGAAATCAGCTTAATGTAATTGAAGAATCCATAGACTCTAACCACTTCTTGGAAAATAGGAAAACACTAAACAAACAACACAAAGAGTTATCTATCCAAAATAGAGATATATGGGTAAACCACTTCTCCAATATTTTTGGCCCTATAACAGAGAACAAACAGCAAAATCATATACATGATCAAATACAAAACTTAGAGTCCACTATTAAAGACAATCAGAACCCACTGGATTCTCCAATTACATTGAATGAACTACAGGACAAAACACACCTCCAACCCAAAACGGCCTTTGGTTTTGATGGTATCCTCAATGAAATGATAAAATATACAGACAACAAATTCCAATTGGCTATACTTAAACTCTTTAACATCATTCTTAGCTCTGGCATCTTCCCCAATATTTGGAACCAAGGACTGATCACCCCAATCCACAAAGGTGGAGACAAATTTGACCCCAATAACTACCGTGGGATATGCGTCAACAGCAACCTTGGGAAAATCCTCTGCATTATCATTAACAGCAGACCTGTACATTTCCTCAGTGAAAACAATGTACTGAGCAAATGTCAAATGGGCTTTTTACCAAATTACCATACGACAGTCCACATATCCACCCTGCACAACGTAATTGACAAACTAACAAACCAAAACAAAGGCAAAGTCTTCTCATGCTTTGTTGATTTCTGGGGCGGCAGGGCAGCAGGGTAGCCTAGTGGGGCGGAAGGGTAGCCTAGTGGTTAGAGCGTTGGACTAGTAACCAAAAGGTTGCAAGTTAAATTCCCCGAGCTCACAAGGTATAAATCTGTCGTTCTGCCCCTGAACATGGCAGTTAACCTACTGTTCCTAGGCCGTCCATTGAAAATAAGAATTTGTTCTTAACTGACTTGCCTAGTAAAATAAATAAACATTTCAAAAAAGCCTTTGACTCAATTTGGCATGAGGGTCTGCTGTACAAATGGATGGAAAGTGCTGTTGGGGGAAAACATACGACACAAACACACACTTCTCTCCACAGGGCTGTGGAGTGACACAGGGATGCAGCTTAAGCCCCACTCTCTTTGACGTATATATCAACGAATTGGTGAGGGCACTAGAATAGTCTGCAGCACCCGGCATCACCCTACTAGAATCTGAAGTCAAATGTCTACTGTTTGCTGATGAACTGGGGCTTCTGTCCCCAACCAAGGAGGGCCTACAGCAGCATCTAGATCTTCTGCACAGATTCTGTCAGACCTGGGCCCTGACAGTAAATCTCAGTAAGACCAAAATAATGGTGTTCCAAAAAAGATAAGGTTGCTAGGACCACAAATACAAATTCCATCTAGACACCGTTGCCCTAGAGCACACAAAAAACTATACATACCTCTGCCTAAACATCAGCGCCACAGGTAACTTCCACAAAGCTGTGAACGTGCTGAGAGACAAGGCAAGAAGGGCCTTCTATGCCATCAAAAGGAACATCAAATTCGACATACCAATTAGGATCTGGAAAAAAATACTTGAATCAGTTATATAACCCATTGCCCTTTATGGTTGTGAGGTCTGGAGTCCTCTCACCAACCAAGAATTCACAAAATGGGACAAACACCAAATTGAGACTCTGCATGCAGAATTCTGCAAAAATATCCTCCGTGTACAACGTAAAACACCAAATAATTCATGCAGAGCAGAATTAGGGCGATACCTGCTAATTATCAAAATCCAGAAAAGAACTGTTAAACTGTAAAATTCCACATAAAAAGAAGCAATTCCCAAACCTTCCATAACAGTCATCACCTACAGAGAGATGAACCTGGAGAAGAGTCCCCTAAGCAAGCTGGTCCTGGGGCTCTGTTCACAAACACAAACAGACCCCACAGAGCCCCAGGACAGCAACACAATTAGACTCAACCAAATCATGTGAAAACAAAAAGAAAATTACTTGACACATTGGAAAGAATTAACAAAAAAACTGAGCAAACTAGAATGCTACTTGGCCCTATACAGAGAGTACACAGAGGCAGAATACCTGACCACTGTGACTGACCCAAACTTAAGGAAAGCTTAACTTCCTAACCTCCTGCCAAATGTATATATATATACATAATATGACATTTTAATTGTCTTTACTATTTTGGAACTTCTGTGAGTGTAATGTTTACTGTTCATTTGTTTATTTCACTTTTGTACTTTATCTACTTCACTTGCTTTAGCAACGTTAATGCAGAGAGAGAGAGGGAGGTAGAGAGATGCGGAGAGAGAGAGGGAGGTAGAGAGATGCGGAGAGAGAGACGGAGGTAGAGAGATGCAGAGAGAGACGGAGGTAGAGATATGCAGAGAGATGGAGGTAGTGAGATGCAGAGTGAGAGACGGAGGTAGAGATATGCAGAGAGAGAGAGGGAGGTAGAGATATGCAGAGAGAGACGGAGGTAGAGAGATGCAGAGAGAGAGAGGGAGGTAGAGATATGCGGAGAGAGAGACGGAGGTAGAGATATGCAGAGAGAGACGGAGGTAAAGAGATGAGAGGGAGGTAGAGATGCAGAGAGAGAGAGGGAGGTAGAGATGCAGAGAGAGAGAGGGAGGTAGAGATATGCAGAGAGAGAGGGAGAGAGAGAGAGACAGGTAGAGAGATGCAGAGAGAGAGAGGGAGGTAGAGATATGCGGAGAGAGAGACGGAGGTAGAGAGATGCAGAGAGAGAGATGGAGGTAGAGATATGCAGAGAGAGACGGAGGTAAAGAGATGAGAGGGAGGTAGAGATGCAGAGAGAGAGAGAGGTAGAGATGCAGAGAGAGAGAGGGAGGTAGAGATGCAGAGAGAGAGAGGGAGGTAGAGATGCAGAGAGAGAGAGGGAGGTAGAGATATGCAGAGAGAGAGGGAGAGAGAGAGAGACTGAGGTAGAGAGATGCAGAGAGAGAGAGGGAGGTAGAGATGCAGAGAGAGAGAGAGAGAGGTAGAGAGGGAGGTAGAGAGATGCAGAGAGAGACGGAGGTAGAGAGATGCAGAGAGAGAGAGAGAGAGAGAGAGAGAGAGAGAGAGAGAGAGAGAGAGAGAGAGAGAGAGAGAGAGAGAGAGAGAGAGAGAGAGAGAGAGAGAGAGAGAGAGAGAGAGAGAGAGAGAGAGAGAGAGAGAGAGAGAGAGAGAGAGAGAGAGTCTGGCTGAGCTGATTTTCCATTAGTTTCAGCAGCTGATTAACTGACCTGACTACAGTCACAGTAACAACACCTGTCTCTTCCCCCGATGAATCACACTTTGAGTGCATCCCAAATAGAACCCTATTCCCTATATAGTATATGGTCAAAAGTAGTGCACTATATAGGAAATAGGGTGCCATTTTGTACACATCCACAGTACTCCTCTCTATTTGCACCAGACTCTAATACCCAAATGATTACTCCCTACTTATTATCACGATGGCTGAACCTTTATGTGATGATTGATTGAGCTCTGAGCAACACAACAACTATAAACAGACAGATGTATAGCCAGTGGATCATTTCCATTGAGCCAAAAGCAGAATATGCATCCTAAATGGAATCCTATTCCATATAGTGCTGATAGGGCCCTGGTCAAAAGTAGTGCACTATATAGGGAATAGGGCCCTGGTCAAAAGTAGTGCACTATATAGGGAATAGGGCCCTGGTCAAAAGTAGTGCACTATATAGGGAATAGGGCCCTGGTCAAAAGTAGTGCACTATATAGGGAAAAGGGTGCCACTTGGTATTCAAATGTTATCAAGTGTTATCATCAGCTCCAGGTTTGACTCTGACCTGTTAGTTTCTAACTCATACGTTAGTCAGCCTGGTATGTGAGACACAGGTAAGCGCCCGGGTCTGGTGTGATAATGGTTTAAAAGAGTCATAAATGAAGCCAATTGACATGCGCTCACTTGCTTCAATAACATCTGATCTGAGAGGCAGCAGCTCTCTAAACAGCAAGAAGAAGAACCCCTTTAGACCTTGTCAGTCCAAGTCAGATCCCATCACATCCACTCAGGCTATCCCAGATTACATCACAACAACCAGTAATGTTGAGCACTCTTGAGATTGTTGTCGAGACGGACGCAGCCAGCAGTTGCAGAACTCAGAGTTTTTACCTCATGTGTGAGGGAGGAGGAGTGTGAGGGAGGGAGGGCCATGTCAATCTATGGGAGGGAGGGCGGTAGAAAATCGAGCCGTGTTAGCAGAACTGTCAGCTGTGAGCTGGCCGCCCGTTCAGAAAGGCGTTTTGATGAAAGGAACTCTGAGGCTGGAAATTCATCAGTGGCTCTTTTGAAACATCAGCGTCATTGTGCAGCAGGCAGGGTCTGGGTGCTGTCCTGCTTTTCAGCAATGTTTCCTTTGATTGTGTTGGCCTTGCGGTGCGGTGGAATGCTCCTATGGCTCTTTTCATTGTTTGCTGTGGGGATTACATCACCAAGGTGTCCTGCCGTTGCAGCAAGGCTAGAAAAAAGCAGGAACAAACTCTAGAGATGTTTCTTTGTCTTAAACTCATCACTGTGGGTGGCTCTGAAATGGCACCCTAGTCACTATGTAGTGCACTACTTTTGACCAGAGCCCAGGTCTAAAGTAGTGCACTACATAGGGAACAGGCTGCCATTTGGGATGCATTCTTTATCTGAACCGATCACTTTGTTGTGTTCCAGTGATGTCATTAGACGGCTGTGTCGTGGACCTCAGCTGTCACGCCCTGATCTGTTTCACCTGTCCTTGTGCTTGTCTCCACCCCCTCCAGGTGTCGCCTGTCTTCCCCATTATTCCCTGTGTATTTAGACCTGTGTTTTCTGTCTCTCTGTGCCAGTTCCTCTGGTTTGTTCAAGTCAACCAGCGGTTGACTTTTTGTCTTTTTCCCCTCGTCCTCCTGGTTTAGACCCTGACCCTGACCTGACCCTGGGCCTGCCTGCCGTCCTGTACCTTGGCCCCACTACTCTGGATTATCGACCCCTGCCTGCCTTGACCTGTCGTTTGCCTCCCCCTGTTGTTGCAATAAACGTTGTTACTTCAACACAGTCTGCGCTTGGGTCTTACCTGAAACCTGATATCAGCACAGTGTTTCTATTGATTAGACGGCTGTATTGTGGACCTCAGCACAGTGTTTGTATTGATTGGATCATTTCTCCATCAGTGCAGGGTTCCCCAGAGTGTGTCCTCCATCCAGTGAATGCATGGCTGTGTTGTTTACCACAGTTCAGTTGTGCTTTTCTGATGGAAGTTTGGAGGAACTCTGTCATCAATGGGCTTTTCTGATGAGGTCGTCAATGGGCTTTTCTGATGAGGTCGTCAATGGGCTTTTCTGATGAGGTTGTCAATGGGCTTTTCTGATGAGGTTGTCAATGGGCTTTTCTGATGAGGTTGTCAATGGGCTTTTCTGATGAGGTCGTCAATGGGCTTTTCTGATGAGGTCGTCAATGGGCTTTTCTGATGAGGTCGTCAATGGGCTTTTCTGATGAGGTCGTCAATGGGCTTTTCTGATGAGGTTGTCAATGTGTGGTTTGACTTATCAATATGCCTTTTGGAAGGAAATGCTTTGTGCTGTAGGTCTAACTCAACAATATAATTTATCAATGAAAGCATCACTTTGTGGATAAACAAACAAAAAATGTCTTTCTGATTTGGACATTTGATAGAGGTGCAACTCATCAATATGCTTTTCTGAAGAAGACGATGCTTTGTGAGCGCATCGATGTGTGGTTTAAATCACCGATGTACCTGTGTGTCTTGTTGAGTATGGTGGAAACCCAGTGAGGTGCACGTTGAGGAATGCAGCAGTACAGGCAGCGCTGTGTGGTGTAACTCCGCAGTGTTTCTCAGCTCCTAAAAAGACAAAATATGCGTTTCTAATCTCTGTGCTGGATGAATGAAACTGAAACAAAGAGGAAGAACACAGATACAGAAGCCTGGACACACACAAGATAAGCTGATTAGAGAGGAGAGAGAGAGCAAGACACAGAGAGGGAGAGACAGAGAGAGAAAATTTGTTGTTCCTCTGATCCTCCTCTGGAATATGACACATCTAAAAAGGGAAAGCATTGTGTGAATATCATTGAGTGTTATAATGTAATCACCCACCAGTCGTTTCACCTGTTCTACCCACTATACATACAGTACAAGGCATTACATTAATTCCAGGTGTACATGCTAAATATACAGCTAATTAAAATTAATGAGATTTACTAAATAATATGCTCACCTCATAAGCCTCTTATCCCTGCATGAACATCTACTACACAAGCACACACACACACACACACACACACACACACACACACAAGCACACACACACAAGCACAGCACTCATCTTTTTCATTCACTGTCACAGCCTACTAGGCACATTATTTGAAATCCTCTCTGTGCTCGCACACACGAAGACAAACACTAAGTCGCTCTGTCTTGCCCCCTCTCTCTCTATGTCTTCCCCCTCTCTTTCTCTCTCTCTCACTCTCTGTCCCCCCTTCTCTCTCGTTCTTTTGTTCTATGCCTTAAACATTATTCCATAAATGTGTGCGTCGAATACAGACACAGAGAAGCTCACTCACACACACATTCTTAAAATCATTTTATTGTTCAAACAGAAATCCTCAATTGATTCCAGCAGCTGCACTGTTGGCTGGAAGGCGAGACGGCCATCTCTCTGTGTGCATAACACTGGAGCGTTTGATATCTAACATTTACCAAAGTGCTTGCTTGTCAATTTTTTTAATAAACGGATGTCCTAGGACGCTCCATTTCCTACAGACAAGCTTCGTCCCAAATGCCACCCTATCCTGATTTAGTTCACTACTTTTGACCAGAGTCATCACTAAATATATATTTTTTTATTTCTCTAGGCAAGTCAGTTAAGAACAAATTCTTATTTACAATGACGGCCTACCCCAGACGACACTGAGCCAATTGTGTGCAGCCCTATGGGACTCCAATCACGGCCGGATATGAAACAGCCTGGAATCGAACCAGGGACTGTAGTGACGCCTCTTGCACTGAGATGCAGTGCCTTAGACCGCTGCGCCACTCTGGATAAGGAATACAGTGCCAACCATGACACAACCTGAAGTGCACATTAATTTAAAAAGTCTTCAGACTCTCTCTGTTGGAGAAGGAAAACCCGGTCAGAGAAAGTGAGAATTATTCAAATACTTTATTACCAGGGCATGTAGGCCGGGTCCTCCTTGGAACCGATTTAACTCTACTTCCCACATTTTCATCAACTCAGCAAAAAAAGAAACGTCCCTTTTTCAGGACCCTGTCTTTCAAAGATAATTCGTAAAAATCCAAATAACTTCACAGATCTTCATTGTAAAGGGTTTAAACACTGTTTCCCATGCTTGTTCAATGAACCATAAACAATTAATGAACATGTACCTGTAGAACGGTCGTTAAGACACTAACAGCTTACAGACGGCAGGCAATTAAAGTCACAGTTATAAAAACTTAGGACACTAAAGAGGCATTTCTACTGACACTGAAAAACACCAAAAGGAAGATGCCCAGGATCCCTGCTCATCTTCATGAATATGCCTTAGGCATGCTGCAAGGAGGCATGAGGACTACAGATGTGGCCAGGGCAATAAATTGCCATGTCCGTACTGTGAGACGCCTAAGACGACGCTACAGGGAGACAGGACGGACAGCTGATCGTCCTCGCAGTGGCAGACCACGTGTAAACACACACAACAACTGCCCGAGTTACACCAGGAATGCACAATCCTTCCATCAGTGCTCAGACTGTCCGCTATAGGCTGAGAAAGGCTGGACTGAGGGCTTGTAGGCTTGTTGTAAGGCAGGTCCTCACCAGACATCACTGGCAATTGCCTATGGGCACAAACCCACCGTCACTGGACCAGACAGGACTGGCAAAGTGCTCTTCACTGACGAGTCACGATTTTGACTCACCAGGGGGTGATGGTCGGATTCGTATTTATTGTCGAAGGAATGAGCGTTACACCAAGGCCTGTACTCTGGAGCGGGATCGATTTGGAGGTGGAGGGTCCGTCATGGTCTGGGGCGGTGTGTCACAGCATCATCGGACTGAGCTTGTTGTCATTGCAGGCAATCTCAACGCTGTGTGTTACAGGGAAGACATTCTCCTCCCTCATGTGGTACCCTTCCTGCAGGCTCATCCTGACATGACCCTCATTATGACAATGCCACCAGCCATACTGCTCGTTCTGTGGGTGATTTCCTGCAAGACAGGAATGTCAGTGTTCTGCCATGGCCAGCGAAGAGCCCGGATCTGAATTCCATTCATCTGGGACGTGCTCAATGGGATCGGAGGGTGAGGGCTAGGGCCATTCCCCCCAGAAATGTCCGGGAACTTGCAGGTGCCTTGGTGGAAGAGTGGGGTAACATCTCACAGCAAGAACTGGCAAATCGGGTGCAATCCATGAGGAGGAGATACACTGCAGTACTTAATGCAGCTGGTTGCCACACCAGATACTGACTGTTACTTTTGACCACCCCTTTGTTCAGGGACACATTATTCAATTTCTGTTAATCATATGTCTGTGGAACTTGTTCAGATTATGTCTCAGTTGTTGAATCTTGTTATGTTCATACAGATATTTACACATGTTAAGTTTGCTGAAAATAAACGCAGTTGACAGTGAGAGGCCGTTTCTTTCTACTCGGACACACTCCTTGAATAGCCTAGTCAATGTGACATTTACTCTCCCGTAAGATTGACTAGCCCGAGATGAGGTGCTGCCTTTCGAGAGGACCATTTGAATATGTCAAGTGTAATTTCATTGTTCTTCTCAATAGTAGGAGTACTTGTAAACAACGGATACTAGGCCTCCGGTCCTAACCCTCAATTACTGTCAATTGGTCTATGTAGTTAGTATCTCTCTTTGTGAATAACAAAATCTCCAACTCTCTCACGCACTCACTCACTCACTCACTCACTCACTCACTCACTCACTCACTCACTCACTCACTCACTCACTCAGGTATTCACTAACTCACACACTCATTCATTCATTCATTCATTCACTCATCCACTCACTCTACATCTGTAGTTTAATTTGATCATCATGAACATAGTCTCTCAATTTCCTGCCTTTTATTAGGTCATCTTGCAATTGTATGCTATTAGCATAATTTAGCAACATTTTAATAAATGAACATAATTGAACATGAAGTTACTTCTGATTAATCTAATGAGTAGCATGTTCCCGTCTGCAGTTCATTGATACATGTGCCTGGGGCTAGCTTGAGTATCTCTAGCCAGTAGTCTATTTTATCTGAATGAATGAAAAGCCACCATGAACACAACTAAACCATTCCTCCTTTAGGCAGTGTTTTTGATGAAACCAAGGCTGATAGTTTATCTGCGACGCCTCATTCTTTCCTTTCTTCAGTTAATATTTCTAAATCAAACTATTGTGATTTATTCATGTTGCACTGTTCAATATTCTAAGCTATTTTAATGTTGTTATGACATGTACTGTATATTGTTATGATGAGTCTGTGGGTGTGTTGGTTTGTTGTACTATAGTCTCTAACCCATGTGAGGTTGTCAGCTGACAGCTCTGACTCTGGTTGTGTTGTTTTTGTTATCATCTGCTGCTGCTTCTTCTCATGTTGTTTTGTAATGTTCTGACATTTCAGTCTTTATTACCTGACTTGACTTCTACCACATTCTGATCTTGGTCTGTGATTAGCAGTGAGAGCTTTATCGGTTTAAATCAGGTTTGGTTTTCTTTACTGGGTTGTGTGCTCTGGGACTGTAAGCGCCTCAGAGTAGGAAGGCTGATCTAGGCCTTTCAGATCATAATGTGTTCGATTACAGGGACAGGGAGGACCAGATCCTTTATGAATACGGGCCCTGATCTTAGGTTGGTGTTGAGGTAAACATTATTGTTTTTATTGTGTACTAGTCTACTAGTCCGGGTTTGATGTTGTGGATTGGAAACGGTATATAGAACAGGTGAGCAGTGGTGGGATTCTCTGGGTGAGCAGTAGTGGGATTCTCTGGGTGAGCAGTAGTGGGATTCTCTGGGTGAGCAGTGGTGGGATTCTCTGGGTGAGCAGTAGTGGGATTCTCTGGGTGAGCAGTGGTGGGATTCTCTGGGTGAGCAGTGGTGGGATTCTCTGGGTGAGCAGTAGTGGGATTCTCTGGGTGAGCAGTAGTGGGATTCTCTGGGTGAGCAGTGGTGGGATTCTCTGGGTGAGCAGTGGTGGGATTCTCTGGGTGAGCAGTGGTGGGATTCTCTGGGTGAGCAGTGGTGGGATTCTCTGGGTGAGCAGTAGTGGGATTCTCTGGGTGAGCAGTAGTGGGATTCTCTGGGTGAGCAGTGGTGGGATTCTCTGGGTGAGCAGTGGTGGGATTCTCTGGGTGAGCAGTGGTGGGATTCTCTGGGTGAGCAGTGGTGGGATTCTCTGGGTGAGCAGTAGTGGGATTCTCTGGGTGAGCAGTAGTGGGATTCTCTGGGTGAGCAGTGGTGGGATTCTCTGGGTGAGCAGTGGTGGGATTCTCTGGGTGAGCAGTGGTGGGATTCTCTGGGTGAGCAGTGGTGGGATTCTCTGGGTGAGCAGTAGTGGGATTCTCTGGGTGAGCAGTAGTGGGATTCTCTGGGTGAGCAGTAGTGGGATTCTCTGGGTGAGCAGTAGTGGGATTCTCTGGGTGAGCAGTGGTGGGATTCTCTGGGTGAGCAGTGGTGGGATTCTCTGGGTGAGCAGTAGTGGGATTCTCTGGGTGAGCAGTAGTGGGATTCTCTGGTGAGCAGTGTGCAGCGTGCTCTGTTCTGGGTGTGCTGTGCTGTGCTGGACTGGTTTGTTCTGGTTGTGGATTGCTGATTGCCGTGGCCAGGGTTTGCTCTCTCTGTTTGTGTGATGCTGTTTTAGTGTACTCTGCAGGGAGGGCTCCTGCCATGCCAATTATATTGACTGAAGAAAAGAGAGAAAGAAGGGGAGGTCCTAAAATACCTAAAGAGACTGAGAGATAAAGGGAGGTAGAGAAAATAAGAAGGGGGGATGAAAATGAATGAAAGAAGAGACAATGAAAAGCGAGAGGGCGAAACAAAGAGGAGGAGAGGAGACTGTCGAGGGCGAGTGCATGAAAAGAGGGATGAAGAGGATAGAGAGCCGTGAGAGAAATTGGAGAGAGATTCCGTCTTTGAGTGTAATAGTCTCCTGCTGTCAGACTCTGGGGAATGCTGTGTGTGTGTGTGAAAATAGTCTCCTGCTGTCAGACTCTGGGGAATGCACAATATAGGGAATAGGGTTTCATTTGGAGTTTATCACTGTATCTACATGTGTAGAGAGCAGCGACTATGTGTTTTTCATCCCAAGTGTCATGCAAAGTTAACCCTGCTATTTAGGCTGTGACTGCATATCGGATAAGAACATGTGGACTGACACATGAATTTGTTAATTAGCCAAGGTAGAGGTTGTTAGTTAACGATGGTAGAGGAGAACCACGTTCTCACCGAGGCAGTTACTGACATTTTGCTTGCTTGAATATGTACCTTGTTACGTCATGCCAATAAAGCAAATTGAATTGAATTGAGAGAGAGAGAGAGAGAGAGAGAGAGAGAGAGAGAGAGAGAGAGAGAGAGAGAGAGAGAGAGAGAGAGAGAGAGAGAGAGAGAGAGAGAGAGAGAGAGAGAGAGAGAGAGAGAGAGAGAGAGAGAGAGAGAGAGAGAGAGAGAGAGAGAGAGAGAGAGAGAGAGAGAGAGAGAGAGAGAGAGAGAGAGAGAGAGAGAGAGAGAGAATTGTTGTACTGTCCCTGTCCATCTTCTATTGTTGTACTGTCCCTGTCCCCACTTGTCTGAATTCTTCAGTTTCATGTCATGTATTTGAATAATCAGACTCAGTTAGAGGACCCAGTCTGCAGAATAACAGAACCCAGCTGGGGAACATCAAACTGCGTTGTCACTGGAACATTACAAGCACAACTCAACTTAAAAACACAATTCAACATAAAAACACAATTCAACATAAAAACACAACTCAACTTAAAAAGCCACAACTCTACATTACAAACGCACTTTCCTCTTCTGCTCACCTCTACCCGTCATCCCTTCGCTCCATCTTTCCCATCAATGTAACTATGAGGTCTGTGTCTCCTCTCTTCACTATGAGGTCTGTGTCTCCTCTCTTCACTATGAGGTCTGTGTCTCCTCTCTTCACTATGAGGTCTGTGTCTCCTCTCTTCACTATGAGGTCTGTCTGCTCTCTTCACTATGAGGTCTGCTTCTCCTCTCTTCACTATGAGGTCTGTGTCTCCTCTCTTCACTATGAGGTCTGTCTCCTCTCTTCACTATGAGGTCTGTCTCCTCTCTTCACTATGAGGTCTGCTTCTCCTCTCTTCACTATGAGGTCTGCTTCTCCTCTCTTCACTATGAGGTCTGTGTCTCCTCTCTTCACTATGAGGTCTGTGTCTCCTCTCTTCACTATGAGGTCTGTCTCCTCTCTTCACTATGAGGTCTGTCTCCTCTCTTCACTAGGAGGTCTGTGTCTCCTCTCTTCACTAGGAGGTCTGTGTCTCCTCTCTTCACTATGAGGTCTGTGTCTCCTCTCTTCACTATGAGGTCTGTGTCTCCTCTCTTCACTATGAGGTCTGTGTCTCCTCTCTTCACTATGAGGTCTGTGTCTCCTCTCTTCACTATAAGGTCTGTGCCTCCTCTCTTCACAATGAGGTCTGCTTCTCCTCTCTTCACTATGAGGTCTGTCTCCTCTCTTCACTATGAGGTCTGTGTCTCCTCTCTTCACTATGAGGTCTGTGTCTCCTCTCTTCACTATGAGGTCTGCTTCTCCTCTCTTCACTATGAGGTCTGTCTCCTCTCTTCACTATGAGGTCTGTGTCTCCTCTCTTCACTATGAGGTCTGTCTCCTCTCTTCACTATGAGGTCTGTGTCTCCTCTCTTCACTATGAGGTCTGTGTCTCCTCTCTTCACTATGAGGTCTGCTTCTCCTCTCTTCACTATGAGGTCTGTCTCCTCTCTTCACTATGAGGTCTGTCTCCTCTCTTCACTATGAGGTCTGCTTCTCCTCTCTTCACTAGGAGGTCTGCTTCTCCTCTCTTCACTATGAGGTCTGTCTCCTCTCTTCACTATGAGGTCTGTGTCTACTCTCTTCACTATGAGGTCTGTGCCTCCTCTCTTCACTATAAGGTCTGTGTCTCCTCTCTTCACTATGAGGTCTGTGTCTCCTCTCTTCACTATGAGGTCTGTTTCTCCTCTCTTCACTATGAGGTCTGTCTCCTCTCTTCACTATGAGGTCTGCTTCTCCTCTCTTCACTATGAGGTCTGTGTCTCCTCTCTTCACTATGAGGTCTGTGTCTCCTCTCTTCACTATGAGGTCTGTCTCCTCTCTTCACTATGAGGTCTGCTTCTCCTCTCTTCACTATGAGGTCTGCTTCTCCTCTCTTCACTATGAGGTCTGTCTCCTCTCTTCACTATGAGGTCTGTGTCTCCTCTCTTCACTATGAGGTCTGTGTCTCCTCTCTTCACTATGAGGTCTGTGTCTCCTCTCTTCACTATGAGGTCTGTGTCTCCTCTCTTCACTATGAGGTCTGCTTCTCCTCTCTTCACTATGAGGTCTGTGTCTCCTCTCTTCACTATGAGGTCTGTCTCCTCTCTTCACTATGAGGTCTGTCTCCTCTCTTCACTATGAGGTCTGTGTCTCCTCTCTTCACTATGAGGTCTGTGTCTCCTCTCTTCACTATGAGGTCTGTGCCTCCTCTCTTCACTATGAGGTCTGTGTCTCCTCTCTTCACTATGAGGTCTGTCTCCTCTCTTCACTATGAGGTCTGTCTGCTCTCTTCACTATGAGGTCTGCTTCTCCTCTCTTCACTATGAGGTCTGTGTCTCCTCTCTTCACTATGAGGTCTGTGTCTCCTCTCTTCACTATGAGGTCTGTCTCCTCTCTTCACTATGAGGTCTGTGTCTCCTCTCTTCACTATGAGGTCTGTGTCTCCTCTCTTCACTATGAGGTCTGTCTCCTCTCTTCACTATGAGGTCTGTGTCTCCTCTCTTCACTATGAGGTCTGTCTCCTCTCTTCACTATGAGGTCTGTCTCCTCTCTTCACTATGAGGTCTGTCTCCTCTCTTCACTATGAGGTCTGTGTCTCCTCTCTTCACTATGAGGTCTGTGTCTCCTCTCTTCACTATGAGGTCTGTCTCCTCTCTTCACTATGAGGTCTGCTTCTCCTCTCTTCACTAGGAGGTCTGCTTCTCCTCTCTTCACTATGAGGTCTGTCTCCTCTCTTCACTATGAGGTCTGTGTCTCCTCTCTTCACTATGAGGTCTGTGTCTCCTCTCTTCACTATGAGGTCTGTCTCCTCTCTTCACTATGAGGTCTGTGTCTCCTCTCTTCACTATGAGGTCTGTGTCTCCTCTCTTCACTATGAGGTCTGCTTCTCCTCTCTTCACTATGAGGTCTGTGTCTCCTCTCTTCACTATGAGGTCTGT
This sequence comes from Brachymystax lenok tsinlingensis, assembly GCA_030435695.1. Lineage (NCBI taxonomy): Eukaryota > Metazoa > Chordata > Actinopteri > Salmoniformes > Salmonidae > Brachymystax > Brachymystax lenok. The sequence goes on from CM059788.1 coordinate 39,083,534, forward strand.
CTCCTCTCTTCACTATGAGGTCTGTCTCCTCTCTTCACTATGAGGTCTGTGTCTCCTCTCTTCACTATGAGGTCTGTGTCTCCTCTCTTCACTATGAGGTCTGTGCCTCCTCTCTTCACTATGAGGTCTGTGCCTCCTCTCTTCACTATGAGGTCTGTGTCTCCTCTCTTCACTATGAGGTCTGTGTCTCCTCTCTTCACTATGAGGTCTGTCTGCTCTCTTCACTATGAGGTCTGCTTCTCCTCTCTTCACTATGAGGTCTGTGTCTCCTCTCTTCACTATGAGGTCTGTGTCTCCTCTCTTCACTATGAGGTCTGTCTCCTCTCTTCACTATGAGGTCTGTGTCTCCTCTCTTCACTATGAGGTCTGTGTCTCCTCTCTTCACTATGAGGTCTGTCTCTCTCTCTTCACTATGAGGTCTGTGTCTCCTCTCTTCACTATGAGGTCTGTCTCCTCTCTTCACTATGAGGTCTGTCTCCTCTCTTCACTATGAGGTCTGTCTCCTCTCTTCACTATGAGGTCTGTGTCTCCTCTCTTCACTATGAGGTCTGTGTCTCCTCTCTTCACTATGAGGTCTGTGTCTCCTCTCTTCACTATGAGGTCTGTCTCCTCTCTTCACTATGAGGTCTGTGTCTCCTCTCTTCACTATGAGGTCTGTGTCTCCTCTCTTCACTATGAGGTCTGTGTCTCCTCTCTTCACTATGAGGTCTGTGTCTCCTCTCTTCACTATGAGGTCTGTCTCCTCTCTTCACTATGAGGTCTGTCTCCTCTCTTCACTATGAGGTCTGTCTCCTCTCTTCACTATGAGGTCTGTGTCTCCTCTCTTCACTATGAGGTCTGTGTCTCCTCTCTTCACTATGAGGTCTGTGTCTCCTCTCTTCACTATGAGGTCTGTGTCTCCTCTCTTCACTATGAGGTCTGTCTCCTCTCTTCACTATGAGGTCTGTGTCTCCTCTCTTCACTATGAGGTCTGTCTCCTCTCTTCACTATGAGGTCTGTCTCCTCTCTTCACTAGGAGGTCTGCTTCTCCTCTCTTCACTATGAGGTCTGTCTCCTCTCTTCACTATGAGGTCTGTCTCCTCTCTTCACTATGAGGTCTGCTTCTCCTCTCTTCACTATGAGGTCTGCTTCTCCTCTCTTCACTGTGAGGTCTGTGTCTCCTCTCTTCACTGTGAGGTCTGTGTCTCCTCTCTTCACTGTGAGGTCTGTCTCCTCTCTTCACTATGAGGTCTGTGTCTCCTCTCTTCACTATGAGGTCTGTGTCTCCTCTCTTCACTATGAGGTCTGTGTCTCCTCTCTTCACTATGAGGTCTGTGTCTCCTCTCTTCACTATGAGGTCTGTGTCTCCTCTCTTCACTATGAGGTCTGTCTCCTCTCTTCACTATGAGGTCTGTGTCTCCTCTCTTCACTATGAGGTCTGTCTCCTCTCTTCACTATGAGGTCTGTGTCTCCTCTCTTCACTATGAGGTCTGTGCCTCCTCTCTTCACTATAAGGTCTGTGTCTCCTCTCTTCACTATGAGGTCTGTGTCTCCTCTCTTCACTATGAGGTCTGTTTCTCCTCTCTTCACTATGAGGTCTGTCTCCTCTCTTCACTATGAGGTCTGCTTCTCCTCTCTTCACTATGAGGTCTGTGTCTCCTCTCTTCACTATGAGGTCTGTGTCTCCTCTCTTCACTATGAGGTCTGTCTCCTCTCTTCACTATGAGGTCTGCTTCTCCTCTCTTCACTAGGAGGTCTGCTTCTCCTCTCTTCACTATGAGGTCTGTCTCCTCTCTTCACTATGAGGTCTGTGTCTCCTCTCTTCACTATGAGGTCTGTGTCTCCTCTCTTCACTATGAGGTCTGTCTCCTCTCTTCACTATGAGGTCTGTGTCTCCTCTCTTCACTATGAGGTCTGTGTCTCCTCTCTTCACTATGAGGTCTGTGTCTCCTCTCTTCACTATGAGGTCTGTGTCTCCTCTCTTCACTATGAGGTCTGCTTCTCCTCTCTTCACTATGAGGTCTGTGTCTCCTCTCTTCACTATGAGGTCTGTCTCCTCTCTTCACTATGAGGTCTGTCTCCTCTCTTCACTATGAGGTCTGTGTCTCCTCTCTTCACTATGAGGTCTGTGTCTCCTCTCTTCACTATGAGGTCTGTGCCTCCTCTCTTCACTATGAGGTCTGTGTCTCCTCTCTTCACTATGAGGTCTGTGTCTCCTCTCTTCACTATGAGGTCTGTCTGCTCTCTTCACTATGAGGTCTGCTTCTCCTCTCTTCACTATGAGGTCTGTGTCTCCTCTCTTCACTATGAGGTCTGTGTCTCTCTCTTCACTATGAGGTCTGTCTCCTCTCTTCACTATGAGGTCTGTGTCTCCTCTCTTCACTATGAGGTCTGTGTCTCCTCTCTTCACTATGAGGTCTGTGTCTCCTCTCTTCACTATGAGGTCTGTCTCCTCTCTTCACTATGAGGTCTGTGTCTCCTCTCTTCACTATGAGGTCTGTCTCCTCTCTTCACTATGAGGTCTGTCTCCTCTCTTCACTATGAGGTCTGTCTCCTCTCTTCACTATGAGGTCTGTGTCTCCTCTCTTCACTATGAGGTCTGTGTCTCCTCTCTTCACTATGAGGTCTGTGTCTCCTCTCTTCACTATGAGGTCTGTCTCCTCTCTTCACTATGAGGTCTGTGTCTCCTCTCTTCACTATGAGGTCTGTGTCTCCTCTCTTCACTATGAGGTCTGTGTCTCCTCTCTTCACTATGAGGTATGTCTCCTCTCTTCACTATGAGGTCTGTCTCCTCTCTTCACTATGAGGTCTGTGTCTCCTCTCTTCACTATGAGGTCTGTGTCTCCTCTCTTCACTATGAGGTCTGTGTCTCCTCTCTTCACTATGAGGTCTGTGTCTCCTCTCTTCACTATGAGGTCTGTGTCTCCTCTCTTCACTATGAGGTCTGTGTCTCCTCTCTTCACTATGAGGTCTGTCTCCTCTCTTCACTATGAGGTCTGTCTCCTCTCTTCACTAGGAGGTCTGCTTCTCCTCTCTTCACTATGAGGTCTGTCTCCTCTCTTCACTATGAGGTCTGCTTCTCCTCTCTTCACTATGAGGTCTGCTTCTCCTCTCTTCACTGTGAGGTCTGTGTCTCCTCTCTTCACTGTGAGGTCTGTCTCCTCTCTTCACTATGAGGTCTGTGTCTCCTCTCTTCACTATGAGGTCTGTGTCTCCTCTCTTCACTATGAGGTCTGTGTCTCCTCTCTTCACTATGAGGTCTGTGTCTCCTCTCTTCACTATGAGGTCTGTCTCCTCTCTTCACTATGAGGTCTGTGTCTCCTCTCTTCACTATGAGGTCTGTCTCCTCTCTTCACTATGAGGTCTGTCTCCTCTCTTCACTATGAGGTCTGTGTCTCCTCTCTTCACTATGAGGTCTGTCTCCTCTCTTCACTATGAGGTCTGTGTCTCCTCTCTTCACTATGAGGTCTGTCTCCTCTCTTCACTATGAGGTCTGTGTCTCCTCTCTTCACTATGAGGTCTGTGTCTCCTCTCTTCACTATGAGGTCTGTTTCTCCTCTCTTCACTATGAGGTCTGTCTCCTCTCTTCACTATGAGGTCTGTCTCCTCTCTTCACTATGAGGTCTGTGTCTCCTCTCTTCACTATGAGGTCTGTCTCCTCTCTTCACCATGAGGTCTGTCTCCTCTCTTCACCATGAGGTCTGTGTCTCCTCTCTTCACTATGAGGTCTGTGTCTCCTCTCTTCACTATGAGGTCTGTGTCTCCTCTCTTCACTATGAGGTCTGTCTCCTCTCTTCACTATGAGGTCTGTGTCTCCTCTCTTCACTATGAGGTCTGTCTCCTCTCTTCACTATGAGGTCTGTCTCCTCTCTTCACTATGAGGTCTGTCTCCTCTCTTCACTATGAGGTCTGTGTCTCCTCTCTTCACTATGAGGTCTGTCTCCTCTCTTCACTATGAGGTCTGTCTCCTCTCTTCACTATGAGGTCTGTGTCTCCTCTCTTCACTATGAGGTCTGTGTCTCCTCTCTTCACTATGAGGTCTGTGTCTCCTCTCTTCACTATGAGGTCTGTTTCTCCTCTCTTCACTATGAGGTCTGTCTCCTCTCTTCACTATGAGGTCTGTCTCCTCTCTTCACTATGAGGTCTGTGTCTCCTCTCTTCACTATGAGGTCTGTCTCCTCTCTTCACTATGAGGTCTGTCTCCTCTCTTCACTAAGAGGTCTGTGTCTCCTCTCTTCACTATGAGGTCTGTGTCTCCTCTCTTCACTATGAGGTCTGTGTTTCCTCTCTTCACTATGAGGTCTGTTTCTCCTCTCTTCACTATGAGGTCTGTGTCTCCTCTCTTCACTATGAGGTCTGTGTCTCCTCTCTTCACTATGAGGTCTGTGTCTCCTCTCTTCACTATGAGGTCTGTGTCTCCTCTCTTCACTATGAGGTCTGTGTCTCCTCTCTTCACTATGAGGTCTGTCTCCTCTCTTCACTATGAGGTCTGTCTCCTCTCTTCACTATGAGGTCTGTCTCCTCTCTTCACTATGAGGTCTGTGTCTCCTCTCTTCACTATGAGGTCTGTGTCTCCTCTCTTCACTATGAGGTCTGTGTCTCCTCTCTTCACTATGAGGTCTGTGTCTCCTCTCTTCACTATGAGGTCTGTGTCTCCTCTCTTCACTATGAGGTCTGCTTCTCCTCTCTTCACTATGAGGTCTGTTTCTCCTCTCTTCACTATGAGGTCTGTTTCTCCTCTCTTCACTATGAGGTCTGTGTCTCCTCTCTTCACTATGAGGTCTGTGTCTCCTCTCTTCACTATGAGGTCTGTGTCTCCTCTCTTCACTATGAGGTCTGCTTCTCCTCTCTTCACTATGAGGTCTGCTTCTCCTCTCTTCACTATGAGGTCTGTCTCCTCTCTTCACTATGAGGTCTGTGTCTCCTCTCTTCACTATGAGGTCTGTTTCTCCTCTCTTCACTATGAGGTCTGTGTCTCCTCTCTTCACTATGAGGTCTGCTTCTCCTCTCTTCACTATGAGGTCTGTGTCTCCTCTCTTCACTATGAGGTCTGTCTCCTCTCTTCACTATGAGGTCTGTGTCTCCTCTCTTCACTATGAGGTCTGTGTCTCCTCTCTTCACTATGAGGTCTGTGTCTCCTCTCTTCACTATGAGGTCTGTTTCTCCTCTCTTCACTATGAGGTCTGTGTCTCCTCTCTTCACTATGAGGTCTGCTTCTCCTCTCTTCACTATGAGGTCTGCTTCTCCTCTCTTCACTATGAGGTCTGTGTCTCCTCTCTTCACTATGAGGTCTGTCTCCTCTCTTCACTATGAGGTCTGTGTCTCCTCTCTTCACTATGAGGTCTGTGTCTCCTCTCTCCTCTATGTATTTTTCCTCAGACATCTATAGGTACATCCCTTCGGTCCTTTTTGTATTCTCAAAGGACAGACAGACAGAACAAACCAATTTGACTGATATATGGATCTCATAACTCCGGCCTCACAGTCATTTTACTTCTTATTTCTTTAAGTGGTTTATTGGCAGGAGCAGTCAGTATATTTGCCAAGGCATTAAGATATCACTCTCTCTCTCTCTCTCTCTCTCTCTCTCTCTCTCTCTCTCTCTCTCTCTCTCTCTCTCTCTCTCTCTCTCTCTCTCTCTCTCTCTCTCTCTCTCTCTCTCGCTCCTCTCTCCTTTTCTGACATCGGGGTTAGTTCCATGATGGGGTGTTTGGCGCCATACTGCTTGAGACTCGAAGGGATGGGCTGTGAGCTAACGATGTTTGACAAGCAGAGAGAGGGGTTGGGGGGGTTGAGAGGGATTGAGAAATATACAGAGAATCAGTTTGTTTGTGATAGGAGTCAGGGTGGGGCCAGCGTTCAGTACAGTAGTGTTTCTTTAGTTCTAGGTCAAAAACAGTTTTAGGAAACAGAATTTGGAAACACAGGATTGGAAAACAGTGCAGTACAGTTTGTTGGTCCAAACCAAATGAACGACTCTTAAAGGGCCAATTTGTTATTCATTAATTTGTGGTACATCCAATTTATGATACATAAGCGTTGATTTGAATATAACTTCTGAATACCAGGTTCAGAGACTGTCCTAATATAGTAGCTTCAAAGGCAGACTAAACCCAATCTCTCTTATGCAGTAAATAAACATGATGAATCAACCAATAGGATGAGTTAACCAAACCCAATCTCTGTTATGCAGTAAATCAACAGGATGAATCAATCAGCCGGGTCCTCCTTGGAGCGTTGGGTCAGGCCGTCATTGAAAATAAGAATTTGTTCTTAACTGACTTGCCTAGTTAAATAAAGGTTAAGTAAACACAGCAGGATGACTCAACCAAACCCAAGAGGACAGCTGTAGAGGGAGGGTAGAGAAGGGAGGCTGCTATGTGCTGGATGAAATATGAAGATGTTGCCACACTGTTTATCTGTGTTTCTGACCCATATCTAAGCATCAGCACAAGCATGACAGCCGACTTCATCATGGATGATATCATTGGACTGTAGCAGGTTTGCTGTGACTTATCTTGTTTATTCTCTTGTTCTCTGTGCTTTTAATCGGTAAATCACCCATTTGTCGCATCAGGATTCGCCTTTGAGGCCTTGTGGTGGATATTACTCCTAGAGAGATGACAGGAATGTGACACGGAAGGAGAGACAGTTGGTTTTAAAACTGAGAAGTGGGCTGGTTGAATAGGTGGGAAGAAAGGTTTGCAGAAGGGTAGACTATTGAAAGAGGACTGACCGGAAGGGCAGACTATTGAAAGAGGACTGACCGGAAGGGCAGACTATTGAAAGAGGACTGACCGGAAGGGCAGACTATTGAAAGAGGACTGAAGGGAAGGGTAGACTATTGAAAGAGGACTGAAGGGAAGGGTAGACTATTGAAAGAGGACTGAAGGGAAGGGTAGACTATTGAAAGAGGACTGAAGGGAAGGGTAGACTATTGAAAGAGGACTGAGGGGAAGGGTAGACTATTGAAAGAGGACTGAAGGGAAGGGTAGACTATTGAAAGAGGACTGAAGGGAAAATATGAGGGGAGGAAGACAGATGGAGGACGGTGGAAAAGATACAAAGAGACAGATGGATGGTGAGGAGAGGGGCAAAAATGAAAATGGAGAAATGAAAGGGATATTTTTCACTGTCTGTTCTTGGGACAGTGTTTATTAACTTGATCTATTTTATCTCTGAGCCTGAAGCCCTCTCACCTCACCTCTCTCTCTCTCTCTCTCTCTCTCTCTCTCTCTCTCTCTCTCTCTCCTCACCTCTTTTCTCTCTCTCTCCTCACCTCTTTTCTCTCTCTCCTCACTCTCTCTCTCTCTCTCTCTCTCTCTCTCTCTCTCTCTCTCTCTCTCTCTCTCTCTCTCTCTCTCTCTCTCTCTCTCTCTCTCTCACCTAACCTCATCTCTCTCTCTCTCTCTCTCTCTCTCTCTCTCTCTCTCTCTCTCTCTCTCTCTCTCTCTCTCCCTCCCCTTGCCTCTCTCTCCACCCTACTGGTTGTCACTTCGTTCACGCTGCGTTGAAAAAGTGTAAATTGTGTTTCTTTAAATATCTGTGCCTTCCTTAAACGCACAGCTGTGTGGGGCGGAGAGGAGAGGAGCTTTTAACTCCTGTCTACCAAGGAGAAATCTCTCCTCTTTCATGTAATTGTAACACTCACAGTAGTCAGTGCAGCTCCTAGAGAGAGACAGGTTAGGTTTCTGTTCAGGAACATATCATATATGCTGCAAGCCAGGCATAGTAAGCCGTGGTTGAGTCCCAATAATCTCTCCTTCCTCCTGAAGTGTGCACTCACTTGTTCACTACCCCCACAAATGTATAAAGCACTGTATTAGTGCAAGCATGTGCTAGACTACAGGGAATTTCCATATACCAGTCATGAAGGGAAGTGAACAAGTGCACACTTTTGGAGAAAGAGAGGCGCGATTATTAGGATTCAACCCCCTGTAGTCTACTCACTGAGGAAAAAAGAGCAGTTGAAAAACAGGCGACTTTCCTCCCGGGTAGGGGGGAAGTGGGAGTTATTACAGCAATACTAAAGGAATTCTTAAAAGCGTGTAATGTTGTTCGCTTGCATTTCCTCTTTCATGTCCCGACCGGAGTTCCGCTACGGAACACTTAGAACACACAGATGTTCTTCAAGAAGTACAAAAAAGAATACTCTGTTTCAGCGTCGGTGCGAGGAAGTGATATCGCTACACTGTGGATTTAAAACTGTCTACCGCTGACAATTTCTGTTCTAATTAGACTATTTATAAATGCCATATTTACAGAGGTGAGCAGCTTTCTTTGAGGCATGTCTGCTTCTATATTTGTGATACATTCCAAATGGCATCCTAGTCACTTTATAGTGCACAGTTTTTTTACTATAAAGGGAAGAGGGTGCCATTTGGGACTCCACCACATACGTTTCTGGTTAATTCTTCTCTGTAATGAAGGGGTATTTTGTGTCCAGCAAAAATGAGACATTATAGGGAGTGAACGTTTGGTTAGACAGCGCCTCTTCCCCCTCAGGAGGTTGAAAACGTTTGTCATGGGCCCTCAAATCCTCAAAAAAGTTCTACAGCTATACCATTGAGAGCATGTTGACTGGCTGCATCACTGCCTGGTTTGGCAATAGCATTGTATCGCATGGCTCTACAGATGGTGGTGCGGACAGCCCAGTACATCACTAGGGCTGAGCTCCCTGCCATCCAGAACCTCTATATCAGGCGGTGTGGTAGGAAAGCCCGGAAAATCGTCAAAGAGTCCAACCACCCAAGTCATAGACTATTCTTTCTGCTTCCGTACGGCAGGCGGTACCAGAGCATCAAGTCTGTCACCAACAGGCTCTTGAACAGCTTCTAACCCCCAGCAGTAAGACTGAGAAACAGCTACACAGACTATCTGAATTAACCTAGTATCCTCATATCCTCATCCTCACCTTTTTAATTTAAATGTTTGTCTCTATGGACACACACACACACACACACACACACACACACACACACACACACACACACACACACACACACACACACACACACACACACACACACACACACACACACACACACACACACACACACACACACACACACACACACACTAGCCCCATCACAATGACTCTCAGACAACAGACTAGCCCCATCACACTGACTCTCAGACAACAGACTAGTTTCATCACACTGACTCTCAGACAACAGACTAGCCCCATCACACTGACTCTCAGACAACAGACTAGTTTCATCACACTGACTCTCAGACAACAGACTAGCCCCATCACACTGACTCTCAGACAACAGACTAGCCCCATCACACTGATTCTCAGACAACAGACTAGCCCCATCACACTGACTCTCAGACAACAGACTAGCCCCATCACACTGACTCTCAGACAACAGACTAGCCACATCACACTGACTCTCAGACAACAGACTAGCCCCATCACACACACACACACTCCATCATCTTCTCACTCACACATAACATGCACATACACTTATGCTGACTCTACACACCCACTCACGTACAAGCTGCTGCTACTCTGTTTATCTTCTATCCTGTTACCTAGTCATCTTACACCAGTACAAATCATCACTCCAGTATCCCCTCCCATCTGAAATATGGTATTGGAACTGACCCTGTATATAGTATGCTTACTTACTTATTGTATTCTTCATATTTCTTTGAGTTTGCAAGAAAGGCATTTCACTGTACTTGTGCATGTGACATTACAACTTGAAACACAGTATCATTAACTCTGGGGGTCCTCTGATTGTCTGGGGCATGTAAAGCTCATTTCCTGCATTTCTACACAATCTAATATGACCCATGACCCTTCTAGCGGTCTCTATTTAGCAGTGGTGTTAAAAGTACCAAATTGTCATACTTGAGTAAAAGTAAAGATACCTTAATAGAAAATGACTCAAGTAAAAGTGAAAGTGAATACTAATTGAGTAAAAGTCTAAAAGTATTTGGTTTTAAAAATACTTAAGTATCGAAAGTAAATGTAATTGCTAAAATACACTTAAATATCAAAAGTAAAAGTATAAATCATTTCAAATTCCTTATATAAAGCAAACCGGATGGCATCATTTTCTTGTTATTAAAATGTACGGATAGCCAGGGGCATGCTCCAACACATAATTTACAAACAAAGCATGTGTTAAGTGAATCTGCTAGATCAGGGGCAGTGGGGATGACCAGGGATGTTCTGTTGATAAGAGTGTGAATTAGGCAATTTTCCTGTCCTGTATTCAAAAGGAAACAAGTATTTTTGGGTGTCTGGGAAAATCTATGAAGTAAAAAGTACATCATTTCCTTTAGGAATATAGTTTAAGTTGTCAAAAATATAAATAGTAAAGTGAAGTACAGATACCCCAAAAAACTACTTAAGTACAGTGGTGTAAAGTACTTAAGTAAAAATCCTTGAATGTATACTTAAGTCGTTTCTTTTATTTGGGTATCTGTACTTCACTTTACTATTCATGTTTGTAACTACTTTTACTTTTAATTCACTACATTCCTTCAGAAAATAATGTACTTTTTACTCCATACATTTTTCCTTGAGACCCAAAAGTATTCGTTACATTTTGAATGCTTTGCAGGACAGGAAAATGGTCCAATTCATACACTTATCAAGAGAACATCCCTGGTCATCCCTACTGCCTCTTATCTGGCGGACTCACTAAACACATATGGTTCGTTTGTAAATTACACTACCAGTCAAAAAGCTTAGACACACTTACTCATTCCAGGGTTTTCTTTATTTTGACTATTTTCTACACTGTAGAATAATAGGGAAGACATTAAAACTATTAAATAACACATATGGAATCATCTAGTAACCCAAAAAAGTGTTAAACAAATCAAAATGTATTTTAGATTTGAGATTCTTCAAAGTAGCCACCCTTTCCATTGATGACAGCTTTGCACACTCTTGGCATTCTCTCAACCAGCTTCATGAGATAGTCACCTGGTATGGATTTCAATTAACAGGTGTGCCTTGTTAAAAGTTAATTTGTGTGTTAATCAGTTGTGTTGTCACAAGGTAGGGGTGGTATACAGAAGATGGCCCTATTTGGCAAAAGACCAAGTCCATATTATGGAAAGAACAGCTGAAATAAGCAAAGAGGAATTACAGTCCATCATTACTTTAAGAGATAAAGGTCAGTCAATCAGGAAAATGTCAAGAACTTTGAAAGTTTCTTCAAGTGCAGTCGCAAAAACCATCAAGTGCTATGATGAAACTGGCTCTCATGAGGACCGACACAGGAAATGAAGACCCAGAGTTATGTTGTGGAATATTCTAATCACGTGAGAGAGACTTTGTCATTTCTTCAAACAATCATCTTTATTCAATGTTGATTAATTATTGCAGTAATGAAACCAGTCAACCCAACAGTCTTGACTGTCATATCCTCTTAAGCATTCTCAATTATCAGTGGGTCGCTAGCGGGCTCATCCCGACACTACCAGCGAAAATCTAAAGCGCCAAATTTAAATTCCGAAAGTTGAATTATTAAACATCCAGCAATATACAAGTGTTCCATACTCATCAAAAGCTCTGTTTCTTGGCAATATCACAGCGTTGTCAGATTTCAAAAAGGCTTTACGGCGAAAGCAGCACATTCATTTGTTTGAGGCTATCACCTCACATATTTTCCAATAGCCATGTATCGATTAGCCATCATGGCACACACATAACACATTTCACAGCGAAAACAAATCAATTACCTGTTGAAGAACACAGTCATTAGAGTTACCAGCCTCAGAAATTGGCAATTAACTGGACGTCAGATTGCACCTCACAGAGTTCAAGTAACAAACACATCTCAACATCAACTGTTCAGAGGTGAATGTGTGAATCAGGCCTTCATGGTCGAATTGCTGCAAAAAAAACACTGTTAAAGGACACCAATAATAAGAAGACACTTGCTTGAGCCAAGAAACACAACCAATGGACATTAGACCGGTGGAAATATGTCCTTTGGTCTGATGAGTCCAAATTTGCGATTTCTGGTTCCAACCGCCGTCTTTGTGAAACGCAGAGTAAGTTAACGCATGATCTCCGCATGTGTGGTTCCCACCGTGAAGCATGGAGGAGGAGGTGTGATGGTCTAGGGGTGCTTTGCTGGTGACACTGTCTATGATTTATTTAGAATTCAAGGCACACTTAACCAGCATGGCTACCACAGTATTCTGCAGCGATACGTCATCCCATCTGGTTTGCGCTTAGTGGGACTATCATTTGTTTTTCAACAGGACAATGGCCCAAAACACACCCCCAGGCTGTGTAATGACTACTTGACCAAGGAGAGGAATGGAGTGCTGCATCAAATGACCTGGCCTCCACAATCACCCGACGTCAACCCAGTTGAGATGGTTTGGGATGAGTTGGACTGCAGAGTGAAGGAAAAACAGCCAACAAGTGCTCAGCATATATGGGGACTCCTTCAAGACTGTTGGAAAAGCATTCCTCATGAAGCTGGTTGAGAGAATGCCAAGAGTGTGCAAAGCTGTCATCAAGGCAAAGGGTGGCTACTTTGAAGAATCTAAAATCTAAAATATATTTGATTTGTTTAACACTTTTTTGGTTACTACATGATTCCATAAGTGTTATTTCATAGTTTTGATTTCTTCACTATTATTCTACAATGTAGAAAATAGTAAAAATAAAGAAAAACTCTTGAATGAGTAGGTGTGTCCAAACTGTTGACTGGTACTATATGTCTGAGTGTTGGAGTGTGCCCCTGGCTATCTGTAAATAAAAAATAAAATGGTGCAGTCTGGTTTGCTTAATATAAGGAATTTTAAATTATTTATACTTTTTACTTTTGATACCTAAGTATATTTTAAACCAAATACTTAGACTTTTACTCAAGTAAAATTTTACTGGGTGACTTTTTACATTTTCTATGAAGTTGTCTTTACTTTTCCTTAAGTATGACAATTGGGTACTTTTCCACCACTGCTTAAGTATTACTTTCAACAATTTTTACTTAAGTACTTTACTCCACTGCTATTTAGAACAACAAAAAGTAAGCAAAAATGCCCACAATTATCAAGCTAGGTACAAGATAATTATTAAATATGTTTAAGTGATTGATCAGACTGAACTAGATCAATGATAATTCAATATTAAATATTGTGTTGCACCTTTAACCAATAGCCTAACAAATGAACAACTCTTACAAATAAAGTACAAAGACTTAACTTTTGTCTTTGTCTTCATTAAGAAATCCTCTATTTCAAAATTCAGCCAGACCACCCAGCCAGGCTGAGCCGCACGCCCGACCCCTACCAGTCTAGTCAATAACTCAACTCTCTCCCCGACCCCCACCAGTCTAGTCACTAACTCAACTCTCTCCCCGACCCCTACCAGTCTAGTCAAAAACTCAACTCTCTCCCCGACCCCCACCAGTCTAGTCAATAATCTAGTCAATAACTCAACTCTCTCTCCGACCCCCACCAGTCTAGTCAAAAACTCAACTCTCTCTCCGACCCCCACCAGTCTTGTCAATAACTCAACTCTCTCTCCGACCCCCACCAGTCTAGTCAATAACTCAACTCTCTCCCCGACCCCCACCAGTCTAGTCAATAACTCAACTCTCTCCCCGACCCCCACCAGTCTAGTCAATAACTCAACTCTCTCCCCGACCCCCACCAGTCTAGTCAATAACTCAACTCTCTCCCAAAAGCTTTCTTCCCATCTTTTTTTTATGTCTCAAGGGAAAGGCTTGGAAAACAAAAGCTTAATAAAAACACACCTACACATTAACATACAGAAACAGTACATTCTATATATACAGTGGCAAGAAAAAGTATGTGAAACCTTTTGGAATTATTTGGATTTCTGCATAAATTGGTCATAAGATTAGATCTGATCTTCATCTAAGTCACAACAACAGACAAACACAGTCTCCTTAAACTAATAACACACAAATTATTGGATTTTTCTTGTCTATATTGAATACATAATTTAAACATTCACAGTGTAGGTTGGAAAAAGTATGTGAACCCCTAGGCTAATGACTTCTCCAAAAGCTAATTGGAGTCAGGAGTCAGCTAACCTGGAGTACAATCATTGAGACGAGATTGGAGATGTTGGTTAGCAGTGCCCTGCCCTATATAAAACACTCACAAAATTTGAGTTTGCTATTCACAAGAAGCATTGCCTGATGTGAACCATGCCTCTAACAAAAGAGATCTCAGAAGACCCAAGATTAAGAATTGTTGACTTGCATGAAGATGGAAAGGGTTACAAAAGTATCTCTAAAAGCCTTGATGTTGATCAGTCCACGGTAAGACAAATTGTCTATAAATGGAGAAAGTTCAGCACTGTTGCTACTCTCCCTACGAGTGGCCGTCCTGCAAAGATGACTGCAAGAGCACAGCGCAGAATTCTCAATGAGGCTAAGAAGAATCCTAGTGTCAGCTAAAGACTTACAGAAATCTCTGGAACATGCTAACATCTCTGTTGACGAGTCTATGATACGTAAAACACTAAACAAGAATGGTGTTCATGGGAGGACACCACGGAAGAAGCCACTGCTGTCCAAAAAAAACATTGCTGCACGTCTGAAGTTTGCAAAAGAGCATCTGGATGTTCCACAGTGCTACTGGCAAAATATTCTGTGGACAGATGAAACTAAAGTTGAGTTGTTTGGAAGGAACACACGACACTATGTGTGGAGAAAAATAGGCACAGCACACCAACATCAAAACCTCATCCCAACTGTAAAGTATGGTGAAGGGAGCATCATGGTTTGGAGCTATCATCGACGGAAAAATGAATTCCCAAGTTTATCAACACACTTTGCAGTAGAGTGTAAGGCTATCTGTCCGACAATTGAAGCTAAACAGAAGTTGGGTGATGCAACAGGACAACGACCCAAAACACAGAAGTAAATCAACAACAGAATGGCTTCAACAGAAGAAAATACACTTTCTGGAGAGTCCTGAACTCAACCCGATGGAGATGCTGTGGCATGACCTCAAGAAAGCGGTTCACACCAGACATCCCAAGAATATTGCTGAACTGAAAAGGTTTTGTAAAAAATGATGATCCAAAATTCCTCCTGAATGCAGGTCTGATCCGAAACTACAGAAAACATTTGGTTGAGGTTATTGCTGCCAAAAGAGGGTCAACCAGTTATTAAATCCAAGGGTTCACATACTTTTTCCACCCTGCTCTGTGAATGTTTACACGGTGTGTTCAATAAAGACATAAAAACGTATTATTGTTTGTGTGTTATTAGTTTAAGGAGACTGTGTTTGTCTATTGTTGTGACTTAGATGAAGATCAGATTAAATTTTATGACAAATTTATGCAGAAGTCCAGGTAATTCCAAAGGGTTCACATATTTTTTCTTGTCACAGTAGTTCATATCATAGGCCTAATAGTACTGTAGAACAATTTTTACTTGCACACAAAATAGCTGGGTCACCCCTAGGGCCCCATGGCCCTGCAGCGCCCCAACCCAACACACCCCACTTTGCTTTAGGATCTTAGTGAAACATTCATTATTGGTTTCAGGTATGTTAGGCCAAGGCCAGAGTGACAACCAACAGTACGGCACTGAGCAGCCCAGCAGCTAGGGATAGATAGGTATCTCCTCTGATGTGGACATGTTTTAAATACAGACTCTTTTTGTCGTACAGTATTCCATATAAGGCATCCAGACCTTATGAAAGTTGCCCAGTATACCCTTAGTCTGGTAATAAATCAAATCTAGTGATGCATAACTTGACATTTCTGCCATCCATTGTGGGAGGATAATGAACCTTCATATTAATGGAAATTCATTTCTTAGCCTATAAATACATGGTTGCACAGTTTCTTCTGATAACAGTCTCCAGTATCAAGCAAACAAGAACAGGTAGAAGGGAGAATCTGTAGCCATGCTGAGATAAAAGAAGATACTCTGCCAGAATTCAGCCAGCCTTCACAAGACCATAACATATGCAAATATGTCTCCTTTTGTGTTTTACACCTCCAGCAGAATAATTAAATTTCTGAGTGCATGATATTCAGTTTCACTGGCATATAGTATGTTCTATGGAAGATATTAAACTGCAGTAAATGTATGCCAGATTATATGAACATGAATGTGCATTCTAACAGACCTGTATCTTCATCAATAGCATCTCCCAGGTCTTCCTCACATTTTTTTTGGGCATATTTTATGTCATTGGGAAAAGCCTCTATCAACCTTTGATACGGTTTGGAAATCAAATTTAGAGATTTGTCAGACTGCCTTAAAATAGTTTAAATCTTTGACAAGAAGGGAACTAGCTTGGGAAACTGATTAATTAATAACGTTACATTGCTATACTGACTAATAAAAACTCACATTGCGCCGAAAAACATATATTTAATGGTTTGGCCTCTGGTTTCATTGTTTGATTCAGGTGTAGTGTGATTGAGGCAAAAATAATTGCTGACGTTAGCCAACTTTTGGCTAGCTCTAGCTAATGGCTAGCTCTAGCTAACGTCATCAAATTGACTTCTGTTGAAACGGGACAAAACAAAGGCTACAAAACATTTCCATACACACAACAGCTGTTAGATACTGCTACCTGACAGATAGCTAGCTAGAAGCTAGCTAGCGCTGAACTGGCTGTGGTAGCTACTAGTTAGCTAGCTGCTAGTTGTTCATTCACTTCAGTGGAGAGGGGATGAAACGTTAGCTAATGTAACATGTCAGTTACACTACTAGCTTAGCACTAGGAATAAATAAATACAATTCTGTCAAACAGCGGTTACCTTGCCAGCTAGATCAGTCAACTAAAGAGTAGTCAGTTTCTGTTCTGCTTTTACAACTCAGAGAAAAAGCGCAACACAGACAGCAGCTGCCTCTGTTCATCTCTCCCGTGCTGGTCCTATACGCCAGCCTTTCAGAAGTTTTGAGGCGTCCGCATGATCCACGTTTTGTATCTCAGTACAATGATAAAACTGGAGAGGGGGTGACAAAAATGCAATTTCACAAAGTCGTCCCCAGTGAATGTTGCTCCCATACTTCTCATCACGCCTCTCCTTCAGTGACTATGTCCCAAATGGCACCCTATTCTCTACATAATGCACAATGTACACCCTATGGGGCCTGGTCAAAGCAGGGCACTATATAGGGACAAGGGGTTCCATTTGGGAGGCAGCCAGTGAATGTACCTCACAGGATGTGTGTCTGGCTCGTCCGGCTGGTTATAGACTCATCAGTCTTACATAGAAAGCCTCATGGCTACTGCTGTGCCATTTATCTTCCTATCTGTTTTCCCTCTCTATCGTGTGTCTCCAAAATGTCACCCTATTCCCTATTTAGTGCACTCCCTTAGACCAAAGCCAACAATACACCCTACCTGTCCAGAGCCATTTGGGATACAACCTACCTGTCCAGGGCTCTGACAGTCACTGACATGACCACCTCTAGCTGACCTCTTTGTTTCCCTCTCTTCTCTGTGTTGCCTAGACGATGACCCCTTGCAGCCTGTGACCCAGGACGCGACGGTGTCTGTGGGCGGCACGGTAACCCTGACCTGCCGGGTGGCAGCGAGTGACAACTCCTCCCTGCAGTGGTCCAACACGGCCCAGCAGACCTTGTACTTTGGAGACAAGAGAGGTGAGAGAGAGGGAGGGAGGGAGAGAGAGAGAGAGAGAGAGAGAGAGAGAGAGAGAGAGAGAGAGAGAGAGAGGGGTTTGTGTGTGTGTTTGAGAGAAAGAGGGAGGAAGAGGAGTGTGATAGATTGTGAGAGACAGTAAAGGGGAAAAGAGAGTGTGTTACAAAGAAAGTGAGAGAAAGAGAGAGAGACAGAGAGACAGTTTAAGAGTAGGGCTGTGACGGTCATGGAATTTTGGATGACGGTAATTGGTCAGAGAAATGACTGCGGTCTCCGTAAATAACCGTTAGAATAGCTAAAAAATCCAAATGAACTGGTGTGGCTGTCTACCACCCTCTGAGAGGATCTGGTCTCAACCAGCCACAGAGCTGAACCAGATCCTGACCCATCACACTGACTCTAAGAAAACAGACTAGCCCCATCACACTGACTCTCAGACAACAGACTAGCCCCATCACACTGACTCTCAGACAACAGACTAGCTCCATCACACTGACTCTCAGACAACAGACTAGCCCCATCACACTGACTCTCAGACAACAGACTAGCCCCATCACAATGACTCTCAGACAACAATCTAGCCCCATCACACTGACTCTCAGACAACAGACTAGCCCCATCACAATGACTCTCAGACAACACTCTAGCCCCATCACACTGACTCTCAGACAACAGACGAGCCCCATCACACACACACACACACACAAACGCAAACACAAACACACACACACACACACACACACTAAATACAATGGGTGTGGACTTTACCGTGAAATGCTTGCTTACGAGCCCTTCCCAACGTAATGTAAATACAGTAATAGAAGAGGAATAAGATACACAAAAATGGAGCTATATACAGGAAGTACCAGGTCACTGTGGAGCTATATACAGGAAGTACCAGATCACTGTGGAGCTATATACAGGAAGTACCAGATCACTGTGAAGCTATATACAGGAAGTACCAGATCACTGTGAAGCTATATACAGGAAGTACCAGATCACTGTGGAGCTATGTACAGGAAGTACCAGATCACTGTGGAGCTATATGTAGGAAGTACCAGATCACTGTGGAGCAATATACAGGAAGTACCAGAACACTGTGGAGCTATATACAGGAAGTAGCAGATCACTGTGGTGCTATATACAGGAAGTACCAGGTCAATGTGGAGCTATATACAGGAAGTACCAGGTCACTGTGAAGCTATATACAGGAAGTACCAGATCACTGTGGAGCTATATACAGGAAGTACCAGGTCACTGTGAAGCTATATACAGGAAGTACCAGATCACTGTGGAGCTATATACAGGAAGTACCAGATCACTGTGGAGCTATATACAGGTAGTACCAGATCACTGTGGAGCTATATACAGGAAGTGCCAGAACACTGTGGAGCTATATACAGGAAGTACCTGGTCAACGTAGAGCTATTTACAGGAAGTACCAGGTCACTGTGGAGCTATATACAGGAAGTGCCAGAACACTGTGGAGCTATATACAGGAAGTACCTGGTCAACGTAGAGCTATTTACAGGAAGTACCAGATCACTGTGGAGCTATATACAGGAAGTACCAGATCACTTTGGACCTATATACAGGAAGTACCAGAACACTTTGGAGCTATATACAGGAAGTACCAGATCACTGTGGAGCTATATACAGGAAGTACCAGATCACTGTGGAGCTATATACAGGAAGTACCAGATCACTGTGGTGCTATATACAGGAAGTACCTGGTCAACGTAGAACTATTTACAGGAAGTACCAGGTCACTGTGGAGCTATATACAGGAAGTACCAGATCACTTTGGACCTATATACAGGAAGTACCAGAACACTTTGGAGCTATATACAGGAAGTACCAGATCACTGTGGAGCTATATACAGGAAGTACCAGATCACTGTGGAGCTATATACAGGAAGTACCAGGTCAATGTGGAGCTATATACAGGAAGTACCAGGTCACTGTGAAGCTATATACAGGATGTACCAGATCACTGTGGAGCTATATACAGGAAGTACCAGATCACGGTGGAGCTATATACAGGAAGTACCAGATCAATGTGGAGCTATATACAGGAAGTACCAGATCACTGTGGAGCTATATACAGGAAGTACCAGGTCACTGTGGAGCTATATACAGGAAGTACAAGATCACTGTTGAGCTATATACTGGAAGTACCAGGTCAAAGTGGAGTAATATACAGGAAGTACCAGGTCAATGTGGAGCTATATACAGGAAGTTCCAGATCACTGTGGAGCTATATACAGGAAGTACCAGGTCACTGTGGAGCTATATACAGGAAGTACCAGATCACTGTGAAGCTAAATACAGGAAGTACCAGATCACTGTGAAGCTATATATAGGAAGTACTAGTACCAGATCACTGTGGAGCTATATACAGGAAGTACCAGTCACTGTGGAGCTTTATACAGAAAGTACCAGGTCAATGTGGAGCTATATACAGGAAGTACCCGATCACTGTGGAGCTATATACAGGAAGTACCAGATCACTGTGGAGCTATATACAGGAAGTACCAGATCACTGTGGAGCTAAATACAGGAAGTACCAGATCACTGTGGAGCTATATGTAGGAAGTACCAGATCACTGTGGAGCTATATACCAGGAAATACCAGATCACTGTGGAGCTATATACAGGATGTACCAGATCACTGTGGAGCTGTATACAGGAAGTACCAGTATCAGATCAATGTGGAGCTATATACAGGAAGTTCCAGATCACTGTGAAGCTATATCCAGGAAGTACCAGTAGCAGATCAATGTGGAGCTATATACAGGAAGTACCAGATGACTGTGAAGCTATATCCAGGAAGTACCAGTAGCAGATCAATGTGGAACTATATACAGGAAGTACCAGATCACTGTGAAGCTATATACAGGAAGTACCAGTACCAGATCAATGTGGAGTTATATACAGGAAGTACCAGTACCAGATCAATGTGGAGCTATATACAGGAAGTACCAGTAGCAGATCACTGTGAAGCTTTAAAGTACCAGAACCTTATAGTATTTGGTTTTAAATATGCCTAAGTATCAAAAGTAAATGTAATTGCTAAAATATACTTAAGTATCAAAAGAAAACTGTTTATAACCCACCCGAACAAGGACCCGAATTGATATCCAAAATACTAAACCTACTTATCACGGAGGCAAAAGGGACGACAGTAATGGAAGGAGACCTCAACGTTATCATGAATTCTACGTTAGATTGTCAACGCAACATAAATCACAAGGCAGAGAAGGCTGCAGTGATACTAAGAAGGGCAGATGAAGAGGTGGGTCTGATAGATGTTTGGAGAACTTTACACCCCAAATAAAATTGCTTTACATTCTACTCTACAGCACATAATACTCAAATCAAATCCAATCAAATGTTTTTATAAAGCCCTTCTTACATCAGCTGATGTCACAGAGTGCTGTTCAGAAACCCAGCCTAAAACCCCAAACAGCAAGCAATACAGGTGTAAAAGCACGGTGGTTAGGAAAAACTTTCTAGAAAGGCCAGAACCTAGGAAGAAACCTAGAGAGGAACCAGACTGTGAGGGGTGGCCAGTCCTCTTCTGGCTGTGCCGGGTGCTGATTATAACAGAACATGGACAAGATTTAAAAAAATTTATAGAACAGGCAGAACAGTTGAAACTGGAAAAGCAGCACGGCCAGGTGGACTGGGGACATCAAGGAGTCATCAGCCAGGTAGGCCTTGAGGAAAGGTCCTAATGCTCAGGTCCTCCGAGAGAGAGAGAAAGAAAGAAAGAAAGAGAGAAAAATTTAGATAATTAGAGAGAGCATACTTAAATTCACACAGGACACCAGATAAGAGAGGAGAAATACTCCAGATATAACAGACAGATCCTAGCCCCGACTGTCACGCTCTTCGGAAAGGACAGACCAAGGCGCAGCGAGGCATCCAGTATACATATTTTATTAATTACGTAACTGGGCAAAACAACACCACAAACGACGATCGTAATGGTGAAAAACATAACATGAAACACAATGACACTATGCTCAAACAATAACCCACAAAACCTATATGAAAACCCCAAACATATATATGGTTCCCAATTAGAGACAATGACACACAGCTGCCTCTAATTGGGAACCATTACCCCAACATAGAAATATAACACCTAGAACATAAAAAACCCTACACCAAAACCAAAACTAAACACACCAGCCTGTCTTCTCAGGCCTGGACGTGACACGACACATAAACTACTGCAGCATAAATACTGGAAGCTGAGACAGGAGGGGTCGGGAGACACTGCGACCCCGTCCGACGATACCCCCGGATTATTAGATTAGATTAGACTATTTCTTGATGTTTAAAACGGATGTAGCCAAAGTCATCAACTACCACATTAGAGCAATGGAAATATCGGATCATGCTAAATATGATAATAAATACAGAACTAGAGAAAAGCTCCACAGTTTGGAGATTAAATCATTAACATCTACATTACATTCAATTTCAGAATAGAATAAGGGCAACACTAAAAAAAGATCTAGATATTAATGAGTTTGGAGAGGTCTCCCCTATAATGGCATGGGATTGGGCCAAGGCAGTGCTTCAAGGTGAGATAATATCATAAGCTTCTTAAAAGAATAAAAGAGAAAGAAAAATTAGAACTACAAAAGACCTTGATCAGGCTTCAAAGTAAACATACAAGTAATGGAAACCATTACTTGTGAAACCAACCTATAGCTCCTATATTATTCATTTTATTCATTAAGAAGGTAAAGATCCGGCAGAATGTGCATTGTATCGACCAATATGGTTGCTGAATGGCGGCCAAAAATGGCTTACATCAATTATTGGAAATAGATTAAGTATTATAATCCCTGATATCATAAACTCTGACCAAACAGACTCTTAAGTGATAATGTCAGGCAAACGTTTAATGTAATGGAACACGCTCTCACTAAAAACCATAAACTGACGATGCTAACCTTAGATGCAGAGAAAGGCTTTGAAAGGGTTTTATGGCTTTTCATTTAAAAAATGTAACAATTTTTACTTTTGTGAAACTATCTTGAACTGGCTGTAAATTATGTATAAAACACCAAATGTCAGAGTAAGGGTAAATGGTACACTATCACGCTCTTTTGACCTCCGAAGCGGGACAAGACAGGGTGATCCTTTGTCACCTTCAATCTTCATTTTAAATATGGAACTGTTAGCTGAAAATATAAGAAATAATCCGTCTACAGATCAATCAGGAAGAACACAAATTAGCAATGTACGCAGACGAGGTGATTCTCTACTAAACAAACATACCTCAGTTAGTTCCCACTATGATGGATGAAGTAAAACAATCCAATGTCATGTCTGGGTACAGATAAATAAAGCCAGTGTCAAATTTAAAACAATCAAACAACATAAACAAGCAGGGGGACTAGCATTACCAAACCTTATTGATTATTACATAGCCGCCCAATTAAAATACATTTTTGTAAGGATGAATCCAGCATTAACAGCTAAATGGAGACAGATGGAAATCCAACAAGTGGAAAAAACTAAAAGTACAACTATATTTATGAAGACAATCAATACAGACATTAGGAAACACCAACAGTCTGGATAAAGATCACCAAAACACAACGTATCCAACAGACCTGATCTAATTGTAATGGACATCGACTTTAAGCCAAGTATGATTGGTGACGATGGTCTGAAAAAGTAAGAAGCTACTGTATATTACTAAAGCAGGGGGACCTAATAAAACACTTAGTGAGATACATCCCATAATTACATATATAGAAAATACGTATCACAAGGGAAATGCTAAAAATGTGCTGTGGCACATACATAGAAATATCGTAGAAGAAACAAAAGATGAGAATATTAAAGCGGTAACCAAGACTATCTGCAAATAGTAATAACCCAAGAGGACTGGGAGGACCTACAGCGCATTCGGAAAGTATTCAGACCCCTTGACTTTTTCCACATTTTGTTACGTTACAGCCTTATTCTAAAATGGACTAAATAAAAAAAATCCTCAGCAATCTACACACAATACCCTATAATGACATCACAATACCCCATAATGACAAAACAAAAACAGTTTTCTTTAGAAATTTTAGCAATATGTATTAAAAATAGAAAACAGAAATACCTTAATACATTAGTATTCAGACCCTTTACTATGAGACTCAACATTGAGCTCAGGTGCATCCTGTTTCCACTGATCATCCTTGATGTTTCTACAACTTGATTGGAGCCCACCTGTGGTACATTCAATTGATTAGACATGATTTGGAAAGGCACACACCTGTCTGTATAAGATCCCACTGTTGACCATATAAGGTCCCACTGTTGACCATATAAGGTCCCACTGTTGACCATATAAGGTTCCACTGTTGACCATATAAGGTCCCACTGTTGACCATATAAGGTCCCACTGTTGACCATATAAGGTCCCACAGTTGACAGTGCATGTCAGAGCAAAAACCACGTCATGAGGTTGAAGGAATTGTCCGTAGAGCTCAGAGACTGCATTGTGTTGAGGCACAGATCTGGGGAAGGGTACCAGATAATGTCTGCAGCATTGAAGGTCCCCAATAACACAGTGGCCTCTATCATTCTTAAATGGAAGAAGTTTGGAACCACCAACACTCTTCCTAGAGCTGGCCGCCCGGCCAAACTGAGCAATCGGGGGAGAAGGGCCTTGGTCAAGGAGGTGACCAAGAACTCGATGGTCACTCTGATAGAGCTCTAGAGTTCCTCTGTGGAGATGGGAGAAACTTCCAGAAAGACAACCATCTCTGCAGCACTCCACCAATCAGGCCTTTATTGTAGAGTGGCAAGACGGAAGCCACTCCTCAGTAAAATGCACATGACAGCCTGCTTGGAGTTTGCCAAAAGGCACCTAAAGACTCAGACCATGAGAAACAAGATTCTCTGGTCTGATGAAACCAAGATTGAACTCTTTGGCTTAAATGCCAAGCGTCACATCTGGAGGAAACCTGGCACCATCCCTACGGTGAAGCATGGTGGTGGCAGCATCATGCTGTGGGGATGTTTTTCAGCGGCAGGGACTGGGAGACTAGTCAGGACGAGGCAAAGATGAACGGAGCAAAGTAAAGAGAGATCCTTGATGAAAACCTGCTCCAGAGTGCTCAGGACCTCAGACTGGGGTGAAGGTTCACCTTCCAACAGGACAACGACCTTAAGCACACAGCCAAGACAACGCAGGAGTGGCTTTAAGACAAGTCTCTGAATGTCAATTATTTTTGTTTTGTTTTGCTTTGACATTATGGGGGTATTGTGTGTAGATTGATGAGCAAAAAAACTATTTAATCAATTATAAAACAAGCCTGTAATGTAATAAAATGTGGGAAAAGTCAAGGGGTCTGATTACTTTCTGAATGCAATGTATCTAGAAACACGACCAAGACAACCAACTCTCTACTCTGGAGGAAATACTCTTGGAAAATTAAGTCAAGATTTTTTACAACTCCTATAATACAATGAAAATCCAACCGTGACATTACCCCCAAGTTGCTGATGAAACAGTTGGGAGAGCAGCGCTAACCATAGTCACATATTATATTCCTGCCCAGTCCTCAATCATTTATGGATCGAAGTATACAAAATATTGGATTATACGTTACAATGCTCGCTCTCTCTAAATCCAGTGAACCCCTCATACATTGGTCCTTGACACTTCAGAATCCACAAATGAAATCTATAGTGTGGAGATGATAACTCCAAGAAACCAAATGACTCTATTTGACATACAAAAAAAAATTAAGAGATAAAATGGACATGTTTTAAACGGACGGGTATGGGTGGAAACGTGTGTGTGTGTGTGCCCTTTGATGCGTGCATGTGTGTGTGTGTGTGTGTCATGCACAAAAATATGGTGAAAGCGTAATGTCAATAGGGGATGCCAGAACACAACACCAGGGGACGTAACCAACAGGTGTAGATAGGGGATGCCAGGATGCCAACACAACACCAGGGGACGTAACCAACAGGTGTAGATAGGGGATGCCAGGATGCCAACACAACACCAGGAGACGTAACCAACAGGTGTAGATAGGGATGCCAACACAACACCAGGGACGTAACCAACAGGTGTAGATAGGGATGCCAGGATGCCAACACAACACCAGGGGACGTAACCAACAGGTGTAGATAGGGGATGCCAGGATGCCAACACAACACCAGGAGACGTAACCAACAGGTGTAGATAGGGGATGCCAGGATGCCAACACAACACCAGGAGACGTAACCAACAGGTGTAGATAGGGGATGCCAGGATGCCAACACAACACCAGGAGACGTAACCAACAGGTGTAGATAGGGGATGCCAGGATGCCAACACAACACCAGGGGACGTAACTAACAGGTGTAGATAGGGGATGCCAACACAACACCAGGGGACGTAACCAACAGGTGTAGATAGGGGATGCCAACACAACACCAGGGGACGTAACCAACAGGTGTAGATAGGGGATGCCAGGATGCCAACACAACACCAGGGGACGTAACCAACAGGTGTAGATAGGGGATGCCAACACAACACCAGGGGACGTAACCAACAGGTGTAGATAGGGGATGCCAGGATGCCAACACAACACCAGGGGACGTAACCAACAGGTGTAGATAGGGGATGCCAGGATGCCAACACAACACCAGGGGACGTAACTAACAGGTGTAGATAGGGGATGCCAGGATGCCAACACAACACCAGGAGACGTAACCAACAGGTGTAGATAGGGATGCCAGGATGCCAACACAACACCAGGAGACGTAACCAACAGGTGTAGATAGGGGATGCCAGGATGCCAACACAACACCAGGGGACGTAACTAACAGGTGTAGATAGGGGATGCCAGGATGCCAACACAACACCAGGAGACGTAACCAACAGGTGTAGATAGGGGATGCCAGGATGCCAACACAACACCAGGGGACGTAACCAACAGGTGTAGATAGGGGATGCCATGTTGTTGTATTGACGAGAGAGAACCTGCAAGTAAGCATTTCATTGGACGGTGTAAACCATGTGTATCCCGTACATACTGTACTACTAATATATTTTTGTTAATTTGAAACAGACACACCACATACACACCACAACACACACAATGTCACTGTGCCAGATAGGCCAAGCTTCAGACTCCAGACCCTATCTTCCACCAGGACATTAGTATAGTGAGTCACACCTGGTTTCAAATACTATTTGAAATGATTTCCAGTACTTTATGTAGCTTGATTGAACTAGCATGGCTTAATGGACCAATAACATAACCCCAAACCTGCAAAACCCGCCTCTCTGGCACTCGGACTAGTTGTGAGGAGTCCATGTTACCGCAGAAACGGACTCAACCGGTCTTCATTCATAACCCTTGGTTACACGATACTACAGTAATTGTGCCAGCCCTAACCATGGTATGTACTTGTAGCCTATATTATTTTCGGGTCTAGATCAATAACAATACTGTGTAAGTAGACATGGCTGTCAATGTTTCTGAAATACAATATTCTGCCTCTCACAAATCATATTAATACCAATAAAGGAGATGGAGGAGAGTTTAAGAGAGAGAGAGAGATGAAGAGAGAGAGAGAGAGAGAGAGAGAGAGAGAGAGAGAGAGAGAGAGAGAGAGATGAAGAAAGAGAGAGAGAGAGAGAGATAAAGAAAGAGAGAGAGAGAGAGAGAGAGAGAGAGAGAGAGAGAGAGAGAGAGAGAGAGAGAGAGAGAGAGAGAGAGAGAGAGAGAGAGAGAGGAAAAGGGAATCAGGGTGTAGTTTTCGGAGAGGGTCCGGAGGGCGCAGGGGAGCACAGAAAAGCTACATGAAGACAAATTAACAGACCTTGGTTACTGATAAACCATGAAGAGGAAGCACTGGCAGAGACACAGACAGGCAGCTGGGATGTTAAGCATACTTTGCAGACACACAGACACTGGCAGAGCTAGGCATGTTATTTAGAGAGAAAGACACAGAGACAGAGAGAGATCCATGCTATGCAGAGAGAAAGACACAGAGACAGAGAGAGATCCATGCTATGCAGAGAGAAAGACACAGAGACAGAGAGAGATCCATGCTATGCAGAGAGAAAGACACAGAGACAGAGAGAGATCCATGCTATGCAGAGAGAAAGACACAGAGACAGAGAGAAATCCATGCTATGCAGAGAGAAAGACACAGAGACAGAGAGAGATCCATGCTATGCAGAGAGAAAGACACAGAGACAGAGAGAGGCATGATATGCAGAGAGAAAGACACAGAGACAGAGAGAGATCCATGCTATGCAGAGAGAAAGACACAGAGACAGAGAGAGATCCATGCTATGCAGAGAGAAAGACACAGAGACAGAGAGAGATCCATGCTATGCAGAGAGAAAGACACAGAGACAGAGAGAGATCCATGCTATGCAGAGAGAAAGACACAGAGACAGAGACAGAGGCATGCTATGCAGAGAGAAAGACACAGAGACAGAGAGAGAGGCATGATTTGCAGAGAGAAAGACACAGAGACAGAGAGAGATCCATGCTATGCAGAGAGAAAGACACAGAGACAGAGAGAGATCCATGCTATGCAGAGAGAAAGACACAGAGACAGAGAGAGATCCATGCTATGCAGAGAGAAAGACACAGAGACAGAGACAGAGGCATGCTATGCAGAGAGAAAGACACAGAGACAGAGAGAGAGGCATGATATGCAGAGAGAAAGACACAGAGACAGAGAGAGATCCATGCTATGCAGAGAGAAAGACACAGAGACAGAGAGAGATAAGCCACCGTAGGCAGACCTGGTTCTCAAGAGAAGACAGGCTATGTGCACACTGCCCACAAAATGAGGTGGAAACTGAGCTGCACTTCCCAACCTCCTGCCAAATGTATGACCATATTAGAAACACATATTTCCCTCAGATTACACAGAGCCACAAAGAATTCGAAAGCAAATCCAATTTTAATAAACTCCCAAATATATTGGGTGAAATACCACAGTGTGCAATCACAGCAGCAAGATTTGTGACCTGTTGCCACAAGAAAAGGGCAACCAGTGAAAAACAAAGAGAGACAGAGAGACAGAGAGAGAGGCATGCTACAGAGAGAGACGCAGAGACACAGAGAGAGACACAGAGACATAGAGAGGCATGCTACAGAGAGAGACGCAGAGACACAGAGAGAGACATAGAGACAGAGAGAGGCATGCTACAGAGAGAGACACAGAGACAGAGAGAGGCATGCTACAGAGAGAGACACAGAGACAGAGAGAGAGACACAGAGACACAGAGAGACATGCTACAGAGAGAGACATAGAGACAGAGAGAGGCATGCTACAGAGAGAGACATGCTACAGAGAGAAAGGCATGCTACAGAGAGAGACACAGAGACAGAGAGAGACATGCTACAGAGAGAGACAGAGACAGAGAGAGGCATGCTACAGAGAGAGACACAGAGACAGAGAGAGGCATGCTACAGAGAGAGACACAGAGACAGAGAGAGAGACACAGAGACACAGAGAGACATGCTACAGAGAGAGACATAGAGACAGAGAGAGGCATGCTACAGAGAGAGACATAGAGACAGAGAGAGGCATGCTACAGAGAGAGACACGGAGACAGAGAGAGACACAGAGACACAGAGAGACATGCTACAGAGAGAGACATAGAGACAGAGAGAGGCATGCTACAGAGAGAGACACAGAGACAGAGAGAGACACAGAGACACAGAGAGACATGCTACAGAGAGAGACACAGAGACAGAGAGAGACACAGCGACACAGAGAGACATGCTACAGAGAGAGACATAGAGACAGAGAGAGGCATGCTACAGAGAGAGACACAGAGACAGAGAGACACAGAGACACAGAGAGACATGCTACAGAGAGAGAGACATAGAGACATAGAGACAGAGAGAGGCATGCTACAGAGAGAGACACAGAGACACAGAGAGACATGCTACAGAGAGAGACACAGAGAGACATGCTACAGAGAGAGACACAGAGACAGAGAGAGACACAGAGACACAGAGAGACATGCAACAGAGAGATACAGAGAGACATGCTACAGAGAGAGACACAGAGACAGAGAGAGACAGAGAGACAGAGAGGCATGCTACAGAGAGAGACACAGAGACAGAGAGACACAGAGACACAGAGAGACATGCTACAGAGAGAGACATAGAGACAGAGAGAGGCATGCTACAGAGAGAGACACAGAGACAGAGAGAGACACAGAGACACAGAGAGACATGCTACAGAGAGAGACACAGAGACAGAGAGAGACACAGAGACACAGAGAGACATGCTACAGAGAGAGACATAGAGACAGAGAGAGGCATGCTACAGAGAGAGACACAGAGACAGAGAGAGACACAGAGACACAGAGAGACATGCTACAGAGAGAGACACAGAGACAGAGAGAGACACAGAGACACAGAGAGACATGCTACAGAGAGAGACACAGAGACAGAGAGAGACACAGAGACACAGAGAGACATGCTACAGAGAGAGACACAGAGACAGAGAGAGACACAGAGACACAGAGAGACATGCTACAGAGAGAGACACAGAGACAGAGAGAGACACAGAGATACAGAGAGACATGCTACAGAGAGAGACACAGAGACAGAGAGAGACACAGAGACACAGAGAGACATGCTACAGAGAGATACAGAGAGACAGAGAGAGACACAGAGACAGAGAGAGACATGCTACAGAGAGAGACATAGAGACAGAGAGAGGCATGCTACAGAGAGAGACACAGAGACAGAGAGAGACACAGAGACACAGAGAGACATGCTACAGAGAGAGACACAGAGACAGAGAGAGACACAGAGACACAGAGAGACATGCTACAGAGAGAGACATAGAGACAGAGAGAGGCATGCTACAGAGAGAGACACAGAGACAGAGAGAGACACAGAGACACAGAGAGACATGCTACAGAGAGAGACACAGAGACAGAGAGAGACACAGAGACACAGAGAGACATGCTACAGAGAGAGACACAGAGACAGAGAGAGACACAGAGACACAGAGAGACATGCTACAGAGAGAGACACAGAGACAGAGAGAGACACAGAGACACAGAGAGACATGCTACAGAGAGAGACACAGAGACAGAGAGAGACACAGAGATACAGAGAGACATGCTACAGAGAGAGACACAGAGACAGAGAGAGACACAGAGACACAGAGAGACATGCTACAGAGAGATACAGAGAGACAGAGAGAGACACAGAGACAGAGAGAGACATAGAGACAGAGAGAGACATGCTACAGAGAGATACAGAGAGACAGAGAGAGATAGTTGTTGTTATGTGTATCACTTTAATTACCATTTAATTATAATCACTTCGCTATGGCAACATTGACCTTGTCATTCATGCCATTAAAGCATATTGCATTTGAAAGAGAGGGAAACAGACAGACAGACAGAGACACACAAGTGTGTGCATTAAGAAGTGTGTGCATTAGAGAGAGAGAGAGAGAGAGAGAGAGAGAGAGAGGAAAGGAGGGATAGAGAGGAGGGAGGGAGGGAGGGGAGAGGAGAGGAGGGAGGGAGGGAGGGAGGAGGGAGGGAGGGAGGAGAGAGGGAGGGAGGAGGGAGGGAGGGAGGGAGGGAGGGAGGGAGAGAGAGAGAGAGAGGTGTGATTATGTTTGAGAAGAAGAGAGTGGGAAGGAGAGAAGTCCAATGGAATGTGAGACAGAAAAGATGAAAGGGGTGAATGTACTGTATGTACTGAATGTATTTACTGTATGTACTGAATGTATTTACTGTATGTACTGTATGTATTTACTGTATGTATTTACTGTATGTATTTACTGTATGGACTGTATGTATTTACTGTATGTACTGTATGTATTTACTGTATGTATTTACTGTATGTACTGTATGTATTTACTGTATGTACTGAATGTATTTACTGTATGTACTGTATGTATGTACTGTATGTATTTACTGTATGTATTTACTGTATGGACTGTATGTATTTACTGTATGTACTGTATGTATTTACTGTATGTATTTACTGTATGTACTGTATGTATTTACTGTATGTATTTACTGTATGTATTTACTGTATGTACTGTATGTATTTACTGTATGTATTTACTGTATGTACTGTATGTATTTACTGTATGTACTGAATGTATTTACTGTATGTACTGTATGTATGTACTGTATGTATTTACTGTATGTATTTACTGTATGGACTGTATGTATTTACTGTATGTACTGTATGTATTTACTGTATGTATTTACTGTATGTACTGTATGTATTTACTGTATGTATTTACTGTATGTATTTACTGTATGTACTGTATGTATTTACTGTATGTACTGTATGTATTTACTGTATGTACTGTATGTATTTACTGTATGTACTGACTGTATTTACTGTATGTACTGAATGAATTACCTGTATTTACTGTGTGTACTCTGTGTATTTACTGTATGTACTGTATGTATGTACTGTATTTACTGTATGTACTGTATGTATTTACTGTATTTACTGTATGTATTTACTGTATGTATTTACTGTCTGTATTTACTGTATGTATTTACTGTCTGTATTTGCTGTGTGTATGTACTGTATGTACTGTATGTATTTACTGTATTTACTGTATGTACTGAATTTACTGTATGTATTGTATTTACTCTATGTACTGTATGTATTTACCTTATGCACTGTATTTACTGTATGTATTGTATTTACTGTATGAACTGTATATATTTACTGTATGTACTGTATGTATTTATTGTATGTATTGTATTTACTTCATGTACTGTATGTATTTACTGTATTTACTGTATGCATTTACTGTATGTACTGTATGTATTTACTGTATGTACAGTATGTATTTACTGTATGTACTGTATGTATTTACTGTATGTATTTACTGTATGTATTTACTGTATGTACTGTATGTATTTACTGTATGTACTGTATGTATTTACTGTATTTACTGTATGTATTTACTGTATGTATTTACTGTATGTATTTACTGTATGTACTGACTGTATTTACTGTATGTACTGAATGAATTACCTGTATTTACTGTATGTACTGTGTGTATTTACTGTATGTACTGTATGTATGTACTGTATTTACTGTATGTACTGTATGTATTTACTGTATTTACTGTATGTACTGAATGTATTTACTGTATGTATTTACTGTCTGTATTTACTGTATGTATGTACTGTATGTACTGTATGTATTTACTGTATTTACTGTATGTACTGAATTTACTGTATGTATTGTATTTACTGTATGTACTGTATATATTTACTGTATGTATTGTATTTACTCTATGTACTGTATGTATTTACCTTATGCACTGTATTTACTGTATGTATTGTATTTACTGTATGAACTGTATATATTTACTGTATGTACTGTATGTATTTATTGTATGTATTGTATTTACTTTATGTACTGTATGTATTTACTGTATTTACTGAATGCATTTACTGTATGTACTGTATGTATTTACTGTATGTACAGTATGTATTTACTGTATGTACTGTATGTATTTACTGTATGTACTGTATGTATTACCTCTATTTACTGTATGTATGTACTATATTTACTGTATGTACTGTATGTATTTACTGTATTTACTGTATGTATTTACCCTATGTACTGAATGTATTTACTGTATGTACAGTATGTATTTACTGTATGTACTGTATGTTTACTGTATGTACTGAATGTATTACCTCTATTTACTGTATGTATGTACTATATTTACTGTATGTACTGTATGTATTTACTGTATGTACTGTCTGTATTTACTGTATGTATTTACTGTATTTACTGTATGTATTTACTGTATGTACTGAATATATTACCTGTATTTACTTTATGTTCTATACGTATGTACTGTATGCATTTACTGTATGTGCTGTATGCATTTAGTGTATGTACGGAATGTATTTGCTGTATGTACAGAATGTATTTACTGTATGTACTGTATTTATTTACTGTATGTACTATCTGTATTTACTGTATGTATTTACTGTATGTACTGTATGTATTTACTGTATGTACTGTATGTATTTACTGTATGTACTGAATGTATTACCTGTATTTACTGTATGTATGTACTGTATTTACTGTGTGTACTCTATGTACTTACTGTATTTACTGTATGTATTTACTGCATGCATTTACTGTATTTACTGTCTGTATTTACTGTATTTACTGTATGTATGTACTGTATTTACTGTATGTGCTGTATGTATTTACTGTATTTACTGTATGTATGTACCGTATTTACTACTGTATTTACTGTGTGTATTTACTGTATTTACTGTATGTATTTACTGTATGTATTTACTATATGTACTGAATGTATTTACTGTATTTACTGTATGTACTGTATGTATTTACTGCATGAATTAACTGTATTTACTTTATTTACTGTATATATTTACTGTATTTACTGTATTTATTTACTGTATGTACTGTATGTATTTACTGTATGTATTTACTGTATGTACTGTATTTACTGTATTTACTGTCTGTATATACTGTATGTATTTACTGTATGTACTGTCTGTATTTACTGTATGTATTTACTGTATTTACTGTATGTATTTACTGTATGTACTGTATTCACTGTATGTACTGTATGTACAGTGAGGGGAAAAAAGTATTTGGTCCCCTGCTGATTTTGTACTTTTGCCCACTGACAAAGAAATGATCAGTCTATAATTTTAATGGTAGGTTTATTTTAACAGTGAGAGACAGAATAACAGCAAAATAATCCAGAAAAACGCATGTGAAAAATGTTATAAATTGATTTGCATTTTAATGAGGGAAATAAGTATTTGACCCCCTCTCAATCAGAAAGATGTCTGGCTCCCAGGTGTCTTTTATACAGGCAACGAGCTGAGATTAGGAGCACACTCTTAAAGGGAGTGTATAAAAGACACCTGTCCACAGAAGCAATCAATCAATTAGATTCGAAACTCTCCACCATGGCCAAGACCAAAGAGCTCTCCAAGGATGTCAGGGACTCGCATTAACATCTGCTAACCATGTGTATGTGACAAATACAATTTTTATTTGGACAAGATTGTAGACCTACACAAGGCTGGAATGGGCTACAAGAACATCGCCAAGCAGCTTGGTGAGAAGGTGACAACAGTTGGTGCGATTATTCGTAAATGGAAGAAACACAAAAGAACTGTCAATCTCCCTCGGCTTGGGCTCCATGCAAGTCTCACCTCGTGGAGTTGCAATGATCATGAGAACAGTGAGGAATCAGCCCAGAACTACACGGGAGGATCTTGTCATTGATCTCAAGGCAGCTGGGACCATAGTCACCAAGAAAACAATTGGTAACACACTACGCTGTGAAGGACTGAAATCCTGCAGTGCCCGCAAGGTCCCCCTGCGCAAGAAAGCACATATACATGCCCGTCTGAAGTTTGCCAATGAACATCTGAATGATTCAGAGGACATCTGGGTGAAAGTGTTGTGGTCAGATGAGGCCAAAATAGAGCTCTTTGGCATCAACTCAACTCGCCGTGTTTGGAGGAGGAGGAATGCTGCCTATGACCCCAAGAACACCATGTCCACCGTCAAACATGGAGGTGGAAACATTATGGTTTGGGGGTGTTTTTCTGCTAAGGGGACAGGACAACCTCACCGCATCAAAGGGTCGATGGACGGGGCCATGTACCATCAAATCTTGGGTGAGAACCTCCTTCCCTCAGCCAGGGCATTGAAAATGGGTCGTGGATGGGTATTCCAGCATGATAATGACCCAAAACACATGGCCAAGGCAACAAAGGTGTGGCAACAAAGGAGTGGCCTAGCCAGTCTCCAGACCTTAATCCCATAGAAAATCTGTGGAGGGAGCTGAAGGTTCGAGTTGCCAAACGCCAGCCTCGAAACCTTAATGACTTGGAGAAGATCTGCAAAGAGGAGTGGGACGAAATCCCTCCTGAGATGTGTGCTAACCTGGTGACCAACTGCAAGAAACGTCTGACCTCTGTGATTGCCAACAAGGGTTTTGCCACCAAGTACTAAGTCATGTTTTGCAGAGGGGTCAAATACTTATTTCCTTCATTAAAATGCAATTCCATTTGTAACATTTTTCACATTTGTTTTTCTGGATTTTTTTGTTGTTACTCTGTCCCTCACTGTTCAAATAAACCTACCATTAAAATTATAGACTGATCATTTCTTTGTCTGTGGGCAAACGTACAAAATCAGCAGAGGATCAAATGCTTTTTTTTTTATCTGATCAATTTGATGATGTTTTAAAAACAAGGACATTTCTAAGTGACTCCAAATTTTTGAACAGTAGTCTGTGTACTGTATTTATTCACTGTATGTACTGTCTGTATTTACTGTATGTACTGTCTGTATTTACTCTATGTACGGTATGTATTTACTGTATGTATTTACTGTATGTACTGTATGTATTTACTGTATGTACTGTATGTACTGTATGTATTTACTGTATGTATTTAAAGTATGTACTGACTGTATTTACTGTATGTAGTGTTTGTATGTCATGTATGTGTTGTATGTACTGTGTGCATGTACTGTGTGTATTTACTGTATATACTGTGTGTTTACAGTATGTACTGTATGTATTTACTGTATGTGCTGTGTATATTTACAGTATGTACTGTATGTATTTACTGTATGTGCTGTATGATTTTACTGTATGTACTTTATGTACTGTACTGTGTGTATTTAATGTATATACTGTGTGTATTTACTGTATGTACTGTGTGTATTTACTGTATGTACTGTGTGTATTTACTGTATGTTCTGTATGTATGTACTGTATGTATTTACTGTATGTAACGTATGTATGTACTGTTTGTACTGTGTGTATGTACTGTATGGACTGTATGTACTGTATGTATTTACTGTTAGTACTCTTAGTACTGTGTGTACTGTATGTGTGTACTGTATGTACTGTATGTATTTACTGTATGTACTGTTAGTACTGTATGTACAGTATGTACTGTATGTACTGTATGTATTTATTTTATGTACTGTATGTATTTACTGTATGTACTGTATATATGTACTGTATGTACTGTTAGTACTGTATGTACAGTATGTACTGTATGTACTGTATGTGTGTACTGTATGTATGTATGTACTGTACGTACTGTATGTATGTACTTTGTGTATGTACTGTATGTACTTTGTGTATGTACTGTATGTACTATGTGTATTTACTTTATGTACTGTATGAATTTACTGTATATACTGTATGTTTTTACTGTATGTACTGTATGTATTTACTGTTAGTACTCTTAGTACTGTGTGTACTGTATGTGTGTACTGTATGCACTGTATGCATTTACTGTATGTACTGTAAGTACTGTATGTACTGTATGTATTTATTTTATGTACTGTATGTATTTACTGTATGTACTGTATATATGTACTGTATGTACTGTTAGTACTGTATGTACTGTATGTACTGTATGTATTTACTGTATGTACTGTATGTATGTACTGTGCATATTTAATGTATATACTGTGTGTATTTACTGTATGTACTGTGTGTTTTACTGTATCTACTGTGTGTATTTTCTGTATGTACTGTATGTAATGTATGTATGTACTGTTTGTACTGTGTGTATGTACTGTGTGTACTGTATGTACTGTATGTATTTACTGTTAGTACTCTTAGTACTGTGTGTACAGTATGTGTGTACTGTATGCACTGTATGCATTTACTGTATGTACTGTTAGTACTGTATGTACTGTATGTATTTATTTTATGTACTGTATGTATTTACTGTATGTACTGTATGTACTGTTAGTACTTATGTACTGTATGTACTGTATGTACTGTATGTATTTACTGTTAGGACTGTTAGTACTGTATGTACTGTGTGTATGTACTGTATGTACTGTGTGTATGTACTGTATTTACTGTATGTATTTACTGTGCGTACTGTGTGTATGTACTGTATGTGCTGTGTGTATGTACTGTGTGTATGTACTGTATGTATGTACTGTATGTACTGTGTGTATGTACTGTATGTATGTACTGTATGTACTGTACATATTTACTGCATGTACTTTGTGTATGTACTGTGTGTACTTTATCCATTTACTGTATGTACTTTGTGTATGTACTGTGTGTATTTGCAGTATGTATTTCAAAGTCAAAAAGTCAAAGTCACCATTATTAGTCAGTTGTACAACCGAATGCCTTCAACCGAAATGTTTCTTCCGCATTTAACCCAACCCTCTGAATCAGAGAGGTGCGGGGCTGCCTTAATCGACATCCACGTCTTGGCGCCGAGGAACAGTGGGTTAACTGCCTTGTTCAGGGGCAGAACGACAGATTTTTTCCTTGTCAGCTCGGGGATTCGAACTTGCAACCCTCCGGTTACAAGTCCAACGCTCTAACCACTAGGCTACCTGCCGCCCCAGTATGCAGTATGTAGTGTGTAGTATGTAGTGTGTGTGTGTGTGTTCCAAGATTCAGACAGACATTTATGAGCCCAGACACAGTCATATCAGATTACATGTAGAGGTCAAAGCTATCATGCGTAGATACAATGTGTTTCCTATCATTTCATCATCCTCCCATAACCCACAGTAAACATTGCTCCGTTCTCTTCAGCATGCTGTGTGTGCATCCCTGCCTGCTGTTTGGGTGATGACAAAGTGCTAATTTCTCTCCTTCTTCTTCTGCTCCCTTGTTCTATTTTCCTCTACCCTGTCTGCCTTGTCTCTCCCTTTCTCCCTCATGTTTACCCCCTCCCTCTCTCCCCTCTCTCGCCCGCCCAGCTCTGAGAGATAACCGTATCCAGCTCCACCGGTCTACAGGCACAGAGCTGTCCATCACCATCGGAAATGTGCAGCTGTCAGACGAAGGAGAATACACCTGCTCTATCTTCACAATGCCTGTCCGTACTGCCCGCGCCACTGTCACCGTGCTAGGTGTGTGCATGTGTTGTTTGTGTGTGTGTGTGTGTGTGTGCTTCTGTATTAAGTATTAACATTCTGTATTATGCATTAACATATTCAATTACAGATCTTCTGGCGGTATGTGTGCTAGGTACAGTAGTGGAGGACTGTATGTAGATGTCTTTGTCTGAGTGTTGGTAGCGTACAGTATCTATATGTGTATGCAATCTGCATTGCATTAGTGTGTATATCTGCAGGTATTGCAGAATATTGCATGTTCTCTGTTGTTTGTATAACCTTCTGAGTGCCTTTACACTCAGAAAAAAAGGTGCTATCTAGAATCTAAAAGGATTCTTTGGCTGTCCCCATAGGAGAACCCTTTGAAGAACCATTTTTTGGTTCCAGGTACACTACATGACCAAAAGTATGTGGACACCTGCTCGTCGAACATCTCATTCCAAAATCATGGGCATTAATATGGAGTTCGTCCCACCTTTGCAGCTATAACAGCCTCCACTCTTCTGGGAAGGCTTTCCACTAGATGTTGGAACATTGCTGCAGGAACTAGCTTCAATTCAGCCACAAGAGCATTTAGTGAGGTCGGGGACTGATGTTGGGCGATTAGGCCTGGCTCGCAGTCAGCGTTCCAATTCATCCCAAAGGTGTTCGATGGGGTTGAAGTCAGGGCTCTTTGCAGGCCAGTCAAGTTCTTCCACACCAATCTCTGACAAACCATTTTTTGTCATTGTCATGCTGAAACAGGAAAGGGCCTTCCCCAAATTGTTACCACAAAGTTGGAAGCAAAGAATAGTCTAGAATGGCATTGCATGCGGTGGCGTTAAGATTTCCCTTCACTGGAAGGGGGCTTAGCCCGAACCATGACAGACCATTATTCCTCATCCACCAAACTTTACATTTGGCACTATGCATTGGGGCAGGTAGCGTTTTCCTGGCATCCGCCAAACCCATATTCATCCGTCGGACTGCCAGATGGTGAAGCATGATTCATCACTCCAGAGAACGCGTTTCCACTGCTCCAGAGTCCAATGGCGACGAGCTTTACACCACTCCAGCCGATGCTTGGCATTCTGCATGG
Organism: Brachymystax lenok tsinlingensis; assembly: GCA_030435695.1. Lineage (NCBI taxonomy): Eukaryota > Metazoa > Chordata > Actinopteri > Salmoniformes > Salmonidae > Brachymystax > Brachymystax lenok. The sequence continues at coordinate 39,123,089 of CM059788.1, forward strand.
TGATCTTAGGCTTGTGTGCGGCTGCTCAGCCATGGAAACCCATTTCATGAAGCTCCCCTACAAACAGTTATTGTGCTGACCTTGCTTCCAGAGTCAGTTATGAACTTGGTAGTGAGTGTTACAACCGAGGACAGGCGAATTTTACACACTACGCGTTTCAGCACTCGGCGGTCCTGTTCTGTGAGCTTGTGTGACCTACCACTTCGCGGCTGAGCCGTGGTTGCTACTACACATTTCCAATTCACAGCACTTACAGTTGACCAGGGCAGGTCTATCGGTGCAGAAATTTGAGGAACTGAGTTGTTGGAAAGGTGGCATCCTATGACTGTGCTCGTTGAAAGTCAGTGAGCTCTTCATTACGGCCATTCTACTGCCAATGTTTAACTATGGAGATTGCATGGCTGTGTGCTCGATTTTATACACCTGTCAGCAACTGGTGTGGCTGAAATAGCCTAATCCACCAATCTGAAGTGGTGTCCACATACTTTTGTATATATAGTGTATGTCATTATATACAGTTGAAGTCGGAAGTTTACCTTAGCCAAATACATTTAAACTCAGTTTTTCACAATTCCTGACATTTATACAAACTATAGTTTGTTAAGAAGAAGTGTGTGGAGTGGTTGAAAATCGAGTTTTAATGACTCCGACCTAAGTGAATGTAAACTTCCGACTTCAACTGTATCATGTTTTTGAATATTTATACTCTTTCATTTAGGTCATTATTGTGGAGACACTACAATGTTGTTGATCCATCCTCAGTTTTCTCCCATGACAGACATTTAACTCTGTAGCAGTTTTAAAATCACCAATGGCCTCATGGTGACAACCCAGTTTCCTTCCTGTCCTGCAGCTCAGTTCAGAAGGACGACTGAATCTTTGATGTATCTGGGTGGTTTAATACGTCATCCACAGCATGAATATTAACTTGACCATGCTTAAAGATAATCAATGTCGGATTTGTTATTGTTACCATCTACCAATCACTGCCCTTCTGTATGAGGCTTTTGGAAAAGCTCCCTGGTCTTTGTAGTTGAATCTGTGCTTGAAGTTCAATACTTGACTGAGGGACCTTATAGATGTTGTAGGGTTAGTAATTAAACAATAATGTCAACCCCTATTATTTCACACAGAGTGAGCCCATGTAATGTATTATGTGATTTGTACAGCCAAATTTTACTTCTGAACTAATATCGGCTTGCCTAAAACAAAAGGGGGTGAATACTTATGCAACGACTGTAATTTATTTATTTTTTATTAGTTAAAAAAATATATATATATATATAATTTTTCTTTTCACTTTGACATTATGGCATATTTTGTGTAGATCAATGCCAAAGAAATACAATTAAATCTCAATCCCACTTTGTAACGCTACAAAATATGAGAAAGGTTCAAGGGGGTGTAGACTATAGGTATGAGACTATAGGGAGTCAAGGGGGTGTAGTCTATAGGTACTGCACGTCCACCGGCTGTATTCCATTCAAGGGGTCAAGGGGGAGTAGACTATAGGTATGAGACTATAGGGAGTCAAGGGGGTGTAGACTATAGGTACTGCACGTCCACCGGCTGTATTCCATTCTGTCTACTGTATGTATGTGTGCATATATGTCTGTGTTTTAAAGGAGCAATCTGGAGTTGGTACATACATTTTTACAGTAGCCTCAAGAGCTTAGTTCAAATCTCTCTCTCTCTCTCTCTCTCTCTCTCTCTCTCTCTCTCTCTCTCTCTCTCTCTCTCTCTCTCTCTCTCTCTCTCTCTCTCTCTCTCTCTCTCTCTCTCTCTCTCTCCGTCAGGGGTCCCTGGTAAGCCCCAGATCTCTGGCTATGAAGACACTGTCCAGGAGGGGGGTAAGGTCACCCTCACCTGCACCAGCTCCGGGAGCAAGCCCCCCGCCAAACTACGCTGGTACAGGAACCAGGAGGAACTTACAGGTAAGGGTGGAGGGGGAGAGGGAGAGAGGGAGGGTAGATTGAAGAGGGGGTATACAGGAGAGAGAGGGGGTATATGGGAAAGAGAGAGAGGGGGTAGACAGGTGAGAGGGGGTAGATGAGAGAGAGAGAGAGAGAGAGAGAGAGAGAGAGAGAGAGAGAGAGAGAGAGAGAGAGAGAGAGAGAGAGAGAGAGAGAGAGAGAGAGAAAAGACAGATGAGAAAGAGGGGGTGTGGATGAGAGAGAGAGAGATGAGGTAGACAGGGTAGAGGGGGGAGGGAGTGAGGGAGTGAGGAGGGTAGACAGGGGAGAGAGAGGGGTAGAGGGGGGAGGGAGTGAGGAGGGTAGACAGGGGAGAGAGCGGGTAGAGGGGGGAGGGAGTGAGGAGGGTAGACAGGGGAGAGAGAGCATCCCCCTGGTGTTGGGGTCTTTATGAGAGGAGAGCATCTACCTGGTGTTGGAGTCTTTATGAGAGGAGAGCATCCCCCTGGTGTTGGAGTCTTTATGAGAGGAGAGCATCTACCTGGTGTTGGAGTCTTTATGAGAGGAGAGCATCCCCCTGGTGTTGGAGTCTTTATGAGAGGAGAGCATCCCCCTGGTGTTGGAGTCTTTATGAGCTCAACCCTGTGTGACAGTTAATGTGTGTGCTGCTGTGCCCCTGCTGCACACAGACACTGGGCTCTTCAGACAGTCTTATGACTGAAGAAAGGGAGCGAGGAGAGGAGCTTCATGGGTCAATGTGTTATTATGACACCCTATCATACAATGTTTATGTCCCAAATAGCACCCTATTACCTATGTAGTGCACTACTTTTGGCCAGGTCCTATAAGGCCATTTGGGCCACAGGAATTGAGCGCTGTGCTGTAATTAGCTAACTGAGAGAAACGAGCGCATAGATCTCCACTCACTGCTGCTCCTTTGACGGGCTTACAGAGATTAAAGAGGCTCAGAGGGGAGGGAGATGGGGAGAGAGAAGAGGAGAGGGAGAGAGAGGGGGAGAGAGAGAGAAGCTGGGGAGAGAGAGAGAAGAGAGAGGGAGAGGGGGAGAGAGAAGAGGGAGGGAGAGAGGGGGGGAGAGAGAGAGAAGCTGGGGAGAGAGAGAGAAGAGAGGAGGGAGAGAGGGAGAGAGGAGAGGAGAGAGAAGAGGGAGGGAGAGAGAGAGGGGAGAGAGAGAGAAGAGGAGGAGAGAGAGAGAGAGAGAGAGGAGGGGAGAGAGAGAGGAGAGGAGAGAGGGGAGAGAGAGAGGGAGAGAGGAGAGAGGGGAGAGAGAGAGAGAGAGAGAGAGGGGAGAGAGAGAGAGAGAGAGAGAGAAGAGGAGGAGAGAGGGAGAGAGGAGAGGGAGAGAGAGAGAGAGAGAGAGGGAGAGAGGGGGGAGAGAGAGAGAAGCTGGGGAGAGAGAGAGAGAGAGAGGAGGGAGAGAGAGGGAGGGAGAGAGGGGGAGAGAGAGAGAGAGAGGGGAGAGAGGGGGAGAGAGAGAGAGAGAGGGAGAGAGAGAGAGAAGAGAGGAGGGAGAGAGGGATAGGGGGAGAGAGAAGAGGGAGGGAGGGAGGGAGGGAGGGAAAGAAGGAGACAGAAGAGAGGAAGGAGAGGGGGAGGGAGAGAGAAGAGGTAGAGGGAGCGGTCGTATTAGGAGAGAGACAGGAGAGGGAGGGGCCGTATCAGGAGAGAGACAGGAGAGGGAGGGGTCGTATTAGGAGAGAGACAGGAGAGGGAGGGGCCGTGACAGGAGAGAGACAGGAGAGGGAGGGGCCGTACAGAGAGAGACAGGAGAGGGAGGGGCCGTGTTAGGAGAGAGACAGGAGAGGGAGGGGCCGTATTAGGAGAGAGACAGGAGAGGGAGGGGCCGTGTACAGGAGAGAGACAGGAGAGGGAGGGGCCGTATTAGGAGAGAGACAGGAGAGGGAGGGGCCGTGTTAGGAGAGAGACAGGAGAGGGAGGGGCCTTATTAGCAGAGAGACAGGAGAGGGAGGGGCCGTGTGGGAGAGAGACAGGAGAGGGAGGGGCCAGACAGGGAGAGAGACAGGAGAGGGAGGGGCCGTATTAGGAGAGAGACAGGAGAGGGAGGGGCCTTATTAGCAGAGAGACAGGAGAGGGAGGGGCCTTATTAGGGGAGAGAGACAGGAGAGGGAGGGGTCAGTACAGGAGAGAGACAGGAGAGGGAGGGGCCTTATTAGGAGAGAGACAGGAGAGGGAGGGAGGGTCGTATTAGGAGAGAGACAGGAGAGGGAGGGGCCTTATTAGGAGAGAGACAGGAGAGGGAGGGGTCGTATCAGGAGAGAGACAGGAGAGGGAGGGGCCTTATTAGGAGAGAGACAGGAGAGGGAGGGGCCGTGATAGAGAGAGACAGGAGAGGGAGGGGCCTTATTAGGAGAGAGACAGGAGAGGGAGGGGCCGTATTAGGAGAGAGACAGGAGAGGGAGGGGCCTTATTAGGAGAAAGACAGGAGAGGGAGGGGCCGTATTAGGAGAGAGACAGGAGAGGGAGGGGGCCGTACAGGAGAGAGACAGGAGAGGGAGGGGCCGTGTTAGGAGAGAGACAGGAGAGGGAGGGGCCAGACAGGAGAGAGAGACAGGAGAGGGAGGGGCCTTATTAGGAGAAAGACAGGAGAGGGAGGGGCCGTATTAGGAGAGAGACAGGAGAGGGAGGGCCGTGTTAGGAGAGAGACAGGAGAGGGAGGGGGCCGTGAGGAGAGAGACAGGAGAGGGAGGGGCCGTGTAGGAGAGAGACAGGAGAGGGAGGGGCCTTATTAGGAGAGAGACAGGAGAGGGAGGGGCCGTATTAGGAGAGAGACAGGAGAGGGAGGGGCCGTGATTAGGGAGAGAGACAGGAGAGGAGGGGCCGTATTAGGAGAGAGACAGGAGAGGGAGGGGCCGTATTAGGAGAGAGACAGGAGAGGGAGGGGCCGTATTAGGAGAGAGACAGGAGAGGGAGGGGCCGTATTAGGAGAGAGACAGGAGAGGGAATATGAAGGGAACGAGATAAAGACAAAACGTCTGGGTGCATGTAGTGCACTACTTTTAACCAGCACATTACACCAGTTCATCTCCAGAAGCAGTTCAAGCCATACTGCTCTGGTCAGAAGTAGTGAACTACATAGGCAATAGGGTGACATTTGGAAAGCAGGGAGAGAGACAATACAGGCTATGAGGGAAGGGTCAGTGAAGGAAATGAAGGAAGGATAAAAAAAAAAGAAGGATGATGAAATGGTTGGAGATTCAGGAAAGAGGACTGAAGCTGAAGAGGGTTTAATTGAATGAATGGAGGGGCTAAGAGCTGTGAAGAGGCTTTAAATATGAATGCTCTTGTTCTCTATGTAAGGGTAAGGGCTATTGATCAGCTGAATGGATTAATATGTCTGGATTCAATTGGATGTAGCCTGCATCCCATATAGATCCCTATTCCCTGTTTAGTGCACAACTTTTGATCAAAGCCCTGTGGAACCTAGTCAAATGTAGTGCACTATATAGAGAATGGGGTGCCATTTGGGACGCTGACATAATCAACATTTATGGTATCATTATGGTGGATCCCCAGATTTGAACTGTAGCCAGCCCCTGAGTGTGTGTGTGTGTGTTTGTGCATGTGTGTGTGTGTGTGTGTGTGTGTGTGTGTGTGTGTGTGTGTGTGTGTGTGTGTGTGTGTGTGTGTGTGTGTGTGTGTGTGCGTGAGTGTGCGCACTGGTGTGTGGGTGCATGAACGAGACAAAGAGAAAGAGACAGAGAGAAGGAGAAAGAGAAATATCCTCCACGTCATATTGCTAAAATATTACTGTCAGTCAGTCAGTGATATTTCTGTATCTTGAATATAAACTAATGTGACATGCAGCTTTTCAGACAGTGATGGTATTATATCATACAATGATGTTATTATATCATACAGTGGTAGTATTATATCATACAGTGATGGTATTATATCATACAGTGATGTTATTATATCATACAGTGATGGTATTATATCATACAATGATGGTATTATATCATACAGTGATGTTATTATATCATACAGTGGTAGTATTATATCATACAGTGATGGTATTATATCATACAGTGATGTTATTATATCATACAGTGATGGAATTATATCATACAGTGATGGTATTATATCATACAGTGGTAGTATTATATCATACAGTGATGGTATTATATCATACAGTGATGTTATTATATCATACAGTGATGTTATTATATCATACAGTGGTAGTATTATATCATACAGTGATGGTATTATATCATACAGTGATGGTATTATATCATACAGTGATGATATTATATCATACAGTGATGGTATTATATCATACAGTGATGTTATTATATCATACAGTGATGGTATTATATCATACAGTGATGGTATTATATCAGACAGTGATGTTATTATATCATACAGTGATGTTATTATATCATACAGTTGTATTATATCATACAGTGATGGTATTATATCATACAGTGATGGTATTATATCCTACAGTGATGGTATTATATCATACAGTGATGGTATTATATCATACAGTGATGGTATTATATCATACAGTAGTATTATATCCTACAGTGATGGTATTATATCATACAGTGGTAGTATTATATCATACAATTGTAGTATTATATCATTCAGTGGTAGTATTACGTCATACATTGGTAGTATTATATCTTACAGAGGAAGTATTATATCATTCAGTGGTAGTATTACATTATACCGTAGTAGTATTTCGTCATACAGAAGTTGTACTATATCATACAGTGGTAGTACTATATCATTCAGTGGTAGTATTATATCATACAGTGGTATTATATCATAATTGTAGTGTTATATCATACAGTGATGTTATTATATCATACAGTGATGTTATTATATCATACAATGGTAGTATTATGTCATACAATGGTAGTATTATATCATACAATGGTAGTATTATGTCATACAGTGGTAGTATTATATCAAACAGCAGTAGTACAGTGAGGGAAAAAAGTATTTGATCCCCTGCTGATTTTGTACGTTTGCCCACTGACAAAGAAATGATCAGTCTATAATTTTAATGGTAGGTTTATTTGAACAGTGAGAGACAGAATAACAACAAAAAAATCCAGAAAAACGCATGTGAAAAATGTTATAAATTTATTTGCATTTTAATGAGGGAAATAAGTATTTGACCCCTCTGCAAAACATGACTTAGTACTTGGTGGCAAAACCCTTGTTGGCAATCACAGAGGTCAGACGTTTCTTGCAGTTGCCCACCAGGTTAGCACACATCACAGGAGGGATTTTGTCCCACTCCTCTTTGCAGATCTTCTCCAAGTCATTAAGGTTTCGAGGCTGATGTTTGGCAACTCGAACCTCCAGCTCCCTCCACAGATTTTCTATGGGATTAAGGTCTGGAGACTGGCTAGGCCACTCCAGGACCTTAATGTGCTTCTTCTTGAGCCACTCCTTTGTTGCCTTGGCCGTGTGTTTTGGGTCATTGTCATGCTGGAATACCCATCCACGACCCATTTTCAATGCCCTGGCTGAAGGAAGGAGGTTCTCACCCAAGATTTGACGGTACATGGCCCCGTCCATCGTCCCTTTGATGCGGTGAAATTGTCCTGTCCCCTTAGCAGAAAAACACCCCCAAAGCATAATGTTTCCACCTCCATGTTTGACGGTGGGGATGGTGTTCTTGGGATCATAGGCAGCATTCCTCCTCCAAACACGGCGAGTTGAGTTGATGCCAAAGAGCTCCATTTTGGTCTCATCTGACCACAACACTTTCACCCAGATGTCCTCTGAATCATTCAGATGTTCATTGGCAAACTTCAGATGGGCATGTATATGTGCTTTCTTGAGCAGGGGGACCTTGCGGGCGCTGCAGGATTTCAGTCCTTCACGGCGTAGTGTGTTACCAATTGTTTTCTTGGTGACTATGGTCCCAGCTGCCTTAAGATCATTGACAAGATCCTTCCGTGTAGTTCTGGGCTGATTCCTCACCGTTCTCATGATCATTGCAACTCCACGAGGTGAGATCTTGCATGGAGCCCCGGGCCGAGGGAGATTGACAGTTCTTTTGTGTTTCTTCCATTTGCGAATAATCGCACCAACTGTTGTCACCTTCTCACCAAGCTGCTTGGCGATGGTCTTGTAGCCCATTCCAGCCTTGTGTAGGTCTACAATCTTGTCCCTGACATCCTTGGAGAGCTCTTTGGTCTTGGCCATGGTGGAGAGTTTGGAATCTGATTGATTGATTGCTTCTGTGGACAGGTGTCTTTTATTCAGGTAACAAACTGAGATTAGGAGCACTCCTTTTAAGAGTGTGCTCCTAATCTCAGCTCGTTACCTGTATAAAAGACACCTGGGAGCCAGAAATCTTTCTGATTGAGAGGGGGTCAAATACTTATTTCCCTCATTAAAATGCATTCTGTCTCTCACTGTTCAAATAAACCTACCATTAAAACTGATCATTTCTTTGTCAGTGGGCAAACATACAAAATCAGCAGGGGATCAAATACTTTTTTCCCTCACTGTATTATACAATACAGTAGTATAATTATAATTATATTCATAAAGTAGTATTATATTATATCTTCCATTAGTATTATTCTATTATAGAGAACTATTATATCATACAGTAGTATTATATTATACAGTGGTAGTATTATATCATACAGTGGTAGTGTTATATCATACAGTGATGGTATTATATCATAAAGTAGTAGTATTATGTCATACAGTGGTAGTATTATATCATAAAGTAGTAGTATTATATCATCAAGTTTTAGTATTATATCATACAGTGGTAGTATATCATACAGTAGTATTATATCATACAGTGGTAGTATATCATACAGTAGTATTATGTCATACAGTGGTAGTATTATGTCATACAGTAGTATTATATCATACAGTGATGTTATTATATCATACAGTGGTAGTGTTATATCATACAGTAGTAGTATCATATCACACAGTAGTATTATATCATACAGTGATGTTATTATATCATATAGTGATGTTATTATATCATACAGTGGTAGTATTATATCATACAGTGGTAGTGTTATATCATACAGTGGTAGTGTTATATCATACAGTGGTAGTGTTATATCATACAGTGGTAGTGTTATATCATTCCGTAGTAGTATTATGTCATACAGTGGTAGTATTATATCATAAAGTAGTAGTATTATATCATCAAGTTTTAGTATTATATCATACAGTGGTAGTATATCATACAGTAGTATTATATCAAACAGTGATGTTATTATATCATACAGTGATGTTATTATATCATACAGAGGTAGTGTTATATCATACAGTGGTAGTATTATGTAATTGTTTAATGTAATGACAGTTAAAAAGAGTGCCCATGGTGACAATGTGTCTGTATGTGTGTGTGCGTCTCTGTGTATGTGTGTGTGCGTCTCTGTGTATGTGCGTCTCTGTGTATGTGGGTGTGCGTCTCTGTGTATGTGTGTGTGCGTCTCTGTGTATGTGTGTGTGCGTCTCTGTGTATGTGTGTGTGCGTCTCTGTGTATGTGTGTGTGCGTCTCTGTGTATGTTGGTGTGCGTCTCTGTGTATGTGCGTCTCTGTGTATGTGGGTGTGCGTCTCTGTGTATGTGTGTGTGCGTCTCTGTGTATGTGTGTGTGCGTCTCTGTGTATGTGTGTGTGCGTCTCTGTGTATGTGTGTGTGCGTCTCTGTGTATGTGGGTGTGCGTCTCTGTGTATGTGTGTGTGCGTCTCTGTGTATGTGGGTGTGCGTCTCTGTGTATGTGGGTGTGCGTCTCTGTGTATGTGTGTGTACGTCTCTGTGTATGTGTGTGTGCGTCTCTGTGTATGTGTGTGTACGTCTCTGTGTATGTGTGTGTGCGTCTCTGTGTATGTGTGTGTGCGTCTCTGTGTATGTGGGTGTGCGTCTCTGTGTATGTGTGTGTGCGTCTCTGTGTATGTGGGTGTCTGCGTATGTACGTCCAGGTCGTCCTGACGTGGTGGAGACTAATCCAGACGAGGCCACCTACACAGTGATCAGTGAGCTGACTCTGACGGTGGGCCGTAGCGACGACAACACCCTGATCGCCTGTGCTGTTGACCACCCTTCTCTGTCCCCGGATGAGAAGAGGACCGAACAGGCCATCAGAGTCCTGTGTAAGTGCTGCCCCCACTGGCCAAGCCCTGCCACTGCAACCTCATCAAATCAAATCAAATTTGATTTGTCACATACACATGGTTAGCAGATGTTAATGCGAGTGTAGCGAAATGCTTGTGCTTCTAGTTCCGACCATGCAGTAGTATCTAACAAGTAATCTAACAAATTCACAACAACTACCTTATACACACAAGTGTAAAGGAATGAATACGAGTATGTACATATAAATATATGGATGAGCGATGGCCGAACAGCATAGGCAAGATGCAGTAGATGGTATAGAACACAGTATATACATATGAGATGAGTAATGTAGGATATGTAAACATTATATAAATGGCATTGTTTAAAGTGGCTAGTGATACATTTATTCCATCCAATTATAATTATTAAAGTGGCTAGAGATTTGAGTCGATGGCTGAACGGCATAGGCAAGATTCAGTAGATGGTATAGAGTACAGTGTATACATTTGATATAAGTAATGTCGGATATGTAAACATTATATACAAAATTGTTTAAAGTGGCTAGAGATACATTTGTTACATCCAATCCTATTATTTAAAGTGGCTAGAGATTTAAGTCAGTATGTTGGCAGCAGCCACTCAATGTTAGTGATGGCTGTTTAACAGTCTGATGGCCTTGAGATAGAAGCTATTTTTCATTCTCAGTCCCAGCTTTGATGCACCTGTACTGACCTCGCCTTCTGGATGATAGCGGGGTCAACAGGCAGTGGCTCGGGTGGTTGTTGTCCTTGATGATCTTTTTGGCCTTCCTGTGACATCGGGTGGTGTAGGTGTCCTGAAGGGAAGGTAGTTTACCCCCGGTGATGCGTTGTGCAGTCCTCACTACCCTCTGGAGAGCCTTACGGTTGTGGGCGGAGCAGTTGCCGTCCAAGGGTGGTGATACAGCCCGACAGGATGCTCTCGATTGTGCATCTTTAGAAGTTTGTGAGTGTTTTTGGTGACAAGCCGAATGTATATCATGTATATCATCATAATTCTGTACAGTAGCCCAGGCTATGGCCCTTTCACTAATGGATTTCATGAATACCTTGCGTCCTTTCATCCCATCCTCTCATCGCCTCTTTTTGAAAATGACAGAGGGAAGCGAGGTGAGGAGATGTGGGAACAGGATCCAAGGAGATAGTGCTGCTACGGTTGGTCATGTGTATACTGCCACCTGCTGGGGACTCGTATGTTTACCACACTGTCTGTGCTACAGCTGGGTCAATCAATCACATTCATTTTAGAAATAACTTTATACGTCTGCAGTCGTCACAAAGTGCTTTACAGATACGCAACCTAAAACCCAAGAGTGCAGAAGCTAGGTAATGCTATAGGTTAGTTTGCTCATATCAGTGTGTAGCAGTATGTGTGTGCATGTGTGTGTGTGTGTGTGTGTATCTTCTCCAGTGTATGTAAAGTTACTGTATTTTGGGTCTTTTCTCTAGTCACCCCAGACGTCACTATCCAGCCTCAGAGTGATCTGCCCAGAGAGGGAGAGAAGTTCATTATACAATGCATAGGCAATGGAAACCCGAAGTAAGAAACACACACACACACACACACACACACACACACACACACACACACACACACACACACACACACACACACACACACACACACACACACACTCATGAACACTACTAGATCTGCTTTTCTCTCCCCCTCTGTCTCCCCTCTGTCTCCTCTCTCACCCTCTGTCTCCCCTCTCTCCTCCTCTGTCTCCCCTCTCTCCTCCTCTGTCTCCCCTCTCTCCTCCTCTGTCTCCCCTCTCTCCTCCTCTGTCTCCTCTCTCCCCCTCTGTCTCCCCTCTCTCCTCCTCTGTCTCCCCTCTCTCCCCCTCTGTCTCCCCTCTGTCTCCTCTCTCCCCCTCTGTCTCCCCTCTCTCCCCTTCTGTCTCCTCTCTCCCCCTCTGTCTCCCCTCTCTCCCCTTCTGTCTCCTCTCTCCCCCTCTGTCTCCCCTCTCTCCTCTCTGTCTCCTCTCACCCTCGGTCTCCCCCTTCTCCCCCTCGGTCTTCCTCCTCTCCCACTCTTTCTCCCCCTTTGCACCCTCTGTCTCACCTTCGCTCTCTCCCCTCCCACTCTGTCTCCCCTCTGACTACCTCTATCATCCCATCACTGACTATCTCTATCACCCCATCACTGACTATCTCTATCACCCCGTCACTGACTACCTCTATCACCCCGTCACTGACTACCTCTATCACCCCGTCACTGAATATCTCTATCACCCCATCACTGACTACCTCTATCACCCCATCACTGACTATCTCTATCACCCCATCACTGACTATCTCTATCACCATGTCACTGACTACCTCTATCATCCCATCACTGACTACCTCTGACTACCTCTATCACCCATCACTGACTATCTCTATCACCCCATCACTGACTACCTCTGACTATCTCTATCACCATGTCACTGACTATCTCTATCACCCCATCACTGACTACCTCTATCACCCCGTCACTGACTATCTCTATCACCATGTCACTGACTACCTCTATCATCCCATCACTGACTACCTCTGACTACCTCTATCACCCATCACTGACTATCTCTATCACCCCATCACTGACTACCTCTGACTATCTCTATCACCATGTCACTGACTATCTCTATCACCCCATCACTGACTACCTCTATCACCCCGTCACTGACTATCTCTATCACCATGTCACTGACTACCTCTATCATCCCATCACTGACTACCTCTGACTACCTCTATCACCCATCACTGACTATCTTTATCACCCCGTCAATGACTACCTCTATCACCCCGTCACTGACTGCCTCTATCACCCTGTCACTGACTATCTCTATCACCATGTCACTGACTATCTCTATCACCCCATCACTGACAATCTCTATCACCACGTCACTGACAATCTCTATCACCACATCACTGACTATCTCTATCACCCCATCACTGACTATCTCTATCACCCCTTCACTAACTATCTCTATCACCCCATCACTGACTATCTCTATCACCCCATCACTGACTATCTCTATCACCCCATCACTGACAATCTCTATCACCACATCACTGACTATCTCTATCACCCCATCACTGACTATCTCTATCACCCCTTCACTAACTATCTCTATCACCCCATCACTGACTACCTCTATCATCCCATCACTGACTATCTCTATCACCCCGTCACTGACTATCTCTATCACCCCATCACTGACTATCTCTATCACCATGTCACTGACTACCTCTATCACCATGTCACTGACTATCTCTATCACCATGTCACTGACTATCTCTATCACCATGTCACTGATGATCTCTATCACCATGTCACTGACTATCTCTATCACCATGTCACTGACTATCTCTATCACCATGTCACTGATGATCTCTATCACCATGTCACTGATGATCTCTATCACCCCGTTATTGACTACCTCTATCATCCCATCACTGACTATCTCTATCACCCCATCACTGACTATCTCTATCACCCTGTCACTGACTGTCTCTATCACCCCATCACTGACTATCTCTATCACCATGTCACTGACTATCTCTATCACCCCATCACTGACTATCTCTATCACCCCGTCACTGACTACCTCTATCACCATGTCACATACTATCTCTATCACCATGTCACTGACTATCTCTATCACCCATTCACTGACTTTCTCTATCACCCCATCACTGACTATCTCTATCACCCATTCACTGACTTTCTCTATCACCCCATCACTGACTATCTCTATCACCATGTCACTGACTACCTCTATCACCCTGTCACTGACTATCTCTATCACCATGTCACTGACTACCTCTATCACCCCATCACTGACTACCTCTATCACCCCATCACTGACTACCTCTGACTACCTCTATCACCCCATCACTGACTATCTCTATCACCCCGTCACTGACAATCTCTATCACCCCTTCACTAACTATCTCTATCACCCCATCACTGACTATCTCTATCACCCTATCACTGACTATCTCTATCACCCCATCACTGACTATCTCTATCACCCCATCACTGACAATCTCTATCACCACATCACTGACTATCTCTATCACCCCATCACTGACTATCTCTATCACCCCTTCACTGACTATCTCTATCACCCCATCACTGACTATCTCTATCACCCCGTCACTGACTATCTCTATCATCCCATCACTGACTATCTCTATCACCCCGTCACTGACTATCTCTATCACCCCATCACTGACTATCTCTATCACCATGTCACTGACTACCTCTATCACCATGTCACTGACTATCTCTATCACCATGTCACTGACTATCTCTATCACCATGTCACTGATGATCTCTATCACCATGTCACTGACTATCTCTATCACCATGTCACTGACTATCTCTATCACCATGTCACTGACTATCTCTATCACCATGTCACTGATGATCTCTATCACCATGTCACTGATGATCTCTATCACCCCGTTATTGACTACCTCTATCATCCCATCACTGACTATCTCTATCACCCCATCACTGACTATCTCTATCACCCTGTCACTGACTGTCTCTATCACCCCATCACTGACTATCTCTATCACCATGTCACTGACTATCTCTATCACCCCATCACTGACTATCTCTATCACCCCGTCACTGACTACCTCTATCACCATGTCACATACTATCTCTATCACCATGTCACTGACTATCTCTATCACCCATTCACTGACTTTCTCTATCACCCCATCACTGACTATCTCTATCACCATGTCACTGACTACCTCTATCACCCTGTCACTGACTATCTCTATCACCATGTCACTGACTACCTCTATCACCCCATCACTGACTACCTCTATCACCCCATCACTGACTACCTCTGACTACCTCTATCACCCCATCACTGACTATCTCTATCACCCCGTCACTGACAATCTCTATCACCCCATCACTGACTACCTCTAATACCCCATCACTGACTATCTCTATCATCACGTCACTGACTACCTCTATCACCCCATCACTGACTATCTCAATCATCACGTCACTGACTATCTCTATCACCCCATCACTGACTACCTCTATCACCCCATCACTGACTGTCTCTCTCACCATGTCACTCACCCACTCCAATCAAACTCAGACTCTTGTCTGTCAAGGCTAAACTTTCCCTTGTTCTTCTTGTCCTCTCCAATAATTATAATTATTCATAATTTTAATAATTATTATAATAATAATCTCCTCTATCTTGCTTTGCACCTTTTCCTTCTCCTCTTCCCTCCTCCTCATCCTCTTCTCATCCTCTTCTCCCTCCCTCCTCATCCTCTTCTCGTCCCTCCTCATCCTCTTCTCCACCCTCCTCATCCTCTTCTCCACCATAAAGAGAACGGGAGGGAGGGAGGGAGGGAGGAGAGAGAGAGAGAGAGAGAGAGAGAGAGAGAGAGAGAGAGAGAGAGAGAGAGAGAGAGAGAGAGAGAAGGAGAGAGAATATGCATAGCTCCTTAGGCTGAATGACTAGTGACCCGTCAGAGACAGGCTGGGTCTCATCTGTCAGTCAAACACGTCCACCATGGCAACATCTCTGCTGTTCAGAATCTGACCCACTCTCTCTCTTTCACAATGATAAGTTTCACATTTAACTGCATAATACAATTAGGCTTCAGGGCTTGTTTCTGGTGCGCACCGTCATGTCTCAGCAAGTTCTGAGAATGTCTTGACGAGCTGAACAAGAGCTGTTTCAAGAGGCTCTAATCAAATAGAATGGAATGTGCACCCTGTACTGGAGGACTATCGCATTCCATGCCATTCCACTACATTCTATTCCATTCCATAACATTCCATTCTATTCCACAACATTCCATTCCACTACATAACATTCCATTCTATTCCACAACATTCCATTCCACTACATAACATTCCATTCTATTCCACAACATTCCATTCCACTACATAACATTCCATTCTATTCCACAACATTCCATTCCACTACATAACATTCCATTCCATAACAATACATTTCATTCCACTGCATAGGCCTCACTCCCCCCTATCTGAGATATCTACTGCAGCCCTCATCCTCCACATACAACACCCGTTCTGTCAGTCACATTCTGTTAAAGGTCCCCAAAGCACACACATCCCTGAGTCGCTCCACCTTTCAGTTCGCTGCAGCAAGCGACTGGAACGAGCTGGAACGAGTTTATTCTTGTTCTGAAAAATGAAGGCTATTCCATGCGAAAAATTGCCAAGAAACTGAAGATCTCGTACAACGCTGTGTACTACTCTCTTCACAGAACAGCGCAAACTGGCTCTAACCAGAATAGAAAGAGGAGTGGGAGGCCCGGTGCACAACTGAGCAAGAGGACAAGTACATTAGTGTGTCTAATTTGAGAAACAGATGCCTCACAAGTCCTCAACTGGCAGCTTTATTAAATAGTACCCACAAAACACCAGTCTCAATGTCAAAAGTGAAGAGGCGACCCTTCTAGGCAGAGTTGCCAAGAAAAAGCCATATCTCAGACTGGCCAATAAAAAGAAAAGATTAAGATGGGCAAAAGAACACAGACACTGGACAGAGGAAGATTGGAAAAAAGTGTTATGGACAGACTAATCTATGTTTGAGGTGTTCGGATCACAAAGAAGAACATTCGTGAGATGCAGAAAAAATGAAAAGATGCTGGAGGAGTACTTGACACCATCTGTCAAGCATGGTGGAGGCAATGTGATGGTCTGGGGTGCTTTGGTGGTGGTAAAGTGGGAGATTTGTACAGGGTAAAAAGGATCTTGAAGAAGGAAGGCTATCACTCCATTTTGCAACGCCATGCCATACCCTGTGGACGGTACTTAATTGGAGCCAATTTCTTCCAACAACAGGACAATGACCCAAAGCACAGCTCCAAACTATGAAATAACTATTTAGGGAAGAAGCAGTCAGCTGGTATTCTGTCTCCAATGGAGTGGCCAGCACAGTCACCGGATCTCAACCCTATTGAGCTGTTGTGGGAGCAGCTTGACCGTAAGGTACGTAAGAAGTGCCCATCAAGACAATCCAACTTGTGGGAGGTGCTTCAGGAAGGATGGGGTGAAATCTCTTCAGATTACCTCAAACAATTGACAACTAGAATGCCAAAGGTCTGCAAGGCTGTAATTGCTGCAAATGGAGGATTCTTTGACGGAAGCAAAGTTTGAAGAACACAATTATTATTTCATTTAAATAATTATTTATAACCTTGTCGGTGTCTTGAATATATTTCCTATTCAATTTGTAACTAATTTCATGTATGTTTTCATGGAAAACAAGGACATTTCTAAGTGACCCCAAACGTTTGAACGGTAGTGTAGGTATGAGAGAAAGATGACCTCATATAATGTTCATATGTCCCTAAAATGTATTAATCACATGAACAAATCCAGTTATACAGCCATATGCTTCATATTACAGTAACATAATGAATTACTGTATCATACTACTTCTTCAGGTTTTGAGGCATGTACTGCATGTAACACACTTTCTATTTTAAAATCAAATATCTTTTCTCTTTATCCTCTTGTTCTTTTTCTGTGTGTCTCTGTGTGTGTGTGTCTCTGTGTGTGTGTGTCTCTGTGTGTGTCTCTGTGTGTGTGTGTCTGTGTGTGTGTCTCTGTGTGTGTGTGTCTCTGTGTGTGTGTCTGTGTGTGTGTCTCTGTGTGTGTGTGTCTCTGTGTGTGTGTCTGTGTGTGTCTTTGTGTGTGTGTCTCTGTGTGTGTGTGTCTGTGTGTGTCTCTGTGTGTGTCTCTGTGTGTGTGTCTCTGTGTGTGTGTCTCTGTGTGTGTGTGTCTGTGTGTGTCTCTGTGTGTGTGTCTCTCTCTCAGACCCACCTCGTACGTGTGGCAGAAGAAGGATGGAGAGCTCCCTCTGCTGGCCAAGGTGGACGGTAGTTTCCTGCTCTTTGAGATGCTCAACAAATCAGACAACGGGGTGTACCTCTGTCAGGCTGACAACGGAATTGGGAAGATGCAGGGAGAGTACACACTGCTGGTGCAAGGTACTGACAAGAGAGAGAGGTGGTTGAGAAGCAGCTTGTCCAAAGCAGGATCAGGATGTATATATTTCTTCTGTCTGCTTCATCATTGTTTATTTCTGTTGTTGTGTGGTTTATACTACAACTTTTACTTTCACCTTTCTTTTCTGATTTACTTTACTTTTCTTTTCTGTTTATTTCTCTTCATCATCAACACCATCCACCTCACGCTACACTCCTTCGCTTTTTTGCTAAACATCCTGTACGCCACTGTGCCGCTGTCTGGTCTTTCTTCCTCTCTACTCCTCTGCTCTTACTATCTCTCCACATTCCTTCATGTCTTCTCCTTTATCCAAGACCTGACAGATGGTTCAAACAACCTCTTCCCTACCTCTTTCTATCTACCCTCCTCTTCTCCAACCTCTGACTCCCCCCTCTCCCTCCCTCTCTCCTGATTCTTTCCCCACTCTTATGTCAACAACGTCTGGGTCTGGCTCATCTGCCTCCGGGTCACTACCTGCCAGCTCTCCTCCCACTATTTTCTCCTTCTCTGTCCCTTACCCATCTGACCTCACCATCGCCCCTTCTTCTTCCTCATCCCTCTCTACCTCTTCTCCCTCTTTCTCTCCTCCTCCTGTCAGTGTTCTATCCACCTCTCTTTCCAACTCTCTTTTCCCTGACCTTTCCATGTCTCCCGAACCCCATCCCCCCTCCTCTGACTCCTTCTCACCCTCTTCTTCCTCCTCTTTTTCCCCTCCTCCTGCCAGCGTTACTCCTCCCTCTGTCGCTCCCCCCCTCCTCCGACTCCCTCACTCCCTCCTCAGTTACCATATGGCTGAATGGAGTTTACAGTTTCACAGGTAAATTATCTGTTACACACATACACAGTTGTACCCTCACGAACAAACACATTCACAGACCCTAATTATATAATAAATACCATTCAGCAGAAGCTTTTATCCAAAGCGACTTACAGTCATGCGTGCAAACATTTTACACACGGGGAGCCCCGGGAATTGAACCAATAATCCTGGCATCACAAGTGCCATGCTCTATCAACTGAGCCAGACAAGACCAACTGCACTATAGGTACTGTGAACATGAAATGTTGTGTGTAGAGCCTACATCAACACTGCAGGATCAAGTAGACTCTACTGTGGAGGGTTGTAGACGTATCATGTGACCAGGACCTCTCATCAAAGGGCATTTTGGAGTAGGGTTAGTCACGTGCGCCGAATACAACAGGTGTGCTTACTTACGAGCCCCTAACCAACAATGCAGTTTCAAAAAATTCTGAAAAGAATAAGAAATAAAAGTAACAAGTAATTAAAGAGCAGCAGTAAAATAACAATAGCGAGGCTATACACAGGGGGGTACCGGTTAGTTGAGGTAATATGTACATGAAGGTAGAGTTATTAAAGTGACTATGTATAGATGATAACATAGAGAGTAGCAGCGGTGTAAAGGGGGGGGGTGGGCTATGCAAATAGTCTGGGTAGCCATTTGATTAGGTGTTCGGGAGTCTTATGGCTTGGGGGTAGGAGCTCTTTAGAAGCCTCTTGGACCTAGACTTGGCGCTCCGGTACTGCTTGCCATGCGGTAGCAGAGAGAACAGTCTATGATTAGGGTGGCTGGAGTCTTTGACAATTTTTAGGGCCTTCCTCTGACACCGCCTGTTATAGAGGTCCTGGATGGCAGGAAGCTTGGCCCCAGTGATGTACTGGGCCGTTCGCACTTGGGGTCGGAGGCCGAGCAGTTGCCATACCAGGCAGTTGCCATACCATGGATCTGAGGACACATGCCAAATCTTTTCAGTCTCCTGAGGGGTATTAGGTTTTGTCGTGCCCTCTTCACGACTGTCTTGGTGTGTTTTGACCATGTTAGTTTGTTGGTGATGTGGACAACCTGCTCCACTGCAGCCCCGTTGATGAGAATGTGGGTGTGCTCGGTCCTCTTTTTCCTGTAGTCCAGAATCATCTCCTCTGTTTTGATCACATTGAGGGAGAGGTTGTTGTCCTGGTACCACATGGCCAGGTCTCTGACCTCCTCCCTATAGGCTGTCTCATCATTATCGGTGATCAGGCTTACCATTGTTGTGTCATCGGCAAACTTAATGATGGTGTTGGAGTTGTGCCTGGCCGTGCAGTCATGAGTGAACAGGGAGTACAAGTGGGGACTGAGCACGCACCTCTGAGGGGCCCCTGTGTTGAGGATGTGTTGTTACCTATCCTTACCACCTGGGGCGGCCCGTCAGGAAGTCCAGGATCCAGTTGCAGAGGGAGGTGTTTAGTCACAGGGTCCTTAGCTTAGTGATGAGCTTTGAGAGCACTATTGTGTTGAACGCTGAGCTGTAGTCAATGAATAGCATTCTCACATAGGTGTTCCTGTTGTCCAGGTGGGAAAAGGGAAGTGTGGAGTCCAATAGAGATTGCGTTATCTGTGGATATGTTTGGGCGGTATGCAAATTGTGGTGGGTCTAGGGTTTCTGGGATGATGGTGTTGATGTGAGCCAATACCAGCCCTTCAAAGCACTTCATGGCTTCAGATGTGAGTGTTATGGGTCGGTAGTCATTTAGGCAGGTTACCTTAGTGTTCTCTGGCACAGGGACTGTGGTGGTCTGCTTAAAACATGTTGGTATTACAGACTCGGACAGGGAGAGGTTGAAAATGTCAGTGAAGACACTTGCCAGTTGGTTAGCGCATGCTCGCAGTACACGTCCTGGTAATCCGTCTGGCCCTGCGGCCTTGTGAATGTTGACCTGTTTAAAGGTCTTACTCACATCGGCTGCTGAGAGCGTGATCACACAGTCATCCGGAACAGCTGGTGCTCTCATACATGTTTCAGTGTTATTTGCCTCGAAGATAGCATAGAAGTAGTTTATTTCGTCTGGTAGGCTCGTTTCACTGGGCAGCTCTTGACTGTGCTACCCTTTGTAGTCTGTAATGATTTGCAAGCCCTGCCACATCCGACGAGCGTCAGAGCCGGTGTAGTACAATTTGATCTTAGTCCTGTTATTGACGCTTTGCCTGTTTGATGGTTTAGCGGGAGCAAAACAGTCCTGTAGCTTCGCATCTGACCACTTTTTTATTGATCTAGTCACTGGTGCTTCCTGCTTTAATTTGAGCTTGTAAGCAGGAATCAGGAGGGTAGAATTATGGTCAGATTTGCCATTTGCCATTTGCAATATGCGTATCTGTGTGTGGAGTAAAGGTGGTCCAGAGTTTTTTTCTCCTCTGGTTGCACATTTAACATGCTGATAGTTTCCCTGCATTAAAGTCCCCAGCTACAAGGAGCGCCGCCTCTGGGTGAACGTTTTCTTGTTTGCTTGTGGCAGAATACAGCTCATTCAATGCTGTCTTAGTGCCAGCCTCTGACTGTGGTGGTATGTAAACAGCTACGAAAAATACAGATGGAAACACTCTAGATAGAGAGTGTGGTCTACAGCTTATCATGAGATACTCTACCTCAGGCGAGCAATAGCTCGAAACTTACTTAGATATCGTGCATCAGCTGTTATTTCCAAAAAGACATAGTCCGCTGCCCCTTGTCTTACCAGACTCCGCTGTTCTATCCTGCCGGTACAGCGTATAACCAGCCAGCTGTATGTTGACAATGTTGTCGTTCAGCCACAACTCCATGAAGCATAAGATATTACAGTTTTGAATGTCCCGTTGGTAGTTTAATATTCCACGTAGGCCATCTATTTTATTGTCCAAAGATTGCACATTTTCCAGCAGGATGGAATGAAGTGGGGGTTTATTCGATCACCTACAAAATCTCAGAAGGAAGCCTGCCCTCCGGACCCTTTTCCTCTTCCTCCTCCTCTTCACGCAAATCCAGGGGATCTGGGCCTGTTCCCGCGAAAGCAGTATATCGTTTGCGTCGGCCTCGTCAGACTCGATAAAGGAAAACAAGGATTCTGCCAGTCCTGTAATCGCAGCCCTGATGGTCATAAGAGACGGTAGCGGCAACATCATGTACAAAATAAGTAAAACAAAGAGTTACAAACAACGCAAAAAAAAATAATAAATAAATCGGTTGGGGGCACGTAGAACATCTGCCTTCTTCTTCGGCCCTATTTACACACTGATCTTGGGTCAGTTTTGCATTCACTTTGAGGTTAGGTTTGGGAGACGGGAAGTTGATCCTAGATCTTTACCCAGGGGAAACTTCACCCGGGAGGGGGCATTTCATTCTCAACAACAACCATTTACGTCATTTAGCAGACACTCTTATCCAGAGCGACTTACAGGAGCAATTAGGGTTGATCTGAAACAGGAGTCATCAGGCCAGGTAGTCCTGAGGCGTGGTCCTAGGGCTCAGGTCCTCCAGGAGGAGAGGTAGAGAGAGAGAATTAGAATGAGCGTGCTTAAATTCACACAGGACACCAGATAAGACAGGAGAATTACACGGGCTGTTCTCCCCGTCACTGGTATCATGTTTTCTCTTTTTTCCTTTCCTTTCTGGTACACTCCTTCATTCTGACTCTCTTACACTCGTCTGCCCATCCATCCATCCATCCATCCTCTTGAGAAGATGGTCCAGACAACATTGCAGGTATTTTTTTTTTCGCAGACACCTGTCTGTCTGTATACCTGTCTGCCTGTCTCAATCTGTCTGTCTGTCTCAATCTGTCTGTCTGTTTGTCTCAATCTGTTTCAATCTGTCTGTCTGTCTCAATCTGTCTGTCTGTCTGCCTCAATCTGTCTGTCTGTCTGTCTGTCTGTCTGTCTCAATCCATCTGTCTGTCTGCCTCTCTCAATCTGTCTGTCTGTCTATATGTCTGTCTCAATCTGTCTGTCTGTCTCAATCTGTCTGTCTGTCTGTCTCAATCTGTCTGTATGTCTGTCTGTCTGTCTGTCTATCTGTCTCAATTTGTCTGTCTGTCTATCTGTCTCAATTTGTCTGTCTGTCTATCTGTCTGTCCATTTTCCTTTGCCTGAAGTAGAGAAACTAGTAGTCTGGGGACAGTGTGAACTGTGAAGTAGAGAAACTAGTAGTCTGGGGACAGTGTGAACTGTGAAGTAGAGAAACTAGTAGTCTGGGGACAGTGTGAACTGTGAAGTAGAGAAACTAGTAGTCTGGGGACAGTGTGAACTGAATTGTAATACATGATTTCATACTCTACAGTCTCTCCCTCACAAATATCTCTCTCTCTCTCTCTCTCTCTCTCTCTCTCTCTCTCTCTCTCTCTCTCTCTCTCTCTCACACACACACACAAGTTTTACTTCACTACATTCCTAAAGAAAATAATGTACCTTTTACTCCATACATTTTCCCTGACACCCCAAAAGTACTTGTTACATTTGGAATGCTTAGCAGGACAGGAGCATGGTCTAATTCACACACTTATCAATAGAACATCCCTGGTCATCCTACTGCCTCTGATCTGGTGGACTCAACTAAACACATACTTCGGTGGTAAATGATATCAGAGGGTTGTAGCATGCCCCTGTCTATCCGTAAATAAAAACGATTTAAAAAATGGTGTTGTCTGGTTTGCTTAATATAAGGAATGTGAAATTATTTATACGTTTACTTTTGATGCTTAAGTATTTTTAAAACCAAATACTTTTAGACTTTTACTAAAGTAGGATTTTCCTGGGTGACTTTCACTTTTATTTGAGTCATTTTCTATTAAGGTTTCTTTACTTTTACTCAAGTATAGAAATTGGGTACTTTTTCTACCACTACACGCACACGCACACACACAGAGACGTCAGGTAGCCTAGCGATTAGATTGTTGGGCGAGTAACCGAAAAATCAGTTGATGTCCCCTTGAGCAAGAAACGTAATCTTAATTGCTGCAGGATCACTGTTGATAATGTCTGACCCTGACTGTGACCCCACTCTCCGACGGTGTCTCCAATTTCCAATTCACTCATGCATATTAATACACACTTGTACATGTGTGAAATAGGACAAATATAAGCACTCTCACACCTATAGTACCCCTTATAAACATGCACCTTGAAGTGTGAGTCTCTAACACAGTGTGCAAGGCTGTGATTTTAGTTTCCCAAGGTTTCATCTTGTAGACTAACTCTCTCTCTCTCTCTCTCTCTCTCTCTCTCTCTCTCTGCCCATCTCGCTCACTGTCTCTCTCTCCGTCTCTCTCCGTCTCTCTCCGTCTCTCTCTCTCTCTCTCTCTCT
This sequence comes from Brachymystax lenok tsinlingensis, assembly GCA_030435695.1. Taxonomy (NCBI): domain Eukaryota; kingdom Metazoa; phylum Chordata; class Actinopteri; order Salmoniformes; family Salmonidae; genus Brachymystax; species Brachymystax lenok. The sequence continues at coordinate 39,147,263 of CM059788.1, forward strand.
CTCTCTCTCTCTCTCTCTCTCTCTCTCTCTCTCTCTCTCTCTCTCTCTCTCTCTGTCCATCTCTCTCTTTCTCTCTCTGTCCATCTCTCTCACTCTCTTTCTCTCTCTGTCCATCTCTCCATCTCTCTCTCTCTGTCTCTCTCTCCATCTCTCTCCATCACTCTGTCTCTTTCTCTCTCCCTCTCTCTCTCTCTCTCTCTCTCTCTCTCTCTCTCTCCCCTTGTTCTCTCTCTCTCTCTCTCTTGCTCCCTCCCTCCCCCCTCTCTCTCTCTCTCCCTCTCCCTCTCTCTCTCTTTCAGACCCCACTGCCATGTCGACCTCTTCAGGAGTGGACCATGCTGTTATTGGAGGAGTGGTGGCGGTCATCGTCTTTATCCTGCTCTGTCTGCTTATCGTCCTGGGCAGATACCTCATCAGACACAAAGGTGACATATCTTACACACACACACACGCACGCACGCACGCACATACGCACATACACTAACACACATAGATACACACACACACACACACGCACACACACACACACGCACGCACACACACACACATACACATACACACACACATAGATACACACACACACACACACACACACACATACACATACACATACACACACACACACATAGATACACACGCACGCATAGATGCGCACACACACACATACACACACACACACACACACACATAGATTCACACGCACGCATAGATACACACACACACACATACATACACGCACACACGCACACACATACATAGATACACACACACACATAGATACACACACGCACATCAGCCACTAAGTTAGGTGACCCTTACCATCATAATTACTTTTCATTCCAATGCTTTTCTACTTTTCCTTTTTGACTAACCTTGTCACATGACACGGAGAACAAGAGGTGGAATATTAGCACAAGACATTTGGATTCCAGGCTATAGTTCTTATTTTATTTATAGTTCTCCTTTTCTTATCTACTCCCATTCCCAACCCAGTGTTAGTGTCACAAGGATCCTGTACGCAATTCTTTCCTCACTCCTACATCACTTAAAATCAAATCAAATTGTATTGGTTGCATACATGTATTTAGCAGAGGTTATTGCAGCTGTAGCGAAATGCTTGTGTTTTCAGCAGTGCAGTAATATCTAACAATACACAACAATACACATGAATCTAAAAAGTAAAAGAGTGGAATTAAGAAATATGGAAATATTAGGACAAGCAATGTTGGAGTTTGGAGTATATGTATGTATGTACAGTGCCTTTGGAAAGTATTCAGATCCCTAGACTTTTTCCACATTTTGTTATGTTACAGCCTAATTCTAAATTGTATTAAATTGTTTTTTTTCCCCCTCATTAATCTACACACAATACCCCATAATGACATCACAATACCCCATAATGACATCACAATACCCCATGAAGACAAAGCAAAAACATTTTTTTTGCAATTTTTTGCAAATGTATAACAAATAAAACATTTAAATATCACATTTACCTAAGTATTCAGACGCTCGACTAGATTTTTCTTGGGTATGATGCTACAAGCTTGGCACATATGTATTTGGGGAGTTTCTCCCATTCTTCTCTGTAGATCCTTTCAAGCTATGTCAGGTAGGATGGTCAGCGTCGCTGCACAGAGATGTTTGTCCCGAAGCCACTCATGCATTGTCTTGGCTGTGACTTAGGGTTGTTGTCCTGTTGGAAGGTGAACCGTCGCCCCTGTCATGTGCCTTTTATTGAGGAGTGGCTTCCATCTGGCCAATCAACCATAAAGGCCTGATTGGTGGAGTGCTGCAAAGATGGTTGTCCTTCTGGAAGTTTCTTTCATCTCCACAGAGGAACTCTAGAGCTCTTTCAGAGTGACCATCGGGTTCTTGGTCACCTCCCTGACCAATGCCCATCTCCCCCAATTACTCAGTTTGGCCTGGCAGCCAGCTCTAGGAAGAGTCTTGGTGGTTCCAAACCACTGTGTTCTTGGGGACCTTCAATGCTGCAGAAATGTTTTGGTACCCTTCCCCAAATCTGTGCCTCAACACAATCCTGTCTCGGAGCTCTAAAAAAATTCCTTCAACCTCGTGGCTTGGTATTTGCTCCGATATGCGCTGTCAACTGTGGGACCTTATATAGACAGGTGTGTGCCTTACCAAATCATGTCCAATCAATTTAATTTACCACAGGTGGACTCAAATCAAGTTGTAGAAACATCTCCAGGAGGATCATTTGAAACAGAATGCTCATAGCAAAGGGTCTGAATACTTATGTAAATAAGGTATTTCAGTTTAGAATTTTTAATACATTTGCTAAAAAAAACCTTTTTTGCTTTGGCATTATGAGGTATTTTGTGTAGATTGCTGAGGATCCATATCAGGATAAGGCTGTAATGTACAGTTGAAGTCGGAGGTTTACGTACACTTAGTTCAGAGTCTTTAAAACTCGTTTTTAAACCACTCTGCAAACTTCTTGTTAACAAAATATAGTTTTGGCAAGTTGGTTAGGACATCTACTTTGTGCATGACACAAGTAATTTTTCCAACAATTGTTTACGGACAGATTATTTCACTTATAATTCACTGTATCACAATTTCAGTTTCAATTTCAGAAGTTTACATACACCAAGTTGACTGTGCCTATAAACAGCTTGGAAAATTCCAGAAAATGATGTAATGGCTTTAAAAGATTCTGATAGGCTAATTAACACAATGTGAGTCAATTGGAGGTGTACCAGTGGATGTATTTCAAGGCCTAGCTTCAAACTCAGTGCCTCTTTGCTTGACATCATGGGAAAATCAAAAGAAATCAGCCAAGAACTCTGTAGACCTCCACAAGTCTGGTTCATCCTTGGGAGCAATTTCCAAACGCCTGAAGGTACCACGTTCATCTGTACAAACAATAGTAAACACCGTGGGACCACGCAGCCATCATACCGCTCAGGAAGGAGACACGTTCTGTCTCCTAGAGATGAACATACTTTGGAGCGAAAAGTGCAAATCAATACCAGAACAACAGCAAAGGACCTTATGAAGATGCTGGAGGAAACAGGTACAAAAGTATCTATATCCACAGTAAAACGAGACCTATATCAACATCACCTGAAAGGCCAATCTGCAAGGAAGAAGCCACTGCTCCAAATCCACCATAAAAAAGCCAGACTACGGTTTGCAACTGCACATGGGGACAAAGATCGTACGTTTTGGAGAAATGTCCTCTGGTCTGATGAAACAAACCTAGAACTGTTTGGCTATAATGACCATCGTTATGTTTGGAGGAAAAAGGGGGAAGCTTACAAGCCGAAGAACACCATCCCAACCGTGAAGCACGGGGGTGGCAGCATCATGTTGTGGGGGTGCTTTGCTGCCGGAGAGACTGGTGCACTTCACAAAATAGATGGCATCATGATGAAGGGAAAATATTGTGGATATATTGAAGCAACATCTCAAGACATCAGTCAGGAAGTTAAAGCTTGGTCGCAAATGAGTCTTCCAAATGGACAATGACCCCACAGATACTTCCAAAGTTGTGGCAAAATGGCTTAAGGACAACAAAGTCAAGGTACTGGAGTGGCCATCCCATAGCCATGACCTCAAACCTATAGAACATTTGTTGGCAGAACTGAAAAAGCATGTGGGAGCAAGGAGGCCTACAAACCTGACTCAGTTACACCAGCTCTGTCAGGAGGAATTGGCCAAAATTCACCAAACTTATTGTGGGAAGCTTGTGGAAGGCTACCCGAAACGTTTGACCCAAGTTAAACAATTTAAAGGCAACGCTACCAAATACTAATTGAGTGTATGTAAACCACTGACCCACTGGGAATGTGATGAAAGAAATAGAAGCTGAAATAAATAATTATCTGAACTGTTATTCTGACATTTCACATTCTTAAAATAAAGTGGTGATCTTAACTTACCTAAGACAGGGAATTTTTACTAGGATTAAATGTCAGTAATTGTGAAAAACTGAATTTCAAATGTATTTGGCTAAAGTGTATGTAAACCTCCGACTTCAACTGTAACAAAATGTGGAAAAAGTCAAGGGGTCTGAATACTTTCCGAAGACAGTGTATGTATGTAATGGGATGTAAATACATTATGGACAGTATGTGGATAGAACATGTAGTATATCTGAAGAATACATGGATAGAACATGTAGTATATCTGAAGAATACATGGATAGAACATGTAGTATATCTGAAGAATATGTGGATAGAACATGTAGTATACAGTGAGGGAAAAAAAGTATTTGATCCCCTGCTGATTTTGTACGTTTGCCCACTGACAAAGAAATGATCAGTCTATAATTTTAATGGTAGGTTTATTTGAACAGTAAGAGACAGAATAACAACAAAAAAATTAAGAAAAACGCATGTGAATAATGTTATAAATTGTCTTGGCTGTGACTTAGGGTTGTTGTCCTGTTGGAAGGTGAACCGTCGCCCCAGTCTAAGGTTCTAAGCGCCCTGGAGCAGGTTTTCATCAAGGATCTCTCTGTACTTTGCTCCGTTCATCTTTACCTCGATCTTGACTAGTCTCCCAGTCCCAGCCTCTGTAAAACATCTCCACAGCATGATGCTGCCACCACCATGCGGGGGAAATAAGTATTTGACCCCTCTGCAAAACATGACTTAGTACTTGGTGGCAAAACCCTTGTTGGCAATCACAGAGGTCAGACGTTTCTTGTAGTTGGCCACCAGGTTTGCACACATCTCAGGAGGGATTTTATCCCACTCCTCTTTGTAGATCTTCTCCAAGTCATTAAGGTTTCGAGGCTGACGTTTGGCAAGATTGCTGAGGATCCATATCAGGATAAGGCTGTAATGTACAGTTGAAGTCGGAAGTTTACGTACACTTAGTTCAGAGTCTTTAAAACTCGTTTTTAAACCACTCTGCAAACTTCTTGTTAACAAAATATAGTTTTGGCAAGTTGGTTAGGACATCTACTTTGTGCATGACACAAGTAATTTTTCCAACAATTGTTTACGGACAGATTATTTCACTTATAATTCACTGTATCACAATTTCAGTTTCAATTTCAGAAGTTTACATACACCAAGTTGACTGTGCCTATAAACAGCTTGGGAAATTCCAGAAAATGATGTAATGGCTTTAAAAGATTCTAATAGGCTGTAACAAAATGTGGAAAAAGTCAAGGGGTCTGAATACTTTCTGAAGACAGTGTATGTATGTGATAGGATGTAAATACATTATGGACAGTATGTGGATAGAATATAAAGTATATCTGAAGAATATGTGGATAGAACATGTAGTATATCTGAAGAATACATGGATAGAACATGAATTATATCTGAAGAATACGTGGATAGAACATGTAGTATATCTGAAGAATATGTGGATAGAACATGTAGTATATATGAAGAATATGTGGGTAGAACATGTAGTGTATCTGAAGAATATGTGGATAGAACATGTAGTATATATGAAGAATATGTGGGTAGAACATGTAGTATATCTGAAGAATATG